>CM062292.1:289046255-290246255 GCA_031216915.1 Pictodentalium vernedei
CGGAAATGATCAATTTGTTCAATTCACCACGTATTCACCATGAATTGGTGCATGAAACAAAACCCGATAGTCCAAACTTGGCCTGAAAGCCCGTAATATAAGTTTTTGGTTTGGTACGTCCTTTCAAAGGACGAACCAAACCAAAAACTTATATTACGGACTTTCAGGCAATGTTTGGACGAGAAACCCGCTAACTGAATCAGAATGCAAGAACGCGATCTGTTCCGAGCGTCGATCAAATCACCTCAGCGTATCAATGATTCAATGCGCAGCTTCCTTTCATGCATCATTTCATGGTTGAAACGGGTGGAATTATCAGATTTTTATAAAAAGTATAATAAAAAGAAAATATAGTGTTTTTGAGTGGATACTGAAAGTTATCTCACTTGTGACCGAGACAAATGGTTATTTTCGCTCGTGCATGCTCTCGCGAAAAATAAACATTTGTATCGGTCATTCATGCGATAATTTTCGGTGTCCACTCAAAAGCACTAGATATCCACTATTTATAACAAACAATAACACGAAATCGTCCCTTGAGTGGAACAATCTGCCACCTGCATTGCTTTAACATTGCATATACTACCTTGTTGCACCCAAGGAATTAAATAATGTTCAGTACAATCTCTGCAGTCTCCATTAAACAGTTCTATACCACTGAAGGAGAATTCAGATGTTTTCTGCACGCTTCGCCAGATTCCAAATTATTGGTTTTCTGAGGATTATGATCGTCCAGTTCAGAAAATCAATTGTGAATTAAAGTTTTAATTGACTGGGTGCTGAGATTGGAAAATCTGGGTTGGGAATTGGGAAAAATCATGCCCAAATGCCATTGGAAAAGAGTCCCAAATTCGGCCCTGTAGGCACTCAAAAGAATCCCTGTAGACTGTTAAAATATGGTCCCACTGTAGTGAATTTAAAGGTCCCTTTCCCTTTTTACACTAGAAATTAGGGGGAGGGGGTGTGTCTCCAAAAGTTTCCGGACACAAGGCCTGGGTGGGTGGATAAGTGTCTGGGTCGGTGTGTATGTGTGTGTGTGTGTGGGGGGGCGGGGGGGGGGGGGGGCAGAACACATTTTTCCCTGGGGATTGCAATTTTTTTCATAGCATTTTTTGCAGATAATTTTCAAACTACAAGGCTAAAGTTCCCTAAACTGTTATTTAGTTATCTAATTGGAACTTGTTTGCCGGGTGGGTCTGTCAATAAGGCTCCAATGATTCAAGTATAATTTTCAAACTGCAAGGCTAAAGTTCCCTAAACTGTTGTTTAGTTGTCTAATTGGAATTTGTTTGCCGGGTGGGTCTGTCAATAAGGCTCCAATGATTCAAGTAACATTTGGCCTGGAAGGCCTCTCACTCCTGATGTCATAGTGTACTGGAGCAGATTTACTTTTACCTCTAACCTGATTTCGACAGCTTTACGGGCATATTTGGTTACTCTCGATAACAGGGGGCTGCAAGCCGAGAGGTCCTCGGTTCGAATCCCACCTGCGCCAACCGCTTTGTGTCCTTGGGCAAGACACTTCACCCCCATTGCTCACGTGGGGGGCACGGTGGCACTGTGTACTAAGGCGTACTGCACGTCGATGGTGCACTTGTCTTCAACCAATGCTAACCCTGCTTGTGTGGAGTTAGTATGTTGGGGAGCTGACAGTTGCTCGCCGTTGCTCGGTGGTTCTCTCCGGATACTCCGGCTTCCCCCACCCGTAAAACTGTCAAGGTCATAATTAGCCATTGTGCAGAAATATGTGACCTTCAACGCCAATAAATAAATAAATAACTCTCGATAACGTTATATTTAGCCGTGTTACATTTCAGTTTGCATTGTTACATTGGCAAATTGTCATGCCGTTTTAGTTATATAAATAGAGATTATTACCATTATGTGGGTGTACAAAATATGTATCTGAGTCGAGCTCCGGGTTCTTAGGGAAGATCACGAAGAGTAGAAGACGAGTCGTGATCTACCCTTATCTATCCTTAGAACCCGGAGCGAGACTCGGATACATATTTTGTACATCCACATAATGGTAATAATCATTTTATCTTACAATATATTGGGGGATAAGTCAAGAATGTAGACGAATATATAATGAACTATTTATTCGTATGCCGGAGACCAAAAAAAAAAAAAAAAATGGAACTCACGCGATAGGAACGTGCATGTATCCGACTCCTTGATACAAACATCTGTATCAGGGTGTCGGATACACTACAGTTGCGGATTTAATACAGACGAAAAACATGTTGATTGTATGATAAAATAATATATTTATTCATCAGATAGCTGCATCTAAGTACTTAATTCTACGAATTGCACCTCAGAAGAAATCAGCGACACTTGTCTTTTTCAAATTTCCCGGATGCCATAGAATTAAGAAAGGGTGCTGGTTTTGTTTACATTGGCATGGCGGGGGTTCGAAACTACCCCGAGAGAGTTTCCTTCGGCACTAACCGCCTAGCGAAACTTTCCTGAACCACGCACACCACTCGGCTGTACCGATGTGGCCGAGTGGTGTGCGTGGTTCAGGAAAGTTTCGCTAGGCGGTTGGTGCCGAAGGAAACTCTCTCGGCGTGGTTTCGACCCCCCCCCCTCCGCTATGCCAATGTAAAGTAATATATTTGTTGTGTTGTTATGTATGTACAATTTGTTGTTTTATTCTGAATCCTCAGATGTCGGGGCATGGAAATAAAGAAGACTGATGCTGTCTCGAGGTGCTTGGAACTCAAAAACATACTGTTTTGTTTGCTTATGCAGATTTTTTTATCTATGTTGGGATTACAGTTGTGCTCAATGAAATTTATTAGCTTTTATCCATCCCAGCTCACTCCCTGGGGTACCAATTAGAAAAATCTACTCGGACAGTACCACTTTTTCGGACCCATAACTCACATTATAGACACTTTTCTTTAAGGAATATATTAATTTTTTATGCCCTTATCTCCGCCAACGCCATATGCGGAATGTTTAATGCAGAAATGATTCTTTTATAAGATGAAATGCGTAAAATATACTATTAAAAAAAGTAGGGGATATCCAAACTGATGTTGATATTTTCGGAAAATAGTATTGGATGCGCGTGATTGGACACATCAATATGTTACCAAGTTTAGTGTGGATCATGAATGTCACCGGCCCTCTAAAATTTCGTGCAGGTTTTTCGCACGAGCGCCGCTTCAATGTCTGTGGGGGACGTTTTGAAATTTTCGTTTGCACTGAACGGGCTTTTTCGGAGGTCTCATCGTTCTTTTCTGGGTGTAAACTCGTTCATCAATAGTTTCTGGTCGAAACGTAACTTTTGAGATATGCGAAGATTGACACGTGATGAACGTTTACGTGTCGTTGGCATGTTGGAAGCTGACAACAGAGAGCCTGCAGTGGATCAAATTCTTAATGTTACTCAATCGGTGATTAGCAGGTTGTGGACACGCTGCCCTCAGACAGGCAATGTTGATGACAGACGCCGGTCAGGTTGTCCAAGGGCGAGCTAACCAGGATCGTCATCCGAACCACAGCATTACGTAACCGCCATGAAAGTGCCTCAGAAATTGGACAGCAGCTGCACCGAGCAACAGACGTGCGAGTCAATGGTCGGACTGTCGGAAATCGCCAACACAGCTGGAATTTGTTCGCTCAGCGACCTCCAATAATTAATTCCACGTTTGACTGGACGTCACACCACAGCACAGCGTAATTGTTGTGAAGCACGACAGCGCTGGGACAGTCGTCGGTGGAACAACATCATGTTTTCCGATGAATCGAGGTTCACTCTCGACTTCCGCGACAGGCGAAATGGAATGTGGTGACTGCGGAACGAACGATACCATGACGTAACCGTTAGGCCGCACGATCGTTTTGGTGGTGGATCGGTTATGCGTGGGGAGGCATAACCATGACAAACAGAACAGCATTACATGTCACCCAAGGCGTGTCACCAGTCAGAACTGCCATGATAACATGATAGCAGCTCATGTGGTGCCATTTTCGCGACGCCACGGCCGCCGATTCATTTTCCAAGTTGACAATGCAAGAGCACGCAGGGCCCGTATCGTCCAGGAGCAGAACACTGCCTTGGCCAACACTAAGTCCACACCTTTCACCAATCGAGCACGTCTGGGATATGCTTGACAGGCGCTTAGGACTGCGTCAACAGCCCCCTAGCAATGTCTAGAACTCGCCGCCGCATTGCAGGAAGAATGGAATACCATCAGTCAAACTGCTAATGGACATTTGGTGAGAAGTATGCCACGTCTGATCTGCGCTTGTCTCGCGAACCGAGGAGGATTTACAAAGTATTGAGATCTTGGACTGAATGTTGTAAATTCTCTGACTGACCGTCCATGTCTTCTACAGCTCAGTGCGTGGAATGCGTGCTTGTCAGACACCCAACTGTCGCTGGAATTATTCACCAGATGTCACAATGCAGTGCCTCAACTTTTTAAAATATAATTCTTCACATATCTAACTTTTATCAAATATTCCCTTCTTTTTTTTAATAGTATATTATCAGTGAAATCAGCCAGCCTTCACTGACGTCTTTGTTTGAGTGATTTCGATGGGAAGCTAGACTTGGGATCATATTTTTAAACGAAGATTTTCTTAAATAGTGTCGGAATGCTAGGGTTCGTATACAGGTTGAAAATCCATTACCGTACTCAAATAAAAACGAGGTTGAAACTTCAAAGTGGAGAAACAGAATTTACTGCAACCAGTAAATTTGAGTCTATGTGAAATTGAAAGCACAAGAACTAATTTATATAGAAAGAGAATTTATGTAAACTTATTTTCAAGAGTTAAATATATTTTAAAAAATCAGAAACGCCTTTTATGTAAACAGCATTTAAAAATTTCTACACAGGAATCAGAGGAAATACCTCAAGAAACCGAAAATAACTTCTGTGCATAGCATTTAATGTGTTCTATGAAGGAATCAGAAATGAATATTAACCCTTTACCTGACATGAAAAGCAGACGACACTTGCAAAAATAATTCTTGAATAACTCATTTTTTTTTCATTTTTTGTCTCAAAAACATAGGTTATGACCCCTCATTGGAACGAGCTCGACGAGCTCGTTCCAACGAGGGGTCATAACCTATGTTTTTGAGACAAAAAATGAAAAAAATAATGAAATTTAATTGGCGATTCGTTTGAGAATAGCGCTGGCCGGTTTT
This sequence comes from Pictodentalium vernedei, assembly GCA_031216915.1. NCBI lineage: Eukaryota > Metazoa > Mollusca > Scaphopoda > Dentaliida > Dentaliidae > Pictodentalium > Pictodentalium vernedei. Next base: position 289,051,429 of record CM062292.1, read on the forward strand.
GGCCGTTACGTTAGGTAAAGGGTTAAAGAAGTCCGAAATACACAGTTGTGTACTGTATTTGGAGTGTTATATGCACAAAAAAAACACAAATGGTTTGCAAATGAAACTGAAATTCTGTATTTACTGCTCCCCTCCCCCCCCCCCCCACAAAAAAACAAACAAAAAAAAACACTAAACAAACTACATTTCAAACTTAATATTTTAACCGGGTCAACTTAAATCTAAATATAAACTTTAGGCATGCATTAGAGGATCTAAGTTGTGATTACCGATATCTGCAATATGCAGTCACTAACCACCGGCGATGAGCACATGTTTTGAACCTCCAATGAGTTTCAACTCGATTTTCAAAGATTTCAAGCTGATAATGTGATAGTATGCCTGAGTTATCAGCATGGCCATCTTTCAAAATTTGTGGCTCTGTCCATGGTTTTATAGACGTACTTAGATCATACCATGCCCCAAAAAGTGGACGAAATCAAAAATTCTGAACGAGAGTTTCTTACAAAAGTTTTGGTCCTACCCACTTTTATGTTTTAATGAAATGCATACATGAACTTCGAGAATACATATGGGTGTTATAAATGCAATTCCCAGCAACTGTAGAAAATGCACTCAGTGACCTCTATTGACCCCAATGATCTTGACCCATAAGTTTAACCTCCGTTGCATTTCGACGCATTTGATGTTGGTACAAGGCCCGCATGCCATACCATGCTTGAAATATGAGCGAGACCCACTTTAAAAATTCCATCGAGAATGCATTTGGGGGAACAAAACGTGATTTTCTACAATTTTTAATAATGCACTCAATAGCCCATGATTTGAACCTTTTTGAGTGTAAAAATACATGCCTGAATTCCGGGAATACGTTGGGGGCGGGGGTGGGGGCATAAAATGAGATTCCCAGCAAATCTGAAAATGTACACAATGACCCCTCAGTGACCTTCTCCCGTATTTTAAACCTCCATCGAGTTTCGACTTATTTGGTATTGGTTCCATGTCTATACCTCATACAATGCTTGAGATATGAGCGTGAACCGCTTTCAAAATTTTTTGCTCTGCCCATTTGTTTTGGAGTGTAAGAGTATGTTTGAACTGAGGAAATGCATTAGGGGCACATAATAAAGGGATTTCCAGCAATACTGAAACATGTGCTCATTGACCCCTAGGTGATCTCAGTGACCTTGGCCCTTATTTCAAACCTCAATTAAGTTTCGACTCATTTGGTCTCCATGTCTATGTTACAGTCATGATATGGTCATAGATGCTGAAAGTGATATTAAACACCAATAAATGAAAAAAAAATACTCATTTGCAGTGTTCATGCTGGCCTAAATAGTTTTGTTTCCAAACTGTTAGCCAATTGAAAGTCTTTTTGGAGCCAAACAAAAATGTTTGCAGGCCTTTATATTACACCAATTTCCATTACGTTTACAGGTGTGCCCAAACTAGCCTTTACCCAACATAACGGCCAAAACCGGCCAGCGCTATTCACAAAAATCGCCAATTAATTTTCATTATTTTTTTGTGTCAAAAACATAGGTTATGACCCCACTTTGGAACGGGCTCGACCAGCTCGTTCCAAATATGGGTCATAACCTATGTTTTTGACACAAAAATGAAAGAAATTAGTTATTCAAGAATTTTGTTTGCAAGTGTCGTCTGCTTTTCATGTTAGGAAAAGGGCTAGAGAAGGTATGAAGTCGTCAAGAAAAATATAAAAATTCCCTCTACCTCTTTTATATCAGAGATAATCTAATATCATATGCGATGCTTAGTCCAATTGGACGATTACTCTGTTAGAAACGGGCTCCATGTAAATGTAGATAAAACAAAGGCGATGACATTCCACTCCCGTAAAGTTAGAATGCCAAACTTCCACCTTGGTTCAAATTCAGTTACACAGGTATCCGATTACACTTATCTTGGCCTATGTTTCGCAAAAAATGGAAAGTTAACAAATGCACAACAAGAATTAAGCAAAAAGGGCATGAAAGTCTACTAAATACTTTCAAAAAGGAATGGCCACCTCCGATAATTCTTCTCACTAAACTTTTCGATTCACTTATTAAGCCTATTCTTTTATATGGAAGTGAAATATGGGCGTCTGAAATAAACAACACACACGGTGATAAGGTTCCGTGTGAACATGTTCATCTACAGTTCTGTAAAAGCCTACTCGGTGTTAACAGGAAATCATCCAACCACGCAGCGAGAGCGGAATTAGGTCGATATCCTGTGCACATAGAGGCTACGATGCAAATGATTAAATATGCAACCAAATTGTACCAGAAGTCTTCTTCAGCACTGTTGACTGAGGCTAGAATTGATTCTGAAAATTATACATTACCAGATTCAATCATTTCAAGATGTCACCGTCTTGTGGAAGATAGTGGTCAAGCAAATGCCCCGGTAAACAACCAGCAAACCTTAGCAATTGGAAAATTGACGTAATTCGTGAAGACTTGAAGACTCGCCACCTTAATACTTTTCTAAATGATATATACAATGATGATAAGAAGGCCGGAAAAAACAAACTTAGAACCTATAGTGAGTTTGAAGACATTTATAACATAGAAATTTATTTACTGAACACAACTTCGGAACATGCAAAAAATATGTTCACCCGATTACGTATTAGTAATCACAACTTAATGATTGAAAAGGGTAGACATATGCAGCCCCCATTACCTGTACATAAAAGGTTATGTAAGGTCTGTAACAATGGTAATATAGAAAATGAATTCCACTTTGTTATGGATTGTAAGAGATATGACTCTATACGTGCTGACTCCTATCGCAAAATCGAGAGAGAATATCCAGATTTTGTTGATATGAGTAGCTCTGAGAGATTCGTATTTCTTATGAAAAATGAAATCCCCGCACTGTTTGGTATCATCTGTAATATGATCCGACAAATGTTTGAATACAGAGAATGCTTGCTTGCGGCATAATACCAATTAGAATGAAATCATTAGCTATAACATGCACCAACTGAACATTAGTGTTTATGGTTTCAAACATATTTTGCTATTTCTTGGTATTATTGTTACTAATTTCAATGACATGCAATCTGCCTTGTTTTTGGTGTTCTTGCAATAAATATTATCTTATCATAAAAAAAAAAATTATCTTATGTCCATAAAAATACAAAGAAAGGCATGGCAATAAAATATAACAGGATAAGACTTATTTCTGGTTTTAATGTGACCAAATTAGTACAAAAGGGTTTTCCCAAAATAAATGAATTTAAAGGCCTGGTTTACTTCCCCCAAAAATCTTCGTGCCAAACCTTCGAGTGTATGAAAAAATCAATCTATTTCAATACGTTTTTTATGAAAAGTAAGAATTCAGCCCTTTTGATCATGCGTGTACACAAGCAGAAAAAAGGCATTTTAAATTTGACACATATAGAACACAGAGAGAGTAGTTTATTACAACAAATTAACCTAAAACTTTCGAGAAAGTTTAAGAAACAAGGCATGTATCAGGATGTCTCCGGGTTGAGATTAAAAGCAGGCCCGAAGCCAGATTCTCCCCGATAACAGATGACAGGGGGGCGAACTTGTGAAAATTTCCGACAAAATTCCCGAAAAGATTTGTGAAAATGCCGTAAAATGACCAAATAAGCTCCACTTTGTATGCAAAATACATCGAAATTCTAGTAAAACTAAAGAGGGCCATATTTTCCGACAGAGGTGCCCATGGTTCGCCCGACCCCTCCTAATAGCTTCGGACCTGATTAAAAGACCAAATGATTGAGACTTGGTCTGCATAGTAATATTTCTCACAGGACTTGAGTTGCAGATAGGGTGGAAAAAACACCCAGTTGGTGTTTTAATGGTTATGCAACCCCCTCTTAAATACCATGTCTGCTTTAGTGAATATTTCCAGTAGAAACATGTAAACATTACGCATCGATTAAACTTGGGACCATTTCTTAAAGGCCTCATTAAAATTAAATTCTAAATTATACGGACCTCCAAGTGAAATGTGGATGAGAACATTCTATTTCATTTCACAGTCGACATCTGTACTCAAACTAACAACACACAATGCCGTTTCACAGTCAACAGCGGGTACCGCCGGTACACAAAATAAACGCTCTGTCAAACTACCAATAAATGGAAAGTCAGTGTTATAGGCCTATGCTTAATTGCACTAAGTCACTTTTAATTGCACTAAGTCACTTTTAATTGCACTGAGTCTCTTTTTGATTTACTGGCGTAGGGTGCTACGCGGGGAAGCAGAGTCATGGAACAAAAGAAATGCCTTGATTGTTCACAATTATGCGGAACAAATTTGAATGGGGGAGGGGGATCGGGTGCTTTGCTATTTTCAGGTATTCTGAGCACTGTTTGCCATAATAGTGAGGGGGCTGAAGCCCTCTCAGTCACCCCGGAATCCGCAGCAACTGGCAATGACTAAAAACATCACAGGAGAAATATTTATATCAACAAATTGTCATCAAAATAAATTGGATGTTATAAAATTTGCTAATATCGTATGTGACTAATCAAGTGTCACTGATTGTCAAAATCGAGGCACGCTCAAAGCAAAATGTGTGGACAGTTGATAAAGATGTGAAGACGGGGCTTGTGAATGACTTCTAACCTAGGGTCATGGATCCAACAGCAAATGAGTCGAAACCCATTAGAGGTTCCAAATATGGGTCAGAGTCTCTGGGGCAACTCGATATTCCTGAGTGTATTTTTCAGATATGCTGAAAATCTCATTTTATGACCCTCTGGCGCATTCCCAAAATGCACATGTAAAAATTGTACGTTTTGCTAAAATATCTTGGTACCAAAAATATTTCCTTCGGGCAGGCCATAAAATGAAGAAAAACTGAACCTTCGGCGGCAAATGTTGGCGGAAACAATTGACTTTTTCATTTTTGTGAGCTCCAAGTGACCCGCTCTAGACGAATACTTGCGTTAGTAAATTAGGGCGAGTTTTCCAATAAGATTGACAGACACAATAGGAGGGGGGGGGGGGGGGGGGGTGTAGAATGATGTTGAAATATTTAACCCTTGTATCTTCCATGTCACTTTAAATGCAACAATTAGAAGAGTCCTTATTCATTATTTGGGGGGTAGACCAACCAATATTTTCAACGTGTAGTCTTCGGGCTGCACGTTGAAAATTTTGATTGCTGTATCCCACACGTTCACTTAGCAGCAATTAATGAACTTACGGCGTATCATGTGACTGGGCCGGAAAAGTGGCCTCTCGTGTTCAAAGGTCTAACCCAAATACGTAACTATAACATTAAAATCTATGAACTAAACCTAGTTTATTATTTGTTATTCGGTTCTTATTGAAATAAGTTGACCAGTGTTTTGAGGGAATAAAAATGCATGTATGAACTGTGGCAATGCTTTAGAGGGTCATCAAATGAGATTTCCCACAAATGTGAAAACATGCACCCAATGACCCCTGGGTGTTCCTTGTGACCTTGAGGCATATTCCGAACCTCTATTTAGTGTCAGTTCATTTGGTGTTGGGTCCAGGTCCAAAGGTCATAGCATGCTTGAGATATGAGAGTAATTTACTTTCACATTTTTTGGCCCACCTACTTGTTTGAGTGTAAAGATATAAGAAAGAACTTCCGGTAAGCATTTGGGGGTCAAAAATGTGGTTTCCAGCAAATCGAAAACATGCACTCAATGAGCCCTTTGTGACCGAAGTGACCTTGACCCATATTTTAAAACTCCATTAAATTTTGACTAATTTGGTGTTGGTCACAGGTTCATATGTCATACCACACTTAAGATATGAGTGTGATCCACTTTCAAAATTTTGGGCCACGCCCGCTTTTTAGTGGAAATCTATGGCTGTATGGACTTCGGGAATACATAAGGGATTAAAAATGTGATTTCCAGCAATTCTGAAAAATGCACTCAATAACCCTGGGTGACCTCAGTGAGCATAACTCATATTTTGAACGGCCATTGAGTTTTGACTCATTTGCTGTTGGTCTTAGGTCCATATGTCATACCATGAATGAGATGCGAGTGTGACCCACTTTCAAATTTTTTGTCGATCTCCACTTTTTACGTGTAAAAATGTTCGTATGAACTTCCCTGATGGTCGAAAATGTGATTTCCAGCAATTCTGAAAAATGCACTCAATGACCCTTGGTAACCTCGGTGACATTGGAACATATTTTGAACCTCCATTGAGTTTTGGCTCATTTGCTTATCAGGTCCATACAACATACCATGCTTGAGATATGAGCATAACCCAGTTTCAAAACTTTTGGCCATGCTCTCTTTTTTCGGTGTAAAAATGCTTTATGAATTTCGGGAATATATTAGGGGTAAAAAAGTGATTTCCGGCAATTCTGAAAAATGCACTTTGTGACCATTGGGTGACCTCAGTGACCGTGACCCATATTTTGAACTTCCATTGAGTTTCGCCTCGTTGGCTGTTGGTCCCATGTCTCTAAGTCATACCACACTTGAGATATGGGTTTGACCCACTTTCAATATTTTGGTCCACACCCACATTTTTGTGTAAACATTCTTGTATGAACTTCGAGAATGCATTAGGAGATAAAAAAAATGTGCTGTCCATTAATTATCCAAAATGCACTGGATGACTCGTGTGTGACCTTAATGACCTTGACCCGTAGTTTGAACTCCATCGAGTGTCGACTCATTTGGTGTTGGTCCCAGGTCTATATATTTATTTATTTATTTATTGGTGTTTACGGTCACATGCTTATGCACAATGGCTAATCATAACCGTGATAGCTTTTACGGGTGGAGGAAGCCGGAGTACCCGGAGAGACCCAGCGAGCAACGACGAGCAGCTGCCAGCTCCCAACACCGTAACTCCGCACTGCAGCACAAACAGGGTTAGATTGGTTGAAGACATGCGCATCATCGACGTGCAGTACGCCTTAGTACACGGCGTTATCGTGTCCGCATAATAATAATAATAATAACACTTCGGCCGGCCGCTGATTTGTCGCGGTTCTCGTATGAGAAGGCCTTGGTTACCCATGTTCTACCAACTGCCTTCCTATTCCCGCGCTTCTTCTCTCCTCCCAACACATGTGGACAATCGTGGTTAAGTGCCTTGCCCAAGGACACAGCGCGGGAATCCGAATCAATCGCTCAGACGGTCACCCATCCGAGGACTAACCGGCTCGACATTGCTTAACTTCAGTGATCTGACGAGAACCAGGTCTATAGATGTAACCATGCCTTCGGACGCCCCTAATGCTCCTGGAATCTGGAAAAAAACATAGTTGGCCGAGTACTTGTGACTGTCTGTCAGTTTGCCAAAAACAGCGAGACAGGACAATTCATTTTCGACATAAGGACAAGGAAGTGCATAAAAGTCAGAAAACAGAAGAAGAAGATTAAGGGGACATCCAACTTTACTGTGGAAAATCTGTGTAATGTTCACATCCAGGGGCTAACTCTATTTTATCTTGCTGTGCTGTTCTCAAGAAAAACAATTCCCCGAAGTTAGATTTGGTTTGTCACGTTGTTTTAGAAATAAATCGTGCAATTTCAGGTAATTTTCTTTAAAGTTAAAAAGGCCAGAAAGGAATAGTTTATTTATTGGTGTTTAAGGTCACATATTTATGCACAATGGTTATCGTGGCAGTAGCAGTTTTATACGTGTAGGAAACCGGAGTACTCGGAGAGAACCACCGAGCATTGACTAGCAACTATCAGCTCCTCAACATTCTAACTCTGTTCAAGTTCCCTCAAACAGGGTTACAGCGGTTGAATACATGTGCACAATCGACGTGCAGTACGCCTTAGTATACGGCGTTTTCACGCCACACGTAAGCAACCGGGATAAAGTGCTTTGCCCAAGGACACAACGCTGGTCGTCCCGGACGGGGATCGAACTCGGGACCTCTAGCATAGAAGTCCAACAGTCTACCACTTTGCCACCGCACTCGCTAGAAAGGAATAACTGCAATAAATTCCATATACCCGGAACTTAATTAAGCACCCCTGTAGTGTTTCATGACAGTGAAGTTTCTGTTACTGAATTTTATGTTTTAATGATTGGTATGTCTTGCAGTACATTTTATCAAGTGAAACATGATGTTTCTGGTTAATGGCGTACCCCAAACACACCCCATCGTTCATTTGAAGCATGCTTCCCACTAATGTCACAAAACCATTATCATCCACACCCAATATCTGGGTATAAAACAAAGATATTTGTCACTTCTTCTATTAATAAGAAGACAGGAAGACTTTCAGAGGCACTAAGATGTCAAATCGATGGCATCCATGCAACATGCATGTCATTCAAAACTATTGGAAGGCAACTTGGCTATAGGAATTCTGTCATCAGCAGACTTGTCCGAAAACATTAACAAACCAAAGATGTTAAGGACCGATTAGGGCCGCCTGAACAACCTCAAAAGACCTCTTTACGGGGCGATCGGAGTCTGGCACACCTCGTTAGGCGTAAACCCTTTGCTTCAAGTGGGGTTCTGAAACGCCTTTGCCACCCCCCCCCCCCCCCCAGGCGTTTGTGCAACAGAACTGCCCGCAATCGCCTCAAAGCATCGGGTATAAGGTCAGAACGGTCATCAAGCGTCCAGTTCTGTCCGATCAGCATCAAAGTCCACGTCTGGAGTGGGGTACGGCCCGACAACATTTGAATCTCAGAACGTGGAGGAGAGTCCATTGGTGAAACGAAAGCAGGTTCCTGCTTCACGTCTCAGATGGTCGCATGAGAGTTTGGAGGCATAGAAATACTGCTTACGTGCCCAGGAACATCAGACCTACTGTTCCTTATGGTGGAGGATCAGTAATGATCTGGGGATGCCTCTCTCATGATTGTTAACTTGATATGGTGACTGCGCGTGAGAATTTCTGCGGTCATCAGTACATCCGGAATATTCTCAAACCGGTTGTCGTGCCTCAGTTTGACAACCACCTGTTGGCTACTCACTCTGTATTCATGAACGGTAATGCTAGACCACGTCGTCCCCATGCTGTGAAAGCATTCTTTCTTCAGAACAACGCTATTGCAACACTATCTTGGCCTGCAATGGGCCCCGATTTGCATCCCTTAGAACACATCTGGGACTTTCTTGGACGTCGTGTGCTAGCAAGGGTTCCGCCAGTACATAATGTGGCAGATTTTTGGAGCTGCATTGCATGTGGGGTGGCAACCGTTACCTCTGGACCGTATCAGAAGGCTCACTGGTAGCATTAGGAGGAAGGTTCAGGCCGTCATCTGGGCACGTGTTGGATACTCTCGTTACTGACGTCAGACACTGCTATTGTGTTCAGGAGATCACCAGTTACATGTCTTGTAAGTAAGTACCGGCATTGCTTAATCATGGACTGTTTCAGCACCATACTTGTCGAGAGAACATTTTTCCATTAAAACATTAGTGACAGATATGTGTAATTAGCGCGATTAAAATACTGCATATTTTCATCATTGTTTTGACTTCTATTTGTCAATAGACCATTCTTTCCGCAAATAATCACTGTTGGCCATCTGAAAGATAGCATGAAAGTAATGACAGTTTCTATTATCATTATTGTGAATAAAACAGGGCGAGGTGCTTAATAAAGCTCCAGGTGTATACATCAATTTTTGGAATTCAATATAGATCACGTGGAAACCAATATTTACAAGGGATCTGTTACCGTGTGGTAAAAACCATCGCTAGAAATTCTAAAAAAAAAAAAAAAAAAAAAAAAAAAAAAAAAAAAAAAAAAAAAAAAAAAAAAAAAAAAAAAAAAAAAAAAAAAAAAAAAAAAAAAAAAAAAAAAAAAAAAAAAAAAAAAAAAAAAAAAAAAAAAAAAAAAAAAAAAAAAAAAAAAAAAAAAAAAAAAAAAAAAAAAAAAAAAAAAAAAAAAAAAAAAAAAAAAAAAAAAAAAAAAAAAAAAAAAAAATGAAAAACATTAGTTATTCAAGAAGTTTTTTGAAAATTAATTGGCGATGTTTGAGAATAGCGCTGGCCGGTTTTTGACGTTACGTTGGGTAAAAGGTTAAATGTACTGAATAGGTGTGTTCCATAATCATAGTACATACCTGAAGAATTTGTTTTTCTCATTGTTGCATGGGGCGGACAGAAAGACTAATTGTAATTTAGGTTGTCTACATTTTTACAAGGGCTGTAATTTTTGTATACCTTTTATGACGTTCTCCAGGCCGCTGTTAAGAGCTTGGAAATCCTGCAGAACGATGCAGGCCGATGGATAACAGGGTCGAGTAATGCCGCAGCGCTAGAAGCAATCAGGGGTGAGCTTGGGTGGATGAGGATCAAGGACGGGATAGACCTATTGAAACTCGGTTATCTTAATTATTTGGTAAATCTCCCCGATAGCCGATGGTGTAAAGTAATGTTCCTGAGAACTTTCAACTCAAATATCAAGACGGGGTGGCTGGTCCAAGTGAGGGAGCTAGTAGAGTACTCATTGGAGATCTCGGACCTAGACATTGGGGCAAAGCTGGGTAAAAAAATCGCCAGAGAAAGGGTCATGGAGGATTGTAACCGTAATTGGCGAGAGGGGGTCAAATCAGAGATCTTTGGGTGGCCTGCTTGATAAAGAGAAGTCTGGTTTTGAAGAGTACCTTGATGGCACCTTTGGAGGGTCACTGTTGTTCAAGCTGAGGTCGTGGTCCCTGGAGCTAAGGGGAAAAATTGGGAAAAAACAGTGAAAAGGAGTGCCAGATGTGTAATTTGGGCGTGGTAGAGACCCTGGAATACTTTCTTCTAGAATGCCCAAAATACCAGTCTAAAAGAACAAGATTCACTGAGAGTATAATGGGGAAGTGGGTTGGGAGAATGAAGGACATGTGGTTAGTGGGTGACTCAAAGGAGAGGGTTAATATGCTAATCGGAGAGATTGGGAAGAATGGGGCAAGGGATGTCATCAAGCAGTTTGTCTCCGAGTGTTGGGGGGAGAGAAGAAGCGTGGGAATAGGGAGGCAGTTGGTAGTACAGGGGTAACCAAGGCCTTCTCACACGAGAACCGCGACAAATCAGAGGCCGGCCAAAGTGTTATTATTATTATTACCAGTGGAGTCATGAGAGATGTGTATCCCCACTTTGCCATCAGCCTGAAGAAACAATTCTTCACACCTTGGCTATAGTCAGTTCTAATAATTATTGACAGCTAATCAAGAGTTTTTGGTACTTAGTTTGCCAACAGTGTTTGTCAAAGCAATTCAGTTAACACTGATTGCTGTTGATTAATTGATGAGTTTTCAATCACTTGTATAAACAATTTAGTCCGTGTTTCACTTCAAAGGCGTAAACAAAACAGTTTTTACAAATAACTGTATATATAAATGACTGCAATTCCGTGTTTAGTTTCTCAAAATGGCTAATGCAGAAGTGAATGTCCGATTTATTCCCAATGCAAGGGGTGGACAAAGCTTGATTTATGATGGTTTCAAATTCCGAGTGAAAAACAGAAGACGAGACAATATACATTGGAGATGTTGTAAAGCTGGATGTCCGGCTACTATTAACACTAAAGACAGCGTAATAACTAGTTTTGGGATCCAACATAATCACGAACCAGATAATATTAAAATTATTGTGGATACGTTTCTCAGTGAAATGAGAGAAAAAATCAAACACGACCATAGAACTATTCCAGCAATCTATCAAGAATAATTAAACTGTCTACGTGCAAATGATGTTCCTGAAATAATTTAATCTGTTCCAACACTATATTCAGTTGACTCTAGTTTGTATAGAGCAAGATCTAAAACTCTGCCGCCAGTTCCTAAAGTGAGACAACAGATTGACCTTCCAATTGCATATAAAGAAATTAACACAGGCCACAACTTTTTGTTACATGCCGAGCCTGACAATTCTTTTCTGATCTTTGCTAGTGATGAAAACATTCGGCTTCTGGCTTCTTCAGATACTTACTATTGTGATGGAACCTTTAGTATGTGTCCAACTCTGTTTTACCAAATTTACACATATCATTCGTTCGTGGAAGGGAAAATGTTTCCCCCTGTTTATGGCCTGTTGGCAAATAAAAAACAGTCGACATATCAGCAGTTTTACGAAATGGTAAAACAGAAGGCACATGATTTAAACAATGGAACCGTGTCCATCTACAGTAGTGACCAACTTTGAGTCAGCGGCGCAAAATGTCGCCAGGACTGTCTTCCAATCCACCATGAAATGGTGCATGTTCCATTATAGACAGGCAATTTGGACAAATGCCCAACGACCTGGTTTACAAGTTGCATTTGCCAACGACCAGATTGTTAATATGTTTGTTAAACATGCTGCAGCTCTACCACTTCTAAGACTTGGCGATATAGGAGACTATTGGTGGTTCGCTATAGAGAATGTGGATATGGATATTCCCGGAGTTCGCAGCTTTGCAGACTGCGTAACAGATCAGTACGACGAAACATGTTGAAAGATGGTATAGTCAACTGTCAAAGCTTGCAGCTTGTCATCCAAATATCTACAAGTTTATAAACTTAATCAAAGACGAACAAAGTTTCAATGAGGCAACAATTCTGCAGTTACAGAATGGTGGTACTATAAGACTACAAAGGAAGAAATGTTGGCGTGTGGACCACATGCTGGATGATGGAAAGAGACGGTTGTTAGATGGTAATAAGACTGTTAATGAATATGGGGATTGTGTAGCACATCTCGTTGGCTTGTGAAACCTTAATTCAAATATTGTGTATATATCTATTATCTATCCATCGTTTGCAACTGATAACAAAAATCATCACATACTTTTTAAAAAAAATTTTTTATCTCAAAAACGTAGCTTATGACCCCTCAATGGAACAAGCTTGTTGAGCTCGTTCCAACAATGTTGAGACAAAAAATAAAAAAAAATTGTAAGTCAAGAAATTTGTTTGCAAGCGTTGTCTGCTACCCAGGTTATAAAAAGGTTAAAATATTGCGAAAAAAAATAATTAAATAATTTAATTATCAGCGCCAATCAATCAATAAAACATCATTTCATCGTGAGATATCCATCTGAAAAATCCAGGAACATATAGTACAGTCTTTAACTTAAATCCCTATTGTTTTCCCTATTAACACCTTTTTATAGGAACAATACCTGATGGCAAAGTGGGGACACCCCATGAGAGAGTGCATCAATGTTAAATGAAGGATGTCCATTTAGTTTATTTATTTTATTTCAAGAGTATATAATAAAAATTGTTACCTACATTGATGTGGATTCGGTAGGAAGCTATAAGCTTATACAACACCCAAAACAAGATTACAAATAGTTACCAATGTCAATAGCAGGTCTGAGTGACTTTATTTCTTTAATTGAAACAGTATTTGTATAAATTACACAAGTGTCAGTAGTCAAGCTCACACGTCGTCGTCCGGGGACTCTCGCCCGTACTCCAGATTAACCCCTTGCCCAACACGGATAGAGTACGGCAGTTGCTCAAAAGGCGTCTTGAAACCACTCGACCTTGTTTATCTTCTGTTTCAAAAACTCAGCTCATGATCCCCCACCGGAGCGGGCTCAACAAGCTCACTCCACTGGAGGGCCACGAACCATGTTTCCGAGTCCAGAATTGTTAAAGAAATAAGTCTGTGCCATTCTGCATGAGATTTGTGACAAGTTGGTAAAAAAGCTGAGATTAATACACGCACGCACGCACGCACGCACGCACGCACGCACGCACGCACGCACGCACGCACGCACGCACGCGCACGCACGCACGCACGCACGCACGCACGCACGCACGCACAAAAATACTGGAAAACTACTTAACTCCTCATTTGGTATTATATGTGACCATTTCTGGTGTTGCGTGAGCAATGGCAGCTGGCAAGAGTGCCATGTGAATGTTTGAGTTTGGCCAAAATAGCTAAAATGATTTGCCCTGAATGCAAAAGACTTACAACAATCGGTTTCGTAAAGTTAGAAAGTATTATTTTAATTAATCTCAGTAGAGGGTAATTGCGGGTACTAACTCACTGAAAGCCCTGATCAGCCCTTTGAACTCAAGTGGTATCTTCCATGCCAGTTCAATGAAAGCACTTTGTTTAACAATATTTATTTCCGAGTTCAATAGACTCAATAATAGAAAACAATTACAGATGATATATGCAGAACAAAAACGGAAAATGGATTCAGCAGCAAGCATATGCTAATGTTAGCTGTCTCCGTTGTATTTGCACACATTGTTTATATATCGGCAAGGCGAGAACAATCGTTTTACATAAAGATTAGCTGGGATACTCCTGTGTTTGGGAATGATAAGTAGTGAAAGAGATTTAAAAAAGAAAAAAGGGAGAAGACAAAAAATAGAATAACAAAATGAAAACAGTTGAGAAAAATAGATATTTGTGTGAGTTAATATTAAGACAGGACCAGTTGATGACAGAACTGCGGGTGGTGGTTAAGAGTTTGATAAGCCAGGAGTGGACGAACAGCATCGGTATGTTATTCACGCTCTTATGTTTTTCTTCGTCAGAAAAGAGTTTGTAGTTACGAAGGGTGACAGTAAATTTCGAAAGCATTGTGATGGATTCACAATCAGCTCGAGATACACCAGCACCCTTCATATCAAAGTGCAGTAGTCTTCACAAAACTTTGGGTGTTAGGAATGGGTGAGATTAGGTAGCTAGGACTCAAGACGTCTATGTACAAACTTGCTGCCATAAAAGGGGACACCATAATAACAATAATAACACTTTGGCCAGCCGCTGATTTGTCGCTGTTCTCGGACGAGAAGGCCTTGGTTACCCCTGTACTCCCAACTGCCTCCCTATTCCCACGCTTCTCCTCTCAACACTCGGAGACGAACTGCTTGATGACATCCCTTGCCCCATTCTTCCCAATCTCTTCGATTAGCATATTAACCCTTTACCCAACGTAACGGCCAAAACCGGCCAGCGCTATTCTCAAAAATCGCCAATTAATTTTCAAAATATTTTCATTTTTTGTCTCAAAAACATAGGTTATGACCCCTCGTTGGAACGAGCTCGTCGAACTCGTTCCAACGAGGGGTCATAACCTATGTTTTTGAGACAAAAAATGAAAAAATTTAGTTATTCAAGAATTTTTTTTGCAAGTGTCGTCTGCTTTTCATGTTAGGTAAAGGGTTAACCCTCTCCTTTGAGACTCCCCATAACCACATGTTCTTCATTCCCCCATCCCACTTCCCCATTATACTCCCAGTGAATCTCCTTCTCTTAGACTGATACTTTGGGCATTCTAGAAGAAAGGGTTCCAGGGTCTCCGCCATGCCCAGGTTACACATCTGGCACTCCCTTTCACCGTCTTTCCCAATTGTTCCCCTCAGCTCCAGGGATCGCGACCTCAGCTTGAACAACAGTGGTCCCCCCAAAGGCGCCATCAAGGTACTCTTCAAAACCTGGCTTCTCTTTATCACGCAGGCCACCCAAAGACCTCTTTGATTTGACCCCCTCAAGCCAATTACGGTTACAATCCTCCATGACCCTTTCTCTGACGATTTTTTTTACCCTGGTTTGCCCCAACGTCCAGGTCCGAGATCTCCAATGAGTAGTTCTCTACTAGCTCCCTCACTTGGACCATCCACCCGTTTTGATATTTGAGTTGAAAATTCTCAGGAACATTACTTTACACCATCGGCTGTTGGGGAGATTCACCTAATAATTAAGATAACCGAGTTTCAGCAGGTCTATCCTGTCCTTGATCCTCATCCACCCAAGCTCACCCCTGATTGCTTCTAGCGCTGCGGCATTACTCGACCCCGTTATCCATCAGCCTGCATCGTTCTACAGGATTTCCAAGCTCTAATACTAATATATAAGTAAGTATTTAATTAGTGTTTAGCCTAGCTGGGCGCAGTAGTGAAAGCACTTGGAAGAGTCTATGCTATTTATTTGGGGTAGACCAATCAGTGTTTTCAACGTGCCGCCTCATTTACTGAACAGCCATCCTATTTAATGACGTTCTGGCGTATTATGTTCCTCGCCGGAAAAAGGCCACTACGGTTCAAAGGGTTAAACTTCTCGCGATTTGCGAGCTGATTTTCTCGAGAAATCACCTAAGTCTAAAAAAACTGCATTACTGGCTCACTAGAGACCTCTCGCAGTATACCAGGAGTATACTAGGAGACGACACGCGACGTTTCGAGTCAGAAATCGGATGAAACTCGAGCAAGGGAGAGCAACTGCAGGTCCCCAACATAGCAACCCCACACAAACAGGGTTCGCATTGATTGAAGACAGGTGCACCATCGACGCGTAGTGCGCCTTGGTACAAAACGGCACCGTGCCCCCGCGTGGACCACGGGGGTGAAGTATCTTGCCCAAGGACATAACGCGGTTGCTGCAGGTGGCATTCGAATCGTGGATCTCTCGACTTGCAGACTGCACCCCGATCTACTGAGCCACCGCGCCCCGCCAACATAGATCCTATGAAAATTTATTCCGTCTTGTCGATCGAATCTCGGAGATTGGGTGATATGAGAAATTTCGAGACTGTCCGCTTCAAGTTCAGTCGGCGAATTCATCACAGTTTTTTTTCACCAGATATCATTGGATATACGCGAAAGCCCAGTTAGGGGTCTGGGGGGGATTTGCAGTACACGGTGCCAGGGTGGATGGGTGGTTCAACGGCTTTAAAACAACCCCTTGCAAATTTTTTCGTGATGCTATATTTTATACCAAACTAAACACTTTAAAATGATTTAGACCAATAAACACACATTATAGCCCTTTTAGGAGGTTGTATTGATGAGTGCTGAACTATTTGTTGCATCTAGGCCCAATGCTGGGCTCATGATTTTTAGGTCACCGAAGGGAGCTAAACTTATCACTTACCGTCCGTCGTCTGTCATCGTCGTCCGTCCGGCGTCGTGAACATTATTCAAACGACTTCTCCTCTGAAACCACTAGGTCGATTTGCTCGAAACTTGGTACGGATGTTCATTACCATGTATCAATTCAAGTTTGTTCAAATGAAATGGACATGCCCACTTGGGGCTCCATAGGGGGCATAACTCTGATAGCACCCTATGTATATTAGAGAAATTACTAAAAAATCTTCTTCTCCCGCACAAGTGGGCAGAATCATTTGATATTTGGTATACAGCATTAGATTAGATTAGATTAGATTAGATTATTTTATTTTACGGTATAGATAATATATTACAATACACATGTTAACAAACACAGATATTAATAAAGAAAATAATGTAAAAAACACAAATACGAAATCGGTATCTATACCGTAGGGAGATGACATAGCCAGATTGGCTGTCTACCTGTCGTCTCCCGGAGACATGGACATATTTATCAGCACTGTGCGCAGATTGAGAATGTCATTAATTGACATTTGTTAATCAATATTGCCCTTTATCTAGCATGGATAACAGGTGGAACTTTCCAAAGTAAGATAATCATTATTTGTCTGGAAAACAAAAACTAATAACGTATTAAGATATGAATGGCAATTTTATGAACAGCTTTGTCTGGTTTCATCTGTTACGTTCGAAAAAAAAAAGATCTCCTAAAATGAAAGTTCCTCTATGCAAGGACATGGCAGTTATTAATCAATGTTATGGTGGATGAGATAAACAGACAGTGGAATCGGTTATTATGTAAGTTCATATGTAGTACTTCTAGGGTTGGCGGGCGCAATTCGGTCATTATCGAATAGACAGTAAGAATTGCTTTATGTTTATATTTAAGTTACCAATTGTGGTTAAACCTGACAGTCTGGACAATAAGGGTTATCACATTCAATATCAGTTGGATATTGAGACAGAAGTTTCTCTGTCAATAATTTTTTGAATATTTTCCTATTTGTAATATTTTTTAGCTCGTGGTCAAGCTCATTCCATATCTTTGGGAACAGGTGTACAGGTAGTTTATCTAGAGCTCGGGTGCGGGTTCTACTGACACGTAGTAGTTCTGATTGCCTTGTGATTGTTTGGGAAGCATTATGTGTTGTGTTAAAAAAATTATTGAGTGACACAGGGAGTTCTCCCTGTTTCCAATCAAATACAAAAAGGGAAGCTTGGAGCTTGAATAGGTCGTCTACTTTAAGGATTTTGTCTTTCGCAAACAGCGGATCAGTATGGGCCTTATAATTTGTGTTGTTAATAATACGCAGTGATCGCTTTTGCATAGTTCGTATTTTCATAGTTGCGTTAGAGTTCCCCCATATTTGTATTCCATAGATTAAATGACTGTGTATCAGTGCATAATACAACGTTTTCAAAGCTTTATGCGGCAGAATTTTTTTTACTTTGTTTAGAGCATAATTTGCCCGTCCTATTTTGGAGCACAATTGTGATACATGAGCTTGATAAGAGAGATTTTCATCAATATTAATGCCTAAGAATTTCAGTGATTTTTCAGTTTCTTTTTCACATATTCTTTTAATATTATGGTTTTTTATTTGGATATTTAGATCTTCGAAACTCTGTGTGTTTCGCGATGGATTTATAATGACATACTTTGTTTTACTAGCATTCAGAGCTAATTGATTCGCGGAACACCAGTCGCTTATTTTGTCAAGTTCTTGGTTAATGTGTGTAGATAATGCACGTATCCTTTGTCCAGATGCATAGGCAGTTGTGTCATCAGCAAAGGAGAGGAGATTTAGCAAAGTTGATTGGTTAATATCATTTATATATAATAAGAATAAAATAGGTCCGAGTATTGAACCCTGGGGGACTCCACATGTTACAGCGATTTGGTCAGAGCTATGATCGCCGAATTTCACAAACTGTGTTCTGTTCGACAGATAACTCTTGAACCATTGATTACTTATGCCTCTGAATCCGTATCTCTCTAATTTCGTTAATAATATACTATGATTTATAGTATCAAAAGCTTTGGAAAAATCAATGAATACAGCTAAGGTTATATCTTTACTTGGCTTGTTATTTTCAATGGCTATGTCCCTTAACAGTTGCATCACAGGATATATAGTACTGTGTTTTTTCCTAAAGCCGTATTGATGTTTATAAAGAATGTCAAATGCATTTAGAAAATTGGTCATTCTATTTGCCATTAGTTTTTCCAAAACCTTTGAAAAACTTGGTAAGATGCTAATAGGTCTGTAATTATTAAATTTGAGTTCATCACCAGTTTTGAAAATGGGGATTACTTTGGCTACTTTCATTCTATCGGGCACAATTCCACTGCTGAATGAACTATTGATAACATGTGCGAGTGGTTGGGCAAGTATATCGATGGTCTGTTTTAATAGATATGTGGTAATCCCATCACAGTCTTCACTATTTTTAGATTTCATACGGTTGGTTATATGTATCACCTCCTGGGGTGTTGTAGGGGCTATAAAAAAGTTGTTTGGAAAACGAGAATCCATAAAGTCTTCAAAATTTTTATCTGACCTGATTATGTGCTCCGTTGTGCATTTCCCAACGTTTGCAAAGAAAGTATTAAATTCGTGAGCAATTGCATGTGGGTAACTTATTTCTTTGTTATTCTCTTTAATAAAAGTTGATGGCATAGCGGCGGTGCGCTTAGCTTTGTTTATTGTTTTGTTTAATATCATCCATGTTTTCCTTAGGTTATTTTTATTTTCTGTTAATATATTGTTGAAGTACATTGCTTTGCTTTGTTTCTTAAGTTTGTTAAATATTTTACAATAATTTTTATAATTTTTTGTGTTCTGATCTGTTGGAGATTTTATTTTTTTGTAATAAAACTTTGCCTTATTAATGGATGAAGTCATGAGACCCTTTGTCATCCATGGTTGTTTTCTAATGAATTTTTTTGGGGGTTGTACATTTGTGAATGGAAATGCCGTTTCAAAGGCTGATAAATACACATTCATAAAACGCTCATATGCTAGATTCGGATTGTCTGACTCAAAGACGGAGGCAAAATCACATTGTGATAAAAGCCGTTTGAACGTTGTCGTGTTCTCAGCATTGAAATTACGTTTATATGACACTTTGGCTTCCTCTTTTTTCAATAATGTATTGACCATATAGAACACCCCAAAATGGTCCGAGACATCGGTAATAACTATTCCGGACAGAGAAACAGAAGAAATGTTATTAGAAAAGATGTGGTCAATCAAGGTCGCGGAGTGACTGGTTATCCGTGTTGGCTTCGTGATGTGCGGCAGAAATCCTTGGCCGATCATTAAATTTAGATAACTTTCAGTTTTCTGATGAGAATTAGCTTTTAGTAGGTCGATATTAAAGTCTCCCATCAGATATGCCTCCTTATTTTCTTGGTTAATTTGATCAGTTATGTCAGCTAGCTTTGATAGGAAAAGATCTATATCAGCTTTTGGGGCAGTGTTAGGCCTATATATGACCCCGATTATTTTCTTTGTGTTATTTACATTAATTTCGATGAATAGAGATTCGATGACGTGGGGGATGAAGATGGACAGGTCATTCCGTATTGTCGGGCAGAGATTATCTTTTACGTAAAGGCCGACACCACCTCGCCTGTCGTCTCCATCTGGTCGTGTGTTTTTAATGAAGGGGTGATAGCCGTCTAACGAGTACGAAATGTTCGAAGGAATCCTGAAAATTTCAGTTAACCCAATCACGGTAAAAATATTTTTTGAGTCCTGCATTTCAGCGAATAAGTCATTTATAGAGTCCCAATGGGCAGTGAGACTTTGACAATTCAGGTGAAAAAGTGAAAATTGCTTTTTTGGGTTGATGTTTTCTGTGCGGAGTTCATTTGGGATGTAGTATTTGCTACCGTGTGTAGAATTTATGAATAGGTCATCTTCTTCTGTTATCAATTCACCGTTCCTATCATTATAAATTGTTCTGAAGTCATACTCTGGGTTTGTCTGTACCTCATCCAATCCTACACTACCCGCCATTATTATCAATGAAACTGCCAGGTCCTTTGTCAAATCCAGTGTGTCTACTATATGTATTACAGCTCCCAGAAGGTCCCAAGACTTTCCTATTTATAATCATCTTATGGTAAAGGGTGCTAAGCAAGAATTTGGTCCTAACAATGCACAGTGCTGAAAAAGTTGAGTGCACAATGAACAAAGAAGTAAAAAGGAACATTAACAAAAACATATGTACAAACATCTTTGATAAGTAGTTGTATTCGAAAGGGACGGCGTAACGTTGCATACACCTATTTGTTTTAGAAGGATAGGTTCAAGAAAAATACAGATCTCTGTGGTGTCCTGCATGAATTGTTTGAGTAAAATAAAAGTTGAGATCAGAATCATTTTTTGGATACATTATACAAAATATGCCATTTTTTTTTTTTTTTTTTTTTTTAATTATTATTTGTTGGAGTTTTGGAGTCGCTTGTCTTCAGTTATTGCTAACTGTCATCAAGACAAAGGATAATTGTCATCAAAACGGAAGAGTAGAGTCAAGTATAGCCAATCGGGGGGGGGGGGGGGGGGGTCGCTTTTCTAGAACAATTGTTAATTGTCATTAAAACAAAGGCAAACTCTCATCAAAAACAAAAGTATAAAGTCAAAAACAAAGGTGTAGAGTCGAGTACAGCCAATCGTTTACAGTCATGTTGCTAATTGTAGGGTGCTCCCACTTCCCACAAAATTGACCATTATTATTAATTATTTATTATTATAGTTTATTTATTATTATTTTTATTTTTTATGTTTGAGTCGGTTTTCTGTAATAATTGCTAATTGTCCTCAAAACACATGCTAATTGTCATCAGAACAAAAGTGTAGGGTTAAGTATAGCCAATCGTTTACACTCATTTCACTCATACCCATAGTCGGGTGTTCCCGCAAAATTGGCCATTATTATACTTGTCAACAAAACAAAGTGTAAAGTAAAGTGTAGCCAATCTTTTACACTCACTCTACTCATTGCAGAGTGTTCCCACTTCCAACAAAATTGGCATTATTATTGTTGTCATCGGAGCAAAAGTGTAAAGTCAAGTATAGCCAATCATTTACACTCATATTGCTCATTGTAGGATGTTCCCACTTCCCACAAAGTTGGACATTGTTATACTTGTCCTCAAGACAAAAGTGTAAAGTCAAGTAAAGCCAATCGTTTACCCTCATGCTGCTCATTGTAGGCTGTTCCCACTTCCCACAAACTTGGCCATTATTATACTTTCATCAACCCAAAGTGTAAAGTCAAGTATAGCCAATCGTTTACACTAGTGCTGCACACTGTAGGATGTCCCCACTTCCTACAAAGTTGGATACTGTTATACTTGTCCTCAAGACAAAAGTGTAAAGTCAAGTATAGCCAATCGTTTACACTCATGCTGCTCATTGTAGGGTGTTCCCACTTCTCGCCAATATTGGCCATTATTATACATGTCATCAAAACAAAAGTGTAAAGTCAAGTATAGCCAATCGTTTTCACTCATACAGTTCGTTGTAGGGTGTTTCCACTTCCCATGAAAATTGTACATGTCATCAAAACAAAAGTGTAAGGCCAAGTATAGCCAATCGTTGACATTATTATACTTGTCAATTTACACTCATGCTGCTCATTACCAAGTGTTCCCACTTCCCACAAAAATGGTCATTATCATACCTGTATCAAAACAAAAGTGTAGAGTCAAGTATAGCCAATCGTTTACACTCATGCTGCTAATTGTAGGGTGTTCCCACTTCCCACAAGATTGGTCATTATTATAGTTGCCATTAAAACAAAAGTATAAAGTCAAGTATAGCCAATCGTTTACACTCATGCTTCTAATTGTAGGGTGTTCCCACTTCCCGTGGAATTGGTCATTATTGTAGTTATTATACGTGTCATCAAGACAGAAGTGTAAAGTCAAGTATAGCCAATCGTTTACACTCATGCTGCTCATTACCAAATGTTCCCACTTCCCACAAAAATGGTCATTATTACACTTGTCATCAAAACAAAAGTGTAAAGTCAAGTATAGCCAATCGTTTACACTCATGCTGCTAATTGTAGGGTGTTCCCACTTGCTACAAAATTGGTCATTATTATAGTTGCCATCAAAACAAAAGTATAAAGTCAAGTATAGCCAATCGTTTACACTCATGCTTCTAATTGTAGGGTGTTCCCACTTCCCGAGGAATTGGTCATTATTGTAGTTGTCACCACGACACAAGTGTAAAGTCAAGTATAGCCAATCGTTTACACTCATGCTGCTCATTACCAAGTGATCCCACTTCCCACAAAAATGGTCATTATTATACTTGTCATCAAGACAAAAGTGTAAAGTCAAGTATAGCCAATCGTTTACACTCATGCTGCTAATTGTAGGGTGTTCCCACTTCCCACAAGATTGGTCATTATTTTTGTTGCCATCAAAACAAGAGTATAAAGTCAAGTATAGCCAATCGTTTACACTCATGCTTCTAATTGTAGGGTGTTCCCACTTCCCGAGGAATTGGTCATTATTGTAGTTATTATACGTGTCATCAACACAAAAGTGTAAAGTCGGGTATAGCCAATCGTTTACACTCATGCTGCCCATTACCAAGTGTTCCCACTTCCCACAAAAATCGCCATTATTACACTTGTCATCAAAACAAAAGTGTAAAGTCAAGTATAGCCAATCGTTTACGCTCATGCTGCTAATTGTAGGGTGTTCCCACTTCCCACAAGATTGGTCATTATTATAGTTGCCATCAAAACAAAAGTATAAAGTCAAGTATAGCCGATCGTTTACACTCATGCTTCGAATTGTTGGGTGTTCCCACTTCCCGAGGAATTGGTCATTATTGTAGTTATTATACGTGTCATCAAAACAAAAGTGTAAAGTCAAGTATAACCAATCGTTAACACTCATGCTGCTCATTACCAAGTGTTCCCACTTCCCACAAAAAAGGTCATTATTACACTTGTCATCAAAACAAAAGTGTAAAGTCAAGTATAGCCAATCGTTTACACTCATGCTGCTCATTACCAAGTGTTCCCACTTCCCACAAAAAAAGGTCATTATTACACTTGTCATCAAAACAAAAGTGTAAAGTCAAGTATAGCCAATCGTTTACACTCATGCTGTTAACTGTAGGGTGTTCCCACTTCCCACAAGATTGGTCATTATTATAGTCGCCATCAAAACAAAAGTATAAAGTCAAGTATAGCCAATCGTTTATACTCATGCTGCTAATTGTAGGGTGTTCCCTCGTCCCACAAAATTGGTCATTATTATAGTTGCCATCAAAACAAGAGTGTAAAGTCAAGTATAGCCAATCGTTTACGCTCATGCTGCTAATTGTAGGGTGTTCCCACTTCCCACAAAATTGGTCATTACTATAGTTATCATCAAAACAAAAGTGTAAAGGCAAGTATAACCAATTGTTTACACGCATACTGCTCATTATAGTGTCTTCCCACCTACCTCAAGGTTTGGTCATTATTATTCCTGTCATCAAACCAAGAGTGTAAAGGCAAGTATAGCCAATTGTTTACACGCATACTGCTCATTATAGGGTGTTCCCACCTACCTCAAAGTTTGGCCATTATTAAACGTGTCATCAAAACAAGAGTGTAAAGTCAAGTATAGCCAATCGTTTACACTCATGCAGCTCACTGACGGGTGTTCCCAATTCCCACATAGTTGGGCATTATTATTAATTTATAATCGTTTACACATATGCTGTTCATTGTAGCGTGTTCGCACTTCCCACAAAATTAATCATTTTTATTAACTATTACAACCGATTACACACATACAATTAATTGTAGGGTGTTCCCACTTCCTACAAAATTGGCCATTATTATTATTATTATCGTGTACACACATGCTGTTCATTGTAGGGTTTTCCCACTTCCCACAAAATTGGACACTGTTATACTTGTCATCAAGACAAAAGTGTAAAGTCAAGTATAGCCAATCGTTTACACTCATGCTGCTAGTTGTAGGGTGTTCCCACTTCTCGCCAATATTGGCCCTTATTATACATGCCATCCAAAGAAAAGTGTAAGGTCCAGTATAGCCAATCGTTTACACTCATGCTGCTCATTGTAGGGTGTTCCCTCTGCCCACATGTATATTATTATACGTGTCATCAAAACAAAAGTGTAAGGCAAGTATAGCCAATCGTTTACAATCATATTGGTCGTTGTAGGGTGTTCCCAATTTTCCCCCAAAATTGGCCATTATTTTTCTTGCCACCAAGACAAAAGTGTAAAGGCAAGTACAGCCAATCGTTTACACTCATGCTGCCCGTTGTAGGGTATTCCCACTTGCCACAGACTTGTCCATTATTATAGTTGTCATCAAGACAAAAGTGTAAAGTCAAGTATAACCGAACGTTTACACCCATGCTGCTCATTGTAGGGTGTTCCCACTACCCACACAATTGGTAATTAGTGTACTTGTCATCCAAACAAAAGTGTAAAGTCAAGTACAGCCAATCAATTACACTCATGCTGCTAATTGTAAGGTGTCCCCTCTTCCCACAAAAATTGTCATTATTATTCTTGTCATGAAGACAAAAGTCTAAAGGTAACTACAGCCAATCGTTTACACTCATGCTGCCCATTGTAGGGTGTTCCCACTTGCCACAAAATTGTCCATTATTATAGTTGTCATCAAAACAAGAGTATAAAGTCAAGTATAGCCAATTGTTTACACTTATACTGCTCGTTGTTGGGTGTTCCCACTTCCCATAAAGTTGGCGATTATTACGCGTGTCATCAAAACAAAAGTGTAAAGTCAAGTATAGCCAATCGTTTACACTGATGCTGCTCACTGCAGTGTTTTCCCACTTCCCACAAGAAATTGTCACTATTATACTTACCATCAAAACAAGTGTGTAAAGTCAAGTATAGCCAATCGTTTACACTCATGCAGCGCTTGCACGCATGTAATCGTTTTCACACATGGTGTTCATTATAGGGTGTTCCAAGTCCCCACAAAATTAGCCATTACTACACTTGTTATCAAAACACCGGTGTAAAGTCAAGTATAGCCAATCGTTTACTTTATTGCTGCTCATTGTAGAATGTTGCCACTTCCTACTGAGTTGGCCATTATTATTAATTATTTATTATTTATTAATTATTAATTATTAATTATAATTTATGGGGTTTTTTTTTGGGGGGGGTGGGTCGCTTTCTGAAATAATTTCTCGCTGTCATTAAAGCAAAGGCCAATTGTTATCAAGACAAGAGTATAAAGTCAAGCATAGCCAATCGTTTACATTCATGCTGCTCATTGTAGGATGTTCCCACTTTCCATAAAAATTGCCATTGTTATTAATTATTATTCGTTAATTATTATTATTATTATTTTTTTTTTTTTTGGGGGGGGGGGGGCACTTTTCTACAAAAAATTGCTAATTATCATCAGAACAAAAGCCGATTTTCATAATCAAAAGTGTAAAGTCAAGTAAAGCAAATCATTTACACTCATGCTGCTCCGTGTAGGGTACTCCAACTTCCCAATCGCTTATTTGTAATAATTACTAATTTCCATCAAAACAAATCTATTAAACCATTAAGACAGAGCTTGTGTACCACAATAAACCGGCACGATTCTGTTTCACGGAGTTCCCGCATGTCCTGCGTAAATGAAATAACAGTATAGATCATAGTTATTTGTGACTTACGCAGTAACGGGTTGGCCATTTTAAGTAGTGATATTTATTGGTGTTTAGCATCACTAAGGACTTACAGAAAAATTGCAGTGTCTGTATTTCCCATCAGGAGTACGGCGATTGCATCATATCACATTCAAGTTGGAAAGGTGACACGTTTGACCTCATTCTGCATAAAGCGAAAGTTTGGATCAAAATCATGTCGAGCATGTCAGGGAAATCCAAGATAGTTCAGACACGAAGACTTAGCATCACTAAGGACTTACAGAAAAATTGCAGTGTCTGTATTTCCCATCAGGAGTACGGCGATTGCATCATATCACATTCAAGTTGGAAAGGTGACACGTTTGACCTCATTCTGCATAAAGCGAAAGTTTGGATCAAAATCATGTCGAGCATATCAGGGAAATCCAAGATAGTTCAGACACGAAGACAATGAATGGCAATGTTGTCCAGTACGTTTGACCCCATTGTGCGTGAAAAGAATTTTTAGTTCACGATTGTATCATGGTGCTGATCAGGGTCACGCAAGACAAACGACATGCAAAACAAATGAATAGTTAATGTCCAGTGATTCGGTGAATTATCGTCTCTCCTTTACTTTGAATGAGATCTTCTGACCTGGAATTTTCTGACTGGAAAAGTGACAGTCACAGTTTGGTTTAGTTTTGCCTCGTGTTTACTAGGTCAATCAAGATTGGGATTTCCAGATATTATTCTTTTTTCAGTAATGTTATTGTTAGGTCTTTTTTATATCTGGCCATTCCAGTTATAAATATGGGTTACCAACTTATATGGATTGAGAGGGTGGCGGTGGGGTGGGTAACTATGTAACCCATCCTGGGGCTGAGAATATCATGGACTAAGATAAGTATCATCAGAAATTCAGTCTGATTGAAATTTGGACTAGGATATTCTGGACTAAGGTAAATATCTAATATGAACCCTCCATATCACACATTTTGGCCCTGAATATTCACCATTTAATGTGGTGTTTCACATTGACCCTTAGGTAGAAAGATCTCGTTTTAACAAATATATATGGGTTGGGTAGGGGGTATGACAACTCAGTATCACACAATTTGGACTTCAATATTCTCGATTTAATGCAGTATTTCACATTAACCCTTAGGTTAGTTCAGTATCAATGTGCATCAAACGTTTGGAATGTGATATCTGTGTCTTGAGGGGATTTTTAATATTAACCCTCTGGTATTTCGGTCTCATTGAGATGAGTCTGATAGATTCATTCCACTGAGGCCGAGTTACTTTGCATTTTAATTTGCCAACTGTAATATTCTGGTCATTCCATTTCTGAAGACAGGTATCAGCCTTTCGTTACCCGAGTTCCATTCTGTCCCATGTGCCTACTGGCACATGGGACAGAATGGAAACAAGGGGACGCTATGTGGCTTGGAAGGTTGAACTAGAGGTGTGGCGGGGGGGTGTTATTCATTTGGGCTGGGATATCCTATGCTTATTATAATATTTGACGTTAACCCTCCAGTAGTCAAATCTCATTGGAGTAAATCCAATAGATTAAGTTCACTGAGGCTGAACTATTTTTAGGGATTATCTATTATGGCTCATATCTGGTCATTTCACTTATTACTTTATACCTCTTTATACCACTTTTCATATCCTTTATTACATACAACAACTGTCGACTTGGGTTGGGAGATAAGGTATATGCGTGTCATTCGTTTGGGCTGGGATATCTTAGACTTGATATAGTAATTGACATTAACCCTCCAGTAGTCCAGTCTCATTGAGACTTAACTCCTTTTGGGAATTGTCAATTATGGCTCATATCTGGTCATTTCGCGTATGACTTTAAACCACTTTACACTTCCTTTATAACACTTTATATCACATTTCATTTCATTATTGCTGAAACAGAAATGTGTCGTTGGGAGTTGTAGTTGTTTGAGGCGGTGTGACACTTGGATGGGCGAGGGGTGAGGTTGAGGATATAGAGCACATTTAGGCTGGGATATTGGGATACTGTTTTAGTAAGTTTATAGAAAGATTATAGAATCTTGACTAGCTCATCGAGCTCTTGGGGTGAAGAAATTCTCAATACTGAATCATTTTTCTGTTTTACAAAAATAGTACCGTCATGTGTCCAGGTCTCTTTGACTTTACGTTCTTTAACTAGACGCCTACATTTAGCAGCCAATGATGCACGTGAAGATGTCAAATGTTCATTAATATACACCCTTTGGCTCCCTTCTGACCCTTTCAATTTTCTCTTTGCCCTATAAAATCTGTCTCGTGCACGGTAGCTATAAAACCTCACTAGGATAGTCCTGGGCTGTTCCCTATTTCTGTCAGCACGACCTGAACGATGGCTCCGTTCAACTTCCCATTTCTCTAGTGGGACCTCCATTCTGTTCGCCAATCCCAGAACAATATCATCAGTGTTTTCATCACTCGTCTCGGCTATCCCTGATATTCGCAGGCTATTCCTCATCCCGTACTGCTTCAGACTGTCCAGCTCATTTTCCAAAGTAGTTATCATTTTGTCCCTTTTAACCACCTCACTTTGTAGACGGTCAATACTATCTTGCATGGGCTTCAATAGATCAGAAACTGCAGTGGAGAAAATATTTTTTAAGGCCAATACGACCCTTGGCTCGGTAAGAGCCTTAGTTAATGTAGACAAAAAGTCTCCTTGTTCCATTTTTAACAGTTCGGGGCTGCTGTCTATACTTGTATCAACAAAGTACATATATTCTGAATCACTTTTTGGTGTACTTGGAGGATCACAATCTGATTCGGAGGCTGATGATTTTTCTCTTAATTTTTTGGACAAATGTTCAGCGAACACAGTATCGCTTGAAGCACGTCTCCGTTTATCAGGATCTACCTTCTTAATGTCTTGATTATTGTCATCCATGAAGACTCAAAACAACGAGCTGAACTATCGTACTCGAATTATTGACATCGAAATAAGGTGACACCATTTCACTTACGTACAGTGAACATTTTCAAAAATACTCGTTACTGTCAAAAAAGACATACAAACAGATTTTACTTCCCCCACAGACAGTTAAATATCTTCTAAGCACAACGATCCATCCTCCAGAAGCACGTACACCGCCCTTTCATGAAACAAAATGAAGAAACAAAGAAATCTAACTTCTCGCCATTGCTAGCATCCGGGATTTTTTTCATTATGGGGTGGATCTGATTCAAGTTTGTTCAAATCGACCCCTGGATTCGTATTTGGGCTCACAATAGAAGCCCAAAGTCGAACAGAGTGCATTTCAGGCAAATTTTTAAAAAAATCTTCTTCTCCAGATCCAGCAGGCAGAATCTTTTGATATTCGGTAAGCAACATTGTGGGGTGGATCTGAGTCAAGTTTGTTCAAATCGGCTCCCTGGATTCACATTTGGGCTCACTATAGAAGCCCGAATTCGAACTTAGTGCATTTCAGGCAAATTTCTTAAAAAATCTTCTTCTCCAGATCCAGCAGGCAGAATCTTTTGATATTTGGTATGCAACATTGTGGGGTAGATCTGATTCAAGTTTGTTCAAATCGGCCCCCTGGATTCATATTTGGGCTCACTGTAGAAGCTCGAATTCGAACTTAGTGCATTTCAGGCAAATTTCTTTAAAAATCTTCTTCTCCAGATCCAGCAGACAGAATCTTTTGATATTTAGTATTTAACATTATGGGGTGGATCTGATTCAAGTTTGTTCAAATCGGCCCCCTGGGTTCATATTTGGGCCCGGTATAGGAGCCCAAATTTGAACTTAGTGCATTTCAGGCAAATTTCACTAAAAATCTTCTTCTCAAGATCCAACAGGCAGAATCTTTTGATATTGGGTATGGAGCATGCTTAGGGGGGTGAGATTCAAATTTGTTCAAGCCAAGTCCCTGGGTTCATATTTGGGCTCACTGTGGTAGCCTGAATGATAACTTAGTTCAAAATGAGGAATTTTCTTTAAAAATCTTCTTCTTCAGATCCAGCAGTCGGAATGTTTTGATATTTGGTATACAGCATCCTTAAAGAGGTGTGATTCAAGTTTGCTTAATCTAAGTCTCTGAGTACACATTTAGGCTCCCTGCGGGAGACCGAATTGTAACTTAGTTCAATATGAGGAACATTCTTTAAAAATCTTCTTCTTCACATCCACCAGTAAGAATCTTTTGATATTTGGTATGTAGCATCTTTAGTGAGGTGAAATTCACGTTTGTTCAAGCCAAGTCTCTGGGTACATATTTGGGCTCCCTGTGGGAGCCCGAATTATAACTTAGTTCAATATGAGGAATTTTCTTTAAACATCTTCTTGTTCAGATCCAGCAGTTGGAATGTTTTGCTATTTGGTATACGGCATCCTTTGGGAGGTGTGATTCAAGTTTGTTCAAGCTAAGTCTCTGAGTCCATATTTGGGCTCCCTGTGGGAGACCGAATTGTAACTTAGTTCAATATAAGGAACATTTTTTAAAATCTTCTTCTACACATCCACCAGTAAGACTCTTTTGAAAGTTGGTATACTGTATCGTTAGGGAGGTGAGATTCAAATTTGTTAAAGCCAAGTCCCTGGGTCCATAGTTTGGCTCCCTAAGGGAGCCCCAATTATAATTTAGTTCATTATGAGGAATATTAAAAACAAAAGAAGTTTTTTTCAGATCCACCGGCCAGAATGTTTTGATATTTGGTGTATGGTTTTCTTAATGGGGCAGATGTAAGTTTGTTCAAATCAGAACCCTCGGTTGATAGTTGTCAGTGTCAGGTGAGCGCTCTTATGCCCCTTGGGGCCTCCTGTTTAGGTTCCTCATGGTTCTTAAGAAATACAAATTTTAAGTATATGTAAATTATTTTTAACATTTTTAACATATATACATCAAGAATAATGATACAACTAACAGTAGAACAAATGGTTCATGTAACAATTGCACCAACCAGTGTTAAAATAAAAAAATAAAATTAACGAAAAATTAAAACAAAGCTCTCATGTCCCATTTGGATAAAATAGTCACGACTTAAAGGGCCAACGCAGGTTCAATGTGTCAAGAAATGGTTTCTATAAAACCAATCGCATGACATTCCCTGTGTCAGAATACTGCTGTAAAATCTCGGGGCCACATAAGAAATGCCCAGAAACGCTAGAAAATATTTCTCGACAACACTGGAAAAGTGCCAATAAAATTGATATATGACACTGAGAGGGGAGGGGTAGGTGGTCCAAAATATGTCGGAATTTTTTTTCTTCAGTATATGGGTGTTCAAAATGACCAGAGCAAATATACGGAAAATAGGAAAATATTGATGAAAATAACAGATGTTTACAATTTTGAGGTTGAAAAGTCGCGTGTTGTCTTGTGGCTATCAACCCCACTTTTGGCGAGAAATCTAAAGTGGGTGAAGGGAATGACAAACTCTTCAACATGTGAAAACGTGCAATGTTTTTCAAGTGTACCATCGACGGATTGGATTTTGTCGATTCCGCGGGGATATCTTGTATGTGAAACATTAGAAATCATCAGAAAAATAAAAAAAAAGCGTGTATTTCTAAGTCGGGTGTTTTACGGTGTTTCTTTGGCGGATGTGGTCGATTTGGTGCGCAGATCTCTCGGATGAGAGACATTTTGCAACCGTTTGACACCTTGGTTTTTTCATTCAGTCAGTATGTTTCTTTGTCTGTCTGTCTGGCTGTCTGTCTGTGTGTGACGGAAATAGAGGATATGAAATGAGTGTTTTTCTCATATAATATTTATGAAACGAGTCTAAGAATTTTCCGATTTGGCGAGCCCAAACGGAAAATTCGGACGAGTTTCATAAATATTATATGAGAAAAACACTCATTTCATATTCTTTTTATCATATGACACACACACCCACAAATTAGCCACTTAGTAGGACTTTTTAACCCATCACCTAATTGGAGTTGCCGATGGCACTAGGAAAAAACATCCCTGTATAACTAAAAATTTTCATTTTTTGCTTCAAAAACATAGGTTATGACCCCTCATTGGAACGAGCTCTTCGAGCTCGTTCCAATGAGGGGTCATAACCTATATTTTGAAGCAAAAAGTGAAAATATAAAAAAAAATGAATGGTGTTTTTCTTGTAGGTAAAAGATTAATACAATACAACCCACCCTAAATAGGACAGATAACGTAAATTCTCCCTACTGAAATTATGCAAATGTCACCCAGTTGTATTTTGTTTAGCCAATCAGATTGTCCAGTTTTGAAATTGACCAATGAAAGCTCCCTACTCTAATTATCCAAATTATGAAAATGTGGCCCAGTTTTATTTTGTTCAGCCAATCAAATTGTCTAGTTTTGAAATTGACCAATGAAATTGACGGAAGGCTTTATTTATCACTGATTAATATGAAAACAAAATATCAAATGTTTTAAAGTAAACAAAACGGACGAGTCATATGATAAATATATATATTATAATTATGTTGAGTGGACTTTATCAGTGATTTCTTCACCGTCTATTGCTTCTATTCCATAAGTAATGGGATTGGTGTAGAACACTCGAACCACGACGAAGATTTCTTCCGTACATCTAGGTGTGTAACCTTTTTCAAAATGTTTTTTCCACTTGTAAATTCTCACTCGATCGCCCACAGCAAATTTCGGGGGCGTTTTGTTGTCATCACCGCCATTTTCAAGAGATAGAAATTTGCGTAGACTTTCTATTCGTTTTGCGGATCACTAGCTACCATGGGTGTCATATTGATAGAACTGTGACGCATGTTGTTATAGTCGTCGACCAAATCGTCTAAGATGTTCCAAGTATCTCTTAGTCGAGTTGGTCATAAAATATCTGAGCATTTTTACTTCATTGTTTTACTCCATCATTCAACCACTCTCACCTTCTCCTCGTTCTCTGTGGAAAATATGTCGAAGAGGCGAACGTGAATGTTATAAAATTCTCGACCTTTGTCAATCCCCAATTTCTTAGATCTCAAAATGTTTTCCAAAGTTTCGGCCACACGTGTTCCCGGTTTATGTTTCAATGCTCTCATCCAACCATATTTCGAAAAAATATCTATGACCGTCAAAAGATATTTTATGCCTCCGTTGTGTCTAGACAGTGCTTGTTTGTCCACCAGATCGGCTGCCCACAGCTGATCCACAGGGGCGCCGCAGCCGCCCGACCAATGTTGTGGCAAAAAATTGCCGATCATGATATTTTTGTGATCGACCTTCAGCCGAACGTCATTCATATCAAATAACTAGGCTATGATTTTTTAATTTTGTTTTGGCGGATATCCGAAAATAGAGCGCGCATAGATCGTCTTGTTTCTTTAATATTGAGCACACAATGGCGGCTATTAATGACGAGTTAGCGTAAGATGAGGAGATTTTGGGGGTTACTTCTTTAGTATTCCAACCGCTTCGGACGCAGTTGGAATACTAAAGAAGTAGCCCCAAAATGGGTCGGAGAGATGTCATTCTTGATACATTTTCTGGGGGCAGGGCCGGATTTACGAATGGGCATACTGAGCAGACGCCCAAATGTGGAGGCCTCGACAGTGAAGTTCGTGTTTCGAGGAACATAATATGACAAAATTCCCTGTCAAATTGCCTTTGACAATTAGGCAGGGAATTTTGTCATATTATGTTCCTCGAAAGACGAACTGCATGCACTGTCACCCCCCCCCCCCCCCCCCCACACACACACACACATAATCGATGGCAACAATTCGAAAAACAGAGATCTGGGTGTTATGGTCGGGTCAATGTTTGAGCCGTTCCGGCGCCCCTAATCCTTTCCTTTGACGAATACTTTTCTCTTTCGAAATCGATGCACCATGGGTTTGTGCAGTTCGTTCGTTAATGA
Organism: Pictodentalium vernedei; assembly: GCA_031216915.1. NCBI lineage: Eukaryota > Metazoa > Mollusca > Scaphopoda > Dentaliida > Dentaliidae > Pictodentalium > Pictodentalium vernedei. Next base: position 289,085,694 of record CM062292.1, read on the forward strand.
ATTAGTGAATTGCTTTTTTTTCTTTCCCATTCCGAATCGACGTTTCGTGCCGATGAGCTTACTGACTGGCGAACATTCGAATTTCTCTCTCATCATGGGATTGACTATATTTTTCTATTTATCTGTTATCATCTTCTTGTCTCACACGTTTCGAGTCCTCGTGCTGGGATGCTTCGCGTAACAGAGGTCGTGACTGTAGGTAGTTCGATTCACTCTGTTGAGGGGTTTGCTCCACGATTTCGGAGTCAGATCTTTATTCAATCTCTTAATCAATTTCGTGTTGGGTTCCATAAATTGTTGTCCTGGCAGATGCATTTCGAAGAGACGTTCATTGGTGAGTCTGTTGACCATTCCACCATCTCTTTTGACGAATCGAGTTTTGGTCGAACCGCTCTTTAAAAGTACCGCGAAGCATCTGCCTATTACTTTTAGTTTGCACTTTTCGCAAGTTATCAGTATCTGTAGATTTCTTACATTTTACGCAATACCATTTTTGTTTATTTTATTTTTTATTTAGTTTAATTTATTTTTTTTAAATTATTTTCTTTAATATTTAATATCATTATTTTGGTTTTAAAACTGTCACTATTTCTGGATCTTAATTTTTTCGCAAGAGTTTGCGAAAAGGTTTCTTATCTACCTTTGTTTCTATCAGATTATGTTTCATCTCTTTAATAATCTGACGAGACTTTATTCTTTTACCTTCTTTCAACACGTTGAATTTACCCTTCTCACCGAGAATGTAGCGGTACTTCTGACCTGAAATCCTTCCGTCCTTCAGAAAAGTCGATATCATGTCGCTTTTGGAATTGTTTTTCGCGTTGGCCAACACTTTTATCTTTTAGTGTTTCTCGGCTTTCAACAATAGTTTTTTACTCACGAATTTTCCGACTGTGCTCAAGAATCCGGTCGCGAGAACAACGCCCTTTATCGCCAACACGGCTGGAATGGTGGCCACGGTCGATGTGAGACCCATCCCAGCCGCAGCCAAACACATGGTTACTGTGATCAGTGGAGGACCCAGGGTTCTGGGTTTGAGGGGGCGCCACATTTCATTCGTGGGTCATAATGCGAAGCATCTCTCGATCATAGCGGCGAATTAGGGACGAACACAAAAGGGGCTATCCCACTCTTTTCAGCGGGGCCCGGAGGGACTCTTATGGGAAAATGTTGGAACATGGAAGGTCAGTGTGGCTCTCCACTGGCGTCTATGCTCATGGTCACAATTTTTCCAACAAAAATATCCCAGCATTCAAATTTTGAAGAAAAGAAGCCAATTTATATCGGGTCACACGAGACCCGCGTAGGAGGTACGCCTATAGCTGTATGCATGGGTTAAGGTATTATCGGCGATAACACATGAACATCCATTACCAAAGGTGTTATTGCCAATAATATCGTGGCCCTTGGTATCGGTGCATGTAAACTGAATTACAAAACTAGGATGGACGCGCGGTACCCCCCCCCCCCCCCCGAATCCGTTCATAATGATAAGTGTCAGATCCAGTCCGTCGACCAATTTAGTCATTTGCACGAACTTCTTCTTGAGCGAAAGACGTCTGTCTCTTTCCGTCATCAAATAATGCTGATTTTTATTGATCTGGTCGATGCGCGTTGTCCGTCTTCCAAAGGAGGTGCCGTAAGTAGTACAGTTAGGGTATATATTATTTCTCGTTTCCATTTTTTAAAAATTATTTTTTTAAAAAATTTTTCCTTCTTTGTTTTTATTTAATATAAACAATTTTGATATTATGCACGCGTTATTTCCCTTCTTTTTTTTAAAAGAAACAACAAAGTCTTATAAAAAAAAAGAGAGAATGGTCATTTTTGAAAAGGCTAATTTGGACCTAAAACAGCCCTCGACCGTCGCTCAGATTCTTTCCTCTCTTCAGATAGAGACCGTCTCCGTGAGCGTGGAATAAATCGGTACCTTTTGTTTTGGACCTAAAACAGCCCTCGACCGTCGCTCAGATTCTTTTCTCTCTTCAGATAGAGATCTTCTCCGTGAGCGTGGAATAAATCGGTACCTTTTGTACGTTTCAGATACAATCCTTTACCATCCATGTCGATTCGACTCCTAACGCTTCAAAAACAATCTGTTTCCCATTATTTTCTGCGCACCAGAACTGACCAGTCCCGACAAAGCTCCTATACCCAAAGCCGGCAACACGGTTTTAGTGGGAATGGGTTATGCCTTGGTGGCAAATCCCGCCAACAATCCTAAGAAACTACTTTTCATTTTCAAATTTTATTGCATGCCTATGCTTTTATTTTCCTAAAATACACGCTTTTTCTGAAAAAAACCGAAGCGAACAATATTTTTTTTGTATTTTCCTTGTACAATACAGATCGATCACGTGCGCGGACTGTATAACTATTTCTTTATTTTTACATTTTGGTTACTTTTGGCAATAATTTGTGTTTTTAAAAAAAAATTTGTAAACTGTAGGCGTGCAGTAAATACAGAACAGCATACGCGTTCGAACTGTCATTTGTACCGCACCCGATTGATTTTGGCGGAGGGATAATATTGAACTAGAAGCCTTTGGCTTCTCGTTTTATATTATCCTTCCGCCCAAATCCATCTCGTGCAATAAAAAATGACTGTTCGAACGCGAATGCCGTTCTGTCTATATGTCTCATTTTTTTCAGAACTCAGTCTCACAGTCAGTCCTCATCGATCACGATGTGCTTTGTCTATTCTATTAATTTGCGTTTTGGTCCAAGATTTAGTCGCGTCCATTGCTCAAGTCTTGATGACTTAATTTAAATATCACAGCTTCGACATCAACTGTGTTTGTGTCCAAGCCAGAAAATAAGCAGACTGTCATTTTCAAAATGAGACCCCAGAGGGTGAATTTAGTGATGCTACCCTGCAAAGCAGGGTAGCATCACTAAATGTACCCTCGTTGACCCTCAATCTTAATCAGGGCCTCAAAATTAAACTGAGAGAGATACCCAGAGGATAAACTGACCCACTGTATAGAGATGCATCATCAAATTCACCCCCTGGGGACCTCATTCTGCAAATGTCAGACTGCTTATTTTCAGGCCTTTTGTGTCTCAAAAAATTGTATATATAATGAGACTGAATTGCATTTTTTTATGAACAGCCTGAGGTGAAGGATAGTGTTTCAAACCGGATCGAAAATACCGGCTCAGACCGGACCACGCCTGCTTTGCCGGTACATAAACGAGCTGGACTCGCCCGGAGCGGTCCAGAGCGGTTCAGAGGAGCATTACAAGGTGTCAACTTATCGTTAGTTTGGAACACAACGCTCATACAAAAACATACACGGGTACCGAACGGGCGTTTCGGGACAATATGTTTTGGACCGCTCCACCAACGCCAGCCTGATACAGCCCGCATCACTAGTAAAGAATTAATGGATGACTTGGGATTGAGACATTAGTAAATTACCTTAGAATTGAGTGTGAATTGTAAAATTTATCAGCATACCTCACAGAATACTCCACGACTCCGTGGTCGGATGCCTCAGCCGAAACACTTCGAAATTTGTTTATGCCACGTCTGGTTATTAATGCCAACAGCATAGTTTATTTTTTCAGGTTTCATGTTTGAACGCTACTTCATTAATACCTGCTCGGTTAGCTGTTTTCAAGCAGAAGCAGACTGCAGACGGAAGGCAATGAGTTTAGTGAAAGTGGACTCGATGGCTGAATGGGATTCGGTCAAGGACTTTGTGACAAAGATGTGGCTGACGAGTAAATGGTAGGTACAGCCAGATATTAGTTCGAAGCATTGTTCGTCACCGCATCTTCTGCGTTGTATATGTGACGGTTGAATTCTGTGCCAGCCGAATCGTCGTAATGTTCGGGTATTACGAATTCGCCTCAAGTACTCAAAAGAACCCAATTACCATTCTGTTACAGTTATAACTAGAAGTCCTGTCATGAACTGTGCGCTTATGTAGGCTTAATTGCGCGCAGGAATTGCGTGCTATTGCCATATCGAACGGCATCCAAAGTACGGCAGGTTCTCCTGGTTGCTCATAGCAAACACAAGCAATGTTTCTGCCAATGGACCTCCGGGTTACCCGGAGGTCCATTGGCTGAAACATTGCTTGTGCGCAGGCCATATGTACAGAATTAGATAGCCTTACTACAGTCATAACGCGTAGATTAACGCGCAGATCGACGTACTATTTGTGCGCATTTCATGACAGGACTTCTAGTTTTAACTGTATGTATTATCCTTCCTTTTTACATTAACGCCTGTAAGTACGCACGTCTTTCTTTTTTTTCGTCGTGAACGTTTAGACATTGAAAGAAAAATGGAAAGTATATGATTTCATTTTCTTTTCTGACAATTTTTAAAACTGGCTTTTTTAAATAAGTGTTTAATGTTTTTCGTCCGGCGACTGTCTGGCGTCGTCTGGCGTCGTCTGGCGTGAACTTTGCATTATCGACTTCTCTTCCTAAACGACAGGGCCGAATTGAACCAAATTTGATATGCACAGTCATTATCATACGTCAATTCAAGTTTGTTCAAATAAACTTGCCACCCTCCATAGGGAGGGGTGGAGGAAAAATTATCCAAAATTAAAAAAATCTTCTTCCCATGGACCAGTGGGTATAATGACTTGGTATTTGATATGGCGCTTCCTTTTGAGGTGGAGAATCAAGTTTGTTCAAACGAAGTTCTTGGAGCAATATTTGCCTTCATAATGGGAGGGGCCAGATTTTTTGGCCCCGCCCGAAATTTCTATTTTCTGAACCGATGGTTCGATAAAAGTGTGTTAAAATAAAGCCCTTAGTTCAGATTTGGTCTCAGTGCAGGAGTTCGAATCGTAACTTTGTGCAATATGAGGAACATATTTGGTGTACAATATTTTTACGAAGATCAGATTCGGGTTTGTTCAAATCCCCTCAGTTAATATTTGGACTTTCTATGGGGGCCGAATTTCAGCTTAGTGCAATATGAGGAATAATCTTTAAAAATCTTCTTTTTCAGGTCCACCAGTTAGAATCTTTTGATATTTGGTATACAACATCTCAGTGGGAGGTGAGGGTAGGAGTCAGATTCAAGTTTGTTTACATCCAGTCCCCGCGTTAATATTGAATTTGAACTAAATGCAACATGAGGAAATTTCTTTCAAAATTGTTCTGAGTTCCACCAGTCAGAATCCTTTCATATTTTGTACACAACATTTCGAGTAGGGTCAGATTCCAGTTTGTTCAAATAGGATCCTAGGGTTAATATTTGGGCTTTCTATTGGAGTCCAAAGTATAACGTAGTGCAATATGAGGAAATTTCTTTAAAAACGTCTTCAGATCAACCAGTCAGAATCCTTTCATGTTTAGTATGTCTCATATCCAAGAGTGGCAGATTCAACTTCGAGTCAAATCGAGTCCCTGACTTGATATTTGGTTCTCTGTGGGAACCCAAAGTTTAACTTGGTGCATTATGAGGAATATTCTTTAAAAGTCTTCTTCAGCGGATTCACCAGTGAAAATATTTTGATATTTGGTATGCAACATCTCGGGGTGGGGGGGGGGGGGGGGTCAAGTTTATTCAAATTGGGTCACTGAGTAAATGTTGGGGCTTTATATTGGAGCCCAAAGTTTAACTTAGTGCATTATGCAGCAATATGAAGAATTTTTTTTTTAAATCTTCCTTTTCAGATCTACGGCTCAGAATCTTTTCATATTTGATAAACTACGTCTTTAGGAGGGTCAGTTCAAGTAAAATCGAGTCATTGGATTAGTATTTGAGCTCCTATGGGAGCCCGAATTTTAATTTCGTGAAATATGAAGGAAATTCTTTAAAAATCTTTTTCAGATCCACCCGTCAGAATCCTTTGATATTTGGTATACAACGTCTGTAGGCCGGTTGGATTCAAGTTTGTTTAAATCGGGTCGCGGGTTAATATTTGGGCTATCTGTTGGAGCCTAAAGTATAACGTAGTGCATTATGAGGAATATTCTTAAAAACTCTTTTTCATCAGATCCACCAGAGAAAATATTTTGATATTTGGTATGGGACATCTCGGGGGGGGGGGGGGGGGGGGAGTTTCAAGGTTGTTCAAACCGGGTATCTGGGCTAATATTTTGGCTCTCCATTGGAATCCAAAATTGAATTTAGTGCAATGTGGTGAGATTTCTTTAAAATATATTTGGTAAAAACCATCTGTTGGAGGTTCGGATTCAAGTTTGTTCAATTCGAGTACCTGGCTGGATATTTGGGTTCTCTACGGGTGAACGGGAAGTTTTGGTTCAAGTTTGTTCAAATCCATACCTTAGTGTTTTTTCCATAAATTTGCCTTTCAAACTGCAGTGACATAACAACCCTTGGAAGTTTGGCAGTGCTTGTCTACAGCTGGTAGAATTGGAAGCAGTCAGGAAGACCTATGGAAATCATCTGACATGGACCCTAGAGTTATAAATAATTTCATGACCTCATTCATCTATAGTGTTGATAAACCATGAATAACTGAATGTGATCCAAAATACTTCTTTGGACCGCTTTATCAAGTGAGCAATTAAGGCCCCTTGGGGCCTCTAGTTTTTTTTTAATATTTGTTGCACTTCTCTCGATTCCGATCTAATTAATTTCTTGGAAAATTCTTGTGTTGACACGACACGAGAACTCAACTCCCTTACGTTTTCTACTTTTATTTTGAGGAAACTTCTCGATTTCGACGTTAGGTTTGCTCGTTTAGACGGCGTTATAAACTTGTGAACTAAATCGAGATCTCTCGCTGGCTTTAAAAGCTATATTGTTACCAAAAATCGGCAACAGCTTTCTTAGTGACGACCGTCGTCAGTTTTTCCGACCTTGGCATCCTTCAAGGCGATCTGTTTTGCTGCATGAGCGGTGAAGAGATGCATTAGAAATTGAATCCATCATGCCCGATCCACGATAGGCGTTAGATCTAGTAAACCCTCTAGTCTTTATCACTAACATTTTTTATTTGAATTTTAATTATTTATTTTTAATTATTTTTTTCCATTTTACTTTTTTTTTTTATAATTTAAACGCATTCATTAAAGATTTATTCTAGTCTTCATTATTTAACCCTTTACCTAAAAAGCAGACGAGACTTGCAAAAAAATTATTAAATAAGTAATTTTTTTTCATTTTTTTGGTCTCAAAAACATAGGTTATGATCCCTTGTTGGAACGAGCTCGACGAGCTCGTTCCAACGAGGGGTCATAACCTGTGTTTTTGAGACAAAAAATAATGAAAAATAATTGGCGATTCTTTTAAAATAGCCCTGATCGGTTTTGGCTGTTGCGTTGGTAAAGAAAGGGTTAAAACAAACAATTCGTCGCATATACACACTGTCTCATTTCTCACTATCAGATTACCAGCTTCTCTGCTGACCATCAAGAACTCTGAGCTATCTATTAACACATTAGAATGGGTAGAAATGATCATGGTGGTACTACTACCATCGGCAGCCTTTCCTTTCCGAGGTCAGATTTGGCGAACGTTTCATTCTTATTCCATGTAGGGTTCACTCTTTCTTTCTATTTGTACCTTTTGCTCGTTTTCGGTCTCTTCTCGTTACGTTTGTTGTGCTTTTATTGGATTTCATCTTGGTCAGGAAACTGACTTATGTTTTGTAATCGTCCTTATTAACAGCGGAATAAGATTTTCGCCAGCACGAGCAAATTTCACAGTCCCGTGGTGTCTCTTCGTGCGTTGATTCGTAATCAGATTACCGTCGTTCAGTTGTACTTCCTCAGCACCCAATTAGAGTTTTCCCTCAATTCCTGACGAAAACCGTAGATCAAGTCTGTGCCTTGAGGATGCATCTCCTATAATTCCAAGTAGTCTATAGCTTTCATATTACTGATGCCTAGTATCGTGCTACTTGCTGTAGTATCGCTAACTGGCATTGCACTACTCGGTCTCCATTTTCAAAGGACTGTAACCAGAAAAACATCTTGGCGTAATCTCGTCTGTTCGTAAATCTGGAAAACTTCTCAGCGTGCCCTTCAGCAGAGAACCTTCTCTTATGTGGTTCGCTTCTTCAATGATCTCTTTCTTGGTTTGTTCCAGCAGGTTTCGATGACAGATCAAAAAACTTAGTCGACTCAGCTTTCAGTTCGATATCTCCCATCCGTCTCGCCAAATTGCTATCTTGATTCAACATTGATGGCAACCACTGTGATCCATAAAATATGTGTAACAACTGAGACATGAAACCATTAGGACAAGTAACCAGGAGGCAATTACATCGGAATGTAACCGCTGATATTCAATAACTACAATAAAAATAAAAAGGCACTGGGTTATGCAATGACTGGGATGCTATCAACGACTTGGCTCTCTTGTTGCTCCAGTAAGCCTTCTTGGAGTGGTCACTTTCCACGGATGAGCAATACATCCACGGGCGTAATAATCTTAGACTTCAAATACTCATTACAGGAATAATCGGCAACAATTTAATCAATGAAGCACCGGGTGAATACGACCACTCCGCGGCGACGGCACTGTATCTTGTTATAACAACTTTGCAATCTCGTTATAACACCTTAGCTATCTTGTTGAAATAACGCAGAAGAAATTATTGTGTAGAGCTAATACACTGCCATAGTTTACAAATGTTCCACAGATAATATTTCAAGTAGTCAAATAGGTTCGTATTTATTTCCGTCTGAAACGTCTTCCTTTCTTAGTGAAAATCGACCTCGGCCTTTTTCCCAAAGATTAGCTTCTATGAGAATTGGAACACGCTCCACTCAATTCGACTACCTCCCTAATCCTATACTGCACCCAAGCGCACCATGCAACCGCTCTCAAACCACATGGAACTTCAGAAACCATAAATATTAGTATTAGGCCATTAATTATATCCTTGTGGGGAACTGGCGTAATATATCCCTTTCCTCAAGTTGCATATTTTATCATTTTGCATTTACACACTGCTTCCTTGTATGTAAAGGTTGCCTCAGATAGTAGAACTTACGATGGTCAGGGTTATATACAGAACAGCCATTAACAAAATGTACCATTAGTCAACATTATACGCCTAATAACACCAGATTATTGCCTCATTGCTGTAGCAATCTGGCAATAATGAGGCAATAATCTGGTGTTATCAGTTGCCAGATTGCTGCAGCAACCTGGCAATAATGAGGCAGTAATTTGGTATTTCAATGGATGAAGAAGAAACATGAAATGGCCCTATGAATGAGGTGACCCATTTGAGAAGCCAATAATGAATAAAATGCTTTATTATTTCGGGCAAGAAACAAAATGAGGCGAATGACGCTAAACCGAAAATTAATTAATCATGGCCTCACTATTCCGCATTGCCTTCCGAACTGTGGCAGTCGAGGTACATACACTATCTTCATTGACCGAGATTATTGTTCAAGATATTATACATGCCCCGACAAGCGTGAGATTGATTATTAATTAACCCAGCGGATTTTAGAGTGCAGTTTTTCGAAGTTTCATGCAGTTTATTAATTAATAATATAATATTATTATTAATAACATTTTTGTTTTATGACTTTCATTGAAGGAAATTTCGCACACCATTCGTCATAGGATTATTTTACGATGGTGGACCAGACAAGCGTTTCAAGTGGATGGATGGAACTACGCTCAGTTTCAATTTTCCAGATTTTAATGAAACACACCTGACTGAGAACGCAACGAAATGTGTGACTGTTGATATGAAGAACAATTGGATATGGCACGCCACAGATAGTACTGAAATTAAACCCTACGTGTGTGAAGGTAAGAAAGATTATGCAACATGAAAACACAAACCAACGATATCCGTAATTTTGCAAACCCAAATACTGGGAAAAGGTTAAGTTCTTTATCAGTAAAGAAGAACTCAAGACCCTGGGCTTGATTTCTATTTGATGTCGGAAGCGCGGCCGCTCAGTGGTTCCGAAAGGTCCACGGTTCAATCCCCACCAGGGGTAACTGCGTTGTGTCCTTCGGCAAGGCACTTAATCCCGATTGCCCACGTGGTGGCACGGTGGCGTTGTGTACTAAGGTATACTGTGCGTCGATGGCGCACTTTTCTTGAACCCAAGCTAACCCTGATTGTGTGAAGTTAGTACGTTGGGGAGCCTGACTATTGCTTGCCGGTGCTCTCCGGGTACTCCGGCTTTCTCCACCCGTAAACTGTCCGACACGATGTGACTCTGGCTATCGAAAGTGTCGTTAAACCCCAATAAATAAATAAATAAATAAATAGTACGGGATCTAAGAGCCATACATATCTCGATTAGGCTTCCTCCGAGCAGTATCCTCCAAAAGGTATCCTAAAAAATCTTTCAAAAAGTATCCTTTAAAGGTATTCCCAAATGGAATATCGCCACGTCATAGGTATCCTCAAATACCGAGATCTCGGGTTGCCCCCCCCCCCCCCCCCACCCCCACCACCCCACTCACCCCCAGTCCAAACATGGCCTGAAAGACTGTATTTTAATTTTTGGTTTGGTACGTTCTTTCAAAGGACGTACCAAACAAAAAATTAAATTACAGGCTTTCGGGCCATGTTTCGACTTGGGCTTCCCCAAGGTTCTGACTCCTGTGCCAACAGTTAAGAAGGGGGCTGTATCGTGAATGAGCTCTGCACTTGACCAACGGTTGTAATTTTGGACTACATGATACTTGAAGAAATAACCTTATGAAATCATCTTGACGCAGTAAATTTATCACTTCAAGAATTGTGTAGTCAAAATGCTATAAGTCTGGGTCACTGGATACTCATTGATGAACTTCATTTCGACTGCCCCAAAAAACTACGTGATGTTTTACCCACCAAAATCCGCCAGAAATCTCCATTAAATAACAATTTCAAAATTTCCCCAACCCCCCTATCATGGTTCGTGACTTCAGCATCTGCATCAAAATCCGGACACTTGGAAAGGGGCGCGCCACATAATTAACACTAGGGCCGAATTTCCTCTCCCCGGCCCTGATCGTGTTTCTCTTGGTCCATAACCAGACGGCGTGTCAGTCGACTTCGGTCCACCCTTGCACCTTGAGTGAACTTTTCAGTTACCCTGCAACCTTGGCCTCAATCTTCAGGGAGCAATACTGCATTCTGCTTTTCAAAACCAATGATAGCTTCTCCGACCTCTAAATCTATTAGTGAGGTATGAGAAGAGGACCGTTGGACCCCAGCCCTGCTCCTCAAAATGCCTTCTGAACCATGCAGGGATTATGGAGTCGATATTTGCGCCGACTGCCGACTTACGTATTGGAGCGAAACCGGTATGTATGTCTTTCGTCAAAGTGCAGTTGTTTGCTACGCGTGCCATTTTGGCTTTTGAGTGCCCGAAACGTTTGAAGTGGGTCTGAGTCTGACCAGGACCTTGGAAGCTTACGGGATAGCACACCGTCATGTCGATGCCTTTGATGTCACTTTCGTGGTGCCGTTCTGCGCTCCAGGGGCCACCCTGGCTGTGTTCTACAAAGGCTCTCTGAATGTCTTCCAGAAGGAGGATGGGGTGGGCTTCCAGCCATTCTCTTCTCAAGGCGTAACTGCTGCTGAGTTATTTATCCCGAATAATATGGTTTTGTCTCCTCACTGGGAACAGACTCATTTGAAAGATATTCTCGTTCTTATGTCCTGTAGGTCCGGCCATCTTGGAGCGTGAACTGGTCGATATTGAGCTGCCTGTTGTTCTCTGAACCGCCAACCAAGAGCCATTCCACAATTGGTTCATTTTGGATGCTTGTGCCACGGCGTCCCATACGCCACCCTCATACATGCGGACCTGCCTGGCTTGTGGAAAGTTGAGTTTTTTGGGGAGCCAGTCCTATTGGTCTGTATGAGCGGGTAGCGTGCTTCGCATATTTATCATTAATGAAGATATCCTCACCGTTGATGTCTCTCTAGATAATGCTCCGCTCGAGGAGCCTTTCGAGTCCCATCACGTCCTCAACGATGGCCCAAATATTCGTCAACTCTCGCCCCCTGTCTCTGCATTTTCTGGCGTCTGAACTGAGTGAGACCTTGCCTCTTGAGGGCGCCATCAAAGTGTTCAAACACTCTCTAGAGAGGCGACAAAATTCAAATCGCCAGCTTTTAATGGTACTAGTGTTGCTGTGCCTGGCTCTCCGGGAAGATGGAGCCCTTCCTTGTCCCGCTCGCGTTGGAGGTTGATCTTGATGACGTACCCACCTTCCAGTAGTTGTCGGACAGGCCCTGCTGCTTTTTCGTCATTCGAACATATAGGGCTTTACGGCCTGCCCTGCCTTTGATTTCGTCAGCGATCTGGATGTCGACGATATCAAACCGACCCCCTTTGTCAGGTAACCGAACAGGTAGAGTGATCTGGCCGTCTCTGTAAAAAAACACAAACTGATGACCCACTGGTGTGGAGTATGACCGGGCCATCTGTAGACTGCTGCAAATATTACCACATTCGAATGGAAGGTATTAAAAATTCTATGTTTTAAATGTAAGGTTTAATTAGTTGATTTTCAGTCGAACTTTGTTCACTGCGAGGCGCCAGCATTCCAACGCTCAATAAGGTACTATTGTTTTATTTGAACTACAAGCCGCCTATGTGACTCACACCCCACGTAGCGACCACGGTGGGCTGCTAATTATCTATAGAAAGTTTATCTCAGCTCCCAGCGCTGAGACTTGCATCAGCATGTTTAACCTGGAGTTGGTAAATCAATTTCCTTGTTTACCACTATTAATTATTGTTCGCTAATTTGCAGTATTAGTAAAATTGTATGGTAGAATTAAATCCTTTGTTAAATGTTAAGAATTTTAATCATATCTCAAATGTTCAATACCAGCTTTGAAGTCTGCCATCTCCTTGACGAGATCGTACGTACACGCTAAAAACTAAAGTGTTAAAAACTACACTTGAAGTGCTGTATTTAACACTTACTAAGTGCTGAACTAGCACTTTGTTCAAGTGTAGATATCCCAGAACTTGACAGGTGTTACAATAATACCACTTGACAAGTGTAATGTCGCGTCACTTAAAAGGAAACAACGCAGATGACGCGGATCAGGCTCGAACTCTCGAGCCTGATCCGCGTCATCTGCGTTGTGTCCTTTTAATTATGTACCCACCAAGCGCAAATCAAATTATGGACGATTCTGGAAGAACCACCAATGCTAGACACATGGGAAGTGCCATCCATTCAAGTTTCAGATGTCTGACGATTGTAATGTCAAAGTGCTTAAAGCATTGCACTTTGAGTGTTAAAATCAAACCCTAAGGGTTAGAATGAGTTTGACACCTTGAAAGTGTCAGTTTTAACACTTTAGTTTTTAGTGTGTAGTTGCCATATTGTGAGTATAGAATGTGTAGCCGATAACACGCTTATCTTTAAATGGGTATCTGGACGGGACTGGACCTGTGTAAGCTGGACAAGAACCATTGTAAAGGTTCTTTTCGATTTTTTTTCGGTGCGAATGTACTTCTAGGCCATTTGATCACCATCGCAACCCTAACAATGTCCCATGTCGGTCCTTGTCCCAACTCTACAATTACGGTGAGGTTTAGTGCTTAGGGCACCACTTTTGATCTTGACACAATGCTGAGTGCAGTGGATATAAACACAAAGTTTATTTCAGGTAGTCTTACCGTCGTACTTCAGTCACTTGCTCAGGTTCTCTTTTTACCACGGTATATATTCTGTCTCGGGTGAATCTAAATAGGTAAACATCAGATCCCGGGACGGCGAAGGGAGTGGGTCGACCCTCATCTCTGCAAAACAGGCTTGGAGACGACAGTGGACCGACGTTTATAGATCTTGCACAATGTCCACCCATCACCCCCCCCCCCTGCTTGGGCGATGAAAGCAGGCGCGTAGGGGCGGGGGGGGGGGGGGTATAGAGGCTGAAAAACTCTCATCAAAAATCTCTTACACCCTTCCCACCATGCTGCTCACTGGTGATAAAATTATTTTACCTTACGTATCACGAATTGCAGACGACACTATAGCAACAAAAAGTAATGAGCAAGAGAAATTTTAAATTTTGTTACTTTCACAAACATCTAATTGGACCCGTTGAGGCTTGATAACAGTTGAAAGGTTCATTTTCAGGAAAGATGAGAATGATTTTCTTTTCAGTTCTGTTAACCCTCAATGGACTTGGCAACTGTCCGAAATTCCCACTAGACTACAACCTGTACAAGTCCAATTGCTTAGCACTGCACTGTTTTCTAGTCAAGTCTTCGCTACCGGTTAACCTTTTACCCAACGTAACGGCCCAAACCGGACAGCGCTATTTACAAAAATCCCCAATTAATTTTCATTATTTTTTCATTTTTTGTCTCAAAAACATAGGTTATGATCCCTCATTGGAACGAGCTCGTCGAGCTCGTTCCAATGAGGGGTCATAACCTATGTTTTTGAGACAAAAAATGAAAAAAAAGTAGTTATTCAAGAATTTGTTTTGCAAGTGTCGTCTTCTTTTCAGGTTAGGAAATCACTGCTCATATGTTTTGTCTATTGTCAGCTGGACCTCTTAAAGATGGCATGGTCAGGGCACATGCTTTGAGATTGCAAAAGCCTGAAATAGGTCTTTAAACATTAAGGTGCGTTTAGAAAAAGTCATAACACTACTGTAGATATGATTTGTGGTCGTAAAAGAATGCCACTGTTGAGCTCATTTACAGTGTCATTTACAGCATTTTGTAGAATGATACTACAACTTATTGGGTTTTACGTGATGTGAATTGTTCTCTGTACGATCAGCAAATCTCAGTCCAGTCATATTCCGAATACCGAACCGATACCGAGGTGTACCCCCTAAATATACCGAAACCGATACCGAACTCAAAATTCCAATACAGCCCATCACTAGAGTGTTGGACTTTATCCCGGAAGGTCGACCGTTTGATACTGGCCATCGGTAACAGCGTTGAGTCACTGGGCAAGACACCTAATCCCGATTGCCCATATGGATGCACGGTGGTGTAGTGTAGTAATGCATATTGCAGGTCGACCGCTGGTAAATCTGCTTTTGAAGAGTTAATTAGTTGGAGCATTTGCCAGTTGCTTGCCCTATGCGCATCTTTTCTCTCCGGCTTCATCCACCTATGAAACCGTAAACAAAGATGCAATAAAAAGAAATCAAATACACACAGGGCCGGGGAGAGGAAATTCGAGCCCCAAGGTTCAATTCTGTGTCAGACCTCATTTCAAAAGTGTCCAGATACTGGTACTGATGCCGAACCATTAACGTTGATGATAGGGGGTTTCTCTCCGAAGGTAATTTTTGAAATCAGTTATTAAATGGAGACGTCTGACGGATTCTGGGTCGAAAAATCACGTTATATTTTTGGCAATCAAAATGACGTTTTTGGTAGCATGTATCAAATTTTCTCTCCGAAGGAAATTTTTGAAATCAGTTATTAAATGGAGACGTCTGACGGATTCTGGGTCGAAAAATCACGTTATATTTTCGGCAATCAAAATGACGTTTTTGGTAGCATGTTTCAAATTTCCAAGGTCATCAATGAGCATCAAGTGACATAGAGTTATAGCTTTTGACTGTACAATTCTCGAAGTGATTACTCTATTTCGTCAAGTTGATTTCATAAAGTTATTACTTCAAACATCATGGAGTCCAAAATTACAACCGTTGGTCAAGGGTAGAGCTCCATTCACGATACAGCCCCCTTCTTAACTGTTGTCACAGGAGTCAGCACCGGGGGGGGGGGGTAGGGGAGGGAGGGGGAGCTCTAGTCCAAATATGGCATGAAAGCCCGTATTTTAATTTTGGTTTGGACGTGCCAAAATACAGTCTTTCAGGCCACGTTTGGACGGGATGGGGAGGGAAGGGGGCAGGCCTAACCCAAGAATCCTGGATACCTGGACCAAACTCGGGACCTCGAAGCTTCTGGACCCGTGGTTATTACTCCGGGTCCCCACCCTCTCTCGGCCCTGAATATACTGCCCTCTGATGCTACAAATATCCGATTTGATTTGAAATCCTCCGATGACTCGAGTCGAGTCGTACCATTTCGGATATTTTCGAATCGTTGAGATGTTCTCAAAATCCTACCAAGTATCTCTTCTTGAAATCTACCTCTGCCACCAGGTCTCCCGTTCAGAAGAGTTCAATCGGGTATAGCTTCCGACACTACTTTGATTCGCTCTGGAATATTTCGCATCTCTTTTGATTTGCCCAAACAGCCCTCGTTGGATACATACACAGAACGACACACGCGTGTGAATGGGTCAATCGATATGGCATGAGTGCCTGTGCAGAAGGGTAAGACGAGAGGCCACATCGAGAGTGCCATATCGATTAACCCATTTTACGCACATGTCGTTGTACGATTATTACACGCCTTCGCGTCTATAAAAAACATTATTAGAAGGACACTCAGCAATTCCTTCGACAGCTATCAAGAAAAAGAACACATTTTATCGCCAACCAAATTTGCGTACTCATACTCTTCTTCTGGATATTCATTATCCCCTTTATATATCGACTCTATTTGTTCTTCGTTATTTTCGTACACATTACACTTGCCATATCCTTCTATTTTAGACATTTTATTCAGTTATTTCTCAATCGGTTCAGTTTCGGGTGATCACTCATCTGCTCTACTATTTCCGTTCGGCACATGTGTGCGGGACGGATTTTCATTTGCTGCATGGTTTAGTATTGCTATAGATGGGGATTTCATAAAACAGGCATGTATAAAATATTAGGATGTAGACTGATAATATTTACGCCTGTGAGAGGTGTAAAGGTGCAATAATCAACACGAAGAGGTTTAAGATTCGATCGATTCGAAAAATACTTTGTCTTTTTTGATTCTGGATTTGATTAGACCCGAAATTTGATATTTTCAAATCCCAAATCAAATAGTCAGACGATTCAATGTGGAAATGGAAATTCTAAAGAGGGACACGATGATTTCTTAGTATACTCAAAGAATGTTAACCTTTTGAAACCTGGTGGTAGCTTCCATGTCAGTTCAATGACAGCAATTGGAAGAGTCCACATTTATTATTTGGGGGTAGACTCAATTAATATTTTCAACGTGCAGCCTTGGGGCTGCACGTTGAAAATATTAATTGGTCTACCCCACACATTCACACAGCAGCCATCCTACTTCAGGAAATCATGACGTATCATGCTTCTGGGCCGGAAAAGCAGCCGCTCAGGTTCAAAGGGTTTTAAATTTTATTTCACCAATATTAAAATTCTCAGACGATTTACAATTTGAGTCGGAAACTGATTTTTTAAATTCAATCTTTTGTAAATTTCTTATTGATTCACTGATTGAATTCCATTAATTCAGGCAACATGGTGAGAGGAACGATCGATTGAACAGTTCGGTTCTCGTTTGAAAAATAATAAACTTGGATAAGTTACGAAACGGGTATCGCGAAGTTTTCGATATGTATCGTGGCAGAAGGTCTGCGAGAATTTTAAAACTATTTTATGAAAAGTACTGTTTTGTGATGTTAACGACGTTCTATAAGTGTTTCTCACCATACTTCGGCAAATAGTCGTCCCTGAGATACAGATGTTGTTAAACCGAGATAATTCGGGCAGCATCGCAATTTATTTCTTCAAGTTGCTTTAGTAAATATTAAGGTGTGCCAAACCAAGTAGAAGTTTTATACTCCAATATCGACTTTAATAGTGTGCTGGTTGACGGACATAATATGTCATCATCTTCCGACATTCCTGCTGAATTCACCCAGTCACATTTTAATGATATATTCGATAATATTAATGTATTTTATTTTAAAGATGCTGCTTATTTTTCTGGTGAACTGGTACCAGTACCTGGAGGTCCATACCCTGCGTTTCAGTCACTTAGCGACTATACCGGAACCGCAACAAGAACTGGACAAGTTTCAACGGGCAAGTTATAATTATATATGGCAGCTGCTCCAGTTTTTTTGTATGCAATGGCATGGCGGGGGTTCGGACCCACGCCGAGAGAGTTTTCTATGGCACCAACCACCCAGCGAAACCGTACTGAATCACGCATACCACTCGTCCACCGACAGACCGTACAAAAAGTATGCTAGTTAACCAAGTACTGATCTGTATTAATCAGTACTGATCACACAGAATTCTCTCTGAGATATTTTTATGTTATTTTTTATCAGGTAATTGAACGATTCTACATACTGCACTGCAAGAAAATCAGTGAGAACTTCTCTATCAAATTTCCGCTTGCCATAGAAATTATTACAATCAAAGTCGCTGGTTTTGTTTACAATGGCATGACGGGGGTTCGAACCCACGCTGAGAGAGTTTCATACGGCAACAACCGCCTAGCGAAACCGTACTGAACCACGCACACCACTCGGCCACCGACAGACCCCCCCCCCAAAAGTTATGCTAGGTATGCACGAGATCAGTACCGATCACACGGAATTCTCTCTCAGTTATTTTGAAGTGATTTTTTTATCAAGTAATTGATATTATTAGTTACCCCGTGTCTGATCACGTGTACGGGTTTTACCTACCCGAAGCCAGCCGTATCCCATGAGGCCGAAGGCCTCATGGGATACGGCTGGCTTCGGGTAGGTAAAAACCCGTACACGTGATCAGACCCGGGGTAACGAATTTATCTATTGACTTTCCGTTTTAGAAGTACAATCTATTTCATGTGTGAACACACACAGCATGAGATCTTTTATCTTCCATTGTTGAGCCATACAGGTTTCTGTGGAATTTTGTGCAAAAGAGTTTTTGTGAAAATATGCCGATATGACTAGTATAAAAAAATTATTGCATTTATTTTTTTCTTTTTTTTGTCTCAAAAACATAGCTTATGAACCCCACATTGGAGGGTACTCGACAAGCTCATTCCAATAAGGGGTCAAGAGCTATATTTTGGAGATAAAAAAATAAAATATAATACATGTACACTGTAAAACCGAAATGACGCGTCTTCTACGGGGTATGGGCAATTTGTAGATTTCGGAACGAGGCTTCCACTGGGTATGGGAAATTTGTCAGTGGCTGGGCGGACGTATCGTGGGTTTCAATGAATATGGTCTCATACCACGTATCTATCAACCAATCAAATCAAAAAAATCACATTAGTCAATAGATAAATATATATATACTGAGTCAAAAAAGAAAGTACAATAGAAACAAATGTGACAAAATAGCATAAACGATGAAATATAATAGTTCTAATGTTGCATGTTTGTGGACAAGAAGTCGTGCAAAGAGTTTAATGACATGATGTTGTCCACCCAACCGTATAAATTTTGCTACGGATTTCAAAATAGCACATGCTACCCGAGAATATCAAATTGAATGGGTGACCGACGATTTTCTTTGTGTTATGTTGTGCTAGAGAGCCTGGGTTATAGAGAAAACACGCTAGTTTTTGTCTTCCGACATTTAAAAAAATGTCACGGTTAACCGAAAATCAGAGGTTGTGTGTCATTGGTATGCATGAGGCTGGGATACGTCCAGATGAGTTCGCTACCGCTGAGTTCGGTGTCATTGTGGCCACTATTTACCGTCTCATTGGAAGGTATAGAACCACTGGGTCTACTGCCGACCGACCGCGTTCAGGTCGACCAAGAGTTACGACCCCTGCACAAGACCGACACATTAGGACGTCTCATTTGCTGGATCACTTCCTTCCGGCGACGAGGACAGCAGCAATTACTCCTGGTAGAACTAACAATAGAATCAGTGCACAAACTGTCAGAAACAGACTCGCTGAACATGGCATCCACACTAGGCGTCCATACCACTGTCCAATTCTTATCCAACGTCATCGTATCGTCATAATGGACTCAGCAGCGGTGGATCACAGTTTTTTTTAGTGATGAATCACCATTTTGTCTACGGCGCGTTTATGGTAGGATAAGAGTGTATCGCCGACGAGGAGAACGGTTTTCGGATGTTTGCGTGCGGGAATGCGACCGTTTCGGTGAGGGTAGTGTAATGGTTTGGGCAGAAATTCCTTGCACCATCGAACGCAGTTGATCTTAATCGATGGTAATCAGAATGGACAGCGATATAGGGACGAAATTCTTAACGCTGTTGTCCCGTTGTTCAACGCAAACGTCGGATTGCAGTTACTCCAGCAAGACAATGCCCGATGTCACGTGGCGCGTATCTGTCGTGACTTTCTTGAGGAGCAGAGCATCGAACTTCTTCCCTGGCCTCCACCTTCGCCAGATTTGTCGCCAATCGAGCATCTTTGGAATCAACTGGACCGTCGGGTACGACTTCATGATCTTAAGACGTTAGGCGATTTACGTAATGTTCTAAGGCAGGAGTGGAACGCAGTACCACAAGGCGACATCCAGAGAATTATCAGGTCCATGCGCCGTCGATGTCTTGCCATCTAAGAGGCAAACGGTCGACATACACGCTATTGACTGCATGTGTGAACTTTTCACTTCACCCCATGTCTGAATTGCGACGTTCTGACGTGACGCTGGCAACAGTAAGAACATGAAATTACGCAAATTCAAAGAGCTAGACTCGAAATATGAATGTACAATGATTTGTTTGGGATTAAAGTCGATAATACTAAAGAAATTGCTCCTCAAAGTTTATTATACTTTCTTTTTTGGCTCAATATATATATATACTATTCAAAATAAGTAGGGGATATTTGATAAAAATGAGATACATGAAGACATATTTATATTTTCATCAAAAAGACAGTTGAGGCATTGCGCTGTGACATCTGGCGAATGATTTCAGCGATAGTTGGGTGTCTGACAAGCACACATTCCACGCACTGAGTTGAAGAAGGCATGGACGGTCAGTCGGAGAATTTACCACATTCAGTCCAAGGCCTCAATACCTTGTAAATCCTCCTCGTTTCGCGAGACAAGCGCGGATCCGACGTGACATGCTCCTCACCAAACCTCCAATATCAGCTTGACTGAATAGATGTTATTCCATTCTGCCTGCAGTGCATCGGCGAGTTCCTGGACATTGGTAGGGGCCTGTTGACGTTGTCGTAGGTGCCTGCCAAGCATATCCCAGACGTGTTCTATTGGTGAAAGGTCTGGACTTAGTGCTGGCCAATGCAGTGTAGTGATGTTCTGCTCCTTGAGGAACTCTGAATCGACACGGGCCCTGTGAGCAGTATGTCTCGCACGTTTCAGGGGACATTGGCAGGACCCCGGACAGGACCCCGGAAATGACGTCATGTCACGTAACCCAGTGGCGCCATGCTCTGTTGTTATGGTAATCCGCATGGGCGGTCATGTTTTGACGTCATCCCATAGTGATACGTGGTGTTGGTGCACATACGTAGCACGTGTTGTTAGGGTGATACGTATTTCCGTCGTCCTTTTTGTATACTGGAGGCCGCAATCTTGGTTTCTATTGTAGCACGTGGTTGCTATGTTACCCAAAGGCTTCTTAAGGGTATGTTTGGAGGTTATGTTCCTTTGTACAGGAGTAATTTCCCGTTTCGTAGAATTACCCAAATAAACCCCACATTCCCTCCAAATCACCCAAATCCACTTTTATTTACTTTGAATTCTTCAAGAATCCTATTTAGGACAGCTATACCGTAGATTTTAAGAGTAGCACGTAGTGCTATAGTACCGAAAAGGTCTCCAGAGGTAAGTTCGATTGAATTAGAGTAGTTTTCCTGGAACGGATTCCCCCAGAATCCGCGTTTAATTCATAGAATTACCCAAATAAACCCGATAATCCCTTCACTCCTCCCAGAATCCGCTTTTGGGACCGACATAAGATGGTACCAAGAGGCCCAGTTACCGAGAAGGCCCCAAGAGGTAAGTTCGATTGAACTAGAGTGTTTTTTTTTGTTCAGATCACCCCCCCCCCACCACCCCCCCCCCCCCCCCCCCAGAATCCCATTTTAGAATATACCACGACGTTTTTCTCCAATAAAAGACACGTTCATTTGGTCATTACCAGAATCCTCTGTTTCTACCTGGAACTACATTTTTTATAAATTCCCAGAACAGAATTTTAGTAACGTCCCTAACTTACCCCCTAACTAATTGTTAGGGTCTATTTTATTTCTTTAAATGACCCCTAACTACATGATTTTAATAATAAATTTAATGAGGATCAAGATGTTTCTTCACTAACCATTCAAATTTATGTATTCCCATTGTGTTTCTTTTCCATTGTCTGCTAAACCAATTTTCTAAATTTCCCAACTTTAACCTATAGTCCTATAGGAAGCAAACACAATCGCCCACCAAGAATGAAAAAAAACGTTGCGACGTCGTGACGTTTTCAAAAACGTCCGTCACGTAGAGATAAATTCCGGAGAAGAGTAACATCGCGTCATTCTGTTTCGATCCTTCGACCTGAATACATCGCTAGAGAGTTTCTATGGCAATTTTACCTTCGGAAATATTTTATGAAGATGGAGTCTGATGCTGCTACTGCCCAGTGGTGTAGATAAAGGGGGGGGGGGGGGGGGGGGGGCACCAGAAGTTTTGTCGGAAATTTTTTGGGACCATTTTTAGGCGAATTTATGCCTAATAACATTAAAATGCTGGCTTTGGGGATAAAAACATGCCATTTTGGGTAAATTTTGGGTAAAAAGGACCAATTTTCAGTACATTTGCAGTAAACAACAGATTCTTTCTGTTTGTTTGGGTTGTTGTTACACTGTCGGAAAATTTTCGGTCTGTCGGAAAATTTTGGGCTTGCCCCTCCGCCAGCGAAAAGCTATCTACGCCACTGCTACTGCCGTTACCAGGACTGATGTTTATGCCTGTGAAGAGTGTGGGAAGACCTTTACGGACCGTCGGAACCGGAACCGCCATGTGCGCACCTAGTACGGTGAAGAGAATAAGACCCACGACTGTACCAATTGTAACAAGACCTTTACCAGAAAGGAGTACCTCCTTAACCACCAGAAGAAAAGTTTGGATACCTTTACATGCATGGAATGCGGCCAGGAGTTTAACCAACTACTCCATTTTAACCGGCACCAGAGCGTCGCCCACCGACCAATTACCCGTTATGATGTTGATCCGATTGGTTTTGACCAGAATATGATGTCCGAAGAAGAGACCGATGAAATGTTGACCACATACGAATATAACTGGAGTTCTATTAGAACTCGCCATATGTTGAATAGAAGAGTCCAGGACCAGTATAACTACCGGATCAACAACCGTATTTCTGCCACAACAGTTAAGATTTAAAATTAATCTTAGTTTTGGTTTTATCCTGAGACACAATGAAACTAATGAACTGAAGTATTACCATCCACCACAAAACAACGCTTAGGTACTTGATGTTCCACAACTCGTATGCTGCCAAGAAGAGTTTGAAGAATTCCTAGATAATCTCATGGAAGAAGATATCCTGGAATGGGCCAAGTTAAAACGACCAAACACCAAATGGCTTGTGGAGAGAGTTACTAATGTCACCTTTTATGTGAATAAGCTGAAATACCACCCAATTGCAATGGTAGACGATCTTCCATATTATATTCTCCAGAACAAATGAGTAAATGCTTTGGTGAAAGATAAAGCTCGCCACTTTTATTATGACGACAACCTGTGCATCTTCAGATGTTTAGCTTTATGGAGTGGTTCCACAGAATGCAATTTGAAAAATACAACAGATTCCATGTACAACAAGTGTACAAAGAAGCCAAAGAATGAATTCCGTGGAGTAACTTTAGCCGAATTACCCTGCTTGGAGAGAAATGTTTTGAAGTAAACAATCAAGTATATGAGCTTGTCAAGAATAATGATGACCAAATTGTTGCCAAACTAGCCCAGAGATCCCATAGAAATTTTGAGAATACCATGTATGTGAACGTCTACAAGAACCAGTTTAGCTACATCATCGATATAGACCGATAATGTAAATCATTTGAGTACCGCAAATGTGGCAAATTATCGAAAACTGCTCGATTTCTATGGCGTCACGAGAAGACATGTACAGATGGAGTGAAGTACCAGTATGTTGGCGGTGTATACCATCCATACCAGTCCGTATTTGATCTATTAGAAGATGAAGGTATAGAAGTGCCTGAAGAGAAGAAGTTTTATCCATACCATGCTACCTTTGATTTTGAAAGTTACTTTAACAAGTCCAGTCTACCTGCCGACAATGATAAACTGATGTGGGAAGCAGAACACTGACGATTGAGTGTGAGCGTATGTAGTAATGTTCCAGAATATCAAGAACCGAAGTGTTTTATTACTAACGGAAATTCCCCAAAACTTGTTGAAGAAATGATGACATACCTCACAGATATTTCATCTCATTGTCATCATCTGATGCAGACCTATCATGCCTGGACTTTATCTCAACTCAGACAGAAAATTGATGAAATGCTGGAAGCGGAAGACCAAGCTACTGGAGAAGATACATCCAAGATGCACCGTTTACAGAAGTTGGAGAAGAAATTTCAAGACTACTTACAAGAGATGCCTGTCATCAGATTCAGCTCTGGAAAATACGACATAAATGTAGTCAAGCGTGAATTGATGGCATAACTGAAGAGACAGAATCCACTCAAGTTTGCAGTCAAGAAGTCTAATAACTACATGTGCGTCTCGACAGAATCTTTCAAGTTTGTTGATATTTGTAACTACCTCGCTCCAGGATTCAGCTATGACAAGTTTTTGAAAGCATTTGGATGTTCCGTGACAAAGGGATTTTTACCATATGAATGGATCGACAGCTTGGACAAATTGGATCAAGACCACCTACCAGACCATGAAGCCTTCTATAGTTGTCTCAAGAAAGAAAACATATCCCAAGAAGAATTCCAGTACTGCCAGCATGTATGGAACGACCTGGAGATAAAAATTTTCCGTGATTTTCTGATCTGGTATAATAACCGAGATGTAAAACCATTCCTTGAAGCATTTGAAAAGCAGTTTGCATTCTACCAAGAACGCCAAATCGACATGTTTAAAGATGGTATCAGTGTTCCAGTCCTTACGTTGAAATACCTGTTCCAGACCACGAATGATGGCACCTACTTCTCGCAATTTAACCAGAAAAACAAAGACCTGCATCACTTAGTGAAAGATAATATCGTTGGTGGACCTTCAATTATCTTTAACCGGTACCACGAAAAAGATGTTACCCGAATCAGAGATGCGAAATATGGTGAAGAAGCAAAACCATGTGGAAGTATTATAGGCTTTGATGCGAATGCATTATATCTATGGTGCCTAATGGAAGAGATGCCAAGGGGTTAGAGTATTAGACGACGTGAAGAAAACTGGTTTAAACCAGAACATCCCATGAAGTATGGTAAAATGGCTGAACAATGGTTAGAGTTTCTATTGATGAGAGATGACATCCACATCAGACATTAGTTTAACGGAGGTGAAAAAATGATTCGTCGAAGACAGTTACCTGTTGATAGTTGGTGCAAAGAGGCACAGACGGTATACCAATTCCATGGTTGCTTCTGGCACGGGCATACCTGCGTGAAAGATAAGAATGGGGTTCCTATCCATAATGAAATCGGAGATAAACCTATGAAAGAACTGCTGCAAGACACCCGTACCAATGCAAAGTACATCACCGATTTGGGCTATAGACACGTTGAAATCTGGGAGTGTGAGTGGAGAGAGATGGTGAAGACCGATGCCACACTCAAAGTCTTCCTGAAAGAGAACTTTTCAGACAAAATAGATGGTGCTACGGAAGAAGGAGAAGTATTGAAGAACGCGAAGTCCATTGAACTGTTGGGTTTGGTTGAATGTGGTATACATGTACCAGATCACCTGAAAGAGTACATGAAAGAGATGACACCTATCTTCAAGGATACAGATATCTCCATAGATGATACTGGTGAACACATGAAGTTCTTTGCTGAGAAGAATGGAATGATGAAGTAACCCCGTAAAAGTTTGATCGGAACCTATGTAGCAGAAAAAATGTTGTTTGCAACCCCTTTGCTGCAGTGGTACCTCCAGCATGATATTGAAGTTGACCACGTCTACCAGGTTATTCAATATAAACCGAGAAGGTGTTTTGGGAAATTTGGAGATGAAGTATCTGAAGCTAGAAGACAAGGAGATGTTGACCCTGACAAGTCGATCGTTGCCGACACCATGAAGCTGTTGGGAAATCCTGGATATGGCAAAACCGTTACCAACAAATAGAAGCATCGACGTGTGCGCTATTGCAATGATGAAGAAGTCACCAAAGCTGTAAATGACATGTCCTTCAGAGCCTTGAATCCATTAGATGAAACTTTATATGAAGTCGAACTCAACAAGAAGACCAGCAAGGTGGATCTGTCTCTCCACATCAGATGCTTTGTTTACCAGTATGCGAAACTCCAGATGTTTCAGTTCTACTATGATGTCATCGATACTTTTATGAACCGCCAAGATTTCGAAGATGCTGAAATGGACACAGATTCTGAATATCTGAGTACCTCGTCACATCCATAGATGCATTTGTGAAACCAGAGAAGAGAAGAGAGTTTTACGAAGAAAATCACAAGTGGTTTCCATCCGAGTGTTGTGATTTCCACAGAGATGATTTAGGCAAAGAATGGCTGTCACCCTCATGTTACCAAGAAAGAAAGCATTTTGACAGGAGAACTCCAGGCTTGTTCAAGGTAGAATGGTAAGGAACCGGCATTGTTGGACTGTATAGTAAAACATATTGTTGCGGTGCCACCAATAAATTTGGTTGTAAAGGAATCAGCAAACGCCACAATGGTTTGACGAAAGAGAAATATTTGCAAGTTTTGAAGACTCAACAAGTGGATCCGGCATCAACCGAGGGTTTGTTATGAATGACAACACTATCATCAATACCCAACAAACAGCTTTAACTGTGGTTCTTGAATTGTTTTTTAAGTCTTCATGGTTAGTAGGTTTAGAAGATTTAGTGTCTTCATCTTTAGCAGGGTCAGTGTCATCATTTGGTGTTATTGTGAATGGCAACCATTATACAATACTTTACCCCAAGTAGAATTCGTAGAGGGTCTCCCTCAAGAATTAAAATCTGATAGTTTAGTCATATTGGATGATCTGATGCTCTATGCAGATGTTCGAGTGCCTAGATTATTTACTAAAGGTAGTCATCACCGTAACATAAGTGTGATGTACATTCTTCAAACTTTATTCAACAAAAATAAAGTCCATCGGACTGTAGCTCTCAATAGTCATTACATGATTTTGTTTAAAAATCCTAGAGATCGTTCTCAGATCTCACACTTGGCAGCACAGATGTATCCTGGTCATTCCAAGTTTCTGAGAGAAGTTTTCGAAGATGCCACTTCGACCCCATATGGTTACCTTTTAATCGATCTCAAACAAGATACTCCTGAACACGTGAGATTAAGAAGTCAAATTTCCCCAGGGGAAGCCCAATATGTGTACCTCCGAAAAGTATAAAAGGGAAGCAACGAGTCTGACTCAAGTCAAAAGTATGTCTGACCGTCTCAAGCGCAATATCGCTCTTCCCAAGCTTCTTATTAAATCAAAACCCACACTCGTCACATCCATACTAAAACATGCAACAAAAAAATTGATTACCTGTTTGTGTGACTGTGCCTCGAATATACTGAAGGGGGCAGTACCTCTGACCAAAGCTCAGAGAACCAAACTCGCTCGTCAGAAACAATTAGTTAGAGCAGTGACAAATCAAGGTACCTCTGACAAAAGGAAGAGGCAAATCTTGCAAAAAGGAGGATTCTTGGATGCATTACTACCTCCTGTACTACTGAGTGCTGTTAAAGGTATTTTTGGATGATGGAATATGCAAAGAGGATGGCTTTGGTAGGTTATTGGAACGTCTTCAAGAGACTCCAAGACAACCGAATGAACTGGCTGTTTCATCATTGGATAGAGAAATGAGAGATATTCTCGATGCCCTCTTTCTCACATTCGACGAAAAGATGACTCAATATAATCAAATTTTACAAAGATACTTGACATTTCAACAAAAGGTAGTGGCTCCTCGACCCATTAAAGTCGAACTTGAGAAAGCTAATAAAGACGAAGACATTCTCGAATCTGTACCTATGACTATGAAGTGAAAGGCGAAGTTGTTGTTGGATCCTATTAGAAGCGACCCTAATATATCTTGAAATGAGAAGGGCGAACTAGTCCACAAAGATCGAACAGTGGTAGGGTCGAATGTAACAGATCTTCTAAACGATTTACTTAGAAGACGAAAATCTTTCCAACCAAAGGGATGGGAAGTGTTGGCCGAAACCCTGCGAGATAGTAACATACCCCAGGAATTGATTGGCCATAAAGACCGTTGAGACAAAGTCGGAAGCAAAACAACGAAGGAAAACAGAAACGCCAAAGTGGACTAAAGAAGGGTATAAATAGAGTTGACACTTGAACAAGGCAGTCATGGAAGCATTGTACTATGATTCTGAAGCGCCTGGAAGTTTTGGTGGTATAGAAGCTCTTCGTAGAGCGTCCAGGAAAAAAAAACTGAACAAGTTGTGAAATGATTAGAGACTCAAGACACATACACTCTTCACAAACCTGCTCGTCGTACATTTCCTAGAAGGAAAGAGACAGTTAGTGGTATCGATGCACAATGGCAAGCTGACTTGGTAGATGTAGCATATATCAGTAAATATAATAATGACACAAACTTTTTGCTGACATGTATAGATGTGTTTAGTAAATATGCTTGGGTCATACCCCTCAAAAACAAACTTGGTGATTCCATCATTAAAGCTTTTACTAAAATTTTCAAACAAGGCCGTTAACCTTTAAAATTACTAACTTATCAAGGCAAAGAATTTCTAAACAGAAAATTTCAGAGTTTTCTCAAACATCATGGAGTAGAATTTCTCACTACAGAAAATGTGGAAACAAAATGTTCCATAGTAGAAAGATTCAATTGAATTTTGAAAAGCAAGATGTGGAAATATTTTACCAAGAACGATACACTAATTTTAAATCTTATAATCATTCTCATCATCGTAGTATCGGTTTGGCCCCCATTGCCGTGAACTTTGAAAATCAAGAAGAGGTTTGGCAGAAACTTCATGGCAAGCCCATAAAACACACGACCCCAAAGTTCAAAGTGGGAGACAGAGTGAGAATCAGGAAAGTTAAGAAAACATTTGAGAAAGGTTATTTGCCCAATTGGACCGAAGAGTTATTCACGGTGGCATCTGTCCAAAAAGGTCATCGAATCACATATGTCTTACAAGATGATAATGGGGAAGTATTGAAAGGGTCGTTCTACACCGAAGAGCTTCGGCGAGTTGCACACAAAACTATTTACAAAATCGAACTCGTACTCAAGAAACGTGGTTGAGGTAAGAAAAGGGAATTATTCGTAAAGTGGTTGGGATATCCCGCTTCGTTCAACTCGTGGATCCACGAGCATCAGCTCACATATAAAAGGAAGTGAACCTCTGAAGTTTCTCCAAAATGGAAGGATCGAACGGTTCTTGGCCTCTGTTTGAAAAAAGAATTCCAAGAAGCGAGACCACTTACTTTTCACAAATAAACATTTTGTACATCATGATCATTACCAGTGTCGTTAATATCACTCTCGAGAACACACACAGCAAGTTGTGGACTGCTCTCTTAAATAGTAGCATAGGATATTTGTTGCCTAATCCAACCATAAAAAGTAATGTTTTGTTTGACTCTACCAAGTAACAGCTCTATGAACGTGTTTTCCGAAAACACCCTGTCTACGTACACCTCTCAGTTATCAAAACAAGTGAATCTCACGGGAGATTGGGAAGTAGGTCTGGCAGAGATCCAGTATCCAAATACTTGATTCAATATTCGTGGAGAAGAAGCTTTCGTTACAGTGTTCTGGTCTTCGAAAGAGAATTATCGACTTATTCTGACCCCGCTGATGCGATACGGACTATCAGTGGTGTTAAAGAATTCCTATTGCCCCACGATAAGGTAGATTTTGAATTGGTTGGAGTGACTGGTAAAGTTCGTATCACGGTTCGAGGTGGAGTCGTGGAATTAAGTGATTGGTGGGTCGAAACCATCCGGCAAGAAAGGTATAAAAAGGCCCGCACCACGCAAAGATGGCAAACCGACAAAAAGAAGGAGAACTGTACAGACGCAAGACATTGTCAATGCATGATATCTTTCATCAATGAAAAATCTTGTGAGTGTGTCAACAGCGAACTCGACTTGTTTTCCATACCACCAACGCAGACAGTGTGGAACATGGGCAATGGGTAGAACACAGGCCTTTGGCGACCATACCAAACAGTGGCCCAATAGAATTCAAGATTGCAGGATTAGGAGATGATTATTTGAATTTGGCACATACATACTTGTATGTTAAAGCAGCGGTTGTAGATTCCAATGGGGTATCAATTGCACCCGATGCCAATGTGGGCCCAGTCAATTTATGGATGCATTCGTTATTTAATCAAATCGATATCAGCTTGAAAGAAAAACTGGTATCTCCTTCCAGCAACACTTATCACTACAGAGCTTTTATAGAAACTTTGTTGAGTTATGGACCAGCTGTGAAGAAGTCACAACTGAGTAATGCATTAAGGTATAAGGATACAGCCGGACTTCTGGAAGATTTAACAGAAGATAAGAAGGGATTTATTCTTTGAAAGAAATTTATAGAGAAAAGTAAAACAGTGGACATGACTGGAAAATTACATTTGACATGTTTTTCCAAACTCGTTACTTGCTGAACGGAGTTAATATTCATGTTAAAATGAACAGAGCCAAAGATGCTTTCGCATTGATGGCCGATGCATAGAAGATCAAAATTCTAGATGTATCCATATTTGTACGCAAAAAGAGACTCCAGTATTTCGTGAGAATGGCCCACGAGAAAGCACTAACAAAAGCAACGGGAAAATATCCCATCGACCGTGTGGAAACTAAGGTGTTTTCAGTACCGAAAGGAAATCTCAGCATCAAGAAAATTTATTTTTAGGCCAATTACCTAAACACATCGTGGTGGGATGTGTAGACCTTTCAAACCTTTCAAAGAATCCATATAATTTCAAGAACTACAAAATCAATTACTTGGCTTTGTACGTGGATGGGCAACAGATTCCAGCCAAGCCATTACAACCTCGATTCGAACAATAAGAAGTGGCGAAATGTTACGCGACCCTGATCCAAGGGACTGGACAAATGTACAAGAATGAAGGAAACCAACCATACCTGCCGAGAAGAGTACAAAAATGGATACACCCTATTTGTATTCCACCTGACTCCAGATCTGTCACATGGACAACTCTTCGATCTGGTGAAGAGAGGAACCTTGAGACTAGAAGTTCGTTTCGAAAACCCATTACCAATCACAATGAACGTACAGAATTCCAGAACATCGTAAAAGTGGATAAGAATAGACAAGTAATCATCGATTACTCAACATGAACAAGTTACAGTTAGAGAATGCACTTCAATTAGATAGTTGTTTGAAGAGATTATGTTTGGGTATGTTTGCAAGAAACATATTACCAAGAAGATTACCAGATCACAGACCAGTGGCTTTGATAGCCAACACGGATCCAGATCACAGAAAAGGTGAACATTGGGTGGCTCTCTTTGTGAGTCACCACAACGCAGAGTACTTTGTTTCCTATGGATTACCACCACAACACATACCATTCGAGAATTTCCTGAAGAAGAATTCCAGATATTGGAAGTATAATACAAAACGCCTTGAAGGACCATTACCAGTGTGTGGACAATACTGCCTGTGTTACTTGAAACATCGCTGTCGCGGTGTACCGATGGAAACCATATCCAACATGTTTATGACTGATCTAATGGATAAGGATGTGTTGGTTAATGACGTCATAGAAGAAACCAGCCACTAGATGTCGCTGTATTGAAGAAAAACTATTAAAAGGGTGCACTTGGTGTTCAGCTCATTTGTGTTTCGACATCCAAAGAAGAAGGATGTCTACTAATGTGACAGTCTTCAAACTTAACAACGATTTACAGATTCAACTGTTCAAGAACGACGTTGGGTTCCATTTTACCACAAGATATCGGAAACAAGTGACCAAAGCAGTGGATGTTGCAAAGAAGAGAACCCTTGAAATAGGAGAACCCAGACCCAGAAAGAAAACTAAAGAAGAATGATGATAAAAAGGATTGAAGAATGTTCACTATTCCATGTTTGATCAGGATGGCGTTGAATGATTATCAATCACGAAACCAAGAAACATAAAATCCAGGAGACTTTGTAGAGAGAATGAGCATTTCATTCGAAACGTATTTTCGTGATGTTCCACCACCAGTACTGGAGCAGTTATTACGTGAAGAAGAGAAACTAAGAAAGACACCAGAACAGAGACCACCAAAACACATCAAGTATGCATTGGAGGAAAATCGTCTCAAGACATTTCAATTCATGTTACCAAGTGGAGATGTGAAAACCCCGAGTGAACTGACAAAAGCTGGATTCTTTTACTTGGCGACAGGAGACAGAACTCAATGTTTTCACTGCGGTATTATTGTTCGTTCCTAAGAAACAAAAGATGATGTTATAGAAGAACACAGAAAATATTCTCCAGACTGTTATTACATTCATAATTTACCACCTGAATTCATGGACGTTGAAAAAGTTCAAGAAGAAGAAATGGCCATCAAAGAAGAAATGGACACATCATTCCAAGCAGAAGATTCACGGAGGACGAAATGTAGTGTGTGTTTATTAGCTGAAGCCAATGTCGCTCCGCGACAATGTAACCATTTGTGCCTGTGCAAAGACTGTTGTAAACCACCGAGATGTCCAATCTGCAGATAGACTGTTTATGAATATCTGACAATCTACATACCATAGAAGTTTCCATAAAAAGTTGTATTTTTGTTGTTGAATAAAAGAATTTAAATTGTAAAAATTGTGTTGTTATCAACGAGTCCAGTAGTACAGTACCAGAGGGATCCTCAAATTATAACTTATAAAAGGTATCCTCAAAAGGTATCCTCAAATGATATATTACCATGTAATAGGTATCATCACAAATCGAGATGAGGCTGAGAGGGATTAAAATTAGACCTCATACGACACAAAAGGGATTCGCTTATCTTAACATATGGGTATATCCTCAATTGAGTATATTGTGGGATTTGAGGTTAGCTTCATGTCCTTCATGTACACATATAAGCCCTATTTTTAGATTTTGAATAACAATTAAAAACTACTCTTATGCAAAGGAACGCGCCTTTTATTGGGGAAAAACGTCATTTTACATTCTAAAAAGGGATTCTGGGAAAATCTGAACCAGAAAAACTACTCTAGTTCAATCGAACTTACTCCTGGGGGCCTTCTCGGTACTATAGCACTACGGGCTACGGTATGGCGGTCCTAAATAGGTTTCTTAAAGGATCCGTAGTAAATAAACGTGGATTTTGGTGATTTGGAGTGATTGTCGGGTTTATGTGGGTAATTCTACGAAACGGGAAATTACTCCTGTACAAAGGAACATACCCTCCGAACATACCCCTGTCCTATAAGAAGCCTTTGGGTGACATAGCAACCACGTGCTACCATAGAAACCAAGATGACGGCCTCCAGTATACAAAATGGACGACGCAAACACGTATCCCCCTAACAACACGCGCTGCGCATGCGCACTAACACCGCGTATCACTATGGGGGTGGCATCACAACATAGCCGCTCACGCGGGTTACCATGACAACACAACATAGCGCCACTGGGACAAGTGACATGACGTCACTTCCGGGGTCCTGCCAATGCTCCCTGAAACGTGCGAGCTATACTACTCCTGTGTTCCCTTGCATTGTCATCTTGGAAAATGAATCGACGGGCGTGACGTCGCGCAAATGGCACCACATGAGCTGCTAACATATTGTCATGGTAGTACTGCCCTGTGACACGCCCTTGGGTGACATGTAATGCTATTCTGCTTGTCATGGCTTTGCCTTCCCACACCATTACGGATCCACCACCAAAAAGATCGTGTTCCACCTGTCGTGAAAGTCGAGAGTGAACCTCGATTCATCGGAAACATGACGTTGCTCCACCGACGATTATCCCAGCGCTGACGTGCTTCACACCAAATACGCCTTGCTGTGATTTTACGTTCAGTCAAACGTGGAATTATTCGAGGTCGTCGAGCGTACAAATTATAGCTGTGTAGGTCATTTCGGATAGTCAGACCACTGACTCACACATCTGTCGCTCAGTGCAGCTGCTGTCCAGTTTTTGAGGCACTTTGATGGCGGTTACGTAATGCTGTAGTTCGGATGAAACGATCCCGGTTAACAGTTGTCACCCTTGGACGACCTGACCGACGTCTGTCATCAACATTGCCTGTCTGACGGTAGCGGGACCATATCCTGCTAACCAACGATTGAGTAACGTTAAGAATTTGAGCCACTGCAGTCTGTCTGTTGCCAGCTTCCAACATGTCAACGGCACGTAAACGTTCATCACGTGTCAATCTTCGCAAACCTCAAAAGTTACGTTTCGACCAGAAACTATTGATGAATGAGTTTGTACCAAGAAAAGAACTATGAAACCTCGAAAAATCCCGCCCAGTACAAATGAAAATTTTAAAACGTACCCCTCAGACGTTAACGCGGCGCTCGTGCGAAAAACCTGCGTGGGCCGGTGACATTCATAGTGCAAACTAAACTTGGTAACATATTGATGTGTCCAATCAAGCGTATCCAATACCATTTTCCTAAAATATCAACACCAGTTTGGATATCCCCTACTTTTTTTGGAATAGTATATATAAAGGTCTATTTTGATAAAACAACTCTGTTTCAAGTGTCCTGGATCTGAGGATGCAAGAGACTAGAGCGAAAGAAATTTGTCTAAATATAGCTCAAATAATACTGGGGGAAAAAAATTCACTTAGTTTTCGGTCTGATGAAGACCTTCTTCAGGGTACAGACACAACGAGAATAAATACGCACAGACGACGAAAGAAATGAAATGTGGCGATAAAAGTTCTGACTAAACGGGCGTGTAATACAAACAGAAAAGAAACTGGGGTAAAAGAAGAAAGCAAACGGTAAAACAAATACTGTTAGACAAATTCTGAGAAATATTCTAGTAAGTCTCGGTAAAACCTGATATTAATAAAACCTTCGAAAATTAAAAGGAACTAGAATTTTGAAATGTCAAGTTACTTCCAGGTATGACATTAAAGTATGATAACGGGATAATTTAAAAAAAAATATGGAAACGGAAACTCGCAATAAAAACGCCCCAACGCAATAATCACAATCGACCTCCTCTGCACAAATGCGGTCGAGTTTCCGGTTTCCGCATCGATGAAAAGTCTATTCGTTTCGGCGAAATTCCGGGTCATTGTTTTTATAAGCACACAGAAACATGGGCGAAATAGACCTTTTTATCGATGCGGAATCGGAATCTCGATCTCATTCGTGCAGAGAAGGTCATCAAACTCGGTCGCATTCGCACAGAGCAGATTATCAACCCCCTTCTGCGCAATTGCGATCGATTTTCCGATTCTGCATCGATAAAAAAGGTCTATTTGTTTCGGCGCCATTACCGGGTTATTGTTTTTACTGTTTTATATTTATACAAAAACATGGCCGATTTCGAAATCTCCGTTGACGCCTCACGAGTACTCAAATGACGACAATTAAAGAATAAAACATAGTTTGGATCAATAAACTCTGCCCAAATGTAAGGAAATACGTGTACTATCGTTTGCAGCCGGTAATATGGGCGAAAGCTTGATATATATTCCTAATTTCGAGTTTTGAGTTCCCATAAAAACTTGATGGGAACTTTTTCTATAGGATTGAATGGGAAGAATCTGAACGTAGAGGGGTAGTCACTACGTTCGGATAGCTGAACTATACACAAGCATGCATTCAAGCTATTTTATAGCACCTGACCATTGATCAAATGACGCAGGCTCCCAACAACCCCGGGCCTCGGGGTTACTACCTGGCGTCCCCCACCCATTCGATAGTCCTTGATCTTGTTACTGGAATTAACTATCATATCATATTTCCGTCCAGTGCTCGGAGATTCTCTTTATTTCCAGATTATGTTTTCCAACGTCCAATTATACCCCCCCCCCCCCCCTCCCCTCCTCCCCTGCAAGCGACAATTGGAAGAAAAAAATGCGGGATAAACTCATATGGCGTACTAAGTACGGTAACTTGGCTCTGATGATTAGGATAAAGGACAGAAAGAGTTACCTCCCATGGAGAGTCTCCTTCATTCAACAGTTCCACTTGATGAAATAATCTGACCACAAAATTTCATCTACAGTGCTGATTCGATTCGAATTTCAATTAGATTTCGAACAGAAGACCCAATTCTATTCGATATTCCTTTCGAAAAGAAAATGTGTAATCAGTAGTGCACAACGTTGGGCACATTGATGTCTTGATGGGTCACAACCCCAATGTGCTCCTTTATGATACTGATGGTTAGCAGAAAACTTCTTATCGTTCATCATATTGGTAATTCCGCGATGTTTGTTGGGTGGGGCAGTGGCGGTCCCGGGATTTCAGTTTGGGGGGGGGGGGGGGCTAAGTAAGATATGGGGGCAGGGCAAGGTAGAGATGCCGAAGGCATCTCCCGAAAGCCGCAGGCCTGAGCTAGAGGTGAATGTCCCCCTCCAGTTTGTGTGTGCGTGGGAGGGGAGGGTCTTAGGAATCTTCCCAGGAAAAACTTTCAGGAGCGATATCTGAGCGTTTCTACAACACTTGACACGATGTGTATTGTTATGTGTTGTTGTGGTGTTTGCGGGTGTGATATTAGGTGGGAAAACCACGGCCAGATAGTAATTTGATTTGGGGGGGGGGGGGGGGCGATGGAAAAGTGGGGGCCGCACTGGGGTGGGTTGGGTTCGCGATTTGCCGGCTTCTATTGTTTTCTAAGCAGGGGTCAGTGATGCATGTTGATTGTTAGAACAACATTTGTTGTGGAAGTTTTTGACGGATTACTGTTATAGTCTAGTTCCAATAAGTACAATATATTATACGAAGAAACTTCATTGATAAAGGTTCCATTCAAATATACAGACGTAAGGCCATACCTAGATTATCATCGGAATTTATTTTAATTGGAAGAGTGGATTTTTTTTTTTTTGTTATATATTTTCTATGAAACAGACGATGACCAAAGCGAAGCCCCCCGTGTGTGTACATGTGTTTACATTAACTGCCAGAGGGCTTACAGTACGTGGAGAGTGGATTGTAACTAAATCACCCGCGGAGTGGAGTTATCACCCAAGCTATAACTTTCAAATTTTGTACATATCGACAAAAAACACAAGCAATGTTTCAGCCAATGGACCTCCGGGTTTAACCCGGAGGTCCATTGGCTGAAACTTAGCTGGTGCTGGTTATGCCTTGCAATAAATCTGCAATTATTCCTCGGGTGGAATCTCCTCTCTGCGGGTGATTTAGTGATAATACACTCTCCACGTACTGTAATTATTCTCGGTCGTCAAAATTTGTTCATTTGTTTTTACCTTTTTACCTTTTTTGTTCATTTGTTAGCTCTCTGCCATATATTGTAACAAGTCAAAACCATACATACGTAATACATAGATAATATGAAGCACATGCATAGAATGTGAAGCTTTTAACCCTTTACCCAACGCAGATGATATCAAAATTTATTATTTTAAATATCATTTTTTTCAAATTTTTCAAAAAATTTCAACAAAACCATGTCATGTGACCCCTCGTTGGAACGAGCTCGACGAGCTCGTTCCAACGAGGGGTCACATGATATGGTTCTGTTGAAATTGTTTGAAAAATAATATTTTTTCAACTGCAGGATTTGCATATTACGCGGTGGGATGCGGCAGATTCGTTGGGCAAAGGGTTAAGTTGTGTGACCTGAACTCCAGAATATGGCGCAAACTAACTTTATGTGTTAACCCTTAAGCCCCCATATAGCCCCAAACTGCCACTTTTATATTGCATTGAAGCAGGTGCTCCCTTGTGTAATCTTTTTTATTACTCTTGTGTGTTGACTGAATTTTCCCTGGCAGTGGTTCTACATCACTGCTGGCTGCCTGTATAGGCAGCCAGCAGTGATGTAGAACCACTGCCAAGTCATCAATAACTATGTAAGCAGAAAAAGGCCATAAATACTTTAAAATTAATCTGAGGACTTAAGGGTTAATGAACTAATAGCATTAAAAAACAATAACTTATCGGTAGCAGTACATCGTTCACTTATTTGAAACAAACTACGGCTACACTTTCAATAAGCTGCAGGCAAACCAAGAAAAAACTGAATTAGCTTGTGGGTAGATCGATCATTTTTACCTCTTTGCATGCTTCTGGCGGATATTCCTGCCCAGCACAGGGTTTCTCTTGTCACTGATATAAGTATAATTTGGGCATATTTAAACATATTTTCCCCTGTAAATTGAATGAATTTTTTCACTAATGATTCCTTGTTATATTTAGATTAATTTTTTATCAACTCTAGTCATGGCTGCTTTACAGCAGCCATGACTAGATTTGATGAAAAAATATCTTGAAAATACTCAGCGGGTTAAAAGTTAAAAGTTGGGCAGCTGGCAAATCGAGATAAAACCGTAGGGTGTTATTTCTCTTGAATGAATTTATTTTCTGGGGTTAGCTGAGGTTTAACAATTAACCATCTATCCAACACGAACAGCAGATGGCACTTACAGAAAAACTCATTTGAATATCTTTTTCTTCTTTCAAAAGCATAGCTAACGATTCCTCATTGGAACGCGCTTAATGAACGCGTTTCAGTGGGGGAGGGGCGCGGGCGTAAGCTACATTGTTGAGAGAAAAATATAATGATAAATATGGGTTATATACACATGGTGTTTGTAAAAAATCTTTTATCGCGACGAGAGCGTTTTCGGGGGCATATATAGCCACGAGTCGCGCAGCGACGAGTAGCTATGTAGCCCCCGAAAACGCTCGAGTCGCGATAAAAGATTTTTTACAAACACCATGTGTATATAACACTTTTATCTACACCCCCACCTCCCCCACTCCCGTAATAAAACAAGTTTTGATTAACAAATGCAGACCACTAAAAATAATCTAGCCTTCAACCAGATAATCACTAATGTGAAAAATATCTGGTTATTTGTACTTTCCGACGTTTGACGTCACATTTTGAAAAATGTTGAAGAAACTGAATTCCCAGTGACGTTTGAACGTCAGGATAATTAAAGTCTCGAAGGGTGAAATAATCTCATTTGAAAAAGTGTAAGTTACTAATTTTTACTCTTTTCCGTCAAATTTTATTTTTACAATTCAGTAAGTTTAATTAATGGCCTTTTTTTTATTCAATACATTCGATAAATACGCCCCGTTTTATTTGTTTCGATCCGCGGCAGCGATAATTAGTTATTCAAAGTGTTGAATGAAATAGTACGTCATGCAAATGAGATGGGCGTGAACGTTGTATTCTTGCGATATCACGTGACTTTTATTCTTACTGCAGTAACGATAAAAGATTTTTTATTGACGGCGAGTTTTCGATAACGATAAAAGATAAAACGTTACTGTTTTTACGTATAAAGTAGATAAATATGGGTAATATACACATGGTGTTTGTAAAAAATCTTTTATCGCGACGAGAGCGTTTTCGGGGGCATATATAGCTACGAGTCGCGCACACCATGTGTATATAACCCTTTTATCTACACCCCCACCTCCCCCACTCCCGTAATAAAACAAGTTTTGATTAACAAATGCAGACCACTAAAAATAATCTAGCCTTCAACCAGATAATCACTAATGTGAAAAATATCTGGTTATTTGTACTTTCCGACGTTTGACGTCACATTTTGAAAAATGTTGAAGAAACTGAATTCCCAGTGACGTTTGAACGTCAGGATAATTAAAGTCTCGAAGGGTAAAATAATCTCATTTGAAAAAGTGTAAGTTACTAATTTTTACTCTTTTCCGTCAAATTTTATTTTTACAATTCAGTAAGTTTAATTAATGGCCTTCTTTTTTATTCAATACATTTCGATAAATACGCCCCGTTTTATTTGTTTCGATCCGCGGCAGCGATAATTAGTTATTCAAAGTGTTGAATGAAATAGTACGTCATGCAAATGAGATGGGCGTGAAGGTTGTATTCTTGCGATATCACGTGACTTTTATT
Organism: Pictodentalium vernedei; assembly: GCA_031216915.1. NCBI lineage: Eukaryota > Metazoa > Mollusca > Scaphopoda > Dentaliida > Dentaliidae > Pictodentalium > Pictodentalium vernedei. The sequence continues at coordinate 289,125,636 of CM062292.1, forward strand.
CTTACTGCAGTAACGATAAAAGATTTTTTATTGACGGCGAGTTTTCGATAACGATAAAAGATAAAACGTTACTGTTTTTACGTATAAAGTAGATAAAAAACTTGAATGTCAATTTTAATGAATAGAACTGTTCGTTTTTATGTTACGTTGAATAAAGGGTTGATATCTCTCCTTTTTTGTGAGACGAGTCTCCTGTTTTTCAGGTGCTGGAAGCTTCAATTACAAGATATTTGGTGACATTGTAGAGGGCGTGTTTGGTGTCGATGGTCTTTATTCAGCTTATCCTTTCGTACAGATTGAAGACTGTGCAGCAATCTGTACCATGGAAACTAAATGCACCAGGTTTTCCTTCCAGTATTACGGACGATACTGCCGTCTATATGAAAATTAAAAAGACACAACAAACATGTTTGTGGTAATAGAAACAACAGGAATTTCTTGTACCATCTTTCAATACCACCCCTATGTCTCTTTTAAAATACTAAACAGGCCTGGCATTTCCAAGAGAGCAATTTATTCGCTCACCTACTGCGATCTTACAAAATTAAGGAGGGTGAAAACTAGCCCTCTCGGCCTTAGAAAATAATGATTACCATAACAGACTTTTGAAAAAAACACTTCTTTTCAGATTCCTAATGTGTTAGTGGTCTCTGTTAGAAGCCCACGCTGCCCCAAAATATGTTTTCTTTTGTTTTCCGGTGTAATCTGCATTATTTTATTCCTGTTTGGAAATAAAATATTTTCAATCAACACTGCTCCTCCCTCACCCCGGGCCTTGCCGGGGCCCCCTTGCCGGGGCCCGAAGGCACAGAGTAGTGGTTTCACAGAGAATATCTTGTTAGAAGCACTAAATAAAATGTACAGAGCCCACTATGCAAAATTCATTAATAGTAAAACTTCATTTTTTTCTCACTTCTAGCATTTGTAAACTTGAGGAAGGCTAATCGCTCTCCTAGGCCATGAGAGGGTGTGGGGCGATTTTTCGCCATCCTGCGTTTTCAAGAATGTCAGGTCTGACTATTGTGGTAGTTCTCACACCGACACAGTCTCTATATGCTGAAACTGGAGAAGGAAGGACATTTTCGTCTTGATTAAGATATTAATTCGCCCGTGATAGTAGTAATCGTGTACTTTTTATGCTCAAACGAAATTGTCTTGACCCTTTGAACACTGGTGGTATATTTCATGTCAGTTTAATGGCAACATTTGATGGAGTTGATATTCATTGATTGTTTGGGGGCAGACCAATTAACCCCCTGCACACTGATGTCAAAATATCTAGATTTGAAGTAGCCATTTTTCCCATAATGCAACTGGGAATTTAACCAATCCAATCTTGTTTGACAGAGCTCATTGAGCTCTGTCAAACAGGATTGAATTGGTTAAATTTCAGGTTGCATTATGGGAAATATTTGCACCCTGGACTTTAGATATTTTGACATCAGTGTGCAGGGGGTTAACATTTTTATCGAGATCCACGATGAAAATATTCATTGATCTACCCTACACATTCACATCACAGGTATCCTACTAAATGAAGAAATTATGACGCATCATATCCCTGGACCGTAAAGAGGCCTCTGGTGTTGTAACTAAATCACCCGTGGAGTGGAGTTATCACCCAAGCTATAACTTTCAAATTTTGTACGTATCGACAAAAAACACAAGCAATGTTTCAGCCAATGGACCTGCGGGTTTAACCCGGAGGTCCATTGGCTGTAACTTAGCTGGTGCTGGTTATGCTTTGCAACAAATCTGCAATTATTCCTCGGGTGGAAACTCCACTCTGTAGGTGATTTAGTGATAATAAACTCTCCACATACTGTATGTGGAACTGATCCCGGGACTCAGTTAGTGGTGATCGAACGACATAGTGGCTTATGTGCTCGATAAGATTCTCGCCATTCGAGTATTACTTGTCCCTGCTAGATTGCCTCTTGGCCTTAGGAATCATACAGGACTTCGTTATACACGGGAAAGATAACTCTGTATGGATATATATACAGATTATGGGAAATGAAGCATCGGTGATTCTAAGACTTAGGCCGGTGCAGAGGCTGGGACAGGTCCAAAGAGAACTATAACTAAATATACTGCGAAAATAGTCAGAATAGCGACAGTTGTAGGCAAAACAGATAGAAACCGCGGGCATCCGAACTAGATAAATAGAAAGTATTTGAAGAAAATGGGATCCATTAAAATTACTCTTATACAAAGGAACGCATCTTATTATTAGGCAAAACGAAGGATTCTGGGAAATCCGTACTCATTTCAGTGATTTTTTGTGGTGATTTGGAGGGATTGTCGGGTTGTTTGTGACAATTAGATTTACTCTAGTTCAATAGAACTTACCCCAGGAGACCTCTCGGTCCTATAGTACTACGTGTTACTATTATAATCCCTAGTTGGTGGTTTTGCCAAGTTCGTTTCGGTAGTTTGGGGTGATTTGAAGGGATTGTCGGGTTGTTTGTGTTAATTAGATTTACTCCTATTCAGTCGAACACACCATCATAACATACCCTCGTTCTTTAAGGTTTTGGATCACGTGGCAACCACGTGCTACCATAGAAACCAAGATGACGGCCTCCAGTATACAATATGGACGACGGAAACACGTATCACCCTAATAACACGCGCTGCGCATGCTCACTTGGACCATGTATCACTGTGGGGATGACGTCACAAGATGACACACACGCTGCCTACCACGGAAACCAAATATGACGTAACTGGGTCACGTGACATGACACCACTACCGCGGTCCGGGCCGGGGTCCGGCCAATAGCGAACGTTCGAGTACATAATCTACTACTACTACTTCTTGACATCGCGTGAAACTGTCGGTGAGCTGGCAAACCTGCAAAAATATTTGTATATAAGATTTCCTCTTTCAGATATTTTTTCTTGTTTATGTATATAAGACTTTCTCTAAATTTAATCCTCAAACTAACACAAACTGTAATCGACTCAAAATTTTAAGGGTCATGGATTTCCCTAAACATAAGCACATTATGTATACTCCCATCAAATAAGGTAAAATAAACCAACAAAATTGAACGACTATGCCTTTATGTAGTTGAGGTTCAGATCAGGTCAGTAAAAGTTACCAAGCACACCGGGAATAGATTAGAGATGGAAATTTACAGTAGCTCCAACAGAACACGAGTGAACGTTGGAAAAAGGATTGATGCCATAATGAAGTCAGTTGAAACGGATTAAATTATGACTTGCCCGCTTAATGATGCACAGGGGGGGGGGGGGGGGGGTGGGGCGGTGGCTCAGTATGTAGAGATGCAGGCTGCAAGCCGAGAGGTCCTCGGTTCGAATCCCACCTGCGGCAACCGCGTTGTGTCCTTGGGTAAGACACTTAAGAACAATTGCCCACGTGGGGGCACGATGGCGTTGTGTACTAAGGCGTACTGTACGTCGATTGTGCACTTGTCTTCAACCATTGCTAACCCTGCTTGTGTGGAGTTAGTATGTTTGGGGGCCTGACAGTTGCTCGCCGTTGCTCGCCGTTGCTCGGTGGTTCTCTCCGGGTAATCCGAGTTCCTCCATCCGTAAAACTGTCCGACACGAGGTGACCATGGCTGTCGAAAGTGCAGTTAAACCCCAATAAAATAAATCAATAAATAATGATGCTCAGAAAATCCACCCATGCAGTAGACAGTTTGCTTACTGGGATTCAACGACACCTTCAACAACCAAGGCCATATCGTGGTGGACAGTATTATGGGTAGAGGACACTGGAGTATTCGGAGAGAACCACCGAGTAGCAGCGAGTAAATGTCGGATTGTTCAACATACTAACCCGGCACTTGTAAAATTAGTTTTGATTTTAATTCCACCTACCATCTTTTCTTCGCGCAAATATTTATGTACAGCGGGTTGAAAAGGTTATGGGTTAACATTTCACAAATTCTCTGTACAGTCCCTACTTACTTATGAGGATAAGCAAAACTGACCTCGTCATTTGTAATCCAACAGCTTGGCCTATCACTGATTTTAATGTACCTTTCAGTGATTTTAAATCACATATCAACAAGTACATCAAATCTTTGTGACAAGCGGAATGGGATGGTGCGACAAATAACAAGCTCCATCACTTCCGACTAAATATCTTCGATCACTACTCGTTTGTTAACCTTCGCAGAAAAGATTATGTAATTCCGACACGGGGTAATATCGGTCACAGAAGACATTCCCTTTTGTTAGAGGAAAATTTGCGACCAGAGTGTGTTCCTTGCCAGCAGGTGTTGTCAGTGGAGCACATTCCTTTTCATTGCACTCATTTTAATTATGTCAGAGGGCAGTTTTTTCACAGTTGGATCTCTTCGTGATCTATTGTATCATACGGGCCCGCACAAAGTTCTCTCATTTCTGAAAGCAATCAACCTTTTTAGTACATTTTAAAACTGTTTTTATTCTTTTAATCCTTTACCTAACGTAACGGCCAAAACCGGCCAGCGCTATTCTCAAAAATCGCCAATTAATTTTCATTATTTTTTTCATTTTTTGTCTCAAAAACATAGGTTATGACCCCCCGTTGGAACGAGCTCGTCGAGCTCGTTCCAACGAGGGGTCATAACCTATGTTTTTGAGACAAAAAATGAAAAAAAATAGTTATTCAAGAATTATTTTTGCAAGTGTCGTCTGCTTTTCAGGTTAGGTAAAGGGTTAAATTAGACTCTTCAAGTCTCACACTCAACAGGTTGATTTATAAGATATTCACATTTTTTGTTCCATCACACATTACTGTTAATATTCGCACCACACTGTCTTTATTATCTCTTTTGTATATAATAATTCACGTTTTTATTCATTCCTTTTTACTTCTTTATTGACATGTTTACCTTTAACGTTTTTTCGCCACGATATTGCATTAGCCGCTGATGTGGCGTTAAGCACCAATAAATTATAAATAAATAAATAATCCAACAGCTCTGTCGAACTTTTGATTAAATTATTACAGAGCCTCGCTTAAGATTTTCTGCTCTTTATTTTGTATGCTCGTCCACTACCAATTGTTTCTTCGCGCAAAGATTGAGGCACACCGCGTTGAGGGGGTTGAGTGCCCAAATGACAATGCAGATAATGCGTGTCAGACGCGAACTGTCGACGTTTCGAATTGTAGGCCTATGAGCCACTGCACTTCTTATTCAGTAGACCGTATTATACAATCTTGAATAACGAAAAATATTCATATTTTGTGCCTAAAAATATAGCTTATGACTCCTCATTGCACCGACCTCAACGAATTCGTCCCATTGAGGATCCATAAGCTCTGCGTTTTCGCTAAAAAAGAAAAATATGAAATTTGTATGGCGATTTCGATCAATAGGCTGAACGTACATTATCGACCCTTTCAACACTGGCGCCCTGGAAGACATCATTTCAGTCAATACTTCAACGGCGGAATGGGTGAAACCATTATCGCAAATTATTTAAATATATTTCCCGATATCCATCGACTAGGTGGATATCGAGAACGAGAAATATTCCTCAGTAGCTTCCTGAACGACGTCACGCTTCGGCACACCACGTCGCCTTGAAGGAACGACCAGCAGATCTTTGTAAAGCTACGGTCCCACCGACGACGCTGCTGGCCGTTAGTCGGCGTTTCATGAATTATCTTCTTTTTTTTTAAATCTGGCGTTTCTCCAAGTTTCATTTCAAACTTGATGAAACGTAGGTATCTACGTTAAGCTAACGCTAGATGTAGGTTTAGCCTACGCATGTCTACGTCTAAAAAGTAAGATGTAAGTTCGCTTGAAGTTTCTCTACGTCCAGGTTGTACGTTTCATGCGCGTTTCATGAAGTTTGGGTCACGTTAGGGTGGAGTTTGCAAAGTATGTGTTACGTTTCTTCAAACTTTTCATACGTTTTCACACGTTCGGTTGACACACGATGTACGTTAGGTGTAAGTTTGTGGCGTTCATCTTACGTTTACCCTATGTTTTCCACGTTTTACCCAAGTTTTATGACGTTTGCAAAGTACAATGTACGTTTAGCTGACGTTTAACCCGTTTGGGGTACGTTTCCAAAGCACATACTACGTCAATCCTACGTTTATTTTTCAAAAAATTTTTTTTTTCTTTTTCCCTCACGTTTGCACCAAGTTTGGTGACGCTTGGTCCCTGAGTATATATATTTCGCCAACTCTCGATGACATTTCATTTGTGAATGTGATGCTGAAGAGAATACATCAGAATACCCACAAATATTTTTGAGATTTCTACATTTTTGGGTGAAAAACGGCAAATGATGTGATACAAGTTGGACGTGTGTTACAAGCTGTTATGCATGTACAACAAGAGGGGCTTATTTTTTGTCATAACTGATCCACTATGTTTATGTCAAGTTTGAAAAGTACAGGCTACGCTCACATAGTACAACGTACGCATGTAAAGTACAGGCTACGCTTTCACTACATTTTGTCAAGTGTTTAAGGTCACCGGGTACAAACGCCACGTTTGGGGCGTAATGGGGCGTCATAACGTCATTACATAGGATGGCTGTTCAGTAAAAGTGTGGGGGTTGACCAATCAATATTTTCAACGTGCAGCCCCGAGGCTGCACGTTGAAAATATTGATTGGTCTACCCCAAATAATGAATATGGACTCTTCTAATTGCTGCTGTTGAACTGGCATGGAAGATACCACCAGAGTTCAAAGGGTTAATGAGGCAGTTGTTGAATAATAACATACTCTTACTATTATTACACCCAGACGAACGATATTTACCCCCGCTTCACGCCGTCAACACACGTTAATAAATTCCGAAAGAGACAAATACACAATACGGAACATTTTCATGTGGGTGAGCGGAAATGTCATGGGTTCGACGTTTAAAAAATTATAGCTATATTGACTTTCATTGAAATTATCTCGACAAATGTCTAGAGTTTGGAGGTTCAGGGAATAGAGTAAAATAAATCAACAAAATTTGAACGATTTCATATATAGTCCTGGTCGAACTTGGGCAAAAAAACCCAAAACAATATGGGAATAGACAGATGGTTTAGTACACAGGTGGAATGGAAACTTTCCAGGAGGACCGGTAGACCATCACCGAACTGTACAAAAACATTGACGTCAATTTTGTTTTTGTTTTGTTAATTCATTAGGATTTTACGACACTTTCAAGAAGTAGGGTCACATCAGATAGTTTTACGAGTGGATGAAGCCGGCGTACCCTGAAAAGATAACCGTGCAGCGGCAATCAGATGTCAACTCCCCAACTTACTTCCCCGGTACAGTACAGGCGGCGGAACCAGGGAGGCACAGGGGACACGTACCCCTCTAGATTTTTTTCACAGACATTTTATGCGCTTACACAAAGAGTTAAAAAGTATGTATGTAAGAGTATCAATATATACAGGTATCCCTGTAATATAATTATCGTCTGCAAATTCAAACAAATTTAGTTGCATTTAGTAAAAAAATCACACCATTGGTTGTTTGGGTCCATCTCTTCTTCTTCAGTCATTTTCCAACCCGAAGGCTAGCCTTCGAGTTGGAAGATGATTGACGTAGAAGGGATAGAACGGACAGTTACAACACCGCGGTATGCTCATCTAAAAGAAAGACGAGTGGGTATGAAAGCTTTTAAGGTTGTAAGTTTACTCTCAGTGGACCATACCATAGTAGCCTTGGACATTTGTGCCCCTCCAGTTTTAATGCGCCTCCACCGTCTCTGCTGTACAGAGTTAGCAGCGGTTGAAGGCAAGTGCACCATCGTCGTGCAGTTAATAAGCATTGGGGCACAGTACATCCGTGCCCCCACGTGGTTAATCGGGATTATGTTTCTTGCTCATGACAGCGCAGTTGGCATGGGTCAGTATCGAACCGTCAACCTTTCGCTTTAAAGTCCAATTCTCTAACCAATGAGTATCACCGGATTGACGTCATAATGAACAATCAGATGTGGATCTGTAAGAATATAATCTCACAGCCCTTTACTTATCCTCATATAAATGCCTGGAAAACCCGTCCATACAATAGACAGTTTGTTTATTGAGGTTCAGTGACACCCCCAACACCCAGGGTCATATCATATCGGGATAGTTTTGAGGTGGAGGAAGCCAAAGGGAACCAAAAAGCATCGGCAAGTAACTGTAGGACTCTCCAACGTCCTATTCCGGTTCTTGTAAGTTTAGTATTGATTGAAGCAGGTGTACCTTAGACGTGCTGTGTGCGGTGCCACCTTGCTCCCATATGGACAATAGGCATGTAGTGTCCAGATAACAACGCGGATGCAGGACGGGCTCGAACGGTCAGGTTTCGAGCTGATGTCCGATGAGCCACGGTGATCCCTTGACAGTGGATAGTGTTACAGGCTGATGCTTTTTAGTAACACCGATTCGAAGGGGTGAGTTTGGTCCCCAAAGGCTTCATTTAAAAAGTAATTTCTCAACAATTCTCTGTTTTAAGTCAAGCCAAAATCAATATGTTGTGAGATAGACAGCACATCGACGGAAGAAATTTATTCATTTAAGTTTGAAAAGACTGGTGTTTGATAACACGTGAAGAGTTTGGGGCGGGGTGGGGGCATTTTATGATATACGGGGATGTTACCGCCCAATTACCCACAGATTCCCAGTAGTCCGATCCGCATGTGGTGTTGGTTCGATCTTATTAGATAAAGAGTTAACTTGAATTGAACATGGTGTTTGTATTGATTTGTTAGCACATCTATTCTGGAAAAAATAAAAGTATAAATTTGACAAATTTGATATTTGCCTTGTCTTTCATTTTTACAATAGCATTGCTAAACTGTTTATCTCAGCTTCACACCTATGAGCTTTGTAAATGTAGGCCAAAGATTTACTTTTGCCCATCCGTAACAGGGGCGAGCTGGGGTGGGGGTCTCGGGGAGGAATGGGAAAGTGGTGGTGTCTGGGCCTTAAAAACTAGTCTTGCAATTTAATTTCCGATTCACACATATCTCATAGATACTAATAGATATTAACCCTTTTGAAAACAAGAGGCCCTTTACTGGCCAATAAACATGATACATCACACTTTCACAAAGTAGAATGGCTGTTACGTGTGAGGTAGATCAATCAATATTTTCAACGTGCAGCCCCAAGGCTGCACATTGAAAATATTAATTGGTCCTCCCCGAATAATAAATATCACACTGCCCAATCGACTGGCTACAAACCTTAGTTTCCCTGTGCAGCCAGTACATTTCTCGGCGGTTTGTACGGTTTCTTTTAGCGATTTTTGATGACAAGAATGTAAGCCAGTGCGAAACTATGTTCATATACAGAGTAAGGGGGGAAGGTAAATTCCGCCGTTCCACTTTCCAACTCTGACCACCTTCGTTCTAGGTCTTATTAAATATATTTATTACTTTCCAAAGTGTGATTTACTGGGATTTCCGGGTTTGATTATAAACGATAACTTCACAAGTGAATTATGCAATCAACAATTGTGTCATGTACCCGTGCGCGCAAACGAAGGCGCTTTGCCATGCGTGTAATGAGGACTTCATTGTTTTTTTAACCCATTACCTAACATGAGAAGCAGACGACACTTGCAAATAAATTCTTGAATAACTGTTTTTTCAGTTTTTGACTGGCTTTTCGTAATTTTTTGTAGTCGTCATTCGTTTTGCGAAAGCTCTCTACTGTTCATATATCATGTATCATCAACGATTTAATTGAATTTCGCATTGGTTTGTTTGCTGTAATTTCTCGCTGTATGGGGTGTCTCCTTAGACACAAAAGGACAGGATATGCTTCAAATACAAATACAATTTAGGGCAGGTTAGTCATTTCACCTGCTGTCGATCTTATTCGATTTGCTGTTGTACACACTTGTCATTCAACAGCTATTGCAATAAACGTATTAGCTGGTAAAGTGCTAGAAGCCCAAATCTGGGCTTTAATCACAAGTCCAGGAACCGTAACTTACCTTCTTCATATTCAGTGAATGTTCTTCATACTATCTTTCAAGTGTAATTACTTTGTGTTGATTTGCCTTGTTATAATTTATGGGAGAGTGCCTACAGGCATTCTCCCATCATTTATAACATGGCAAAGGCATGTGAACAAATTTGGGTGACGAAAAATAATTCAGCTCTCTACCTGTCTCTACCAGTTAAATTACAGTTTGGCGCCCTCCTCTTACCTCAAATGTAATAAATATTTTGCTTTAGTTGATGTATGACTGGTGTGTTCAAGACGCTAACTGAGTAAATATTTTGCAACTGCATTGATTTGACGAAACCTCCTCCACGTGTTTCAGTACCCCGCATGCAGCACCTCCATCTATTTATTTATTAGGGTTTAACGACAGCCAGGGTACGAGTCGGACAGTTTTACGGATGGAGGAAGTCGGAATACTCGGAGAGAACCACCGAGAACGACGAGCAACTTCCAGTTCCAGACTCTCCAACGTACTAACTCGACGCAAGCAGGGTTATAATTGGGTAAAAGACAAGCGCACCATCGACATGCAGTACGCCTTAGTACACAACGCCGCCGTGCACCTACGTGGGCAAGTGGGATGAAATGCATTGGCCAAGGACAAAACGTTGTTACCCCTGGCGGGGGATCGAACCGTAGGCCGTTCGGTTTGAAGTTCAAAGCCGTAACCACTGCACCCCCCAATATCACTATCCACCACCAATTTTACCTCGGCATCTCTTAGAGCTAGATGAATCGAAGAGTCGTAGGGAATTTACTCAAAGAAGCCATTGCCCTTATTGCTCTCCATCTATTTTGATGAAATCATCATCCATTTATTACACACCTGTTCTATGAAATCCCCATCTACAGCAACACTAAACCATACGGAAAATGAAAATCTGTTCTGTCCGTAATGTGCGCATCGGAAATCGCTGACTGACTATTTTTAAATAGAAGCTGAATTTCACTGGAATTTTCTACTAATCGTGCACCATAATTACAATTTGAATCATTAGCGATAACTAAAAATAGTAACACGGGTTCCCCTCGTGTAAATTTGGTTGACGATAAAATGTGTAATTTTTTGTTGATAGTTCGTCCACGGAGTTTCAATGTATTTTCTGTGCCTACTGATACAAAGAACACATTGGAACTCAGGGGACGCGTTGTCAAATGAATTACTGAGTACCCTTCTAGTAATAGCTTTTATACACGTGACTTACTTACTTATTTGTCCACTTCGTCCCCGGTGGGACATATGGCTGCAATAAGTCTTCTGCACTTGTCACGATCTCGAGCTTGTGTACTTGCTTCATTCACCCATGTAAGTCCCATCTCTTCCATCTCTGCCATCACTGTCCTCCGCCAGGTGGTCTTTGGCCTGCCCCTCTTTCGTTTCCCAAGTGGGATCCATCTTAGAACAGCTTTCGGAATTCTTTCACTGGGTATCCGCAGGATGTGGCCGAGCCATCTTATTCTCCTCATCTTTATTTCAGGGGACAAGCTCATACAGCATGTCTTCTTGTACAGGTCCTCGCGTGTCGTTCTGTGTTTGTTACACGCCTTCACGTTTTTATACACGTGAATGCGTGTAATAAACACAGAATGACACGCGTGTGAAAGGGTTAGTCGATATGGCACTTGTGCCATCACGGAAGGATAAAACTCGAGGCCCGTGGCCTCTCGTTTTAATCTTCCGCACTGGCTCGCATGCCATATCAATCAACCTATTCACACACTTGTGTCGTTCTGTGTATGTATCTCAGCACCTCACTTGCAGCACCCGTATCTTACCACCAACGGGGCACAGAACTCCTTTTTCTGAGACGAGTCAAAGAATTGTTTTTATATTCTCGCCCGTACATTTCACCAAACTTCTCATACAGAACATCTCATCACATAACCTTTACATTAGTATTTTTCAAAATCAGTTAAAAATTTACCATCAGAAGTAAATTGCCGTTGGTTTGGGTAGAGACAGTCAAAAGTACGCATCCATTCTCGGCTTATTTTGCCACAAACAGCATTCGAGTGGTTAATGGTAAAGATGTTACTGTAGACGGGAGAAACATTAACCCTTTACCCAACGAATCGGCCGCATCCACCCGCGTAATATGCAAAATGAGCAGTTGAAAAAAATTTAATTTTTCAAAATATTTCATCAAAACCATATCATGTGACCCCTCATTGGAACGAGCTCATTGAGCTCGTTCCAATGAGGGGTCACATGATATGGTTTTGTTTTAATTTTTTGAAAAATTTAAAAAAATGATATTTAAAATAATAAATTTTGATATCGTCTGCGTTGGGTAAAAGATTAACTGGATGAGTGCTAGAAGCTAGTATCAGGGCTTTCCACAAAAATGAGAGTACCAGAGTGAAAGCCAACATTTTCCTCGCCCTTGTTCCATAGCCTGTCAAACATATACAACTTTTTCTTTGGGAGCGCGGTGGCTCAGTAGGTAAAGGTGCAGGCTGCAAGCCGAGAGGTTCTCGGTTCGAATCCCACCTGCGGCAACCGCGTTGTGTTCTTGGGCAAGACACTCCATCTCCATTGCCCGCGTGGGAGCACGGTGGCGTTGTGTACTAAGGCGTACTACACGTCGATGGTGCACTTGTCTTCAACCAATGCTAACCCTGCTTGTGTGGAGTTGGTATGTTGGGGAGCTGACAGTTGCTCGCCGTTGCTCGGTGGTTCTGTCCTGGTACTCCGGCTTCCTCCACCCGTAAAACTGTCACGGTCATGATTAGCCATTGTGCATAAATATGTGACCTTAAAACGCCAATAATAATAAAAAATAATAACTTTTTCTTTCTCTAAATTTGTCTTATTACTAATCATTGGAGAGTGCCCGTGGGCTCTCTCTAATGATTTATAATAAAACAAATTTTGATGAACAAATTCAGACCACCAAACACAATCTAGCCCTCAACCAGTTAAATGACATTTATAAAACGACTATCGTGTGTGTTCATCGTTCCCGATAAAATACAGACATTGAAATATGTACCAGATACACGACGCGTGGAACCCGGCCTACGTGTAAGAATGTCATGTGAGAATGCATTTGATTGATCGTTACGCATCTGAGTGATGAAGCTTCGACAAAACAATGTCAAGCGAGAAAGTAAACAGACTGCTGAAGGTGATGTTTTTCTTTAAAAATAAAAGCTTCAGGTTTAACCGTATGTGGTGTAGTTCCCGGGGCAGAAATCAACGACCCTTGTCATTTTTCCCCGTATTTCGTGCTCTCGTTCTGCGCTTGTGGAATACAGGAAAAGCTCTAGCTCGGGTCGTTGATTCCTGTACACGGTTCTGCACCCTCGCCATGTTCTATCTTAGTATACATTCTGTGTGTATTTTCTTTTAGTTATAGAATGTGACAGAAATATTACTATTATTTTACTTTTCTTGGTAAAAAAAATGTGAATACTGTTTTCAATAGCTACCCAACACGCTATCGTAAAAGTTGATTTTAAATACAAGACAAAGTCACATGTGGGCGTCGCGATGAGGACAGATTAGTCGTATGTTAACCTGATTTGTCCGGACTGTATTGATTCAAGTTAAGACTGATAAAATATTCAACCACATCACCAAGTTATGCCCTCGTCGAAGGCATGCTTCGATGTTGTAGTAGTGAAATTATTCAGTCAGGACTATTGTTAAAAAGACTGGAGATTTACAGGCCAGAAAATAAGCAGACTGTCATCTGCAAAATGAGGCCCTCAGAGGGTGAATTTAGTGATGCTACCCTGCACAGCAAGGTAGCATCACCAAATTTACCCCCTGTGAACCTCAATCTAAAACAGGGTCTCAAAACTAAACAGAAAGAGTAAATTGGCCCACTTTATGGGATAGCATAATCAAATTCTACCTCATTCTGCAAATGTCAGACTGCTTATTTTCAGGCCTGGAAATTTATGTGTTGATGCATGTGTATAATATACGTAACAGCCCAAATCAGGTGCTACAGATCTCCATCAATCTAACCGACTACATTGCGTATATGTCTATGACGGAAGTCCAAATACGAAAATCTAGTCTCGTCTGGTCAGAATATACATGATTACTACCAAGGGCGAATCGATATATAAGACCCAAATTCAGAAAAAAAGGCCCGACTGAAAAATTAATGTGGGGTGGAGTGGTGGTCACACGCCCTGCCCTCTCCCTCAGTTACTGCCCCAGATATCACATAATCATACACACAATTTATAGAACTCTTATTCTCATCTGACTTTTTTCGTCATGAAAATTGACTTTCATTAAGTTATCTCCCCTGATATTATCGGGAAAGTACGAGTTTGGTCGAATTAAGGTGCTACATTAGTAAGGGAAATTTGTTTAGATTGAAATTCCAGCCTCTGATATTACACAAACGCAAATTAAATATACACATTATACATCTGAATGAAGGTTGTGGTGTATAGAACATGAAAAATATATGCAATCAATTCACAAAGTTGATAGGAGGCACCAATAGTTCCTGCCGTTTTCGGACACGAACTGATAATAAATTTATATTCAAGGAGAACAACTCGTTGATGGTTCAGCCTTTTGCTGACAAGATATCACAAATCGAAGGAAAATTTTTTGAAGGATGACCATTAAGTCCAAGGCTTGAATGATCAATAACAACCCTACATTTTGCTCATACATATATATGAGTGAAATTCATAATTACATAAAGAGAATCCGTGAAAGTAGTCAGTTGCATTGGGAAATGGCATTATGCCAATGTATGGTGTCTACTGTCCATGGTGAGGAGAGTCCTTATATTGTCAGATTTGGTTAGATGACATTTATGTTAGATTATATAAATAATAATTCGTTTAAATTGCTTTAACTTTTTTCAAAATCGCGAACCACTGATGATGTGATGGGGAACGATGAACGTCTGTCCACATTCCAAGGCTGCTAGCACCTGTCCTGTACTACTAATCCCCCTCCCCCCTCCCGTTAACCCAGAGAAGATGGAGTGGTGGCAAAAAGCCTACACACACTTCCTTGATCAGTTTGCATCACTTATTTAAAAGATAAGAGCTCATTGGGAAAAAAATCAAGCCATGGAAAAGAGTGTTTTCAGAGCCGCTGACCTAATAACCCAAGAACCCACCCACACCCACCGCCTTGTGTCCGGAAGGAATTTGACGACCCCGCTCCCTCTGACCTTTCGAAAGTGCATTCTTTGTACCAAATTCCCATTCCCTGAGTGTAACATCTTGACAGCTTTGGGACATTAAAGGGAGCTAACTGTTACGTAAATCTCTTCCAATGAAGAAAATGGTCAACTGTGCATTTCAGACTAAAATCTCCGGACTGAAAAAATGATGGGGTGGGGGGCGGGGGGGGGGGGGGGTCACACACCCTACCCATCTCCCTCAGTTACGCTCCTGAAGTCACATAATCATTCAAAAGTATGATTCCTTTGCTCTTAGTGGTTCAGTAATTAGACTTTCATAACCAAAACAAACGCCCACATTGTTCATGTTTATGGTGAAGAATTGGAGTGGTGAAATGAACTCAAACAAGGCAAACTGAGTTGGTATATAAAGTCTTTATGGTCTTTGTTTGGAGAATCATCACAAAATTTTAACCCTCAGGTCCTCAGATTAATTTTACGTTAATAACTACCGTATATGCATGTTCGCAGCCGCATATGACTCTACAGTGTTTTTACATTATTGTTGGCGGCCTGTATAGGCAGCCAACAATGATGTAAAAACACTGTCAAGATAAATACAGCCTGCCAGTCGAGTTCTCAACGAAGAATACATACACTTTGAACAACTTTTTCAGATCAATATAAAAGGGGGCGCGGTGGCTCAGTAGGTAGAGGTGCAGGCTGCAAGCCAAGGGATCCTCGGTTTGAATCCCACCTGCGGCAACCACGTTGTGTCTTTGGGCGAGACACTTCACCCCCATTGCCCACGTAGGGACACGGTGGCGTTGTGTACTAAGACGTGCTGCACGTTGATGGTGCACCCGTATACAGCCAATGTTGACTCTGCTTGTGTGGAGTTACTATGTTGAGAGTTGACAGTTGCTCGCAGTTGCTCGGTGGTTCTCCCCAGGCACTACGGCTTCATCCACTCGTAAAACTGTTGTGGTCATGGTTAGCCATTGTGCAGAAATATGTGACCTTAAACACCAATAATTAAATAAATAAATAAATAAATAAATAAATAAACGGTACTGTTTGTGGCTGTATTGGGACTTACGGGCTGGTAAAAGAGGTGGAAAAAACTATGTCGTTTTATCAGTATGACTGGGAGAAAGGTGAAATTCGATCTTGATGAGAGGTAATAATAGTTTAATCTTCAATAACTTCAGAATTTTTAATGCTAAAATGCTAACGCTAAAAACTAAAGTGTTAAAAACTACACTTGAAGTGCTGTATTTAACACTTACTAAGTGCTGAACTAGCACTTTGTTCAAGTGTAGATATCCCAGAACTTGACAGGTGTTACAATAATACCACTTGACAAGTGTAATGTCGCGACAATCAAAAGGAAACAACGCAGATGACGCAGATCAGGCTCGAACTCTTTGAGCCTGATCCGCGTCATCTGCGTTGTGTCCTTTTAATTATGTACCCACCAAGCGCAAATCAAATTATGGACGATTCTGGACGAACCACCAATGCTAGACACATGGGAAGTGCCATCCACTCAAGTTTCAGATGTCTGACGATTGTAATGTCTAAGTGCTTAAAGCATTGCACTTTGAGTGTTAAAATCAAACCCTAAGAGTTAGAATGGGTTTAACACCTTGAAAGTGTCAGTTTTAACACTTTAGTTTTTAGTGGGTAGGTGCAGGGAATAGTGTTGAGAGAGAGAGAGAGAGAGAGAGAGAGAGAGAGAGAGAGAGAGAGAGAGAGAGAGAGAGAGAGAGAGAGAGAGAGAGAGAGTTTAGGACAACATCATCTTTACCATTCCGTCTTTGGAATCTTATTGCGAATTAGCAAGAAGGGGTGTACAGACTCTGAAGATTGATTTGTTTTTCCTTCAACCTTTGAAGTCGAGAAATATTGTTAAATATGGAGTCAAAAATATGCATTTTCCTTGCGTGAGTCCTTAACAAGTTTGTGCATTGTCTGTTTTTTATGGCACTAAGCCACATGGGCCACAACTATCAAATATCTGCGTGTGAAGTGCCAAATGCTTCTAACATCCACCAGTTGGTGCAAATGTCCCGAAACTGAGCCAAGTGACAGCAATGAACTGATAGTTAAAGTGACGCATTTATTATTAATGTGCGATCAGTGTGATGAGAATGATTTTGCCTGTTTGTTAAGTGCACTACTTTCAATTACTAGAGTAAGTGGTAATAATGAAGTCATGTTTTTTGTTTTCATCCCAGAGATGCTGGGCTGTTGTAGTGCAGTAGTGATTATTTTATTTTACGAAAGGAGAATGAACGACTGAAGAGACATAGCGCTAAAAAGTACAAAGAGCCTCCGAACCAATTAAGCAGCTGTCCGAAACGTCAGATAAGAACAGAGAACTCCTTAACTCTCTGCTGATTACAGAGCGGGAAGAAAGAAAGAAAGCGGTCGAGAGAGAGAGAGAGAGAGAGAGAGAGAGAGAGAGAGAGAAAGAATAAATAGCTCGAAGCTCTTCTCCCCTCAAGACAAAAGGAGACAACAGAGTCCCCTAACAGAACAGAGCCAAACCCACCGGAACTACACCTGCAAGCCAAAAATACCGATAGTGTTGAGCGCTCAGAGGTATCTGAGCCCGTAGGAAAAACGGAGGCAACCTCCGACTTCGCGCCCATATCGAAGACCAAAACTTGTCTAAGTTATTTGAAACACAGTGCTTCGAAACCAAGACTACTAGCGTCCAGGCAACTCACCAGCTACCCCCCCCCCCCCACCCCGCCCAAGCTTAAACACTAATTTTTAAGTCCTAGGGCTCGAACTCCGGACTCAGATATTGACACCTGGCTGTCACTCCAGAACACCCCTCATACTTAAACCCAACAACAATAGGCAAAACAAGAAAAGATTGAAGCAACGGAAGTCAGTAAAAGATAGAACCAAAATTAGACTAAGGGGACCGAAGCCTTTTGTACACCACGTCCAAGTCCATAACCATATCCCCAAGTGATGATTTCACAAACAATAATAGTCGCCCAAACAGTCGCCCTAGTAGCCAGACGACTCCGCCTTAATCCACCCCACACACGGACAGTCATACCCCCCCCCCCTTCTTCATGGAGATCGATGTCATGGAAACTGCACCCCACAGAGGGGTGCCAAACAACAACGAATTAGCTATCCCCAGCCCCTCCAACTATAGCAGCTTACAAAACACATGAATTTCCAATGTTGCCAAATCCAAACAATTGGCGAGAGACTCCGCAAACCCCCATTCCAAAACTCACAAGAGCAGGCCTACTCCTACCTCAGTACCCAGGCAAACTTACATAGTCGCGGTAACTGGAGTCCATCTCAGAACAGACGACGCGGACATCGATAGAGCCATGCGTGACCGGTCATCGGAAGGGTTTCTTTATTGTGATTTACATTCTCGTTGACTTCATCTCGCCATCTAAGTTAACTCTTTGAAGCCGAGGGCCCTTTTCCGGCCAGGCAACATGATACGTGATAAAGTAGGGTGGCTGTTAAGTGAATGTGCTGCATGTTGAAAATATTAATTGATCTACCCCCAAATAATGAATATAGACGATGGAAGATACCACTAGGGTTCAAAGGGTTAACGCCTTCATGCGTTTTATGAGTTTCCTTGGGTAATTATAAAAGGAGGTAAAAAAACACGTACGCTGGCTGATTGAGTACATGTAGGCCTCGCTGTCCCAAAGGGAAATTGGGGTAGTGGTTCTTCCGAACGGCGAAATAAGCGTTCGACTCAGAATGGCCAAAATGAGCGTTCGAATCAGTACAGACTGGCCAAAATGAACCTTCCAAACAAATACTCCGAATTATTTCATCTTTCCTAAATGACCATAAAAAATCAGATGAAGTGGAGCTCTGGATTGGTGCCCCGCTGCGGGTGAAATCAGGTCGAAATTTTCCAGTTCGCTGATGACAAGGGACAAAACCGCTATCAAATCCCTTGACATCGGACGTCGACTACAGAATACCGTAGAGGACCCAGTGACTAATGCAGCGAAATGGCGCATCAAGCTCAATCCTAATAACCCCCCGAAACTAATCATAACTAAAAAACGAGTCCGTGAAGTAAGCAAGCAGTTAGCAGTTAGCAATTCGGAATGTGAAGTCAGCAAGCAGTTAGCAGTTAGCAGTTACCAATTCGAAATGTGAAGTCAGCAAGCAGATAGCGGTTAGCAATTCGAAATGTGAAGTCAGAAAGCAATTAGCAGTTAGTAATTCAAAATGTCAAGTCGCGGATATTAGATGTGTCTTGACGATTCGCCCAGAGGACGTTTCGTACCTACACATTTCGTACCAACAAAACTTTTTGTAAACCTGAGAAGGACTGTAAGACAGAGGGATTTGCCTTCCCCGCTTGTTCTTTCGGTACTCAGAAAACAGTCAGTAAGCAGTTAGCAATTCAGAATGTCAAGTCAGGATGCAGTTAGCAATTCGAAATGTGAACTCAGAAAGCAGTTAGCAATTCGAAGTGTGAAGTCAGAAAGCAGTTAGCAATTCAAAATGTCAAGTCACGAATATTAGATGTTGTCAAGTCGCGGATATTAGATGTGTCTTGACGATACACCCAGAGGACGTTTCGTACCTAGACAATTCGTACTAAAAATACTTTTTGTAAACCTGATAAGGACTGTAAGACAGAGGGATTTTCCTTCCCCGTTTGTGCTTTCGGTACTCAGAAAAAAGTCAGTAAGCAGTTAGCAATTCAGAATGTTAAGTCAGAAAGCAGTTAGCAATTCGAAATGTGAACTCGGAAAGCAGTTAGCAGTTAGCAATTCGAAGTATGAAGTCAGAAAGCAGTCAGCAATTCAAAATGTCAAGTCGTGGATGAGAGATTTTTTTGACGTTTCGTCCAAAGGACATTTTTTTACCAAGACATTCTGTACCAACACTACTTTTTGTCAACCCGAATAGGACTGTGAGTCAGAGATATTTCCATTCCCCGCTTGTTCTGTCGGTACACAGGAAAACTCAGTAAACAGTTAGCAGTTAGCAATTCAAAATGTCAAGTCACGGATATTAGATGTGTCTTGACGATTCGTCCAGAGGACGTTCCGTACCTAGACATTTCGTACCAACAAAACTTTTTGTAAACCTGAGAAGGACAGTGAGACAGAGGGATTTGCCTTCCCCCCTTGTTCTTTCGGTACTCAGAAAACAGTCAGTAAGCAGTCAGCAATTCAGAATGTGAAGTCAGAAAGCAGTTAGCAATTTGAAATGTGAAGTCAGAAAGCAGTGAGCAGTTAGCAGTTCGAATTGTGGAGTCAGCAAATAGTTAACAATTCAGAATGTCCAGTCAGAAAGCAGTTACCAATTCGAAATGTGAAGTCAGAAAGCAGTTAGAAATTCGAAGTGTGCAGTCAGTAAGCAGTTAGCAATTCAAAATGTCAAGTCGCGGATATTATATGTTTCTTGACGTTTCATCCAGAGGACGTTTCGTACCAAGACATTTCGTACCAGCAATACTTTTTGTCAAACCAAGAAGGACTTTGAGGCAGAGGTATTTGCCTTCCCCGCTTGTTCTGTCGATACTCAGAAAAAGTCAGTAAACGGTTGGCAATTCAGAATGTCAAGACAGAAAGCAGTTAGCTATTCAAAATGAGAAGTCAGAAAGCAGTTAGCAGTTAGCAATTCAAAGTATGAAGTCAGAAAGCAGTTAGCAATTCAAAAGGTGAAGACACGTATAGCAGATGTTCAGTGGCGTAGATAGCTTTTCGCTGGCGGAGGGGCAAGCCCCAAATTTTCCGACAGACCGAAACTTTTCCGACAGTGTAACAACAACAAAAACCCAAACAAACAGAAAGAATCTGTTGTTTACTGCAAATGTACTGAAAATTGGTCTTTTAACCCAAAATTTACCCCAAATAGCATGTTTTTATCCCCAAAGCCAGCATTTTAATGTTATTAGGCATAAATTTGCCTAAAAATGGTCCCAAAAAATTTCCGACAAAACTTCTGGTGGGGGGGGGGGCTCCGCCCCGGCCCCCTTTATCTACGCCACTGTAGATGTTTCGTCGACGAGACGTGTCGTATGAAGATATTTGTACCGAAATATTTCTGTGAACTTAAAAGGGACTTTGGGGCGGGGGATGGGGGGGGGGCGATGGGGGGGGTTTTCCTCCCCTCTGGGCCGCTTGTTCTGTTGGTACTCAGAAAAAGTCAGTAAGCAGTTAGCAATTCAGAATGTCAAGCCAGAAAGCAGTCAGCAATTCAGAATGTTATGTCAGAAAGCAGTTATCAGTTAGCAATTCAAACTGTGAAGTCAGCAAGCAGTTTACAGTTAGCAGTTAGCAATTTGGGAAATGGTGGGGCTGCCAAGTATAACATACGGTACGGAAGTGGTACCCCTAAACCAGACGGCCGTAAAGAGCTTGGAAATCCTGCAGAACGATGCAGGCCGATGGATAACGGGGTCGAGTAATGCCGCAGCGCTAGAAGCAATCAGGGGTGAGCTTGGGTGGATGAGGATCAAGGACAGGGTAGACCTGTTGAAGCTCGGTTATCTTAATTATTTGGTAAATCTCCCCGACAGCCGATGGTGTAAAGTAATGTTCCTGAGAATTTTCAACTCAAATATCAAAACGGGGTGGATGGTCCAAGTGAGGGAGCTAGTAGAGAACTACTCACTGGAGATCTCGGACCTGGACGTTGGGGCAAACCAGGGTAAAAAAATCGCCAGAGAAAGGGTCATGGAGGATTGTAACCGTAATTGGCGAGAGGGGTCAAATCAAAGAGGTCTTTGGGTGGCCTGCGTGATAAAGAAAAGCCAGGTTTTGAAGAGTAACTTGATGGCACCTTTGGGGGGTCACTGTTGTTCAAGCTGAGGTCGCGATCCCTGGAGCTGAGGGGGAAAATTGGGAAAGACGGTGAAAGGGAGTGCCAGATGTGTAACTTGGACATGGTGGAGACCCTGGAACACTTTCTTCTAGAATGCCCAAAGTATCAGTTTAAAAGAATGAGATTCACTGGGAGTATAATGGGAAAGTGGGATGGGAGAATGAAGGACATATGGTTAGGGGGAGACTCAAAGGAGAGGGTTAATATGCTAATCGGAGAGATTGGGAAGAATGGGACAAGGGATATCATCAAGCAGTTCGTCTCCGAGTGCAGGGAGGAGAGGAGAAGTGTGGGAATAGGGAGGCAGTTGGGAGTACAGGGGTAACCATGGCCTTCTCGTCTGAGAACTGCGACAAATCAGCGGCTGACCAAAGTGTTATTATTATTAATTAAAAATGTCAAGTCGTGTATTTTAGATGTTTCTAGACGTTCGTCCACGGCACGTGTTGTACAAAGACATTTGGTATCAACTATTTTTCTTGTGAACCTGAAGGGGACTGTGGGTCGGAGGATTTTGTATAGGAGATATGCCTTTCTCATTGATTATATCATTTTCATGTCTTTGAAATTTACGTAACAACCTCGGTTTATTTAGCTACCTCGTGATGGTTCAGACTGAAGGCAAGTCTGCTAATAAACCAAGACGAGGGAACAAATACCCAATAGGAATCAATTTTTTCTGAACATGTTTGGGTAATCGTACCCTTTTTGATATTTCTCTTTTTAGTGGCGTTTTTACGAAGACAGACTCCACTTATAGTTTGATGAAGTGGCGGGTGGGCGGCGAGAGGGAGCCGGAATGAACAAGTGGTTTTCGAGAAATAACTTTAATTCTATTCGACGCACCTCAGTCAAATTTACACCAAATGTTCGCCTATGATTAAAGAAGACACATTTTGATTTAGGGGTTTGGTGACTCGAGGACAAGGTCCGTGTTATTATAAATAGATTTTTTGACGAATTGTATTCCGGGAAATGACTTGAGCTCCATTTCATATACATCTAACAAACTTAAACTAGATTTAGGACGGTAAAACAACTATGGATTTGGGGATTCAATGCCTTAAGGTCAAAACCACTGTTAATATATATAAAATAATTTCGACGAATAGGATATGATTACGTGTAATAACGCTTTATGAATCTTCGGCAAACTTACGCCAAAGGTAACCCCACAGAAGAGGAAGACACTTTATGATTTTGTATCTTACCCCAGACGGAAGACACCTATTGTTTTGGGGATCTGGGACCACTGCCAAGGCCACTGTTACTATAACTATTTTTTGACGAATTGGTTTCCCCGTGGGGATCCCAGTAAGTGAAGCAGTGCTTGTTTACTATGGTAAACAAGCCCTGTTTTGCTGGTAGAATAGGACCCAGTAACCAATGCTTGGGGTAGAAGTCCCCTAAAATGGGCAACATTGGTGTAAATGATTGGCTTAATTTGAGTTTATACTTGTGTGGCGGGCATGATTAGCCATTGTGCAGAAATATATGACTTTAAACACCAATAAATAAATAAATGATGACGAATTGGTTTCTGGGCAATAGCTTTAGTTCTATTTCAAGTATCTTCAAAAGACTATCACCACATGTTACCCTGTGTGAAGGGGAGACACTTAATGATTTTAGGATTTAGTGCTGCAATGAAAAATATTTTTACCGAATTGGTTTCTGGGCAATGAAAGTTTCATTTCATGCATCTTCAAAAACTTGCACCCTTGACCATCCGATAAGATGGGGTCTGTGTTCCAAAGTCAAAGTCACTCTTACTATAATCGCAATGATTTTGACGAATTGATTTCCGTGCAATAACTTTGCTCCCGTTTCACGTATCTTTTCCAAACTTACACCAAGATGGTACTGTGTAGGATGGCAAGACTCCTATTGATTTTGGGGGCTATAAGTCAATTGATGAATTGATTCCTGGGCAATAAGTTTATTTAGTTCTATTTTGTGTATCTTTACAAAAGTTACACCGGGGGTTACCAGAGGTACACTATAGGATTGGAAGACACTGTTGCGACAGATAATTTGCTTTTTTATTTCAATGTCGAAACTCGACTTGTTGATTTGTGGTCCTCTAGTCATGTTTTTAAAATAATTTCTACCTTCCCTTAACAACTTCAAATCCTCACAGCTTGACCACAGCAACTCATATCCGATGAACATGTGTAATGCTGTTGTTTCAACATGGCAGTGTTACTGGAATAGAACGTTGCTTGGTCTGATCATTTCTGTAGGCGTTATGTATACATGTAATTATAGCCTTTTGAATAATATGTTATATCTTTGACCTCTTGTGTAACAGCCATTACTCATGATATCGAGGTGAAAGGTGGTGGGATGGTGAACCAACGGAGAGGGAAACATACACAGGAGTAAATAGTTTTGCCCTAACGCACTAAGAGAAAAATGTTTAACTCCCCTTTCTCATGCAGACACTTTCTCTAGTTTTCAAGTGTCAATGACCACTTTATAGTTTATAGTTTCATGGAATAGGAACCTTCATTGTGACAAAACTCTGACCCAGTGCGCTAACCCTCATGCTGGAATGGGCATGGGCGTTCACCGTTGGGCCTTAGCGAGTCAGTATACACACTTGCTCAGACCTATAGTATCAAAGAGTGGGGGTGTAAGGCTATGCCGATTTTTAAAGCAAATACTAGGACCAACAGTGGACCCGCACAGGCCAACCCTTACAACTCATGCCCAAGCCAACAATTGGTGCCCCCTTATATATTTACTGTTTTGAGATTTGTAGGCCTACGCTCATATGGTAAGAGGTTCATAGTCTCCAGAAATATGTAAGCTGTTACCACAGGCTGTTATGCGTAATATAAACATGGTATTCCAAAGCGTACGATCTCCTTCAGCCAATGCGCCACATCGGAAAAAGTACTAGTAATTGGTCGTGCGTTTTGGTTGGGTGCCCAATAGGCACTATCTCGTTGAGACTGTCAATTTATCAGTGCTCAGAGAAAACCTGGGCATCGATGGTGCAAGACTGCGAGTGTTTTTTTTTCTCGGACTGAACGTATGACACAGTGTCCACGTTGTTTTTTTTTAGATCACGGCCCAGACTGAAAGTCACCTTTTCGAAGTGACTGTCAACCCACAAAAAATAACTGAAGCAGGTAGGGTCAGATAAGCTGGAGCTGGAGACACTGCAAGTCGGCATGTGGTGCACCTCAGCTCACAGCATTATCGTGCCTCCATGCGGGTAATTGGGTGATGTGCCTTGTCCAAGGACCGAACTCTGAAGTCCGAATCGTTCAATCAAGGTTTGGGCGGGCGAGTGGTCGGTCATGAGAAATTTTTGAATTTCAGACCCCAAAAGACGCAGTTTCTTCGAACCTAGAAGCTGCACCTCCACACCGGGAACGCCATGATATACGTACAAGATGGGCAAAAACCTCATGTTGCAAAACCACCAAAATAATCGATTATTTCGGTAAACCAAGAGAATAACTCTCGATGATTTCAAGGAAGACTACATTTTGTGAGTCCGAGTGGTCTCTCATAAAACTACAACCGAGTCACGGAACCGGCCACATTATTTAAGCATATTCAAACTGAAATAAATGAAAAAAACTAACGGGATGACACCCGTCTAGATTCATACGTTTTTTCACTACATTGAGTCTTACGTGGAAGATGGGACAGAAATCGAACACAATCCCCGGGGACCGAATGAATCCGGTGAATAGGTAAATGTTTGTAGATTTTTTTCATTTCCCTTGGTGTAAGCTGCTAAAGTGGTGCTGTAGGATCATTCATGGGAATTTCCCCCTAATATGTAAGTTGGATTTTAGTATTCGATTACCGAAGGAATAATGTTTTTGGAGGGGGGGGGGGGGGGGGGGGGGGAGGTCGAAGATGCAGTTGAAAAATTTTAAAATTTCACCATATATATTTCCCTAATTCCATGCTTTTTGCAGGCAAAATAAGGATTCATTCTCACGTAGCCAACATTTTGAAATTAGCTAGCAACATTTTCCATTTCACACCTTTAAGAGATTTGATTATGGTCTGTTTCTGATTAAAATTAAAACCTTCAGCTCAGCAAAACATAATATTTTTTTTGTTGAACTGTTTTCAATGAAAAAAGACTTTTGGCTTGGCAATTAGTTGTAAAAACACAGTTGTTCTTTGAACCTAGTCATTGTTTTATCTGTTTTTGATAGTTTTGATAGGTTTGAGATGACTTCAATACTTTATTATAAACTGTTGCTTTTATCTTTTT
This sequence comes from Pictodentalium vernedei, assembly GCA_031216915.1. Taxonomy (NCBI): domain Eukaryota; kingdom Metazoa; phylum Mollusca; class Scaphopoda; order Dentaliida; family Dentaliidae; genus Pictodentalium; species Pictodentalium vernedei. The sequence goes on from CM062292.1 coordinate 289,151,777, forward strand.
TGATTGGAAGATTTATTGTTTATTCAATAAACCTATATAAGTAAAGAATCAGACAAAATATGATCATAAATTTATCATGGCCACTGCACAGATTGATGTTAATTTCTTGGAAAATGGTAGAGGTGGTCACTTTTTGATTCATGCTGGCTATAAATTTTCAATTCGGACAAGAAGAAATGAAAGGTGTTATTGGAGATGTGTAATTCGTGACTGCAGAGCCAAAATTGTTACCGTGGATAACATTCCAGTGTCAATAGGACAAGATCACAATCATGATAGTGACAATATGGCCCTTGCTGCCAGTGCTTTTCTAAATAAAGTTAAAAAATGATGCCGTGATGAGGTTTCTCCCATTCCAAGAATATACGACGAAGAACTTGGCAGTCTCAGAGATAATGAGTTTGATGAAGTGACTGCAGATATGATAAAAAAAATTCCAACATTTGACAGTTGTAAAGCTGCCTTGTATAGAAGTCGTGCAAAAGTGTTGCCCAAATTACCAAAAACACAAAGAGAGATAGAGTTAAATAATTCCTGGAAAGAAACATCAGCTGGAGAAAGATTTTTATTGTGTGATAATACCAGTGAACAGGGTCATAGAATTATCATTTTTGGCACTGATGAAAATCTGAAACAATTGTGTGATTCACCTGTCGTGTTTGGAGATGGAACATTTTATTCGTGTCCTGGCTTATTTTACCAGCTGTATACCCTTCATGGTAGAATTGAAGGATCAGTATTTCCATTAATATTTGGCTTATTGCCTAACAAGACAGAACAAACTTACCGCCGTTTTTTCTCTTTAATTAAAGACGCTGTTATTGAGCGAAATTTAACCCTTGAACCAGCGATATTTCTAATGGATTTTGAGGTAGCTGCAAGAAATGCTGTGGTCGCTATCTATCCCTCCGTTTCACCAAAAGGATGTTTTTTTCATTTTACACGGTGCATATGGAGAAAAACACAAGCTGTTGGGCTGGCAGCCAGATACAGAAATGACGAGAACATAAAACTGCTGGTGCGTCGAGCAGCAGTCCTGCCGTTAGTTCCCATCCACCTAGTTGAGGATGTGTGGTTTAATGCTTTAGAGAGTAGTGAAGACAATAGTTCAGAAGTGACTCAATTTACAGATTATGTGACTGAGACATGGGTTGAAGGTTCACCCTTAGAAATGTGGAATCATTTTGATAATGACGGTGCCCGTACCACAAACAACGTTGAAGGATGGCACAGCAAAATAAACAAATTGTGTAGGCATTCACACCCAAATATATTTTCATTAGTGACTTTATTAAAGCAAATCCAGGCAACAAATGAGGCCAGAATTATTCAGCTGCAAGCTGGGGGAGTACCACGCCCAAAAAAAGAAAATACAGGCAATTGCATTCTCGTCTTTCATTGCTGAAAACCCGCCTGCAAATGGGAGAAATTGACATTATGCCATATGTAGATAAGGCTTCAGATTTAGTTCATTTAGAATAAATTTGGTGCTAGATTTTACTTGCAGTGCTCAATGTTCAGTGTTGTGTATCTTCTGATTTTTGTTTTTGCATTTATACCACTGTGAATAAAGGATTGTTTGTCCTTAACATATCTGTTCTTCTCTATTGAAAAATTCTAAGGGAACCTGTCCCAGCTCTTCTTCACTTTTACTGTTTCTGTGTTACTAAAGCTATTAATAAAAATTTATTTCAAATTTAATTATTTAAAATAAATAAACCTTATCAATAAATAATAACACAGAAACACTTTGCTGTCAGAGAAAATTAATAATCACCAAATATGAAACAGAGTATAGCTTAATTGGGGATTAACACCTATTGTTCTCCTTAACATCAATTCTCACTCAGCCAACATTTTTCAGCTTATCTGGTTACCCCAAAATTAAAAATGTTGGCTCCGTGAGAAGACACCAAAATAAGGTAGAAGTTAGGTCGGTATTGATACAAAGTGCCTTGATGTGCTGATTTGACTGTTCTAATACAGAATAGTGGGGCACAATAACGTGCTCTGAGACGTACCGCACGGCGAGGCACACATGTGTTCAACCAATCTAACCACGCCTGTGCTGTATAGTGCGTAGTACTGCTATGTGGTGCATAGTATGGTCTGGGTTATGACGTTGGAGAGCTGGCGGGTGCTCGTCGCTGCTCGGTGGTTCTCTCCGGGAACTCCGACTTCCTCCACCAATGAAAAAAAATTGTCACCGACATAACCCTGGTTGTTGAAAGCGTCGTTAAACACCAATAAATAAATAAATTATAGTTATTGACATTCTTTTTTTTCCCCCAATCTCATGTCGTTGAGTGGAAAGTCCGCCATGACGTTTTTAAAAGTTTATTTCCATACGAATTGGACGCCCGGTTTATCATTGGCCCTATAGTAGGTTTCTGACGGGCCATTATCGTGGGTATGGGCCTATGACGAAGGGATGGGGGTCGACGCATTACTATTTTCAATAGTCATTAACATCTAAATGTTAAACAACGTAGGCATATAGGTTTTTGCTTTTCATGGTGTTACGTGGGCGATATGGTGCCCCAACACACCTTTTGGGTTATTTCCGGGGAAAATGGTACAGAAACATCATAAAACAATGATTGAGCAAAAACAAAGTGTGTTTGTGGGTGTGTATGCGTGTGTGTTGTTGTTGTTGGGGGGGGGGGGGGGGCTTCCAGATGCGAGGATATTGCATCTATTTGGGTTTTAAAATCAAAATGTTTTATCACCGGTTCAGACCATGGCCTCTCTCTCACAATATTCCATTTCCTGGCAGGTGTAAGCTATAAACCTGCCCCCTCCAAAACCGACAGAAACGTTCTACCAAGGCGTTCCAAGTGTGGAAGTATAATTTTCAGAGATAAAAAAGTCTTTCATAAACAGCCAACAGAGCGACTTACCCCCGTGGGGATCTCGGGAAGTGAAGCAGTGCTTGTTCACTGTGCTAAACGTGCCCTGCTTTGCTGATAGAATAGAACCCAGTAACCAATGCCTTGGGTAAAAGTCCTCTACAATGGGCAACATGGTTATAAATGATTTGCTAAACTTGAGTTTATATCTATGTTGCGGTCGTGATTAGCCTTTTTTGTGTAGGCATATATGACCTTTACTGATTGGCTAATCTTGCATGAGTTTATATTTGTTTATATTTTTTGGTACTGGAATATATGACCTTGAACACCAATACACAAATAAATAGATAACAGTGTAACCTAAAAATGTGTGCCCCCTCCACACACACAAACTTTTAGGGAGCTTCTGGCACCCTGTATCTCACACCACATATATTAATAACGCTTAACCCATCTATAGTTTGTACCACTTGATTAACGCTAACTCTAAGCATATTCAGGTGTGACTTCTCTATCCAAAGTCGATTAATTGGGAATAGGTGTGTCAACATTATCAGCTGTCCGAATTCAATGAACTATTTCTTGAGTAGAAAAAAAGCCTGATTCTAAGCCTTCAACACGCCTAAGACATGAAAGTATCAGAACACAAACAGTCACCGAGGGTCGAAAGGGGCTTGCCCAACGGCGTCCCTGCGCGCTTTGGGCGCGCGAAACCATTCCGTCCCCCAGCCTGATTCTAAATTTCATCTGTCTGTGTTTTCAAAGCAAGGCTGTTATCCAGAAGCGAAGCTAGGATTTCTTATTATGGGGGCGGGGGGATTGTTTCTTCGGGGGGTGGGGGAGGTAGCCAGGTCGATATATGCCACATCCATATCCGATGGCCATAGGCCTGAGGTGGGTGTGGCCTTCCCGCTGGTAGAGCTTCGATGGAATTGTAGATCAGACCTACTTCACTATTTTTGAAAGTGCAAATTAAGTCTCTTCTGACGGAACTTTTATTTATTTAACTGCAGGGGATGTAAATATACCAGATGCACAGTCAGGGGATGGGGGTGGGGTGGGGCGGGGGGGGGGGGGTCTTGCATAGAGTCAATGTTTTTTGGTAGGGAACAACAATACTGAATTTTACTGGTTACCCCCCCCCCCCCCCAACACACACACACACTCCGCCTGTATTCGATCTACACATGATATTGTAGACTCCAGGCTACGTGCTTGAAAAAGACTTCGGATTTGGACCAGGACCGTGACGCGAACCACCAACATTAGCATTGTTGATGCAGTGCTCGACTGTGCATGTTCATGATTCATAATTGCCATAATTTGCATACAGTACACCCTGAGTGGCTGGGATTAGAAGAGGGGTGAGTATTGGTTGATTACGACAAAAACACTCATGTAGTGGAGCTTCCACTCACACAGTGAGCTCAGGTTCTGTGAAAAAAAGCTTACAGCACACTAGAGACATACTTCAACTTGAACGACTCCAGAATTTGTTTCAAAGCCTCTAGACTAAAATACTAAGTTATGTTATTTTACTTTAACCCAGCGGGGCGAACTGTGCGGAGCGAAAAGCATTCAAATGATAAAATGGCTGACTCCTCATACATGTGTTGTTTGAAAGTTATGAAAAAATAATGCCCTCGTATTTAAAAAACACACGTTCAGGGATGTTTCTTTCATATGATACTGATGAATAAATAGTCAAAATGTACGATCACTGTTTTTCTTTCATTCGAATGCGCTTTTCTTTAACCATTTAACGCAGAAATGCATGTCCGATCAAAACATCGATTCACCCCAAAACAGCCAACTTTGTGGTGAGAGAACGTCCAACCGTAAAATTGGCTTTTGACTGACTTCTGATGTTAGGTAAAAAACTTGTTTGAAGTAATTTGGATATAGCCGATGGGCATGGCTGCCTTTTTATTTGTTTATTTTTTATAATAATTTTACAAATTGACAGTAATGTTTCTATCGACACCCAACTGGGGGACCGCGGGTGGGAGGGGGGGGGGGGGGGGTGCCAATTCAGATACATTTTTTTCGCCCAACCCCACTTTTGAAAATGGAAGTAGGAAGTAGTTTTAATCATTTAATTATTTGTTAACCCTTAGCTGCATTCAATGATAGGTTTAAACAGATAGTTCTGTAAAAAGCTCAGCCAAGTCCAACTAAAAAAGATCTATTTTTTTTGCACCAACTTAATTATAGCTCAGGTCGTGAGCTCTCGTTGGACCGAGCGCGTTCCAGTTAGGAGTCCACAGACATGTTTTTTCAGGCAATCATTTTTAAAAAATAATTGAATATGCCTTTGGATCGGGCCATCACTTTCTGAATTTAAAAAAAAAATTAAGCCTTTATAATTTCATTTTCATTTTTCACTTTTAACCGAAACTCGGGGCAAAGTAGGCCTGTTTGGCTACACCAAACTATATTGGAGGACGTTTTGTTGAGGGGTGGGGGACTTATCCTGCTGAATCCTTCATGACATTCATTGATGGACCTTGAAATACTCTGCTTCTCTTAGCTACCAAGGATTTCGCAAGGTACCATATAGGCTATATTTCCATAAAATAAAAGACGGGTAGAGTTAAGACTGTCGGCTTAATACTCTTCGTTCTCAGCTTGATGTGCTGAGGATTTACCCGCACAGACCAGGTCTCTTCTTGTGATAGTGTTGACCTGTTCACGTCTATATCCCCACACACTTTTGTTTCAAAATTTTTACTTTTGTCGATTTGAAGGGGGGGGGGGGGGGCGGGTTCTCTAAGTACATGTTGCCTACTCTGTGTTTTCTTTGGAATTACGGTTATGGATTTAACACTTGTTCTTGTGTTTCCATTTCATATGTAAAGTTAGCTTTAATGTCGCTGAACTTTCGATAAACTGGAACTTTTCAGATCCACGCAGCGTCAAATGTCAACATTGTGTCAGTCACGGTATTTTTTATTTTTATTTCCGATTTCAATTGCATGTGAGATTGCTGCCTATACTGTTCAGTCTGAGTATTTTCATTCTGATCACACGCTGAAGTTGAATAATATCGCTTTTTAAAAATCTTTTAAAGCGTTTTAAAATGCTGACGAGACTCAATCGGCCCACAAATTCGCTCAAACGCCGATTTCTGAAACCTATATATACAATATGATCAGAAATATAGTTTATTTGAGTTTCCCACGGCGTTTGCAAATGGGTGTCAACGGCGTTTGGGCCTTTGGGTTCAAAATTCTCGTGAATAATTTATTGTTCAGCTTTCACACAAATGTATATTTTTATTACAGAACACCAACTACATGTGTGTCTTGAAATTTAAACTTTCATTATAAATAGCGGAACGTTCCGAATTCGCTCGCAACATTTTCGATACGCTGTCAGTTCGGCATTCTGTGTAGAGCGTTCTTTCTTTCCAACCATGCCTGCTTCTCCCACAGTTGCTCCATTAGAACGGCTGCGATTAATAGTAGGCCTAATATTCTCGCGTCTTTACTTCTGTCTTCTCCTACCACACGTCCGTACCGTCCTTTACAAAATACTGGGTGTAGGTTCCCACTCCTGTGTGGTTGCAGGAAATCCACTCTTGTCTTCAAAACGTATAAATTTTCCACAGGCCACAGCTGTTCGATGCTCTTTCTTGTTGTTTCTTGACGAAGAGAAACGGCTCGAAATGAGAAACGGCTCGAAACGTGACGAGTAAGAATTCCACACGTGAGACATCTTGTGTCAAATTCGTCACAAATTGTCGCGATACGAAACGCGGTGGCGACGCCGGGTTTTATTCGGAAGCCGACAGTTCTCACCCACAGCAATTATCTGTACCTATTGATTAATCGGACTAATCTTTTATGCACCCGGATGCAGGGTCGACGCCAGGATCTTGTTCCCGGGTCATCCCAGGTTTCCACAGGTTGTTCGAGAGGAAAATGAAAAAATTGTCCCGGTGATGGGTGATCACTGGTTTATCCCCCTGGCGTGTACTGTAGGTTACGGCTGCACGTCCTTTTGAACTTACATTAATAAATACACTTCACACATACACCTAAAAACGTAATCGACAGCCAAGCTGATATAAATTGACAAATAATTTTGATAATATACTGCGATAAATCACCCAGTGCCTGCTTTTTTTTGCTCTTATCGCTTATCGTGATGTCACGAGTCTCCGCTTCCACAGACCCTCTCAGGTTCACAAAAAGAAAAGACGACAATTTCCTGACTGTTGGATAAAGAGTGACAAGTGAGGAGGTCCTTTACTCTACACAACCCTTCCCCCTAAAACCGATTTTAATCCATCTCTGCACGAAATTCTGTTACTTTGGACCTCGGGTCGGGGTGGGAGTTATTTCTAGCCACTTTTTTTTTTGCTTTGCTGGGTAAAGGGTTAAAAGTAAGGAGGCTGACTACTCAGTAAAACCCATTGAATTAACGATATTATTCCATTTCACCTTTGGTTGTTTAGTACCTAGTGATCTGGACGTTTCGTGTGTCGTGTTCTCAACGTTTCGCTCTCCTCGCCCCAAGATAATGATGCGAAACGGCCCGCGTGACTCGCGTACACAAAACAACAGTGACATTGAACTGGGAGCGACCACGACTTCGGGTGAAAAACGCCAACTGTGGGTGCGAAATGTCTTGGCACGGATCGCCCTGTGCACAAAACGTCTAGAAAACCTCAACACCCATGGCTTCACATTCCGAATTGCGAACTTCAAACAAACGTCTTTGCGACTTTACATTTCGAACTGCTAACTGCTTGCTGACTTCATATTTCGAACTGCTAATTGCTAACTCTAAACGCCTTGATGACTTCACAGCTCGATTGCTAACTGCTTGCTGACTCCACATTTTGAATTGCAAACTGCTAGCTGCCTTCACATTCTGAATTGTTCACTGCTCACTGACTTTTTTTTCTGAGTATCGACAGAAGTGAGTGAGGTTGGCAAGTCACTCCACCCAACAGTGCCTCTCAGGTTCACAAAAAGCGACAACTCAGCGGGTTCTCGTTCCCATCCACTACTTTTGAAATTTTACGAAAAAAAAATGTGTTGAACCCCACCGGACACTATACCTGACACATCTTTAACAAAAATTGAATTTTTCTGTTCTATTTCTCCAACTTATGAATGTTTAAACGACAGATTTCAATAAAACCATAAAACCTGGATAGCATTAGAAATGGCTTGGCGAGCAAATTCTGGCGATATCCATGTTTGTGCATTTTCATTAGGGTAGTAAACAGTTACTGTCGAGTGCAGACTTCGGGGTTTATTTGGAGCCATTTATATCAGCTTTTCTACACTTTCCCGAGTAAAGAATTAGACGCAAGAAGGTTCACTTCAAATTTGTGTTTTCAAGAGAAGTTCCAAACTCATCTCAACCAAAATTAAATAAAATTCGTTTTCCACACATATCTAAATTATAACCTGGGGTGTTAAAAAACTACTGAATAAATTCAATGTTAAAAATGCCGGCGGCCCGGACAATATTCTTAACCACATTCTTCGGCAGTGTTTTTAAGGAATCGGCTCCTGCTATTTATCATATCTTCAGGAGGGGGTCTTTCCACCCACACCCTGCCCTCGGACTGGACGAATGCCAACATTTCACCAAACTTCACGAAAGGAAATCCCCATGAGGCAAGCGACTATTGACCGGTATCATTTACAAATGTTTGTTGTAAAACATTACAACATACCATGTGTCGCCATATCTTTGGTCATCTGGAAAAGTACAACATCCCCATTTCACTACAACACAGTTACAGAAACGGAAACTCTTGCGAAAGCTAAATAATCATCACCAACTTCGATGTGAAAATGAATAACAAAAACAACAACAACAACAACAACAACAACAACAACAACAACAACAGCAACAACAACAACAACAACAACAACAACAAATAGACATAATAATGGCAATTTTGCACTCTATTAAAGCTTTCGACACGGCTCCCCATCTAAAACTTCTCCATGACAATTATGGCATACGTGGTAAGATCCTGAACTTGTTCTTTTTTTCCCCATGGAACGAGCACATAGAGTGATTGTTGAGGGGTGACCTCATCTTCTTGCCGAGTTGAATTTGGAGTCCTACAAGAGACAGTTCTTGGACCTTTACTATTTTTGTGCTACATGAACGATTTTTTTTATTCATTGATTGGTATTTAACGACACTTTAACAGCCAGGGTCATGTTGTGTCGGTGACAGGTTTATTGGCGGAGAAAGCAAGACTACCCAGGGAGAACCATCAAACAACGACGAGCACCTGCTAGCTCTCAACGTCTTAACATCAGACCATACTATGCACCGCATATTAGTACTACGCACTACACAGCACAGAGTAAGATTGGTTGAAAATGCGCACCTCGGAATACAGAACGTCTCAACACGCGGTGTCACTGTGTCCTCATGTGGGCAATCGTGATGAAGTGTCTTGTCCAAGGACACAGCGCGGAAATTCGAATTAATTTGTAAATGGTCGCCCATCCACAGACTAATTAACCGAGCTCAACGTTGGTCCACTTCAGTAATCTAATATAAACAATCTACCCAGAGGTATTACATCACAAGTACGAATATTCGCGGACGATTGCCTGCTAGTATATCGGCAAATAAATTCATTGCAAGATCATCTTGAACTTCAAATGGATCTGAAATCACTAACAAAATGGGCGAACAATTGGGGGATAAAATTGAACCAAAATGTTATTTTTTGTCAATCAGCAGGAAAAAAAAGAGCCATCAGCATACAACCACACACTAAATAACCACATCTTAAAGCAAGTCCAAGACTCTAGGACAACTCATACCTATAAAGAGATATCAATAGAATTGAATGTGTTCAGCGACGGATAGTGAGATTCGTTTGTAACGACTACATTAGAGGAGTGGTGTCTCAAGTCTGATAAAAAAACCTCAACTGGAAATCATCACAGGTACGCAGCGTTCTGACGCCAGTTGATGTATTTTTTTTACTTGTGCTAAGTTTTTATAACAAGTTAAGCTAAGTTGTTATAACAAGTTAAGCTATGTTGTTATAACAAGTTAGCTAAGTTGTCATAACAAGTTACTAAATTGTTATAACAAGTTCGTTAACTTGTTATAACAACTTAGCACAGGTAAAAAAATATATCAACTGGCGTCAGAACGCTGCCGTATGATAATTGTGTACCTATAATGTATTTTATTATACATATGCCAACATTCGCCCTAATACACGGGAATGCAAACAATCATTTAATCATTCTAACGTTATCTCCGTCTCTCTTCATTCTGAATAATGTTGTTCTCAGTCTGAAAAAAAGTAAAATATCTCAATTTCAGTGGCATGCATGGGGTCTCTGGGTCAGAGACCCCATGCTTAACACTGAAATTGATATGTTTTTTCCTTTTTCAGGTTAAACTCTGGGGTACGAAATTTAATGGATTTTGATGTATTAAAAATATTTCTGCTAAAATGAGATATTATGGCACTCCTGAAAATGTCCTCAATAGATGCCTTGGAAGCCTCGAAATTTCTTAGAGCATCCAATTTCTAACAATTTTCCCAGGGGACCCCAACAGTTGGAGGGGGTACCCCCTTCCATGCGCCCCCTCCCCCTGACCGCCGGCTCCCGAGAGGTGCCTTCAGCATCTCTTCCTGACATTCAACTTTTTCGGGCAAAAAGGCCTCAGCCCCTCTCCCCCCCCCCCCTCTGAAACAATAGTCCCGCACGTCTATGGGACTCAGTTCTTTTAATGATAATAGCTCTTTGGTTATCTGCTATTGGGGGCGCGGTGGTTTAGTAGGTAGAGGTGCAGGCTGCAAATCGAGAGGTCCTCGGTTCGAATCCCACCTGCGGCAACCGCGTTGTGTCCTTGGGCACGACACTTCATCCCCATTGCCCACGGTGGCGCTGTGTACTAAGGCGTACTGCACGTTGACGGTGCACTTGTCTTCAACCAATGCTAACTCTTCTTGTGTGGAGTTAGTATGTTGGGGATCTGACAGTTGCTCGCCGTTGCTCGGTGGTTCTCTCCTGGTACTCCGGCTTCCTCCACCCGTAAAACTGTCACGGTCATGATTAGCCATTGTGCAGAAATATGTGACCTTAAACACCAATAAATAAATATAAATATATCTGCTGGTTTGTCGTGGTTCTCATATGTGAGGGCCTTGACTACTCCTAAACTCCCCAAAGTTGTTCCTTCCGCTCGCCCTTCTCTCCTTCCAACACTAAGAAACGAACTGTTTCACACTATCGCGTTCTTCTTTCTTCCTAGTGTCCCTTATCAGCATACTAACCCTCTCATTTGTATCACCCAATAACCACCTGTCCTTCATTCCCCATCCCAGTTCCTCATTATGCCCGTAGTAAATCCTTTTCTGCACTCTAAAATCAGTTGGGCTCAAAATGGACCCAAACTAACTGGATAGGGTGAATACGAATCATTTTTTAAACCAACCGATTTCAGACTCATATTTGGGACATTCTAAAAACAAGCTCCAGGGGCTACATAATTCTCAAATTACACATTTGGCACTCCTTGTCACGTCTTTCCCAATCACTCCCCCCCCCCCTAACTCCCCCCCCCCCCCACCACCACCACCAAGCTCCGGCGATCTCAGTTTGAACAAAGGTGCCACTCAGGCATTCCTGAAATGTGGCTCATCCTAGTAACACAGGTCACCCAAAGACCTCTCTCCTTTGTCCACTTCTCGCCAATTTCATTCACAAGCATCCATGATTCTCACCCTAACGAGTTTGTTTGCCTTCTCGCCAATTTCATTCACAAGCATCCATGACTCTCACCCTAACGAGTTTGTTTGCCTTCTCGCCAATTTCATTCACAAGCATCCATGATTCTCACCCTAACGAGTTTGTTTGCCTTCTCGCCAATTTCATTCACAAGCATCCATGATTCTCACCCTAACGAGTTTGTTTGCCTTCTCGCCAATTTCATTCACAAGCATCCACGATTCTCACCCTAACGAGTTAATAGGCGTGTGTCCCCTTCTAGGTCAGATATATCTCTATTGAATCGTTTTCGATTAACTCACTTTCCCAATCCAGACTTACTATTTTTACTATTCTGATCCATTGTTTTACATAATTGACTGTCGGCGAGATTAACAAAATAGTGGTGTGTTGTTATGTTAGCTCACATGAGCGGCCATATTGTGACATCATTATCATAGGTTCCCAAGTGTTTGAATCAGATGTACTCTGTACATCAAGGCAACCTGATTCACACGTTTTACTTTCTGCAACAATATAGACACAAATAGGGGAAGATTGCTCGAGTCAATTACTTTAATGATAATAATTATTTAGTCATCCACTGGTTTGTCACGGCTCTCATATGTGAGGGCCCTGAATTACGCCTGGGCTCCCCCAAAGTACCTCCCTCCCCTCACCCCTTCTCAACACACAGAAGCAAACTGTTTAATGCTACCCCATACTTCTTTCTTCCCAATTTCACTTATCAGGATACTCATACTCATCCTCTCCTTTGTATCAACTACCTGTCCTTCATTTCCCCATCCTATTTTCTCATTATACTCCTTGTGAATCCGGTTCTCTCAGATAATCATGAACAGAAAGACGACAAACTCATATTTTGGACATTCTAAGAAAAGGTGCTCCGGGGTCCACATATTTCCGCTTCCGAATTGATCTCGGTCAGAATGTGACGTTTCGATTGGCCGATTATGAAAATGGGCGGAGTTTAGTTCTTGTGATGGATCCATGACGTTCGGTAGAAAAATAGTCAGTCAATGGAAATCCATCTGGAGCACGTGTTCCATATGGATTTGTAAATATGGAACTGGATGAAAATTAATAGGCGTGTAATAAAATCAAAAACGGAATATTCTAGAGATAGTCTTGGCAGAGAGCCTGATGATGGAAGAAGATTTCTAGAGGAGACACTTGGTAGGACTTTGGGAATATCTCAACGATTCGAAAATTTAGCGATACGCAGGACTCGAATCGACTATTCGGGACGACATCGAATCGATTAGAATTTCGAAGCTTCCCAGGACCTTACCCCCCCCCCCCCCCCCAAGTGTCACTCATGACGAGCTATATTCTAAAATGAGGATTTCCTAAACATTATGCCGAGATTGAAGTGTGGATTTAACGTTACCAGATACAATACAGACATCGAGAAATGTGCTAGATCCACTACGCGTGGAAATCGGTCTTTGTTTAAGAACGTCATCTAAGATCGCATCAGTTTGGTCGTTACGCATCTACTTAACGTTATGACGAAATTCTTTGACGTAAACAACGTCAAGAAAGAAAGTAAACAGACCGCCGAAGGTGATATTTTTCATGAAATATAGGAAAAACTCCAACTCGAGTCGCTGATTCAATTTCCCCTTACTCCACCCTCGCTGTGTATCTTTCTTATTATTACAGCTGTCTAAAATACAACTGCATCCCATAAATTCCCACCGATTAATATTTATAAGATGCAACCAACGACCTCAGTTGAAGAAAGTGTTATTACGGATTTTGTGCTCATTAAACTTCTTAATGTGTTAAGCTCTCCATTTACCATCTCCATTAACAGCCATCTAAACAATATATCCTAATTTTCCTTCCGCGAAAATCAATTTTCAATTCCTAAATAATTAAGAACTTGAGACTGTTTTTATTCCCTTGTGAGTGTAACAAGCACACTTCCACGGTAAACAACAGGCCTCGTATTTAAAAATTTACTCGAGTTTAACCCTTTAGGGCTAGATTCCAATTTTGATGAGTTTCTTGTCTTACATTACATGCAGATAAGCTTCCACCATGCGGGCTTTTTGCGGTCTTGCTGGTGGAAGTTACAATTTGCTAGAAAAAAATCAGTAGAAGAGACTAGTGGTGTTAGTAACGGCAATAGTGAGCGAAAAGCATAGGGCTGATGGGTCCTAATAGTAGTAGGGTTTATAGATACCAGGGGTCTTCTATCCTCTTTGGGAAAGGGGCCGGGGTCCATGCAATTGGGAAAATTCCTGTTATGAAGTCTCCAATTGGGAATTTGTTTGGTAGAAGCATCACACAAAGAATAAGAACTGTTAGAACTGTTAGATTTGTTTGGTAGAAGAAACACACAAAGAATAAGAACTGTTAGAACTGTTAGCTTCATATTGAGCTGAGAACATTAACCTTTTACCTAACGTAACGCCCAAAACCGGCCAGAGCTATTCTCAAAAATCGCCAATTAATTTTCATTATTTTTTTCATTTTTTGTCTCAAAAACATAGGTTATGACCCCTCGTTGGAACGAGCTCATCGAGCTCGTTCCAACGAGGGGTCATAACCTATGTTTTTGAGACAAAAAATGAAAAAAAAAATTATTCAAGAATTATTTTTGCAAGTGTCGTCTGCTTTTCAGATTAGGTAAAGGGTTAATACAGAAGCAACTATATGTATAAGGCATATATAGTAAGTTTTATAACAAACAGTCACGTGAAATAATGATCAGACTTGTAATCTCTATTATAAATTGTTGTATTTGCTACATTTGGACAGACTGCATTCTGTGGCTCAACAGTTGTGTTTTGGCAAGACTTGGCTGGCTATGTAGGCAGCCAAGACTTGCCTAGAAACAACTGACAAGGTTCTTGGGATGTAACTTGCAAATTTATCTAAAAAACTGCCTATTGAGGTACCTGTTTTATTGCAGTAAAAAGTGATTAAAGTCAAAATTAGGCCTTCAAGATTTAATTTTTATTTGAATGAGGACTGAGATTGGGAAATGTTTGGTTTGAATTGGGAAAAATCACGCCAAAATGCTATTGGGAAAGGGTACCATATTAGGAGCCTGTAGACGATCCCTGGATACTGCTTAGTAGCTTAGCAAATAGTAGGTTAGTAGTTGGGTATAAGGTAGAAACAGAAGTAAAAAGCTGAAGCCATGCACTGGGGTAGTGAAAGTAAATGTAGAGGAAGTATGCATGGACAAGTATTCTCCAAAGGTATCCTTCAAAAGTCTCCAAAGAGCCACATCTAAGTCCCTAAAGTGAGTTCTCGCTGTGTTGGACATTCGTGAGGTCTCAAAATTATAGGAGAACGGCGTCACCCTTACCTTAGACAACAGTAGAGGAACGGTGTTCACCAGAGCGTACCCCCCCCCCCCCACCCGCCAGGAAAGCATCACTAATGTACCACGATGAGTGAGTGCTTCCTGTCCTCTTTTTAGAGCTATAGCTCAGTTTCTCATAAATTACTATTTTTTACCTTTTGCGAGAATATTGCATATTGCAGTTTAAAAACCTCGCCAGACTGGGGCTCAATCCCTAGAGAATGATTCGTAGGTAAAACGATTTCACATTTCAAGAATAGAATGTTTCGCTCTCATCTTGGAAAATGATTGTTACAACAGCTCGATCAGCTACAATGTTTGTCGTCTTTCTGTTCATGATTATCTGAAAGTAATGCCATACATTATCACTGTTTGAGCTACCGGCATAGCCGGGGGAGGGGGAATGGCCTCCACCCAACTTTTCCTTCTAAATATATCAACCTTATATATGCCTAAAATACCCAAACTGGTTCATGTTTTCTCACCGTGATTCTTCTTAGAGGCCCTTTCCTAAAGCCATGTCGTCACTTTGTGGGTACTTGAGCTCATATAAAAAAGAGCATTTTGCTGGCATGACAAGTTATTTTTTGTTCCCAGGGAAGATCCTGGAGCTTCACCTATAGTGGATACAACCTCTTGACACAACATGAGGTGAAATAAGGGAAAATTATGTAAAGGATATTAAACCATGCTCACCTGTGTTACTACCTATGAAAACCCTGTATGTTAAATTTTAGCTTTTAACCCCACTACCGATGTAAAGCTTCTACTGCGGTTAAAACGTTTTCAATGGGAATTCCATTACAAAAATTTCCACCTATACTAGTACACTTCGCGATGTTTCATTCAAACATACGACGTTTTTCGGTACTATCTACTACGTGCAATAGCTTATTAAATATTTAAAATAAAATTTAAGAATTGTTAATAATAATTTGACTGAAAAAGCAAGGTAAATTTAATCAACTTTGACGAGGTGTCTATCTGTCAATCAAGCATTCACGTGCAGCCGGTAGTACTGCCAACCGGCGCAAATGTAAACAAAACAAACCCGTGTGTTTGGGATAGAAAGTATCGTTTTTTCTCTATTTTAAGTGACAAAGTCGATTATTTATTAAGAGCACGGTATAAATAAAACAAATGGCTCCTAGGGCCGGCAATCAGATTTAAACCACTCGTAGAATAAGGTTTTTAACCACTCGGCAAGCCGAGTGGTTAAAACCCTTATCCTACTGGTGGTTTAAATCTGATTACCGGCCCTGGTATCTATTTATTCTATATTTTAACCACCAAGATATTAGATTTGTAACCTGACTCGTGTGATGCCCGTAACGGAATAATTATAATAGGTCACTGCTCAACTGGAGGGTAAGAGTCCCCTAACATTTCTTCGGTATCCAGATTGGTGACGCAAGCATTGTAGAGTCGACCTGGTTGTTCACCTTTTACTCAGTATCTGAGGTTTTTAACAGCATCTGCTCCACAGGGCTTCTCGGTTCCATATGTGAGCAAGCTTGTCAGTTCCTTGCTACTAGTAAGTGCTGTTGTCTCCTTGCCCATTGAATACCCCGTATGTGTATGTGGGATAGAGTAGACCCCCTCACTGGACCGTGGAAGTCCCCTAACTTTGATCTGAGAGTCAGGTTGGTAAAGCTTAATGTTATGACAGATGGGGAATGGGGGTGGGGGGGGGGCCTGTATAGGGATCTGAGCGGTGGTATAGCCAGGACTGGGGTAATATTATAAGTAATAAAATATAATATATTACAGTTTTGAAAGTAATATAAAGTAATAAGTAATAGAGATAATTTTTATTACAACTAATAGTAATATAATATAATAGTCTGAAAAAACTCAGCAATATTAATTTATTACTTTTCTGTTACTTTTATGTTACAATTCAGATACTGGGCAGTGGCGTAGATAAGGGGGGGGGGGGGGGAGGCCCCGCCACCAGAAGTTTTGTCGGAATTTTTTTGGGACCATTTTTAGGCGAATTTATGTCTAATAACATTAAAATGCTGGCTTTGGGGATAAAAACATGTCATATTGGGTAAATTTTGGGTAAAAAAGACCAATTTTCAGTATATTTGCAGTAAACAACAGATTCTTTCTGTTTGTTTGGGTTTTTGTTGTTACACTGTCGGAAAATTTTGGGCTTGCCCCTCCGCCAGCGAAAAGCTATCTACGCCACTGATACTGGAAATGTTTAATATGTATTTTGAGAAAACCATTAAATAAAATTTTAATATATTTTCACACGATATAAACACAGTCAGTTTGTGTTTTCACAGATACGCTGTTGTGTTTTTACAGTATTCGTGAGAGGTTTCAATCCATGCTTACAAACAGTACTTTGAATTTATAGACAGAAAAAAGAATTTGTTTTGTTTTGATCAAATGTATCTTTTTATGTAATTTATCATTTATTGGAATCCTCTCTTCAGATTCAAAAATGATGCCAGTAAGACTGAAAAGGGAATAAATTGTTTTCTTATTTTTATGGCACTTGTATTTATATTTAATCCCACTGTTCTCTCCAACCAACTGCTTTAATAGACCTATCAACCCTTTCCCAACGCAAACGATATCAAAATTTATTATTTTAAATATCATTGTTTTACAACATCATGTGACCCATCATTGGAACGAGCTCGTCGAGCTCGTTCCAAAGAGGGGTCACATGATATGGTTTTGTTGAAATTGTTTGAAAAAATAATATTTTTCAGCTGCTGAATTTGCATATTACGCGGACGGATCTTTCCAATTCGTTGGGTAAAGGGTTAAACAATGGACAAAGGTTGCATGAGGTGATTAACAATACTGTAACACAAAGTACCAATGTGATTAGTATAGCGTCTTCTGAAAAAACTGACATACTGAAAACAGAAGCCATTATTTACCCTTAGTTGTCAAAGTTGGCTGAAAAATATCTCTCCATACCTGCATTATCTGCCCCTGTGGAAAGACTGTTCAGCTCAACCAAACATCAGACATTTCAAAAACTTATGATGATCGTTGTAACAGCCATGTAGAATAAGTGATAATAAAAACGTACTTTCTGTATTTATTGTTTGTTTCACTGCATTAAACCCATCCGTGGATAACCCTTTACTCAACACACCTTATAAAATAAGTTTTATATTTCTCTGAAACTTTAGCCTCTATTTTCAATAAAACCAAGTAAATATCGATGTCACTTGAACTGGTTCGGTGACCCTGTTACAATGACACCCATATTCTCATGTTTGTCCTATAACTCCCCATATGCTGCTGGCAGATATTCCTGCCCAGGACATGAAGTCTCTTGCCACTGAAATAAGTATAATTTGGGCACATTTAACCAAATTTCTGCCCTTTAAACTGAATGTATTTTTTGACCAATGATTTCTCGAGTTTAGCTTAAATGAATTTTCTATCAACTCTTATCCAGGGTGCTTAACAGCAGCCATGACTCGATTTAATGAAAAATATCTTGAAAATACTCAGCGGGCTGAGTTAATCCATGTCGTGATCTACATTATAGGAACAAATTTCTGCATGAAATTTGGATAATTGACAAATGTAATAAAAGTAATAAAAAAGTAATATTGATTACATTTTTAAAAGTAATTGTAATATAATATAACAGTCAAATTTCAAAAAAGTAATTGTAATATAATATAATAAGAAAAAAGTCAAAAGTAATAGTAATACAATATATTACATGTGAATGTAATAGCCCCCAGCCCAGGGTATAGGAGAATGTGCTAATATTCCAATAAGAGTAAAATCCTCGCCCTCTGATTGGATGAGAGCTGGCGTAGTTTATCTTATGTTTACGTCCCCAGTAGCAAATGTTACAGTCTGACGTCACAACGCGAATTATTTGAATTGACGTCGCCCATTTCGTAATTGTGTCATCAACGGAGTGACTAGCAAGCCGCTTCATTTTTCTGGATTTTTCACACGTATAGCAGACATTGTTCCGAATGAAGTGGTGTTTAAATTACAAACAAATTCAAGATTTGAACTAGGATGGAATGAGTTTATCTGAGGTATTGATTGTTTATTCACTGCTGTCGTAGGGTACACGAGAGGTTTATTTACTAAACTTGTGATCGTTAAAAGTTGCCTTGAACAAGGCAACTTTTAACGATCACAAGTTCAGTAAATAAGCCTCTCGTGTTTCACGATGTAGATTTTGGGCTGTAGGTAGGGTCGTATTTGAACATATACGTTATTGTGGTAAATTGACGGTAACATGGTCTGAGGTTTGCGGCTCGGATCGTATGTTCAACCTCGACGCTTCGCGTCTCGGTTGAACATAAGCTCCTAGCCACAAACCTCATGCCATGTTACCGTCAATTCATCACAATAATTTATATTCTTGTCATATTCTGTGTTAATTTTGAATACTCTCATCCATATGTGGGCGAGCTTGTCAGTTCTTTGCTGGCAGCTGCATATTGTAGTGCAGTAGTTTATGGGCTCATCCTGTGGATCTGCCTTCAATTGGGAACTTTCGATACCATAACACCCGATGTTTAATAGGCCCACGCTGAAGATATGATTTCCGGCGAGCTGCTACACCCTGTTGAATATTCACGTATCCTTTAGCCCGTGTTTTTTCCTTGAACGGGTTATCATAGAGCCACCTTTGGTAGCCAGGTGTTCGATGCACAGGCAGCTCCCCCCGCATGGTACCTGGGATATAATAGGCCCATCTCTGGTAAACAGGTTGTTAATTAATGCACTGCAGCAATGGCCTGGCTGTTCATATATACTTCTCAATATACTGATATAGCAAACTCTAATGAATTTATTCCATTGGGACATTGCGATTTCTGTGTGGATGAGCTTGTTAGTTCATCGTCAGGGGTTGGTGGTTTTTATTGGCCATCCAGTGGATCTGCTTGACCTTCATCTTGGAATCTAACAAAGTGATATTGTCTTAGTTATTGAAAGCGACGCAAAATCCCAATCATAATTTAACCTTGTTTCTTGAAAGTGTTGTTAAACCCCCATCAACCAATTTGCCATTGAATTATATTTTGTCAGTTTAAAAAATAATGGTTTGTTTTACTATAGCTTGCTTCAAGTGTGATCCTTCAATGATCTTTCTAAATTTCACAATTGCAAATATGTGTTGCCCCATGAACATACATGTGTGGTTCTTTGTTTATTGCATGTCACTGTGCAACAAGTTTTGGCAATTTGCTTTATATCACATATAACCGCTGCTATTTCTGCGATATATACCATCTCTTTCCTGAAAAAAATCTTGCTTGGGCTCTGCAATATTCACAGAAATTAACAATACTGGGTGTGCACCACTGCGTGTCACGTATTTTCATATTAACCCTTTACCCAACGAATCGGCCGCATCCGCCCGCGTAATATGCAAATTCAGCAGTTGAAAAAATATTATTTTTCAAAATATTTCAACAAAACCATATAATGTGACCCCTCGTTGGAACGAGCTCGTTCCAACGAGGGGTCACATGATATGGTTTTGTTGACATTTTTTGAAAAATTTGAAAAACTGATATTTAAAATAATAAATTTTGATATCGTCTACGTTGGGTAAATGGTTAATGCACTGCCCAATAAAGCACAGTTATTGTTTGTGGAGGGATTCGAAAAATTAACATACAGGATAAAGCAAAGGGAGTATTCGGCAGTGGGTTTATTACGGAAAATATAATTCACAAAACGTCTAAAACGGGAATGACGTCAAAAGTTAACGTCGACATCGGAACATTGTTAATGAGTTGGGGGTATCGGAAGTAGGATTGAATAAATCTTCTTTTATTTTTCATTAACAGTCTTCCTAATACAAATAGTAGACGATATGTGAAGAAAATAATTCCCGAATAACTAAATAATTTTATTTTTTGTCTCGAAAACATAGCTTATGATCCCCTCATTAGGACGACCTCGACGAGCTCGTTCCAGTGAGGTGTCATAAGCTACGTTATCTTGGCAAAACTTTCAAAAAATAATAACAAAATTCGGCTGGCGATTTTCTGTGGACAGCGCTGGCCAGTTTTGGTCGTTACGTGAGGTAAAAGATGAAATTACACATTATGTGATAAAAAGAATCTGAAATTCGTCACGATTGACATGAAATCGCGAGGCATTAGAAATCCTCTATTTCTCTGGAGGTGGAGGGACAAAATATTTTTCTGTCGCCAATGACAACAGAAAAATATTTGTTCCCTCACCATAGCCCTATTTAACCTGGTTGGTACTTGGTGCAACCGAACATAAACTCCAAGCCAAGGTCAAAACAGATTTCTCAACAGCAAGTTTTATGTTCTGAATGAGTAGAAAGTGATATCTCGTATTATTTTATTAGACATAATTTTCTTGCCCAGAATTGCCCAATATCGAGCTCGGCTGATATGACTTCAAATTCGGCTGATATGACGCCGATCTCTAACGATATGAACCAAGCTAGAGTAATCCATTTTGATGCGTTACTGGACGCAGCCATTTTGTTATAGTGATTTTTATCGAAAGCAATCAATCAGTAAAATTGGCGTCAACATGTAAAAGAAAGTAGTTTTTCTATGGTAAGGAAATAATGATGGCAAAAAGTGAGGATCGGGTGGATGAAGAGAAAAAGAAAATATAGAGGATATCTACGTTGTTTTAGTGAATATCGAGAATTATCTCATGAGTGTAGACCTGAAAGTTTTATTTTTCATGAGCGCTTGCGCGAGTGAAAAATAATACTTTCAGATCCACACGAATGAGATAATTCCCGATACTGACTAAAATAGAGTAGATCTTCTTTTTATTATATGCTACATGACATTTTACTGCGCAATATTCAGCCCAATTTCACTGCAAACAAGTACGTTTCAAAACAATAACAAAGATCAGCTGATCGTTCTTTCAAGGCAACGTTCAAGGCGACGTCATGAGCCGAAGCGTAACGTCATTCAGGAAGCTACTGAAAAATTCATCGTGTGGACCTGAAAATATTATTTTCACTCGCGAAAGCGCTCGTGAAAAATAAAACTTTCAGGTCCACTCTCATGAGATAATTCCCGATACTGACTGAAATAAAGTAGATTTTCTTTTTATTATATACTACAATAAAAATTACGGGGCTTTCAGTGGGCGGATATGGTGTGATATAAGGCGAAGTGAGATCAATATGAGGCGAGGCCGAAGGCCGAGTCTTATATTGATCTTGCTGAGCCTTATATCGCACCATATCCGCCCACTGAAAGCCCCATAACGTATTTATTATACCAGTCCTTTGAAAGAGACACAACCATAAGTGTACCCAGATTCCTAGCGCAAATGTTCTGTTATCACTATCAGGGAATTTCCCGGTTTTACGTCATGTGAAGGTCACGCTAGTAGCAGGCGCTGAAACAACTGAGTTTTCTTCTCAATAAACAGGAATTTATATTAACAATTCACAACTTTAATTTAGTGTTAAGTACTGGAAAAATAAAACAACTGGAGCAAATGGATTAACAATTCTTTCAAGAAGGTAAGTGGGAACAGTTTCATTCATCATTCGCCTCAGACAGTGCCAGTTGGTTTCTATACATGTCGTTTTAGTGGTTTATTTATTGTATTTATTTACATTTGTTTATTAAAATTTCTCAAAGACTGGAAGAAACGTATTATAGTTGCACGTTGCTCAACAGACACACACGCGAAATTATTTGTTGTTCGTTGAACACGCGAAATTAGGGAAAACATCGAAGCGAGAGTTGGATGTCAAACACAAAATGTCGGAACTGACCGTATATAAGCTCTATATACGGCCAGCTCGATGATACACAGTCTCAGATACAGTCACTAGATATTGAAGCTGATTGGTCAATAACAATTACTGGCATAATAAGACATTTTATTGTACAATATTCAGCCCAATTCGACCCCAAATGCGTACGCTTCAAAACAATAACAAAGATCAGCTGATCGTTTCTTCAAGGCGACGTCATGGACCGAAGCGTGGCGCCATTTAGGAAGCTACTGGGGGATTTTCTCTCGATATCCATCGAGTCGATGGATATCGAGAAATATCTTTTAGATAATTTGCGATAATTCACAGGCTAGCGTATAATAAAGCTGAATATACACACAATTCAACGGAAACTTGGATTTAGAGTAGTAAGCGGGGATTCGTCGAAGTGCGAGAAGACATAGTTCAGCTACTCGGACGTCACGGCTTCCCCACTGGGGTAGCCGAGACATCCGGATAGCTGAACTAGGAGAAGTGGAAACTTCGGTTTCTCAGTTATGAAAAGAATGAGGAACAACAACATTGTCAAAAAGCTGTAACAGATTTTAGAACAGTTTCTAATTATTTGATATCAGACCTCGGTAACGTCACATCACCATTTGACCGTCGGTCTCAGGCTGATATGAAATTACCTCGGGCTGATATTTCGGTCGATATGGAACTAAACAAGTTATAACTTCTAAGACCTTTAGGTTCTACTTGGTGAGAATAACAGTAAAACCGAAATTCCAGTTCCCATCTGTAGAATTTAAGATTTTACTGGCTTCATCTGACAATAGCGTAGATTGTTTTTTTTTTAAAAGGGAGTGGGGACCCTTCAGTTCAAAAGACCTGCACAATACTAACACTAACGGCAAATACGCCTATAAAAGATGACAACATACCACGATACCATCTGTTTGACCAACACATTGGGCAGTTATTGGCACTGAACTGAAAGAACGTTTTTCGGAAAAAAACGAGTACTTGCATCGCTTATTGTCATAAAATTCGAATTCGCATTATCACGCGTTATCTTCTACCACGTGAATAAAAATATCGATCCCCGCCAGGCGTAACTGCGTTGTGTCCTAGGGCAAGGCATTTATTTCCGATTGCCCACCTAGAGGCACGGTGGCACTGTGCTCTAAGGCGTACTGCACGTCGATATTGCACTTGTCTTCAGCAAATGCTATACCTGCTTGTGTATAGTTAGTACGTTGAGGAGTCTGGCAGTTGCTCGATGTTACTCGGTGCTCAGTTGCTCTGGCTGTCGAAAGTGTCGTTAAAATTCCAATAAATAAATAAATAAATAAATAAATAAATAAATAAATAAATAAATAAACCGGAAGTTGTTCTTCTTTGATTCAACTGTTATTTCGCTTTCATCATATAAATACATGATGCATGCAAAAGAACAGTAGCATCACAGATCTATATGAATATCGGAAACAAAACAAAATATCTGTTTAACGAATGAGGCGTTCGTTCTTGTAGGGACACGTCCCCAGGTTGGTATTTTTGAATCAATGCTTGATTGCCACAAACATTGCTTCAGAAATGATAGGTGTGCACTAATCCACAACTAAAAGGTACGTTAACTCACGCAAACGAACTGCTAACCAGTATAATATTTAAAAATCTCTGCCTAAAGACGCCTGTGTTTATGTCTCTCGCGACGCTACTTGCAACCCGTCTTTGCAATACGTACACAATAAAATTCAAACCTTACAGATATTTTCCTGCTGGCCTAGGTATGGCGAAGCATTGCCTCCTGGGGGAGACTGCATTACTCTGACGTACATGGGTGTACACTATTAAGTAGCGCGCTCGATTGCTTGCTTAATTGTGCGCTTGGGTAATTCTGCAACCACAGTATTCGCGCTTCGATTGCGATGCTTACGCACATGTACGCTTGTATTTGTAGGCATTAATGGATTTTCTTGCTATGCTACGCTAATAAAGGCTGCTTTGAGGCATCGATTGTCATCTCCGAATCGACGCCAGAGGGTGCGTATGGATAGGTGCATGATGAACTGAAGGTCAGAAAAAAGGGAGGAGGGGGTAGGCATGTATATTAACCCTTTGATACTTTTGTACGTTTATTACGTACGAAATCAAACAGCGCGTTGATACTTTATGGTCATTTGTTTTGTTATTATTTTTCGATTTTTTTAAGTTTTAACCTCAGTTCCTATTTTCTCCCGAACAGTGCTCAGTGACAACAGTTGAGCCGTTGAGCCAAATGTTATCGCAGCTTAAAATGCTAATATAATCCTGTCAAGACTTCTTGACTGGTTCAGCGCTAGAAGCCACTACCAGGGCTTTCAAAAAATGAGGAAACCAGAGCAAAAGGCAACACTTTCCTTGCTTATATTTCATATTCAGTCAAACACATATTTTGTTTATACAAATTTGTTTTATTACAAATTATTGGAGAGTGCCTGTGGGTTTCGAATAGCAAATTCAGAGCACCAAAAATAATCTAGCTCTCAACCAGATAATCACTTGCGTGAAAAATATCTTGTTATTTGTACTTTCCGACGTTTGACGGCGCATTTTGAAAAACAGTGAAGGAACTGAATTCCCGGTGACGTTTGAACGTCAGGATGATTAAAGTCTCAAAGGGTTATAGAGGATTTATGTCCAATATAAGATATTAGAAAACAGGAGACTCGGTATAATTTTGACGGGAGACTTTAATGGACACAGAGGTGATTAGGAAGAAGGCGCCCAGAACGGGGATAAGAAGATTAACAGGAATGGAAGGAAGCTGTTGAGCTCGGTCGGAAGATTCTGAACATGGATGGGAGGTGTAAGGGGAATTGGACCTGGGAGAGGAACGACGAAAAAGGATAATTGACTATATTCTCACAGATACTGATTTATGGAGGGAGGCGATAGAGGTAGAAGTAGACGATAAGGGTATAAGGGAGTTGGATAGTGATCACAACTTGACTGTTGCATTCATGGGCAAAAGACAAGAAAGAAGCAGAAGAAGCTTCAAGGAGATTTGGAAACTCAGAAAGGATGCTGACTGGGCACAGGCTGAAGAAAATTTGAAACCAAATCTTGAGAATGTACACAAGGAAGCCAATGTCCAGGAAATGGCAGGTGCTATAGCTGTGAGCCTCACAGAGGCAGAGAAGGAAATACACAGAACGTCACGCGTGTGTGAGTGGGTTAATCGATATGGCACGAGTGCCAGCACAGAAGGCAAGAATGAGAGGCCACGGGCCTCGAGTTTTATCATTCCACGATGGCACAAGTGCCATATCGTTTAATCCATTCACACACTTGTGTCGTTCTGTGTTTATTACACGCCTTCAAGTCTATAAAAAATATTACTCTCGGCAATTCATTTGACAACTAACAACAAAAAGAACACATTTTATCGCCAACCAAATTAGCGAGGGGAACCCGTGTTACTATTTCGTCCCCTGAGTTCCAATGTGTTCTATGTGCCTACTGGCACATAGAACACATTGGACCTCAGGGGACGATTTTCAGCTATCGCTATCAATTCAAATTGTAATTGAGTTGCACGATTTTGTAGAAAATTCCAGTGAAATTTCGCTTGTTTCAAAGTAGTCTGTCAACGATTTCCGTTCCGCACATATCTGTGGAACATATTTTCATTTTCCGCACGATTTAGTGTTGCTGTAGATGGGGATTACGTAGAACAGGCGTGTAATAAAGTATAGGAAAGATTAGGGTGCCAACACAGGAACATGGGTATAGGGTGAATGACGAACTGAAAAAGGCTGAAAAGGGCAGAAAAGTCAAATGTGCTTCGAACATGAGTAGTAGTAAACTCAAGGGGGTAGAAAGTAACTAAGCCAGATTAGCAAACGAAGAATACCAACAAGCACAAAATAAAGTTTATAAGATTAAAAACGGTAATCGGATGGTGCGGAACTGCGATCTTTTTAGGATTATAAAAATACAGGTGGGGTCGAGTTCGAACGTATTTTGGAAATGAGTGAATGAAAGGAACAAAGGAAGTACTTCGCATAGTATTAATCCTTTGGATCCTGGTGGTATCATCCATGTCAGTTCAATGGAAGCAATTAGAAGAGTCCATATTTATTATTTAGGGGTAAACCAATTAATATTTTCCACGTTTCTGGACGGAAATGCAGTCTCTCGGGTTCAAGGGGTAAAAGTAGAGGGCGGAAATAGAAACGATCATGACCAAATCGCAGCAGAGCTAATAAAGCACGTTGAAAAGGTAACTGGTAAGCGATGTGGCATGAGGAACCCACCGGAGTGACAAAATGATGTTCGAGGAAAATTTATCGAACTTCGTATACTGAGAAATAAAAAGGAGGCGGTCCAAAAAGTGATCTCAAAATGAAGGTACGGAAAAGCAGAACGGACGGATGAAATTTCAAAGGGATTCCTGAAAAGGAAAGAGGAACTATGGAAAGATCTAACGGCCTTATATGGCTTAGCCATAGAAAAACGAGAGGTTCCAAAAGAGTACAGAGAAAGCAAGGTCACATCTATACACAAAAAGGAGGATATGGAAGTATTAGATAATGATCGAGGGATGTCTGTCTTTGGAAGAGTTTTCTGTAAGGTCCTTTGTGAGAAAGTAAATGATGTGATCGAAGAAAAGAGGTTTTTAGGAGAGATCCAGACTGGTTTCAAGAAGGGAAGGAGAGTTACTGGCCGTCTTTTTCGATGGAATCTACGAAAGCTAAAACGAAAAAAGATGTTTATGACGTTTCTGGATGTTAAAACGGCATACGATAAAGTATAGAGGAAGGGGTATGTGGTAGGCGAGTTTGTTGGAATTATGAAGGCATTATATAAAGATTACAAAGTGAGCTTAGTCTGTGCAACATAACAACAAAACGGGTGTCAAAGCAAAGAGGTCTTTGGGTGGCCAGGGTGATAAAAGAGGCCTGGTTTTGAAAAGTTCCTTGATGGCACCTTTGAGGGGTAACTGCTGTTTGAGCTGAGCACGCGGTCGGTGGAGCTTAGGAGGAAACTGGGAAAGACAGTGAAAAGTAGTGCCGAATGTGTAAGTTAGGAGTAGTGGAGACCCTGGAACACTTTCTATTTGAATTTTCACAATATCAGTCCAACAAAATAAAATTCACGGGAAGTATAATGAGGAGGAGGTAATGAAGGATATGTGAGTTTTCGGTGACACTATGGAGAGGGTTAGTATGCTGATCTGGGCGATTAGGAAGAATGGGGTACGGGATATTATCAAAGGTTTGCTTCCGGGTGTTGGGAGGAGAGAAGATGCATGGGGCTGAAATAGGAGAAGAGGAAGAGGAAACTCCGGGCTTTGTGAAAACAACGAGAAAACAATAACACTGCCAGAAAACTGCAACAGATCTGAAAGCAGTTTGTAATTAATTATTTTGATTTACTAAATAAAGAGGCTCTTACTTGGTTAGTTTCATAACAATCATATTAAGCAGCTTTCGGTAGCTTAATCCTTTGAACCCTAAAGGTCGGTTTTCCGGCCAGGGAACATTACACGTCATACTTTCATAAAGTAGGATGGCTCCTAAGTTAAAGTGTTGGGTAAACCAATCAATAATTCACGTTGAAAGTATTAATTGCTCTACCCCCAAATAATGAATATGGACTCTCCCAATTGCTAACATTGAACTGACATGGAAGATACCACCAGTGTTCAAAGGGTTAAGGTCTCAGGCTGATATGAAGCTACCTCCGGCTGATATCTTGACCGATATAAAACTAACCAAGTAATAATCACTAATTATTAAAATGCTGGGAGTCACTTTAATGGCTTTAGGCTTAATTTATATGCCCAGTTCTATGGAGTAGCAAACCCGTTACATTTTGTTCATAAATATTGCATTGCTGTCATTCACTACACAATGCCCGCCAGGATCATCCAGTGCATTGCAACAATAAAATATTTATGAATGACAATAGAACTGTAAATCTCACAAAAAATACAGGCTACTTGTAGATAATTACTAATCGACACAGAAAACAATTCCATCAATTCAGTTTTTGTCAATTCTCGAATATCCGTCTCGGGGCGGGTTGTAAATGTGAACTAACATACTGGTTGAGTTAATTGCAACCTTTTATGGGGTTGACGTTAGCTCAGTTGGTATGGTGGCAGAGCATTTATGGTTAGGCGATTAGGTGCCGTAGACCCGGGATCGACTCCTTCCGAAAAACTTTACAGTTTTCAACCCAGTGGCGCGGTGCCAGGACCTGTGCCTGGTGGATTTCCTGCTTGACATAGGCGACATAAAATTAAATTCAAGCAGTTGCATCTTCACAGATCTTCCATTAATTGGGATTCCTGTGTTTAAAAGCTGGGACCATACAGCATTATATATATATTTGGAAACCGCTTTATGTTTTAAAGACTTTTCACACGAGTAACAGACGATGTCCCGGATGAAGTTTTGTTCAAATTACAAATCAGTTTGCAATTTGACGTAAGATGGAGTGACCTCGACCTTTATTATTTATTGATTATTTGTCCACTGACGTCGTGGGGTACACTGGAGGTTTATTTACTAAACTCGTTAATGTTATCGTGCCTTGTTCATTCACGATGTTGACTTTGGGCTGTGGGGAGGGATTTATTGGAACATATGCAGTATTGTGATGGAGTGACGGTAACATGGTCTGAGGTTTGCGTCTCGGGGCTCAAGTTCAACCTCGACGCTCCGCGCCTTGGTTGAACATAAACTCCGAGCCACAAACCTCAGACCGTGTTACCTGTCAATTCATCACAATAACTTATAATGTCATATACCTGGTAATAAGTAATGCAAAGGTTAATCTTCTGAAGGGAATTTATTTATAGTAAAATGTACAACAGTCTCGTCTCTAGTTTTTTGTGAAATGTTGATGACGATGACCTATTGTTTTTGCACACCGAAGGCGCTCAGGGACTGTGCATGATTGTATTACGACCATTTAGCAGCACATTGTGACATTCTTAACCGAAAGGGATCAGTGACGATGTGTGGTAAACTAACCCCTTACGACCCCTTTAGCAGTATAATGGTACTCTTCCACATCCAGTAGCCGCAACGGAGGACAATCACAGAAGCCAGGAAGTCAACCAAGACCCAACATGCAGCATCGGTGGTTGTCTGTAATAGGTGATTCTTTATTCTGTTCTTCGGGCATGCAAAATCTGTCACTTATATGGTATATTTCATTGGGAAGGTCCACTGCCCTCACTTTCAAATATAATAAGTCTTCGGCTTTTATAGGTGGTGGTGATTCCGATTCTAGGGGGTGGTATCTCGACAATCTTCCGGCACGTATAGTTTGCCAATAGTAGTTATTGGCCCCGGTCGAGCCCTCATTGACAAGCATAGCCTATCTCCTGCTCGATTATGCCAGCCACTCCCAAAGTACACACCCAATCAAACACGGGTATCGTATGTGCCAAAGGCTTGACGTTACCCAAACCAGTCGATGTTCCACGATAACTTGGAGCTTCCAGTCCGTAAGTCCCACCGGGTAGTCTGTGGTAGGTGATTCTTTATCCGTTCTCTGTTCTTCAGGCATGTAAAAGTTGCCTCTTATGTGATATGTCTCAATGAGAAGATCCACTTCCCTCACTGACAAGTTTAGTCCGTCTCCGGAAATCATAGATGTTGATGATTCTAATAGTTATATTTTTGCTGTTCTTCTGGTAAATATGGTCTGCCACCTGTGGCTGTTGTGTCCACGGTCAAACCTTCATCGACAGGTATAGTCTGTCACCAGATCGACCGGGCCAGCCTCCCCCGAAGCACATATTCAGTACACGAGAAGGTTGTATGTCCCAAAGGTTTGACGCTCCCAACACCGGTCGATGTTCCAAGATGACTTGGCGCTCCCGTTAGTTCAAGTCAAGCGTCGGAAGATGATTTTGAATCTGCCAGGACGAGACAAGACAAATGTGGGAGCCTGGTCAGACCGGAGAGAAGAGGAAACCCCAGCAGCAACGTCAGCTGTTGGTTTGGACAAGACTACCCCTCTTATAACTCCCCGGACCAAAAGGCACCGTTCTTCACCAGGTAACAGCCGCGTCTTATTTGTAGTAACTTTTTACAATTGGCGACATTGATTGAGATGCTAATAAGCCAAGTCAGTCGATGTCGTTTGTCATTCACAGCCCTATTACTTTACTTTCCTCGCTCGGGACAGTGACTTTGAGTTACCTGTATTAACACATATAGAAAACTGTACAAATTAAATAAATTGTTTACACATACATATAATACATACATAAAGCATGATTGTAAAGTCTTTGAACTCCAACGTCCTTGAATGTAATTACAAAGCCTTGTGATATAAGTATAGCATCAAATCTAGTTTCGTAAGAAAGTACAGGATTATTACCAGCAAGAAACGACTTCTTGACTCCAATCTGGACGAAAATGCCACGACTGGAAAACTCACTGTAGGTCACACCCGTACACCCCCACACCCCCTTGCCCCCATTGTTGCGCCTCTGTTTTAAAGTGTTCTGAAATGTAATACTTTTCATAAAGTCAATTTCTTTCGAACAGATTTCTTATCTGTCCCATAATGCCTGCTGTGAAATAGTGACGACTTGAAGTCTGAGAAAATGCCCTTCATGTTACTTTTGTTCACCACATTGAAACTGAATTACTCTGCAGGGTGCGCTATTTCTCTCCTTTATTTAGCCCTTTACCTAACTAATCGACTCGGGGAGCGCAGTGGCTTAGTGGTTACGGAATTGGACTTCAAACCGAAAGGCCCACTGTTCGATCCCTGCCAGGGGTAATTGCGTTGTGTCTTTAGGCAAAGCTCTTCATCCCGACTGCCCGCGGGGGGACACGGAAACGCCCTGTACTAAGGCGTACTGTACGTCGATGTCGCAATTGTCTTCAACCAATGCTAACCCTGATTGTGTGGAGTTAGTACGTTGGAGAGTCTGGCAGTTGCAAGCCGTTGCTCGGTGGTTGTTTCCGGGTACTCTGACTTCCTTCACCCGTAAAACTGTCCGACACGAGGTGACCCTGGCTGTCGAAAGTGTCGTTAAAGCCCAATAAAATAAAATAAATAAATAGCTAATCGGCCTCATTCGCCCGCTTAACTTACGAACTGAGCAGCTGAAAAAAATCGGTTGGCAAAAAGTTTCAACAAAACAATCATATCATGTTACCCTTCATTGGAACGAGCTCGTTCCAATGAGGAGGTCACACGATATGATTTTGTTGTATTGTTTGAAAATTTTGAGAAAAAAGGGTTTATTATTAAAAATACAAATTTTTATATCGAGTGCATTAGGTAAAAGAGTAATCATTTTCCCCATAGGCCTAGAGGAACAAGTGTTTAGGTGTGAGGACTAAAACTATGTTTTTTTGAAAAGACACAGGGATGACAGTGAAGGATCGTAAAATATTCCATTTGATACCATTACCACAAACATATTTGTCATGACTTTTCAATTTTGATACAGACGACAAAATGACCCAGATGCCTGGTAGGAAAACCTAGTACACGAGGTTTTCGCAGTACAGATTGTTGCACAGTCTTCCTTCATGATGACCTTGTAGGTGTTAAAATGACCATCGACACCAAAGGCGCCATCTCCGACTTCACCAAATATCTTGTAATTGAAGCTTCCACTACCTAAAACAAAATTCAAACTTCATTATTATTTCTTCTTTTTGTCTCCTCCCACTTCTTATGCAAGATATCTCACGTGAGAAGGCCATGTGAGATAGATATCTACCTCACATGACCCACGTGGCCGGCTTATTGGCATATTTGATGAGCGTCAGACTACTCGATTATCGCACGTTCTTCTGTAAACAAACAACATGGTGTCACGTTTCGGAAATATTAGCAGACGAACGTTTGTCGAAGAAAATAGAAATAAAAACACAGACGCAAGGACACTTGACTTTTTATATGAATTTTTGGATGAAAGGCATTATGAGTGGACAGAGTTTATTGAAATTCCCGTCGAAAAGTTATGCAAATCCATTGCAAACTTCATAATATGACGTCATCGGAATGTGTCAATGTTTATTTTGCTACAAATCTTTAACTCCTGTCTTGCCGGCGTTGGGATTTAATTGCGTAGTATATACATGTGGTATATGCAGAACTTTTGTGCGCTCTTTCCGATAAGCAAATCAGTTTTTTTCAAAAATGGACAACAAAATTGTTCGATATTGTTGCACGTGCCCCAATTATCTTTGATGACGTCAGGGTGTTTTGGTGGAGGAGAAACATTTTCTCCAACCACTAAGGTACTGAGACATATATAAAGTCGTGTGAGGCAGCTGGGAGAGATATGCCTGTCTCACCCCACCCACGTGACAGCTATCTCACCCCATCTTCGTGACCAGCCTATACTGGCTTATTAGCATATTCAATGTGCGCAGGACTATTCAATCATCGCACGGTCTTCTGAAAACAAACAATATGGTATCACGTTTCGGAAATATTAGCAGTTGAACGTTTGTCGAAGAAAATAGAAATAAAAACACAGACCGCAAAACCAAAGGACTCGACTCTTTTATATGATTTTTTGGATGAACGCCACTATGAGTGGGGCGAATCGCACGAAATTCCTGTCGAAATGTTATGCGAATACATTGCAGAATTAATAATATGAAGTCATCGGAATGTGTTAATGTCCATTTCACTACAAATCTTTAACCCCTATCTTATCGACGTTGGGATTTATTTTTGTGGTATATACCCGTGGTGTATATAGAACTTTTGTGCGCTCTTTCCGAAAAGCAAACAACAAAATTGTTCGATATAGCTGCACGCGCCCCTGAGTTACTTTTGATGACGCCAGGTTGTTTTGGTGGGGGACAACATGACCTCTGATATTGGCGGGTGTGAGATGGGGAAATCTCACCCACGGGACAAGATTTATGGTCCAGAAACTCGGCAAGTGTCGTGTCTAGCCCAAATATATTGCCCTCGGGTGAGATTTCCCCATTTCACACCTTCACCCAACCCGGATAATAATAGTCTTAAAAACGTAGCTTATTAATCCTTATTGTAACGAGCTTAGTGAGACAAAAGTTATGTTTCTGAGACAAAAAATGAAACGTTTTAGTCAATGAAACGTTTTTTTTTTCTACAAGTGTTGCCGGTGTTTGTGTTGCGGGTTAAATATTAAACCTCATTTAAAGAATGTCAACCAAAATAAATCGCCAATAAAATTTGCAGAATTATCAAAAGTACAAACGGTACGAAATATGCTGCTAATCATAGGATGTTGTTATTTTTCATTAAGAAACCGAATTAACAAGTATAACTTTCATAATGCACGACCTGATAATATACATAACACGGCTGCACACGCCTATACTCCGAGGTTTTTTGCACTTTGAAAATGACTGCAACACGATAATTGTTTTTAAACGAGTCGACCATCTAAGTCAATAGTTTATTTCACAAATAAACCACTGTTAACACTTTACCTAACACGAAAAGCAGACGACGCTTGCAAAAAAAATATTCTTGAATAACTCATTTTTTTCATTTTTTGTCTGAAAAACATAGGTTATGACCCCTCAATGGAACGAGCTCGGCGAGCTCGTTCCAATGAGGAGTCATAACCTATGTTTTTGAGACAAAAAATGAAAATTAATTGGCGATTTTTTAGAATAGCGCCTGCCGGTTTTGTCGTTACGCTGGGTAAAGGATTAAGTGCTGCAGATGGTGAAAATGACAAAAAATATAACATAGCCTGCGGTAGAAGTTTCCAACGCACCCCTCCGGTTTTATTTTTTTTCTCTTTTTTCTCTTTTTGAAATTTCTTTATGGGTGTCTTCGAAAACAGACAGAACGGCGCGCAGCTGTCTACATGCTTCGCGCCGCTCTCTCTCTCTGCGCTCCAAGTATTATTTCGTTTATTTCACTGATAGCGTCCATTGGGAGTGCATTGTTGGAAGAAGCAACCGCAAGCCCATTACTGCTGGTGGCAGAATATGCGTTTGTCTTTATAATGGTATACTCACTCGTGCAGTATTGTGGTAATAAAAATGTGTTTTTCGGTTAGGTCGCGATCAGGTCGAGATACACCTATATTTCAGTGGGTTGATATTCATGGAATAAAATAATGTAAATTCAAGACCGAGTCGCGATAGACAGACGAGAAATAGCTTATCCGTTTTACTGTTATCGCAATTACTTTCCGATGGAGGGTATTCCATAGTGCTGTGGGGAGACCAACTCATAATTGGTAGAGTGCTACATTTTTGTTGACCACAGATTTCCTTTCATCATATATTGCTCTGTTACATTTGATTGGATAGTGCCGAGAGGCACTATCCAATCAAATGTAACCGTGCAAGGCGTCAACAACAAAATTTGCTTCTTGCCAGGGTCATTATGAAACCACCATCGGTAGAATGTAGATGTTATTAGTCACAACCTGTGGCATTTAGTAAAACCCAAATATGGGCTTCCGGCACTCTACCAGTTAAACACACGTCATGCTTGAACATCAATTGTTTACATACGATTAATCTTCTTCAATTACAACATGAAAAACGATTTTTGGAAAACATTTATTTATTTATTTATTTATTTATTTATTTATTTATTAGGGTTTAACGACACATTCACAGCTAATGTCATATCGTGTCGGTGACAGTTTTACGGGTGGAGGAAGCCGGAGTACCCGGAGAGAACCACCGAGCAACGACGAGCAGCTGCCAGTTCCCCAACATCGTAACTCCGCACTGCAGCACAGGCAGGGTTAGATTGGTTGAAGACATGCGCACCATCGGCGTGCAGTACGCCTTAGTACACGGCGTCATCGTGCCCCCAAGTGGACAATCGGGATTAAGTGCCTTGTCCAAGGACACAACGCGGAAGTCTGAATCGATCGCTCAGACGGTCACCCATCCAAGGACTAACCGAGCTCGACGTTGCTTAACTTCAGTGATCTGACGAGAACCGGTCACCGCAACGCCACCGACTAAATCAAATGTTTTTTTGCGCGCCGAAGGTACGCAGGGACGGCGTGGGGCAAGCCCCTTTCGACCCTCTTTAACTGTAGGTTAAGTTTTGGTAGTATGTCTGGGCGCGTCAAAGGAGGAAAGTGTTCGGGGTTCAGTGGCGTTTGTTCCGTTTGTGCTTCTTCTTCTTGGAAGGAGGTGGCTGGGAAGGAGATGTCTTGGCAGCTGTTGTTTCCAGGTTTTTGTGTTTTAGCCATCTGTGGAAGAACGGGTCGCGGATCCTTGCTGCTTCCAAGTGTCCTGATTTGTTGATGAGGACGTCGTAGGTTTCCTTAGCCCATTCCTTCTGGGTTGATTTTAGGTTTTCCAAATAATCATCCCCAGTTCCATCAAACTCCAACTTGAGTTCGCCGAAGCGCTCAATGGCACGTCCATTTAGAATTTCAATGTAGGCTCCCAGGCTAGTGTCTCCTTCATCTGCACTTTCATGCTCGGACTCCGAGGTTGAACTGGATTTGAGGCCCGATTGGTTGAGGTTGATAGGCGAGAAAGGTACGGATTGAGCGACTTCCATCTCCTCTGCCTCCGCTTCCTGCTTCTCCCCTCCCTCCGACCTCTGTGGTGAAGAGGTACGGCTTGGGATTGGTGATACAGGTCTTGGAGGTGAGTTGACCGTTATCACCTTTTCCATCTCCTGATTCCCGGTCTCAGTCCTCTTCCTTTCGAGCCACGCCTCTATTCGCCTAGTGTCCCGGCGTTTGGTTGATGTCGATTTCTTCTTTCTCTATTTCTTTATCTCTGCTCCGCTGGCTTTTGTTGTTTCAGTGGTGGTTGGTGTATTCAATCCC
The DNA here is from genome assembly GCA_031216915.1 of Pictodentalium vernedei. Classification (NCBI taxonomy): domain Eukaryota; kingdom Metazoa; phylum Mollusca; class Scaphopoda; order Dentaliida; family Dentaliidae; genus Pictodentalium; species Pictodentalium vernedei. Next base: position 289,188,186 of record CM062292.1, read on the forward strand.
TTACCCTTCCTCTGGTGTGGACCAGTGCGAGCAGGCCCGCGAAAGGTGCTGCCACTCCCAGATGTAGGTTTCATCTTGTACATCATGGTGAGCTGAGCACAGCCAGTCTCAACATGGATATCCCAGTTAAGAAGTGAGCTAGCGTCCAGTACCGCCAAGGTCCTTAATTTTCTTCGGCAGGTAAAACATCGCTGATTAGGTGTGCACGCTTTGTAGTCAGAAGTGTGAATGATCACGAACCAGCAACGCCACCGCGCCCCCAGGAAAACATTTTTATACTTATGTTTGTACAATCATTTTACCAGGATTGATTTTTTACCTTTTCCGAGGCATTTAAACTTTAATAAATACATTGAAAAACCCAACCCATCTCACTTTGATAAAGCGGTCTTCACAAATGCACTTGAAATTGTTTATCTTCGAAGAGAAAAAATGGCAGATGTATTGGCATCGACAAATGGTGTTATTATTTATCAAAGGGACAATAAGCTGAGAATTTGAAAATATATTAGTTGACCATTCCACAAAACCAAGGTTTTCGTTACACAGTACCCGTTAGTTTCATATACCATTTATAAGAACGCGTTCGTGTCGATTAAATAAATTAAAATATACCATTCCAACCTTCGCTTGCGTCGTGGTGATTTAAATGCTCACAAATTTGTAAGATTTATATCTGATGACCCGAGATGTTCGTGTGGGCATTTTGAAGAAAACGAGCAACACTTTGTGTTTGAGTGTCCTCTGTGGTCACTACAGAGACAGGAATTGCAGAACAAAATAAGCAGGTTTAACATCACTTTAGATAGTATTCTTTTCGGTGACTTATCTTTGTCTAATTCGGATAATCTTCAGATTTTTCAAGCTTTCCAAGACTATATTTTAGATACGGGACGTTTTCAACGGAATGGGTAAAATAGATCCCAAACTGTCTGTCTGTCTGTCTGTCTGTCTGTCTGTTGAGAAAGAGAGAGAGAGGGGAGATGGAGAGAGAGAGAGAGAGAGCGAGAGAGAGAGCGAGGAGGGTACTGGGGAGAGGGAGTATCAGCCTATTTCAGTTGCCAGAACAGTGTACTGTAGCTGTCATGAATCTAATAGACCAGTACGTATTTCAATGTTCGAAAATGTCTGTTTGTCATGCGAAAAATCACCCAGGATTTGCTGAAGAATGGATTTCCGGTTTTTTTGGAGGCAACACGCATGGAACGTAATTAAGTGCTTCGTAAAAGGTGATTAATGAAATCAGAATTATGTGTTGCCCTCCATTGCACACGCACTTGCACCCATTTATTATATTTTGTAATTTGTTAAATCTGTTGGGAGAGTCGTTGATCTTGGCTATGCCTGTTCGTCAAACCCTTTTTCTATTTTGAGAAATAAAATTATGTTTAAAAAAAAAAAAAATTATTTGAAGGTGAGAATTTATTGTTTTTTCTAAAAAAGAGCAAACAACATTTTTTTTTCATCGCGATCTTGTTAGTCGACAACTAACTGACAATTCCGTGCAATGTCATTTTCCATATTTGTAGAAATTAGCGTGTTCACGTGTTTCTATTTAACCCTTTTACTGCTACGCTCACATTTACCATATATGGAGGACCTCCATGTACGCCTGTATGCGATGACGTTTAATAGGATTTATGACATACTTGAAACTCTGTCATCTGATTAATTGTTGGAAAGGTCTATCTGTGACATTTCCAACAATTAATTAGATGGTAGGTTTATTCTGCGCATACCAGAAGTTACCGATAATCATCATAAAATGAGTGGCAATAGTCGCTTTTGGCAGCGTGAATGTTAAGGCATACGAGTCCATGCAATCAACTTCGGATTGCCATCGTCTATAAAGGTGATATGGGATATATTGGAAGCATAACCGCAGTTCATTAAAACTATACAAAGTTGTTTTTTTTTTAACCCTTTACCTAACTTGAAAAGCAGACGACACTTGCAAAAAAAATTCTTGAATAACTATTTTTTTTCATTTTTTGTCTCAAAAACATAGGTTATGACCACGAGGGGTCATAACCTATGTTTTTGAGACAAAAAATGAAAAAAATAGTGAAAATTAATTGGCGATTTTTGAGAATAGCGCTGGCCGGTTTTGGCCGTTACGTTGGGTAAAGGGTTAATTATCTAATAATGCCGGGGCGATGTCCTTGGGCAAGACACTTCATCTCCATTGCCCGCGTGGGGGCACGATGACGCCGTGTACTAAGGCGTACTGCACGTCGATGGTACACATGTCTTCAACCAATCTAACCCTGCCTGGGCTGCAGTGCGGAGTTACGATGTTGGGGAGCTGAAAGCTGCTCGTCGTTGCTCGGTGGTTCTCTCCGGCTTCCTCCACCTGTAAAACTGTCACGGTCATGATTAGCCATTGTGCATAAATATGTGACCTTAAACATAAATAAATAAATAAATAAATAAATAAATAAATAAATAAATAAATATGCCGGGGCGATGGCGCGGTGGCGCGATGGCGTTGCGGTAAACGGTTCTCGTCAGATCACCGAAGTAAAGCAACGTCGAGCCCGGTTAGTCCTCGGATGGGTGACCGTCTGAGCGATCGATTCGGACTTTCGCGTTGTGTCCTTGGGCAAGACACTTAACCACATGGGGGCATGATGAGCAGTGTACTAAGGCGTACTGCACGTCGATGGTGCGCATGTCTTCAACCAATCTAACCCTGCCCGTGCTGCAGTGCGGTGTTACGATTTTGGGGAGCTGGCAGCTGTTCGTCGTTGCTCGATGGTTCTCTCAGGGTACTCCGGCTTCCTCCACCCGTAAAACTGTCACGGTCATGATTAGCCATTGTGCATAAGTATGTGACCTTAAGCACCAATAAATAAATATAAATAAATCTAATAATGCCCAATTGCTGGTAAAAAATGGACAGTTGTTGTTTATGGCAGTCATTCATTCGAACAGCAGCAAAGTTAAACTTAGAAACCGCGTGTATTCTGAAATTATGTCACGGTCTACTTTCGATAACATTTCGCAGATTCGTTTATATCTTCGCAATGTCCTGCCTTCTGAACTTTCATCTGCACTAAAGTTTTATTTAACCCTTTACCCAACGTAACGGCCAAAACCGGCCAGCGCTATTCTCAAAAATCGACAATTAATTTTCATTATATTTCACTTTTTGTCTCAAAAACATAGGTTATGACCCCTCTTTGGAACGAGCTTGTAGAGCTCGTTGTAATGAGAGGTCATAACCTATGTTTTTGAGACAAAATTAGTTATTCAAGAATTTTGTTTGCAAGTGTCGTCTGCTTTTCATGTTTGGTAAAGAGTTAATTACAGATTTAAATAATTTTTGCGTTACTTATGGTGTCTTACATTTGGCTACATTTTGCATACCGTCGTTTTGACATGCTCTTCAACATACAAACAAAATTTGAGGAGTGGATATTTTTTTTAAAATTAGCGGCTTATTGTTCGTTTAAATATTCGCAGTACTGTGTTTAGTTTCCTAATTTCGCTCACAGGTGTTCGACATGTGTCAGAGATCATGAAAAATGGTGTATTTGAAGGTTTTTTGACAAATTATATATTTTCCCATGATAATGTATGATAAGAGAGACAAGGTAATGAATTCCCCGGCTTGGGAGATATCTACCTGCCTTTTTCAAAAACTCACAGAAAAACCAAACGCGTGACTTTGTTGTCGAGATATTGATGTCATCCGACAGCTAAGACATTAAGCTGTACGTTGGCCCAATAAAATACTTTTTTTTAAATGCTAAAACGGGTCAAATATATCCCGGGGACGACTCACTTTTTTCTAGGTCGGACACGGCTGTAGACAATGAGTAGACTTCCCATTGGTTGCTATATTTGTGACGGAAAAATACGGGGAATCCTTCATTTTATTTTTAATTACCTTCCATTCGGGTGGCGAATGGGATGGCGAGGTCAAATTCGATGCCCTATCGTACAAGTACGGAAGGAAATTTCGATTTGTGTTGAATACAAATTTTCAATTTTATAACATCCAGGAGGCCCGGAAGCCCCAATACCGTATGGTATGATTAGTGTGGTGAAGTTTAGATAGCGTGACAAAATGGGTCGTTTCGTTCGATAGATTTGATCAATTGTTTTGATCGGCCTCAGTCAACTTTCTGTCAACAGCCGGGTCTGACCAAGAAAATAGTGACTCGGTCCCGAGATATATTTGGCCCGTTTTAGCGCTAAAAAGTATTTAATTGGGCAGGTGGTATATCAACGTAAAGCTTAATGTCTTAACTGTCGAATGACATCAATATCTCCTCTACAAATTCACGCGTTTGGTTTTTCTGTGAGTTTGAATAAGGCAGGTAGATATCTTCCAAGCCAGGGAGTTCATTACTTTGTTTCTCTCATTATACATAATCATGGGAAAATACATAATTTGTTAAAAAAATCTTCAAGTACACCATCAAAGAGCGTAGACGACGTCACAAATTAGTAGCTTTGTATAAGATTATGTTCACAAACGTGCCAAACTACATTAGGCTACTCATTCCTCAACCTGTATCAGAATTGATTTATTACTCGTTAAGATCTTCGAACTTGTTAAGGGAAATTAAATGCAACACCAACAGGGTTTCTAATTCGTTTCTGCCATCAGCGGTAAAACTTTGGAACCGCTTAAGCGCAGATCTGCAGAACTGTACTTCTATATATCAATTTAAGAAGAAACTTGCAATTAACGACAATGTCGTCCCTGGGTTTTATTATGTGGGTAGAAGGGAATAAATCTTTCGCACGACGCTGCGTTTAAATTGTAGTTATTTAAACGGACATAAATTTGATAGATTTATAAATGATCATGCTTCTTGTGGCTGTGGTCATTTATATGCAGACACTGAACACTATTTATTAATGTGACCGCCACATGCAGAACAAAGAAATTCGCTTCTAACAAAATTGGGCCACACCACTAATATCACTCTTATGTTATATGGGGATACGGAGAAAACTGCATTGGGAAACGTCAGTATATTTAGTGCGGTTCAAGAATATATTACGGAAACAATGAGATTCCAGTGAATAATTATTATCCAGTGGAAACAATCCCGACAAGACCTTTGCTGTGTTAGGTGAGAGAGATTTTTGTGGGTCTATCATATAAATGAAAGCAGATTGCCTCCACACCCGATAGATAGGTAAAGGATATAAAGGAGATGATGGGATATAGTGTGCTACTTTCTCATTCTCTCCAATTCATTGCATCAGTTTCTGTTTTATGTACAGTTGCTCTTGCACTGTTTTATGTACAGTTGCACTTGCATTGTATTGTATGTTTCTGTAGGGTATGGCGCTAACCCTTTACCTAACGAATCTCCAGCACCCGCCCGTTTAATATGCAAATTGAGCAGTTGAAAAAATTAAATTTTTCAAAATATTTCAACAAAACCATATCATGTGACCCCTCATTGGAACGAGCTTGGCACAAACATTTGGCACATACATTCAAAATTACGAATCTGCTACATGCTTGATATTTGTCTGTCCAGCTGATAAGTCCAAACTCGTAGTAAAGCGAACAAATGATAGGGTAAATATATCAATATGAATACCCGCACCATTAACCTTTTGAACATGGTGGCATCTTCCATATTAGTTCAATGACAGCAACTGGAAGAGTCCATGTTCATTATTTAGGGGTAGAGCAATTAATATTGGTAGATCAAAAAATATTGATTGGTCTACCACATACATGCACTTAGCATCCATCCTATTTAATGAAATTATGACGTATCATCTTCCTGTTGGGAAAAAAAGTCGCTAGGGTTCAATGGGTTAATTACAAAAAAAATAATCTCATTCTACTGTGCACACAATGACCAGTCACTATCCAATTGTCCTTTCTCCTTAACGGTGACCCCGGATTAAGAGGTCGTGTATTGTGTAAACAACGCATGCTTTGTTTCTTCACCAGCCAACAATATCAATTGTCTTTAATTGTTGGTGGTACTTTTCCCATCGACCAAAATCAAAGATAAACACAGTAATAAAATGACAAAGGTTCCAATCCACATATTAATCAGGGCTTATTCCTGCTTACCCGACTGGGATGTTTTTATTATCGGGTCGGCCAGTGTTATAGTCTATATCAAATTAATTAGATGTTAGAGTGTCAGAGAGATGTTTGAGTGAGGCGCGTTTGGCGTATTGATATAAACCAAACATTTTCTGATTAATTATCAGTGGTCCCCACATGAGATATTTTCAGGTGAATAATGGTCAAGTTGTGTAAGTTTTGTAAGTATAATGATATATATAGAGGACACTGCTCTAGAAATGGCATAACACCCTGGCTAACGTACAAGTAAATGTCCCATTCCTTCCAAATGGTAGAGGAGGTAGACGTCTTATTTTTGGAGGCTACAAATACAGAGTCCCGCAGGAATGACCGCACCCACTGGCGTTGTTGTGAGAAGAACTGCGGTACCACAACCAACACCATGAACGGCATGATAACCAATTCGGGAGGCACACACAATCACCCATCTGACATCGCCCAGGTAGCAGTAGATGCGTTCCTAAGTGAACTTAAGGAATGGTTAAGATTGATTCCAAACCTGTCACATCAATATACCAAGAGGAGCTTGCAAGTAGGTTTTCATTCCACCTTTTATATATATTTCGACTCAATTCAATTCAAACATTTTTCTGAAAAAATATTATTTATGATTTTAAAGATATGTTAATGATTTTTTTTATTTTCAAAACTCCGAACTGACGAAACTCATTCTGCAGTCCGTGCCAAAACTTTGCCAAAGTTACCGAAACAACGATCCACTCTGAGTCTCCCAGAATTGCACACAAAGACATCGACAGGAGAAAACTTCGTACTTGCCGATGATGGCGACACCAATCGCATTATCATCTTCTCAACTGACTCCAATCTTCAGCATCTGGCTTCAGCTGACACCATCTTCTGCAACGGCACATTTGAAAAAATGTCCTGCCATATTCTACCAACTGTATACTATTCATGCTCTTGTCGCTGGAGATATGCACCCATTGATCTACGCATTCTTGCCCAACAAGACACAACACACGTACCAACGATTTTTGAACCTTCTCCAGCAGAAATCAGCAGAACGGGGAATAACCATCAATCCGCCAACCATATTCACAGATTACGAAATAGCTGCACAGAATGCAATCGAGGCAACTTTTCCATCTGCCAGACTGAAGGGATGTTTCTTCCATTATGGCCAAGCGGCGTGGACGAAAACTCAGAGATGCCATCTCCAAAATGCTGATGACGATACAAAGAAACCGATCAAACGGGCCATTGCCCTGCCACTGGTCCCAGTGTCTGAGATTAGCGACATATGGTTTGCAGCATGAGAAGAAGCTCCTGTCAATGACAATGTCACCAAATTTTGTGATTACATGGCAGAGCACTGGGTCGAGGGTGCTCATGGCAGAGAAATGTGGAACCATTTCAAGACAGTTGGCCCAAGAACCACCAACCATGTAGAGGGCTGGCACCGCAAACTACATCAATTTATAGCAACATCTCATCCAAACATTTTCCGCATTATAGCATTCTTGCAAAGAGAATTGGCTTACCATGAAGTTAGCATCATACAACTTAGAAACGGAGGTGTCTTGAGGCCTAGACAGAAGAAATACAGACAAGTTGACAACAGTCTGCGACACTTCCAACGGGTATACAGACTGGGAGATATTTCTTCAATGGAGTACTTAGATGCCGTTTGCCACATCACCGGTTACTAGTCATATTTTGTTTTTCATGTTTTATAATCTTCTATTTGAAAAATAATTTTAAAAAATATTTTGTAGAATTCGAACAAATAAATAGTTGATTTATATCCCTTATTCTTCCTCTTTACCCGACATGCAATATGCGCGAATGCAGGCTAAAACCAGCCAACAATTAAGATACAAACTACAGTCGGCATCTCTCTTATGTAAAGGATTATAACACCTTGACCCGAAACAATAGGTGCCGGGTAAATAGGAACAGCCCTCAAAGAGTTACCAAATAGATCGTCGAGGTGCGAATTTCTACATAAAAATGAACAACTAAAACAATGATTTATTATTTTATATTCCGTTTTATATTATATTTGAATTTTATGTAATTTTATGATTTTGATCTTTCTTGAATAAAATATGAAAAAAACATGTTTTTATAGTTCTCCCATATAAAATCCCCATGAAACAAAAAAGTCTCATTTGGCACAAAAAATTCTTATTTGGTACAAAAAATATTTAGCTTTGGCACATTAAAATATTGAGCCCGCGTGAACACTGATGCCAACCCCCGAATATATCAAGCTAGAAACTTAAAATTAAGCAAAATCTGGGACTTTTGATAGATTTATTTCCGAGGGGTTTCTTCCTTGAAAATGCGGGACGTTCTTTGGAAAATCGGTTTGCCCTAGTGTTTCATTTGAAAATGACATTCACACGGTATTGGGCATTTATTGCATACTATACTCATGACGACACGTGATCGTGATAGATATCTTAGCTGCACACTGGAAGAATCTCATAGGCGGTGAAATATTTTTACAAAAATTTGTCTCCAAAACATAGCTTATAACCCTCCTCCAATTGCCTCGAATCCAACACTTTGGATAGTACTCGATATGCACGAGTGCACGTAGTGCCATATAGCCTTTAATAAGAGTAAATCGAAACACCGGAAACTATACGCCATTGACAAAATTACACCAATGGACCCCCCCCCCTCCCCGGCCCGCATTGAAGACCTATTGCTGTAGAAACTTTAGTCAAGATGGATGTACCATAGGGTCTGTTGGACAGTTCCGTTTGTACCGACGAGCCCAGATCCTGGGATAAAATCGTTCTTGTGATACTATTTTTAGCTTGTTGGCCACGTCTCAGTCAAGCTTAGTCCTGAACATGATTTAACTTCTACTTCGTCTTCTGGAGTGCTCCGGTAGAATGGAAGCTTATTTCACGTGTCTCAGTTTTGCATTCAAGACTTGTCTATCTCTATTATTAGCAAACGATTGCCACTAATACAACCACAAAATAGTACTAAAGCCACAACATCTATCACTCTGACTTCTACCAATGACTACTCTTTTCTGCCACGGCATCTTGCCTCTCAGCTCCCATACAGATCATGACTTTAGCTTATTGATATTTACCCTATGATGTCTATTCTATAGCCTTTATGGCTCCCACAAATGAGCTAATGAGCAATGAGAGCAAGTGCTCGGAAGAGTGATTCCTTGTACGACTGTTTGACTCAACTGGGCATTTGAGGATCAAAGGAGACCAGTGGTTTGGGAACTAGTTTGGACCAGTGTGGTCTAGGGGAGACTAGGGGGGGGGGGGGGGGGGGGGACCAGGCACTGGCTAATGGAGAATCCCATGAGTTACACGACTCAACATCCCAAACCACTGCCACTATCTTTTCACGGCCACCACTATCTGCCCTATAATCAGCTTCCAGTTCCTTCATCAATCATCCAGGACTGTAGTCTACCACTAGACCTCAATTAAAATTTTCACAGTGTTATCACTATGTGTCAAACGGTCAGATTCAACTAATTCTTGCTTCATATTGTACTATTTCAGGAAGGAAAAGTGCATGGCTTGGAGTTGACTACGCCCATATAGTGCCCAGTGAGGTGGAGTGGTTCCTAACGCGAAGCGTCGGGAACTACACCACCTCACTGGGCACTATATGGGCGTAGTCGACGACAAGACATGCACTAATCCGTATATTATATCGAACTCCCATCAAGAAAAACATCTGTCCGATTTGTTAATCTATTACCAAGGTAGCAGCCCTACCAACCAGCGTTATATAGAACAAAATACCATGTAGTTTTCAAAAAAACATTTTCTTCTTTCAAAACACGGCTTATGACCCCTCATTGGAAGGAGAATAACACACTCATTGCAATGAGGGAGTATAAGCTAATTTTGAATCGGTCGGCAGGGGTAAACAAAACATGTCCCCCAAACGGAACTGTGTATTCTAGAATCGCGCAACTCGCGAATGAAAGCTAAAATTTTCGAAATTTGACAACGCAGTTTGATAATTTCCACACATTTGTCGCACAAATACATTACCGAATGGGTCAGTATGGGATACAAAACTCCGAAGATTCAAATGAATTCCATTATTTATTCGTTTACTGCCCAAAACATACAATTAAATAGCGAAATAATATAAGCAGCGAAACAAACGATTTTTCATATCCGGACGCGTTCTCGTGAAAGTTGTACCCAGGTATGGATCATTCTCTTCGAAACGAGATATGGATCATCTTCTCAAGGAATAAAATGAACGCCTCGGAAAATGTGACTTCAACAATGGAAAAGCGATACATTTTTCCACAATGATTTCTTTCCGGATCGTTTTGTGGATGTTGTGCCTCTGTAAATCGATATTTAAATTTAGCCCGATTAGTTTTATTCGCCCAGTATGAAAAGAAAACTGATATAGTAGTGTGCTAAAAATAGAAAACGTGTAGTGCCTGGGTGTAGTGCCTTGTCAGTTCTGTGGATGCAAACTACACGAAATAGGGGTGCAGCATTCGTCCAATCAGGAGCATAGAAGGTCACGTGAGATATAATATAATTATATGTCATCACTATCAAGAACGATGGCAGTGATGGTAAACACTAGGGATAGGTACGTTTTGAATGCAAAATGTTTCCAAGTGATAGGACGCCCCCTTTACTAGAGTACTCCAGCACATAACGTAGTGGTAAAAATAAATCTAGGGCTACACAGAACATTCCGAAAGCCTAAAATAACAACAAAAACAAAAAACCAACAACGATTCTACACCAATAGTTGGCTCGTCAGCACTACAGGAATACGCGCCTGAACAGTGGAACAGATCCAAGGATACCCCCCCCCCCCCCCCTTCGCTGAATACCCAACAGCAGCGAGTGTTACTCAATTGGGAGGATGTTTGGGTGTCTATTTGCGTAATTTTAGTCATTGGCCAGCAGTTTTAGGTATTTAGGCATACTCTTATTGAGTCGCGCATACCTTTGAAGACAATACACATCTGCGTCTGCGTGCTACTGGTGTAAACCAAGAATGGTGGATTTCAAGGAAATTTCCTGGTCCATTTGTGTAATCTTAGGATAAAGGTCCTATATCAGTACCTGCTACTCAAAATGGACGATTTTCAAGGCAACTGACGGATCTATTTAGGTAATTTTAGTAAATGTCCGGTCGTTTTATGTGATTGGACACATTTCCATACATTCGTATTATCATAACGACACACGCTGCGAACGTGCACTAACACTACGTATAACCATGGTAATGACGGCAACATGGGGCTGCTCATGTGAGCTACCATGACAACGCCACTAAACGTCACTGATCACGTGACTAATGACATCACTTGAGATACCCAGATGTGGCATTTTATCCATCCCACACATATTACTCTCGAAACATGTTAACTCGATATAGCACAATTATCCGTCTGATATATGCCTCCTATGGTGTGAAGTTGAGACCTGCCTGCTCGGTTTGGCAATCACCACATGACTGGTAATAAAAAGCATCCGCACTTGTTTTCACACATGGCATCGTCCCTGGATGCCGCCAATACTTTGGGAATGCCAAGAAGACTACAGACATACAACCCACTTTCCCTTGCGTTACTTATTTTGCGGTAATACCCGCGTCTTTTTTATGAAGATGCTGCAATCAAATTTTCACATTGAAGTACACGAGGCTCTCCCCCAATGACGGCATTGGGCATGGATGAGAGCACAAGCGAAATATCCATCCTCTCCCTACCAACTTGTTCCGATTCCCCCATCTTTAAACAATTCTGTATACGCATTGTGAATCTATGAGAGAGCAACTTGCCTGTTGTAGCCAGTCCAGAAGCCTTTGCGATTCCAACTGTGTCTTCCGCACACCCGCGAGTGTAAGGACCACCAGGTACTTGTATCAGTGCAGCAGAAAAATAAGCAGGATCTGAAAAATAACATCAACCAATAATGTTGAATGTATAAGTCCTGTAAAATGGGCCAGTGAGGGGCGAATTCGGCAGAAATGTCGGAAGATGCGGATGAATTTATGTCCGTTACCTTGCACACTATTTTACAAATATTGGAATATTAAAGTCCTGTTTTGTCGGGCGCGCCTTAATATCTACTTAAACGACTTGAAGAACAACTCAGCGATACTGCCTGAACTATCACGGTATTGGTCATGTTCAGCAGAATTTTTTCATAGTGGTTTATGGCAGGCAACGCAGTTGACAAAATGAAACTAAGTGCGCATTTTCATGACACATAATTGATATTATAAACTTTTCTTTTATGTCCGATTAATCATTATGTCAACTGCCCACAGAAAAGACAAAAATGACACAAGTTAACGTAAATATGTATCTAAAATCCATTTAAGACAGAAAAATAGATACTTTTATCCATATTCTAATATCCCCCGCCCCGCGTGGGAAATCGAGATTGTGTGTGTTTCCGAAGGTCACAGAAGAGATGGATCAGGTCAGGATCGAATCTAATACACTGCTTTAATCAATTATCCCTAGCGCTCTCGAATTGTTTTTAATGGTCGGGTTTAAAAGCAAAATCATAACGTAAACGGCATATTAACCCATTACCTAACATGAAAAGCAGACGACACTAATTTTTTCATTTTTTGTCTCAAAAACATAGGTTATGACCCCTCTTTGGAACGAGCTCGGTGAGATCGTTCCAAAGAGGGGTCATAACCTATGTTTTTGAGACAAAAAAAAAAATGAAAAAATAATGAAAATTAATTGGCGATTTTTGTGAATAGCGCTGGCCGGTTTTTTCCGTTACATTGGGTAAAGGGTTAATCCTTTGATACGGAAAGGCTACTTTCCCTTTTTCCTGGATCGGTTACGACCTGAATTCATAAAGCAGATAGTTGCTCATGAATTTAGGTTATAAACGCATGGCTGCACGTTGATAATATTGATAGGTATTCCTCCAAGTAATGAGTATAGACGGGGGCGCGGTGGAGTCGCGGTAACCGGTTCTCGTCAGATCACCAACGTCGAGCCCGGTTAATCCTCGGATAGGTGACCGTCTGAGCGATCGATTCGGACTCTCGCGTTGTGTCCTTGGGCAAGGCACTTAACCCCGATTGTCCACATGGGGTCCCGATGACGCCGTGTACTAAGGCGTACTGCACGTCGATGGTGCGCATGTCTTCAACCATCTGACCTTGCCTGTGCTGCAGAGCGGAGTTACGATGTTGGGAAGCTGGCAGCTGCTCGTCGTTGCTCGGTGGTTCCCTACAGGTACTCCGGCTTCCTCCACCCGTAAAACTGTCACGGTCATGATTAGCCATTGCGCATTGTGACCTTAAACACCAATAAATAATAAATAAATGAGTATAGACTCTACCAGATGTTGGCTCTGGATTGGCATGGAATATACCATCAGGGTTCAAAATGTTAAGGTTAGTGCTCGGTAGAAGCTCCCAAGTACAACAGAAACTTCCAGCATCTAATAACAAAATATTGGCAATTATTTACAACTTTTTATTTGATGAGTACAACACCCGTGATACAGGTGTAAAACTTATATATCCAAAATAAAAACAAAATCACAAAAATGACTTTAATACAGATTCGTTTTGAGGAACGGGACTGCAACTCCATGGGCTTGCACGCGAAAGTAGTTACATTTCTGTTACACCTATTTTCTGGGCAACACGAGCGGAGGCTTAATTTTTCTAACTTCGACTTGGTGTGTTTAAACGCCTTCATAAAAAATCGGCACGCTCTTAATGAAGTTTGAAAATGGCAAACATCAAGACATGGAATCGGATTTGTTTATTATAATCTTCACGTCTTAGATTCCCCGAAACAGTATGAACTTGCAATTTCTGAGAGGCAGAGAACGCTTTTCACGACTTTAACTCTTTACCTAACGCAGACGATATCAAAATTTATTATTTTAAATTAATTTTTTTTAAATTTTTCAAAAAATTTCAACAAAACCATATCATGTGACCTCTCATTGGAACGAGCTCAATGAGCTCGTTACAATGAGGGGTCACATGATATGGTTTTGTTGAAATGTTTTGAAAAATTTAATTTTTTTCAACTGCTCAGTTTGCATATTACGCGAGCGGCTGCGGGCGATTCGTTAGGTAAAGGGTTAGTATACATATTGTTTTCATTTGTTTTCTTGAAAATTAAGTGCCAAACAGCTGAAATTAAGCGATATAATTTGTTTACTTTTTTGAGATTCAAAATATTGTAAATCACTGTCGTCGCGTTGATCACAGTGGAAACCACAGGTAAAATCCCTCCACCTTGTTCAGAGCAATCGGTAAACTTTATTTGTTTACGAACCTGCTATCAATAAAACACATCCACCCCGAAATCTTGTTTAGTTTGATATTCTGAGGTGCATCAAAGTGAAATATAAAATTCGGCATTTTTGAGTAGCGGAAGGACATCTTTTTCACAAGGTGTTCCTGGGCACTTCCGCTCAGTAAGTCGTTTGGTAAACATAAGAATCCAAACACACCACAAAAGGCCCGATTAATACATTATTTTCTGGACATCCAGGTTTCGGTACTTTCGGAAACTCACACCATATTTTGAAGATATTTTTCCTTGCACCAGATTACCATCGTCTATGCTCATTGAGAGAAGCAGAGAAAATATCAAGATTGTATTTTGTTGAAACCACATGACGACTCACGTGCGTTTTCTGACGAAAGGGCCAAACTTTTCAACACCATTGTTTTGAGTTTTAAACCGCATACGTGTCTATTACCAGAAAATTGTTGTGTTTCTGGTGCATCTGAATACCTTAATCAGACTATCGATGTTACCTAAACACCGAAATACGTCTTTTTAAATATGTGCTCCCTATTTCGGTGTATTGGTGGTTGTGTTTATGGCTGACCAAAACGACATAGCAAAATAATTCAGATTGTTTGTTATAGAAGAAATGAGTGAGAGATCAACTTTTAAAACCGAAATGTGGTAGGTATATTTGATTCAATGCAACATTTCAAAATGTTAACACCTACATTCATTATTATTGTCTAGGGTTGTCAAAACCATTGACAGAGACTCATGTTTGTTAAAATTGGTATCAGGTAATGATATAAACTTTCGCTTGGGGTTGATCAACTGCATAATTCTATTCATATTTTGAGACTTTAAATCTTTAGACACTTCATGGATGAAAAAAATGAACAGATCCAGCTAATAGCCAAATGGTGAAAACATGAATCTCGACAAGGCTGTTTCCATACCTGCACTATCTACCAACATACCATGTGCTTTCAATGGAAAAAAAATATATTAGACTAAAACAAAAAAAAGTTTTTTGATTTTCAGGCAATCCCTCATTGAATTTGAACCCCCTCATTGGACATTTTATTACTTTTCAGTGTCTTCCAATATTAGTACAAATTCAGGGAGACCCGAAACAATTTACATTTTTTGATTGATGTATATTTATTTAGTTGCGTCTCCAGTGTGTTCGCCTTGTACAATTTATGGGAAAGTGCCTATAGGCACTCTCCCATAAATTATAACGAGGCAAATACCCATAGATTAAATAATTTTACTTCAAAGATAATATGAAGAACATCAAAAGAATATGAAGCCTTTGAATTGCAATGCCTACAGTCTGTTTTCAGAGGAATGTTTTATTTATTTTTTTTTGTGTATAAATATGCACTTTCTATATTTCTGTGTGTGAAAAAAACAGCCGAAATCCTCTCCATGTTTGCTCACTTTTTGCAAAAGAAAGAAACATTACCCCCCCCCCCCCTCCCATCACTGACTGATTTGAAAAAAAAAATTGCCTGAGAATCAATTAACTTATTTTGTGTGGCCTTACATAATCATTTCTAAATTTTTATACTTTTCAACAAATTTTTAAAAACAAAATAGGTCTCCTAGTTTTGTAGTATGAAAGATATACCTTAAATACAGAGAGTTATTTTTGTTTTTCAGAAACATAGCTTATAAACCCTTTATTGGAACGAGCTGTGTTTTGATCCCAGAAATGAAATAAATTAGTTATTCAAAAAATTTGTTTGCAAGTATCGTCTGACTTTCGTGTTAGGCAAAGGGTTAATGTGTATTGTTTTGGAGACCTAACTTTCAACATTCTGCTGAACGTGACCATTAACATCGCCTGTATCTCGAGACTGACTACCTGTAGAATTTTATTAATAGGGTTTAAAGACATTTTCGACAGCCAGCCTCGTGTCGGACAGTTTTACAGGTGAAGGAAGCTGGAGAACCCGGAGAGAACCGCCAAGAAGCAGCGAGCAACTGTCAGACTCCCCAATGTACTAAGTCAGCACAAGCAGGCTTAGCATCGGTTGCATCATCGACGTGCAGTACGTCTTAGAACACAGCGCCACCCTGCCCTCGCGTGGGAAATCGAGATTAAGTGCCTTGCCCAAGGACACAACGCAGTTACCCTAGACGGGGATCGAACTGGGGACCATTCGGTTGGAGGTCCAATGTCCTAACCACTAAACCACCGCGCTGCCACCTGTAGAAATAGTCTTTAAAACACACGAAGAACGCTGCTGTATTCACAAAACAGTACTTTTCATAAAATAGTTAAAAAAAAAAACACTCTCGACTTGTACACAGATCTGCCAGGAAGCGTGTCTGAGAGTTCGTGATACCCGTTTCGCAACTCATCAAATTTCCTATTTTCCAAATGAGAACCGAACTACAATGAATTGAACGGTAGAATCCTGGAAGCCCATATTTGGGCTTTATTCTGAAGTGCAGGTACTGCAACTTAAAGGCTTCAAATTCAGTGGCAGTGCTTCCTATTATCTTTGAAGTATTATTATTTCGTCTTTTGGGATTGGCCTTGTTACAATTTACAGGCACTCTCCTCCAAATTGTAACAAGGCAAGGACATGTGAACAAATTTTGATGGTGCGGTGACTCATTGGTTAGAATATTGGAGTTTAAACTGAAAGGTCGACGGTTTAATCCCATCCCGACCTGCGCCATCTGCGTTGTGCCATTGGGCAAGACACTTAATCCTGAATGCCTCCGTGGGGGAAACGTGGCGTTGTGCACCAAAGCGTATCGCACATCGATTGTGATTTTGCTTCCAAGCGCTGCTTACTCTAACAGTTGCTCGCCGCTGCAAAATGGTTCTCCCCACCCGTAAAACCGTCCGACACATTGTGACCCTGGCTGTTGAAAGTGTCTCTAATCCCAGTAAACAAAGAATTAAACAAACAATGTTATGAGAAGGCTAAATGCCGGTGTAACGACTTTAGTGAAAGAGGGGTATGTTTAACAATTATACTGGTGACCCATCACACTGCTGACTAAGCTTTCAGGCCACCAGACTTATTTCGTGAAGAATCCGACGCTGTTTCATTGCCCACTTTTCGTGAAGTTAGCACACAGACTACTGTTGATTTAATGTGAAATCCCTTTATTCACAAAGATGTAAAGATAGTCTTTCCTGTCCCAGTTACAGATATCCCAACCAATTAGTATTGAATTCACCTTGAACACATCAAGATATTAAGCTAATTGGTGGAAGTGTGCTGCATATTCATAAAACAACGGCTGTGGTGATTCTTCATTCATAAGTATTTAGTTTAACTCTTAACCCAACATAACGCCAAAACCGGCCAAAGCTATTCACAAAAATCATTATTCAATTTTCATTATTTTTTTTCATTTTAGGTATCAAATACATAGCTTATGACCATCAGTGGAACGAGCTCATTGAGCTCGCTCCAATGAGTGGTCATAAGCTACGGTTTTGACACAAAAAATTAAAAAAAGAATTTTATATTTAAGAATTTTGTTTGCAAGAGTCATCTTCCTTTTGTGTTAAGTAAAGGGTTAAGAATATTTCTAACAGTATTTTAATGTCGTCATTCATTATTATTTAAGAAACAAACATGGGTGATGGCATTGACGAAGTCAAAAAAGATTCGATCAAATCAAGTCTCGGTTGAGAAACATGGATCAGACTCAAAATGTGGGCAGCGTACAGTTAATTTGCAGTCTGTCAAGAGTGTTGACTGAGTTATACACTCTGAAATCAGATGACTTAAAAATCAACCCAAATCAGCTGGGTTGAGTGAATATGAACCTAATTCGGTTCATTCCCACTAGACCAATTCCCTTTAGACCAATTCCAACGAGGCCAATTCCCAAAAGACCAATTCCCCTTAGACCAACTGATGTGTTCTACTTTTAAAATAATTCTATATCAATAATTTGATATATTTATAAATATTTATAAATGTATTTAATGTTATTGATATTCAAGCCTGAAAATAAGCAGTCTGTCATTTTCAGAATTAGGTCCCCAGAGGGTGAATTTGCTGATGCTATCCCATACAGTGGGCCAGATTATCCTCTGGGTACCTCTTTCTGTTTATGTTTGAGACATTGATTCAGGTTGAGGTTCACAGGGGGTAAATTTAGTGATGCTACCCTGCTGTGCAGGGTAGCATCACCAAATTCACCCTCTGGGGACCTCATTTTTCAGATGATAGTCTGCTTATTTTCTGGCTTGTTGATATTTTATAAACTGAAATGTTTTCAACCTATATTTTTTGTATGTTATACGTATAAATATTCTTTTTATCAAATAAAGAGCTTATCAGTAAATAAATATTTTCTTAATTATCATTGGTCAAACCCCAAATGAATAACAGAATGTAGTTGTCTAAGGGGAATTTGTCTTTTGGGAATTGGTCTTTTGGGAATTGGTCTAAAGGGAATTGGTCTAGTGGGAAGACACCCCTAATTCACAGTTTTTCGGAATTGCGGGTGTGATTAAAGACTAGTCATAGGTAAGAACACGATGGGAACATTTGAAGTGATATATGCTCTGCGAAATCAGCGACGAATGCTTTTCTGTTTGGCATTAATTAGGCCACATCACCCCCAAACAGAATCCGAATAAATTATAAAATTATAAAATAGTGTTACCGATTGCTTGCAACAACATGGCAAAATAGCAACTAACAGGTGAACTATTTGGTGCTGCGCCATTTCAGTCTTGAGTACAATAGTTTCCTGTATGGTTGTATACACAACACACGTGGGTACACTCTAAAGTGCACCTAAAATATTGTCCGAAGCATATGAAGTTTCGAATGAATTAGAAATAAAAAATAATCACGGAAGATACAAATAATAGAAGAATTATTTTCCACAGGCGTACGAAGCATCCGTGTTTTGATATTTTGTTGTGAGAATTGACGTGATATATAAGTGAAACTGTGTTCAACAGAAGGCAGAAATATTTGGAACTCCAGATGCTAATTTTACTTTCCCTGCTTTTCACGAAAATTTTTGCTATTACACACAAACATTTTACATGTATAAATATCTAGATTTTAAGATTTATTGCCTGATGTTCCTTAACGTCGGAGATGCGTCTGAAATACGTGCTTGAAATAGTCGACGGATTTTTGACGCGTCGAATCTGATACAAAGTGCGGAAACAAACGAGCCCAACCGATCAGCCGAATGCAAATCATATGGTAACGAGGAAAGCACATGTCAGTCGATGGAAATACCCATCTAACGTAATTTCAGCTTTGACTGATAGAAGGCTTGATTCGAGATTTTTTAAAATGACTGAAGCATAGATGAGAACGAAAATCAATTTTTCCAACTGACTGAATAAGAAGTTGATAGGTGAGTGTGAAAATCAGTTGTAAACAAACAGCATCAGGCTTGCCTACAAACTACGTTGATAGTTTCAACTTTCGACGTTCGTGGTATTGTTGTTGCTACGGATAACGTAAGTTGGCAAAATATTCTCGTTCAGAAAAGCCTAGCCTCTCTCTCTGGCTTTAATGTGTTCCCGTCTCGTATGTGATTTTTTAAATCGGATTCACAAAATTTGATTCGGGCCCTCGGTTTGCTGAAGCACACATCGAATTCAGTTGTTTGTTTATTGGGGTTTTACGGCAGTTTCAATTGCCAGTGTCATGTCGTGTCAGATAGTTTTACGTGTGTGAGGAGGAGGGGGGGGGGGGGGCGGAGAGAACCGCCGAGCAATCGGTGAGTAACTCCTCAGCGTGCTAATCAGGGTTAGCATGCGGTTGAAGGCATGTGTACCACTGACGCGCCACACGCCTTTTTGCGTTTTTAGGTGGGGGTTGAGGTCTAAACAGGTCATCGCACGGATAAATGTGCTATTGGCAAGGATATTAATGCTAAACATGAATCAAAAGCCGTTAAGTTTATGGTTTCCTCTGAGGGGGAGGGGGTATTCCTCAGTGCTCAGCCTTTCCACCGGCCTTCAGACGGCTGGTCAAAGCATAACCATTAACTCTGCAGCCTCCAATTTTCCCCAGAGTCCTGAGTCACAATAAGCTGAATCAATAATTGTGATTTCTGCAGGGATGTGTTTTTTTTAGTCAGAACATGTTTGTGAACATTTCTCGGTACAAGTAGAACACACGCCACAAAAATAGTTCAGTCAATCTAGGGAAGGTAGGTGGAGGGGGGGGGGGGGGAATAAAACAGGATGCATCCCTTTGCTCGAGTAGGATCGTGGTAGGCACAGATAAGGGAGATGCAATGGGTACCTTTACCAGCTACCAATATAATGGAGCTAGTGTCGTAGATTATATAATAGTATTAGATAAACATTTGTCCGATGTAGATTATTTTTGTGTTAAAGAGCCAACTGAGCACTCTGACCACTGTCAAATGGCGCTGCACTTAAAAAATCAATGCCATAATCTTCCGACAAAAAACGCTCCAAAATACAGTTACACCCAATCTAAGTATACCCTACAATGGACCAAAGATAGCCCCATGAGAGCTTTAGAGGCATTTTTGCGCCAAGACATTCAGTTTAAAAATCGACAGTTTATAATGAAAAATCACACTAATGACGATTTTGGTACAGAAGCAATAACTGATTTGACTGTGATACTGACCGACATAAACAACCTGGCATCCATGAAAATTTTGCGTGCCCCTAAAAAAAAAAACCTAAAAGGAAATGGTTTGATGATGAAAGCAAACATCAAAAATACGCCATGCAAAATTCACTTTAGACTCTTCAGCAAAACCCCCAGGTTAGGTCTCTGTTACAAAAGTTTTTTCATTGTAAGAAAATGTATAAAAGAGCAACGAAGAAAAAGTCCAAAATGCACTTCAAGAACATATGGGAGAACCTCGAAAAATTATCATCTTCAGATCCAAAAACCTATTGGCAGACAATTAAGTCCCTTAGAACAAACAATGTTGAGATCAATCATCTAGACCCTGACAGGTCTGTTGATTTCTTTAAAACGCTTTCGTGTCGACCACAAACCCACGAAAATACATCTGATGTTATAAACACAGAAGTGGATATACAACACCCATTGAATAATGACCAAATCTCGGCTAAATAATGCACTCTCTGAGAAATTTAAAAAAAACAATAAATCGGCCGGGTGTGATAACATTTCAAACAAACTCTTAAAAATAAGAGTCCCGCATATGATTGATCATGTAACTAAATTATTTAATCAGGTATTTGAATCACATCATTATCCCCCTTCATGGAGTAAATCTGTTCTCACCACATTATATAAGAAGGGTGATCTAAACGATCCCAATAATTAAAAGAGCTGTTGCTGTAAGCGGTGCTCTGGGCAAGCTATTCAACAGAGTTATCAACGAGAGGATTAATGCCTGTCTTGAAGATAATTCCTTGATTAGTGATAATCAATTCGGGTTCAGAAAACACTGTAGTACTATTGACAACGCATTTATTCTTAAAACAGCTATAAACAAATATAAAAAACTTAAACAACCGTAATATGCTGTTTTTGTTGATTTTAGAAAAACATTTGATACCGTTGATAGAAACATTCTTTTTGATAAACTACACCGCCTCGGGATACAGGATAATGTATTTAAAAAATTAAAATGCCTATATAGCTCAAGTTACTATCAAATAAAAACTTCGCAAGGATTAAGCCCACCCTTAATGTCAACGGTTGGTGTCAAACAAGGCTGTGTGATCTCACCAACCCTCTTCAAAATCTTTATCGACGACATTGGCTTAACCTTTGATGAAAAATGTGATCCCGTCCGTTTACATACCACGAATCTAAGTCACTTGCTATTTGCCGACGATTTAGCGATCATCTCAAACTCGTCTCGGGTACTACAGAGAGCATTGGATAACTTGGTTGCCTACTGCACTAAAAACACATTTAGTGTAAATGTTGACAAAACTAAAGTTATGATTTTTCAATCGCGAAAGAATAAGGAGCTCCATGGTTTTCATATTGGGAACAATGAGCTTATGCACGCCCATCAGTACACATATCTGGGACTTTCGTTTACATCCAACGGTAAACTACAGAATGCGCAACAAGATCTCGAACTGAAAGGTTTAAAAGCCCTCTTCAGCCTGAACAACAACTTTAAAAGAAAGTGCCTTCCACCTGTTTCGGTTTACCTGAAACTATTTAACATCCTGATAACCTCTTATACGGCAGCGAATTATGGGTCAACGATGCTAATATTGATAAATCGCCGTGTGAAACCGTTCATATTCAGTTCCGTAAGGGTGTGAACAATAAATCATCGAACCGTGGAGTGAGAGCTGAACTTGGACAGTACCCACTGCACATAGATGCCAAAATCCAGTTGGCTAAGTTTGTATCAAAATTATATGATCTCCAAACCCCGCGGTGTTGCGGTTTACATTAAGATTGGCATACCATTCAAACCAAGATCAGATCTCGGACTGGCTGCGCTTGAATGCTTATGGGTCGAAATATACATTCCCAGTGGCTCGTTTCTACTTGGTATCTTCTACCGACCTCCGAATAGTGATAATGAAGTCTGGGAAATGATCTCTGCCTCTATTGAGAAAGCGAAAGACTCTGGAATCTCGGACCTCATTATTACTGGTGATTTTAACGATAATCTACTCTCTCAGAGAAGGGGAAAATTTAGTGACGTTGCTGACTATTTTAACCTTAAACAGGTTGTATCAGAACCGACGTTTTTCACGGAGACGTCATCGACATTGCTCGACCTGATTGCAGTTAGCGATTCCACCAATGTGCTATCAACTGAGGTAGCTGATCCATTTTTACCAGATTTAACCAGGTATGACTGTCCTGTGTGTATCGCGGTTGACTTTAGGAAAACGACTGTAAGGAGTTTCAAACGTCGGGTATGGTTATATAACGAGGGCGATTATAATGGGTTGAATAATGCATTGGTAAACAATGACTGGGATACCGTTTTCTCACATTCAAACGTAGATAATATGGTTAACAAGTTTACTTCCACCGTTCTTGAATTGGCTTCTAAGTTTAATCACAATAAAATCACAACAATTAGGAGAAACGACCCAAAGTGGATGCACAACGAAGTTAGGCATCTGATTCGCCAACGAAAACGCCTTTACCGTTCTGCCAAGTCGACCCGAGGCTTGGGAGAAATATCGTTCCAAAAGAAATCAAGTTGTTTCAGCCATAAGAAATGCAAAAAACAATTACTATAACAGAATGCAGGTCACTCTAGATAGCCCTGATACTAATTCTTCCCTGTGGTGGAAGACCCTCAAGATGTTTTTAGGGAACAGGAAAACTGAAATTCCGAATATTAATTACCGGGATAGGATAATTTGTTCTGACAAAGACAAGGCGGAAGCGTTTAACGATTATTTTTGCAGCATAGCAACTATTGACGATAGTCACGCGTGCCTTCCATCGATGCCATTTCCAGAAAGTCCAAAACTGAGAACTATAAAACTTGACCAACATGATGTGCGCTCCGCATTGAATTTACTGAAAGTATCGAAGGCAATAGGTCCGGACCTAATCAGTCCGCGTCTTCTCAAAGAGTGTTCCACCTCCCTAGCCCAGCCTCTCGCCACCCTTTTGAATATCTCATTGAGCCACCCCAAATTTCCTGAACTGTGGAAGAAGGCAAACGTAACACCAGTTGCTAAAAAAGACCCCGCAAATCTTTTATCAAACTATCGACCGATTTCACTGCTGAGCTGTCTTGGAAAAGTGTTTGAACGGTGTATCTTCAAAAAACTGTGGTCCTTTTTAGACGAAAATAAAATACTAAGTCCATTTCAGTCCGGGTTTACTCCATGTGACTCAACTGTACTGCAGCTCACGGATATCTATGACACATTTAGCCGTGCACTTGATGAAGGCAAAGATGTGAGGGTGGTATTCTGCGACGTCAGTAAAGCCTTTGACAAAGTCTGGCACAAAGGTCTAATCTTCAAACTTGAAAAACTTGGAGTAACCGACGAACTTCTCGACTTCTTTACATCATATCTTTGTGATCGGATGCAAAGAGTGGTGGTCAACTCCGAGGAGTCCTCTTGGAAACCTGTGACGTCGGGGGTTCCTCAAGGATCTATTCTTAGCCCACTGTTGTTTCTTATTTATATTAATGATATAACCCTAGGTCTAACCAGCAGTATTCGTCTTTTTGCAGACGACACAACCTTATATTTAATAATTGAAAACCCTGACCAGGCTGCTGTTATTTTGAACAATGATCTTACTACAATCGAAAACTGGGCACATACGTGGTTGGTAGAATTCAATCCCATTAAAACCGAAACTATGACAATTTCACGCCGAACAGATCCCGCACAGCAGATACCCCTTGTAATGGCAAATGTTCCCATTAAAGAAGTAACGCAGCACAAGCATTTGGGTGTCATTCTCAATTCAAACTGTTCGTGGGATGACCACATAAAACATATCTCCTCAAAAGCATGGTCACGGCTGGATCTTATGAGACGAAATAAATTTATCTTAGACTGGAAAATTCTCGAGAAGATATACTTTGCTTTTGTTAGGCCCTTGTTGGAATATGCAGACACGGTTTGGGATAACTGCAACGAAACAAATCTGACAACTCTTGAACGAATCCAAATTGCGAGTGCTCGTATTGTTACGGGTGCAACTTTAAGTGCGAGCAAGGCATCACTCTACGTTGTAACTGGGTGGAAGACGTTACAAGCAAGAAGGCAGAAGTACAAATTAATACAGTTCTTCAAAATGTACCATAACATTTTCCCGCCATATATTTCCTGTTTAGTCCCACCCCCTATTTCGATAACCCAGAATTTTGAACTTCGAACCGCAGCTAACCTACGAGTTCCTTATTGCAGAACCACATGCTACCAAAGATCTTTTGTCCCATCCATAACGAATTCTTGGAACGAAATTCCACCTAACGTTAGAGAAAATTGCTCTCTCGCAGAATTTCGAAAATACATAAACCATAACCTTGTTCGTCCCCAGCCTACTTTGTCAAATCAATGTCACGTAAAGCTCAAGTATACCACTGCAGGTTACAACTTCGATGTAGTCATCTCAATGAGCATCGTTTTGTTAACCACTTGGCAGTGTCACCGAATTGCTCATGCGGTGAACGTGAGACAACAGAACACTTTTTATTAAAATGCCCTAATTATTACCGTATACGAAGTGAGACCCTAGGGCTACTTCCCAATCAAACTGACTGCAACACATTACTGTATGGATCCGAATTTTATACTCATAACAAAAACCATTTAGTTTTTAAAACAGTTCATAAGTTCATTCTTAATTCTGCGAGATTTAGTTAACTACTTTGGGTGACCCTCAGAGCATAGTGAATAGTTAGTGTGGTGCTACTATTATAACCCTATGAATATATTTCTGGAAAAGAAATAATAATACAGATTGAATGCATATTCATACACGCATTATGCAACCCAACACCCGTTCTCTGCTTCGCCTAATAATTGCCATGTGTTCCACCTGGTGTTCATTCCTAATGTCTTGGTGCTAGGACACATTGCACCTATACCACATCACCGTGACCGGGCTGAGGCCACTGTTGACTGGTGGAGATTTCTTCCTATCTTCCTACTGTGCCTTTTACTAACAAAAACTCAAGTGCAAGCCCGACATGGGCTAACTGGAATTATCGGACCGTCTCTATGTTGGGACTCCCACTTGCAAGCATAAAGCAATAAAGTGCATCTCGCATCTGGGAATAATACATGGTCCGTCCCTGAAGGTTGTCGCTAATGATCGATGAAAGTATAATTCGTCGCCAGAGAGTTAAGTGTTTATGTACCAATGGGACATGGAACGCATTGGTATCCGGGCGCCGAAATCTATTAATGCCACTATTGTTTAACTGTGAAAATAAACCAAAATATGCTCAGAATTATTGTACCACGATAAACTAATTCCCGGTCATTCCCCCCACTAGAGTATATGTTCTTATGATAGTCCAACAACGTTAAAATTTAAAATTCGCTTGTTTCAGTATCAAGGTACAAACATGGAGGTGGTTCGGTTCGGACTATGCGCTCCTTACTCTTTCTCTTCCCAAGAACTGTACTTCTATCTTCTTACACCATATCAGTCAGGGAAATCTAACCAATTTGTATCTTCTTACAGTATTTCCTATTTTTCTTTATTAGCGAATTATTTGTGTCATCAGGTATCTCATTGTACACGTTCTTGATAGAAGGAATTGGTCTCACTGTCTTCTCGTTTGATACCTGTTAAAATTATTATGAGTGGAAACGACCACAGATAAGCTAACAGCTTACTGTCGAATCCACACCCAATGATAATGTAAGCTATGTATTACCATGGAAATTCTTTTGAAATAAATACTGTTTAAACTAAACCCCTTCCTTACTATCAGAGGCTCGAACTGAATCCGAGAATTACAGAATGCCGGACTCAGTATTGGTTAAATATCAGCAGCTTACAGCCAATTATAATCCTGAAAATAAATGTGAACAGAAAATCCCGTTTCAGCCTGTGAAATACATAACAATAAGAGAAAATCGGGAAGAGACCCATTTAAATAATGTTTATAATGCTGTATTTGACGACAACAGGAAAAATGGAAAAAAATAAACTGAGAACTTATCGAGAGTTTAAGAACAAATATCACCCGGAGCCTTATTTGATTTATACAACATCCCCCGAGGCGAGAAACATATTTACTCGTTTGCGTATAAGTAACCACAAACTTATGATAGAAAAGGGGAGGCATATGCAACCACCCATCCCCGTAAGTGAACGCCCATGCGCGGTGTGCGACTCAGGTGCAGCGGAAACAGAATGGCACTTCGTTATGGAGTGCGGTGAATATGCATCTCTCAGAGAAGTTGCATTTAACAAATTTGAACGTGAATACCAAGAGTTTGTTGAGATGGACACATCCAAGAGATTCATATTCCCGATGAGAAACAATGTTCCACAGCTGTGTGGTATCATCTGTAATATGACCCAGCAATTCTTAAAACAACGAGAACAAGTTTTGTCAATCTGATACCAAGAAGTGACATTAACAATATTACATTACAACCACTATAAGCCTTAATATTTACGTTTGTCATTCGGAATTAGTATTGTTTTGTGTTTCTATTTATGTTGATTTTGTATATACAAAGCAATCTGCCTTTGTTCTGGTGTATTTGCTTAATACATTTTATCTTATCTATAGGATATCAAAATTAAGGGGTGGGGGAGGGGGAGAGTAATATCTAACCACCAGATAGAATCCGAATAAATTATAAAATTATAAAATAGTGTTACCGATTGCTTGCAACAACAAAGTAGCAACTAACAGGTGAACTATTTGGTGCTGCGCCATTTCAGTCTTGAGTACAATGGTTTCCTGTATGGTTGTAAACACAACACACGTGGGTACACTCTAAAGTGCACCTCAAATATTGTCCGAAGCATGTGAAGTTTCGAATGAATTAGAAATAAAAAATAACCACGGAAGATACAAATTATAGAAGAATTATTTTCCACAGGCGTACGAAGCATCCGTGTTTTGATATTTTGTTGTGAGAATTGACGTGATATATAAGTGAAACTGTGTTCAACAGAAGGCAGAAATATTTGGAAATCCAGATGCTAATTTTACTTTTCCTGCTTTTCACGAAAAATTTGCTATTACGCACCCCTCCCCTCAAACATTATACATGCATAAATATCTAGATTTTAAGATTCATTGCCTGATGTTCCCTATATCAGGCATATGGATTAACATGGGGGAGGGGGTGGGGGGGGGGGGGGCACGACTGATTTTTTTAGGGGGGAGGGGTCCAGGTTCCACTGGATAATGGTTGCAGTGAGCTGAGACGTATACCATGTCGACGGAACATACGCCTTCAACCATTGCTAACCCTGCTTGTGCAGAGTTAGTTGCTCTGATAGTTACTCGCTCCGATCAGTGTTTCTCCGGGTTTTCTCACCCGTAAAATTGTCCGACACTGGCTTTCGAAAGTGTTGGTGCGCCTCAGAAAACAAATAAATGAATAAATAAATAAATAAACAAATAAATGTCGCGCACTGGGTGCAAACACAAAATGACCGAAGGAACCAAAAGTATGCTGGTCGACCACAATTGGCTGATCAATTAGATTCGACGCGACGGTGATGCGTCTGAATATTTCAAAACTTTTCCGTGTCGCATTAGCGACGGATTTAATTCAATTAGATTCGACGCGTCAAAAATCCGTCGACTTTTTCAGGCATGGACGTGGGAAAGGAACGACAGAAACTATAATCGACTGTGAACTCACTAACCTTGAGCTGTGGCAAGTGGTCGTAGACATGGAAATAGACAACGAAGGAAATTGTGAGTTAAATAGTGATCACAACCTGAAAACAA
Organism: Pictodentalium vernedei; assembly: GCA_031216915.1. Lineage (NCBI taxonomy): Eukaryota > Metazoa > Mollusca > Scaphopoda > Dentaliida > Dentaliidae > Pictodentalium > Pictodentalium vernedei. Next base: position 289,216,862 of record CM062292.1, read on the forward strand.
TAAGGATTAGGGGCAATAGAATATCAAAAACAAAGAAACTGGGAAAAGAAGCAGACTGGGAGCACTTCGAGGAGAATTTAAAATAAATCTAGAAAATGTGGCAACCGGAGATAACGTTCAGGAGTTGATCGATTCAATAGTGAGAAGTCCAAATGATGCTAGAAGGGAAAGCACAGAGAGAATTAGAGTAACGACAAGTGAACTAGGATATTGGGTAAATAATGAGCTCAAACGCGCAATAAAAGAGAGAAAGAAAAATGTACTGTATTTAGATGGTGTAGAAAACTTAAGGGGTAAATGCTACCGCCACTAACAGTGCCAAAGAAGTATATGAAGAAGCAAGAACAAAGGTGAATATAATCAAGGACAAAAATAGGAAAATACGGAACAGTAACCTAATTAAAACAACAGGGGGTTCAAGTTCTAATATATTCTGGAAATGGATAAATAAAACTAACAAAGGCAATACCGTACAGACAGGGACGAGCTATTATTATTATTATTATTTTTTTTTTGTATTATTATTATTATTATTATTATATTATTATTATTATTATTATTATTATTATTAAGGTAAATCCAAACGAAAGCTTTCTCATGACCGGCAATTTTCGTCATTGGAAGGGACTTACAGGAAAGTTGGCTCTCCTTCATTTTCTAAAGTTGTCAGTAAATTTAACACTCTGGGTATGAGAATTTCATATAAAAATTGAAATTTCGAAATGTTAGCAAACTTGTACCATCGATGTGCACATAATTTCATAAACATCAGGCATTTTCATGTAGAGTGGTATGAAAATACAGAAGTCACCTTCTTGCAGTTTTTTCCCTGATCAGTTTGAACGTTTGACTATTATTCTCTGGTTAAACCTATTTAAAAATAAAACGGCATTTTCGCGATCTTTTGATGTTCTGTAATTGTGTTCTGTTCATTATATCAACGATGTGCGCATCGAGGCGTATAGTACAGACACTCTCCTTTGAATTAGTATAAACGTATAGGATGAATGATTTACCAAGGTTTTTCCTGGGAAGAATAAAAGCTTTCAAATTACTGGAAAAACACTTTCGCTAACAAAGAGCCGAAGTAGATAGTTACTTATTTAGTTGCTTCTAATTAGCTTGCCACAAAAAATCGAAGTTTTCTTTTGCAACTTTTAATAAACGAAACAACAGACAGCTCCGAGAGCTGTCTGTTGTTTCCGTTTATTAAAGGTAACAAAGGGAAATTTCTCTTTATTTTCTATTGGTGCCACAAGTATTTTCTCAACAATACACATGCTTCTTAATTGGATCTTCATCGCCCGTCTAATAACTTCAGGGGAGATAACTTTATCGAAAGTCTATTTTCATGACGAGATAAGTCAGGGATGAGTCTTCATAAACTGTAATCTGAAGTGATATGTTTCACGAAATTATCAAGATTTGTTGAAATTACCGAAGATTCGGATTAGGTTTCGGAAAGTGAATTAGAGACGACAGTGACTGTTATGCCTGGGGTTGGTGTAAAAGCTTTGTATTGGGTGTGCATATAAAATACATGCTGCTCAATAATGTAAAAACATCACAGGCATGGAACGATGAAGTATAGTCTTCGCACGTGAAACACAAAAGAATCAGATGTTGAGTCTACAGACAAACTTGTTTTGGGTGTGCAAGACAAATTTGCCTTTGACGGGGATAGATATTTTCGTCATTCAAAGCGATTTCGGAAAAGTTAGACCTCCCACCCACCCCCGCACCCTCCTCCAGTCCCCACAAACACACGAATTTGCCCAAGTTGTCAGTAAATTTATCACTAAAGGTACGGGAACGTCATATAAAAACAGAAATTTCGAAATGTTAGCGAATTTATATCATCAATTAGCAGCTACCAGAATTTTCATTTAGTGGAAGCTAGCTTTTTGTAATACTTTCGCAATCAGTTTGAAAAATTGACTTTTATTGCCTGTAGAAACTCATTAAAAAATTCCAAAATTGGATTTTTACTACCTTTTGTCTCTATAACTTTGGGGGGGGGGGGGGGTATTATATCAATGGTGTGCGCCAATCCACCGATCGAATGCTGTATGCTGTACGGAATTTGGCGCTATTATGGCTTGGTCCCAGTCTTGTCCTTAAATGGTCCACCGCCCAAGTTGATAACCGCTCGTCGGAAATATTTCATTTGGTCGGAAAAGCGAATCTATGGTTCGCTTTTCAGACCAACTGAAATATTCCAGAGGACTGAATATAAAAAATAACATAAACGTTCATTTTCTTTGAATCAACGCAAGAAGTGTTTCTCAATCGAGACTTGCTTCGACAGAATCTTTAATGACTTTACCAAATACCAACAGAGGTGTTTGTGTATTATTAACTCCTAGCCTGCTATGAAGCAGCCATGGCTAGATTTGACGAAAAGTTAATCTAGGTATAACACAAGAAATCATTGGTGAAAAGATCCATTCAATTTATAGAAGAGCATTGGATTAAATATGCCCAAATTATATTGATTTCAATGACAAGAGAAACCCTGTGCTGGGCAGGAATATCCGCCAGCAGCATGCAAAGAGTTAATTTATTTATGAATTGTTACTAAGGGTCTCTTTCGGCATTTTGGGTTTTATCTAACAGTCAACTTAATTAGCACCCAAAAGCTCGGAAAAAAACATTTGTATCATCCCCTATACCCCACCTCCATTCCGATTCCGTATCAGACAGATTCATTTTCCGATAAACACCGCACTATCACCTATATGCATTGTTATTACTCATTAAAATATAGTTCCTAAAATTCAAACTGTTCACCAATTTCAACCCAGGTTAAACTGAAACATGGGGGAAACGGGCTTTATGAAACGGGATTGTTAGATAAATGTATTATCATGACCATATGCCTGTCCTATAATTTGTATCAGATTCTCGGTCGTGTTTACAATCGGATCGCGACCTCTAATCTGCTCATGATAATGCATATATATCACGACCGCAAAATAGGTATGAAGTCAAGTTATTAGCCAGTTGTTTATATCTAGTTTGTTTACTGAGCAATTATGAATGGAGACTCATCACAGCTGCAGTTTTGTGATTATGCAACGTAGTTCCTCTGATTGTGTTAATATATTTATGTGTTCAAGGTGAAATGAGTACTCTTTGATTGAAATATCTAAAAGTGAAGCTAAAAGGATATCTCTGTTTATTTGTAAGTAAAATGGCATCACCTTTCATCAACAGAAGTTTGTGTATAATCTCCACGAAACGTGGGTAAACAACACAGCCAATAACAGCATCGAAAAGACTATGAGGTGAGATCTGTTACTTTTTTTCCTATGAAGAATAAAGACATGCAAAGTACTGTAAAATGCACGTACGCAAAGCAAACAGCCAATGAAGATACTTGGTATTGGTTGGGTTGATTGACAAGTTTAATGATGGATTGTCTATGCAACCGCCTGTTTCCGATCATCTTAACTTAAAAACCGGAGGCTTCTGTTGTTTTTGTTTGTTGAATGGAACAAAAGGAACCTGGACTTTGTTTTCTGCGATGTCATACCTCTTTTCTCAACAGTTTCTTACAATAGCAAGAGGTTAATGCACCTGATCGTCGTTTAAATTAAAGTCTGGGGTGAAAAGAGACAATCTCTTCAGCACTTCTGAACTTGTCGAGTAAAGACACTAATTAGCAACCCCTCTGCTGAAACCAATTACTTTCACACTAGTGAAAAAAATCCCGTTAGAACGATGTCAATATGGATATTGCCAGCAGTTCAATATTCACCAAAGAAGAAATACACAGAACGACACGCGTATGTGAATGGGTTAATCGATATGGCACGCGTGCCAGCGCAGAAAGATAGAATGAGAGGTCGCAGGACTCGAGTTTTATCCTTCCGCGATGCACAAATGCCATATCGATTAACCCAATTTCTCACACTCGTGTAGTTCTGGATTTATTACACGCTTTCACGTCTAAAAAACATTATTAAGAGGACACTCAGCAATTCATTTGACAACTATCAACAGAAAGAACACATTTTATCGCCAACCAAATTTGTGAATGAAACCTGTGTTACTGTTTCGTCCCCTTATTTCCAATGTGTTCTATGTGCCTACGCGCATATGGAACTCAGGGGACGATTTTCAGCTATCTCTAGCGATTCAAATTGTAATTGCATTGCACGATTTTTAGAAAATCTCAGAGAAATTTCGCTTCTATTTAAAAATAGTCCGTCAACGATTTCCGTTCCGAACATATGTGCGGAACAGATTTTGATTATCCGCATGGTAATTCAATTGTTTATTTCTACCTAGACAGATAGTGATATATGTTTAGTGCATGTGGAAAATGTAGTACATGTTATGGGTTAGATAACTAAGTTAAAGTATATTCGCATTTGAAGAGAGTGTGTGGCATGTCATTTTGGAAATGCGTGGGAAACTGTGGAACGGAACCTTAGATGGTATTCCACTCCAACGTTCTGACTGGACAAACTAACTTAGTGGCAAAATAATATTGCAATGTATAGACGTTTGATGATTTGACGTGCTTTACAGTGTGAATGTGCTCTCTACGAGCCTTATTTTGCTTTTATTACACGCCTGCTCTATGTAATCCCCATCTACAGCAACAATGTGGGTTAAATAATTTAAGGCTTCAGCCTGCAAAATTGCATGACAAAAATGCCGATACCAGACATTTTCGGCCACCCAACAACCTCAAAAGCAGAATATTCCCACTACCCCCACTTACCTAACCCAGGAGCGAAAAAGCCCGTTTCTAAAATGTGAAGATAAACTTGTATGTTTCTGTCTCATTTTTTAGTTACATGCCTGGTATTAACTCCGTGTAAAAATGACATTTTAAAAAATAGTCAATTTTTCGAAACCATTGTTTCCCATAATTCCTTTGGTAATTTCCCCCATGCATCAGACTCCAACTCTGTGACCAAAACTTCAAATTCTCTTGTCCAATAATTCGCCAAATGTAATCATATATCTGATACTAAAAATGTATCTCTGATTTACATGGCATTAGTTTCAACATATGCCCTATGTTAAGAATTTTACTGCTGCGCAATAGAGCGAAACTGTAGAGTGGAACCTAAGGGTACAGCCGTATCAAGTAACTCATCTGTTATTATTTGATTTGGAGTGAGTAGCTGCCATTACTATTTTGAAGCATTTCCACTTGCATCGAATTTTCAAAATTTAAATTGAAACAAAATAAGAGAATTTAAGTACCAAAAATATTTTCAAGGTAAAGTATTTATTGATTTAAAAGATTAAATATTTAAAAAAATGGACAGAAAATATTATTTGTAGTTTCGAAAGTTTTTTGTAGTTTGTTGTTTTTACAACATTCTGATCAAGCAGAGAGTCGTTTTGCGTTTCACATTCAACTCCAAGTTTTATTATTTTTATTGACTTAACACATAAAAAGTGATTTTTTGAACGTTTAACCCTTTACCTAACATGAAAAGCAGACGACACTTGAAAAAAAAAAATTCTTGAATAACTCATTTTTTTTCATTTATGGCCTCAAACACATAGGTTACGACCCCTCATTGGAACGAGCTCGACGAGCTCGTTCCAACGAGGGGTCATAACCTATGTTTTTGAGACCGAAAATGAAAAAAATAATGAAAATTAATTGGCGATTTTTGAAAATATAGCTGGCCGGTTTTGGCGTTACGATGGGTAAAGGGTTAAATGTGCTTTGTTAACTCTTTTCAGGTGGTAATGACAGTAAATGTATGTAAAGGTATTTCAGATATGCTTGTGGCGAAACGTTTTATTTTGTAAACAAATATCGCACTACCATCAGATACGATTGTTTAATGTCACCATGGATACATACTGGTGCCAGTTACTGTTGGTGATTCGCGCCCTGGTGTCAATAGCGGCTTCTAAAAAATAAACGTCCGGTCATTCTTTATTTCTCGTGAAAATTTATTAATCCCTGGATTTACATGGACTTTCGACACAATAAATATGTTAAATGACGTGTAGCTGGCTGATACATTTCCGAACAAGACTCCCCTCACCTGATATGAACTCTCATCACCTTGTATGGAAATTTATCTAACAATCAACTTAATTTGCACCCCGAAACTCGGAAAAAACGTTTGTATCAGCCCCCCCCCCCCCTCCCTCGCGTTCCGATTCCGTATCAGACAGATTCAATTTCCGGTAAACATTCACATATATGCATTGTTATTATAACAATAACATGAGTTTGGAGGGCGTTACGATTTATTAACGGCCCGAGAGGAATGAATAACAGCCCGAGGGTTTATTGAAGCCTTTAATTAGCCAGAGGGCTGTTATTCAGTCCCTGATGGCTGTTATTAAGCAGGAACGCCCAAAAAAATCATGATATTACTATTATTACCATGGCCGGAAGCGGACGGCGGGCCGTTAATAAATTTCATTTTCATTAACGGCTCGTCGCGCGCTTCCGGTTGAAATACGCCGCCATGAATTACTGAGTTTTACCGCCCCGCTAAACTTCATTAATATACAAGGGAACGCCCACTAAAGTGGTAATAATTCGCGTTAAAATATAGTTCCTGAAATTCTAAATTTTGACAAATTTCGGGATTGTTAGATAAATGTATCATCATGATCATGCGCATGCCCTGTAATTTGTATCAGATTCGAGGTCGTGTTTACAATCAGTTTGACTAATGAGGTTAGACTTGTTAATGAAAAACACAACAAGACGGAAAGAGCTAATGGGAAATTGCGAAAACAACAAGCCAAAGAAAAGAAAAGCCAAAGAGAGAAAAAGAAAGAGCGCGAACGGAGAAAAATAAAGAGATTGAGAGGTTGGGAAGACATCAAAATAATGGGGAAAACAAGCAATAACACTGCACAGCTAATAAAATTTCAGCCCTTCATATCAATGGGACTGACAGAAGGTCCTCTTCTGAAAAGGGGAAGAACTTCAGCCCGCTTCAGGTTGCTCTCAGCCAAGGTCTCCTTTAATAGACTGTCCTAATCTAGGTGACGACCTCAACAACCCTAAACAGGTGGAGTCTCCTCCCCGACCTTCCAACACAGATGGTGTTCATCAAGGTATCAAGGCATATCTCCCCGAGATCTTCGCCACTTGAAAGTCATTTGTCCAGATAAAAATTTAGGCTGCCATCCCTCTACTGAGTGCTCCAGAAGCAGCTGCTTAGACCATAAGAGACCGTACGACCAAACGTAACTTACCCTCTGAAGGTGGTGTAACTATTCTCAACCACAAATATCAAACTGAAGATTATCTTATGACAGAGGCCCTGTCCATAGTCATAAACATAAGAAATTTGGACGTACAACTAACAAGCGCTGCGGCACCCTTAGGAAGATGGAGGGGAGTATGTCACTAGGAGCATGTCCCGCCACAAAACCCAGCTGTCCCAACGGCCAATGCGAACACACACCCTAGCAGGCACCGCGGCTGCCCTCACACTATATATATAAACGAAAACAATCGGACTATCATCTAACTGATATATCTTAATCACAGAATCACGGAAACGCCCTCTCCTCAAGGGCTCTGCACTGTCACCACGAGGCTCATCTTCTCAACCTTAAACGAACACAGCATGTTAAGCGTAATGTATAAAATCAACTGGGTGCGTGCAAACAAGATTAATATTAATTAGCAATCATAGATAAATTAAAAATCATCGCCGGAACACATGCGACGTTCTTCAAAAACAAATCTACTATGTCAACGTACTTCCATGTCACCGAGAGCGAAGTGGTTTGTATGAGCGAATCGTTCCTGAAGCCATCTAAGTTGTTCACACTTAGAGGCATTTATATAATGATACATGATAGTCCCGTCCTAGAGGCAGAGAATACGAATGTATGATGCCTAAGAACTTGTTTTATGAGAAAGTCTTAAATATAAAACATATCCCTCCAGATCATCTCGCCACCGAAATAGTTGCGTTCAAAATTAAGGTAAACCAGAAAAGGTGTCCTGGTATCCAACAACAACTCTACCACCTCGAAACGACTTGATCCCGAGGTCTTTGAATTCTTCTCCAGAAAATACAACCACAACATTTTTTTGAAGCATTTGCCTGTCAAAAACAGATCACAACGGAGATAAATGACTTATTCGTTGATATTGGAGAATTCGATCGCTTTCCCACAAAGCACAGCTGCAAATTGGTGTAGGTGAAGATAATTTTTAAATTTTTAAAAAGATGATCTCAAAGATTACTATGAATTAATCGCAGTCTGCAGTGATATAAATGAGCTTTTCGCGATGTATCATGGAAAAGTAAACTCGACGCAAGTTTTATAACACGCCTGTTTCTATGTAATCCACATCTACCGCAACACAAAACCATGCGGAAAATAAAAATCTGTTCCGCACATACAATCGTTCACGGACTGCTTTTAATTCTCTACAAATCGTGCAACGCAATTACAATTTGAATCGCGAGCGATAGCTAAAAATCGTCCCCCGAGTTTCAATGTGTTCTATGTGCCAGCAGGCACATAGAACACATTGGAGCTCAGGGGGCGAAATAGTAACACTCGCAAATTTGGTTGGCGATAAAATGTGTTCTTTTTGTTAATAGTTGCGAAATGAATTGCAGTGTCCTAATATTTTTTTGTAGACGTGAAAGCGTGTAATAAACACCGAACGGCACGCGTGTGTGAATGGGTTAATCGATATGGCACTTGTACCATCGCGGAAGGATAAAACTCGAGGCCTGTGGCCTCGCGTTCTATCCTTCCGCGCTGGCACTCGTGCCATATCGATTAACCCATTCACGAAAGCGTGTCGTACTGTGTATTTTGTTCCGATTCATATAGTTTGTCAACTGGAAATGCTAATTGTTCTCTCGAATATCATTGTTTGATAATTACATTACCACTACACGGGTTTAGCGCGAACTCCCCATAATACTGAACAATTAAACCTGAAAATATTCGAACTGGTAGAGTTTGCAAATTCTGGTTGATAAAAGGTGACGCAGGATATGACTGAAAAAATTGTACATTTATTAATGACTAAATAATATACACATGTGTTACTACACTGATGTCACATAGCACGTCTTCTCAATTATTACGGAACTAGGCGAAACACGCGTCGTTGCGCCTTTTACGGAAACTCGATCACGACAGTGCTTAGCTCCAGAATCCCCGCTCAGCACATCGAGGCGCGTTTAAATACTAACCTTGACGTCACAAACAGTTCATCCAAAACCGAAAATGAACCAACGGAGGGGGGCACTGTGTGGACACCACAGTAGGAAGCTAATTCCAGAATTTTGTGGTGCTTGGTAAGAAATACCTTTGATGTGATAGCGTATGACAGAAAGGGACTACCGGATCAATATAAGAAACGTTCTAATTATTTTATTATGCCGAACAAAATATAGCTTTCATTGTTAAGCGTTAACTGCAACATGCCATCAATCTTGTAACAATGTAGTCGAATCCAGAACCATGCTTTTAGTGACGTCATTTCGAACGAATGACGTCTCTGGGAGTTTCCAGATCACCAAAGTCGAAGATGACTTGTTACAAGTGCCGTCGCTTTGGTAGTTTCTATATCACCAAATGTCAGTGTTTACAACGGCATCATGCTGTTCAGGTTAAAATTCAGTATTAAAGCTTGTGTTATAAGTAGTATAATGGAATATAAATTCATGTTTCTTGGAAGACGACAGTTGTCAGAATTAAGCGGAGTGAAACAATTTATTTTGAACTTGAGGCGGAGACTCAGTGAGGTCGAGGAGTAATACTAAACATGTGGAAATATAATTGATTGAACTTAATTTGAAGTCACATTTATGATTCACTAAAGTGGTGAACAACACGTGAGTTTTTAATATTTCTGATTCTTTTGAATTCACTGTTTGCAGTTAAAATTGAAAACACACCCACTGAAAAGTACATTTTTGTTGGTAAGTTTGTGTCTATCGGTGACGAAAAAGGTTAAGTTAAACAGACACGGCGCCAGCGTTTGATGTTGAGAAATTCCAGTCAGCGCGAGCGTAATCGACGCTGAGCAATGGAAGTGAAGCTTACATTTTCTTTGTTCTCGTGTCTACAGGGAAGAACGTTCCAATGGTACCCGTGTTTTGTCCAAAAACTCCAGTACTATGGCTTTTAGAAGGTGTCAAATTAACCAATCACGGCTGATTTCACAGACGTGAGGCATAATAATACAAATTATTAGAGTGCATGAGATGATGAATATTTCTATAAAACTTACTTTCATCAAAAGTTTTTGTAAACTCACGAGTATGTTATATTTTTTTTGATGACCTGCATTGACCATTCGCGACTTATTTCTATGCAAGTTATCTTGTATTATTTATTAGATATGATTTCCATTTCCAGAATTATCCGTCATCGAGCTCGGCTGATATAACGTAAAAGTTGGCTGATAAGATGCTGATCTCAGCCTATATGAACCAAACTAAAGTTGTGCGTCTTGATACCTTACTGAGCTCAGCCATTTTGCTAACAACGAAATCGTTCACGGTTCATCATGAAAATAAATTAGTTTGTAAAATTGGCATTGCCATGCAAAAGTGAGTAGTTTCTGTATAGTGAGGAATTCATCATTATTATTTATTTATTTATTGGTGTTTAAGGTCACATACTTATGCACAATGGCTAATCGTGACCGTGACAGTTTTACGGATGTAGGACGCTGCCCGTTGAGAACCACCGGGCATCGACGAGCAACTGTCAGCTCCTCAACATTTTAACTCTGTTCAAGCTCCGCTCAAGCAGGGTTACTGCGGTTGAAGACATGTGCACCATCGACGTGCAGTACGCCTTAGTACACGGCGTCATCGTGCCCCCATGTAGGCAACCCCAAGTAGGCGCCCAAGGACGGGGATAGAACACGGGACCTCTAGCATAAACATCCAACACTCAACCACTGAGCCACCGCGATCCCGAGGAATTCATTGCAATAAGTAAGGATTAGGTGGACGAAGAGAAGAAAGAAGAGAGTTATATAGAAAGTCTACCGTAAACTAAACTTCATAGTGGTAAGCGAAGATTCGGCGAAGTGGGAGAAGAGGTAGTTTAGCTACCCGAACGTCACGGTTTCCTCGCCGGGGAAGCCGTGACGTTCGGATAGCTATACTTGGAGTAGGAGAAGAGAAAACTTCGAACTTTGTGAAAAGAATGAGAAACAATAACACTGACAGAAAACTGTAACAGATTTGAGAATTTCTGTAATTATTTGTTTTAGTTTAACCCTTTGAGACTTTAATTATCCTGACTTTCTAATGTTACTAGGAATTCAGTTTCGTCAACGTTTTTCAAAATGCGACGTCTAACGTCATAAAGTATAAATAACAAGTTATTTTTTAATTAGTGATTATCGGATTGAGGGCTAGGTAATTTTTGATGGTCTGAATTTGTTATTCAAAACTTGTTGTATTACAAATTATTTGAGCGTGCCCAGAGGCACTCTCAAATAATTTGTAATAAAACAAATTTATATAAACAAAATGTTATTTGTGTTTGACTGAATATGAAATTTAAGCAAGTAAAGTGTTGGCTTTTGCTCTGGTATCCTCATTTTGTGAAAACCCTGATAGAGACGTCTAGCACTCAACCAGCTAGGACGTCTTGACAGCAGGATTATATTGGTATTTTAAGCTGCGAAACGTTTGGCGCAACGGTTGTCACTGAGCACTTTTCGGTGGAAAATAGGAATTGAGGTTAAAACTTTAAAAAATCGAAAAATAATAACAAAACAAATGACCAAAAGTATCAGCGCTCTGTTTGATTTCGTATGTCGTAAGACGTACAAAGTTATCAAAGGGTTAATAAATAAAGAAGTTATTACTTGGTTAGTTTCATATCAGCACTCGGTAGCTTCACGTCAGCTTTCGACATGCAGTCTCGGATTGATATTAAGTTACCTCGTGCTGATATCTCGGCCGATGTGAAATTAACATCAGATGAATATAAAGTCAAGTCTCCTTTTGCTACTTTAATAAACGAGAGGTTAGGTGTTTTCTCAACAATTACTTATTTCTTAATTGGTCAATTGGACCTTAATCACTCGTTTAATAATTTCAAGGGAGATAACTTTATGGAAACTCGATTTTCAGAACGATTTATGTTAGGTATCACAGAACTAAATATTTTCCCATAGATCACCATCATAACATTCAGGCGAAAGAAAATATGATCGCATCACTTTAATTTTGGCATTCAAATATCTTTGTCAAGCACAGCCCCTCAGACAACTTTTCTGACCCGAAAACAGGTAGTCATGCAACGAATAAGAGAGACAAAATGACACGAAGGAAAGTACCGGTCACATACACATATTTTTCAAGAAATTCCCTACAAAAACACACAAAAAGTAAATTGTATTTTTTAGGTCCAAAAGTCATCAAATCACCCTCTTTTTTATCTGGAATATTCTACAATAATGCAAGTTGTCAATAGAATGTTTCAAACGTTTAATGAAACAATATATTTTCCCAAGGCTGTTTATTTTTAGAGATTACATCATTTCCGATTGCAACATTTCAAGGCGGGTAACTCTAATTCAAATATTTAGTTCAGAGATACCGTTAGGAATGTCCTATCACTGAAAGGTGGTTGACCGAGCGTCATGGCTAACATAGATGCAATTACAGCACACCCTGGTGTGATTTATTTGCATTAGGAAGTTGGAAGCTTCGGGAGGATGAATGGCATACCTCTGCCCTTTGTTTCGGTGGCCTAAAAGCGTACATGCATGAGCGCTGGGAAGGGGACAGAGAAAAAAATAGAAACATATCGCACTTGCTTTCTTATAACAGATTCATAACAACCTTATTTGATTTACTGTTCATGGGCCACCACGGGCAGATTCGCTTGTTGGCTCCTTGAGCTGCTTTGTAATACACCCATATCTCTCTTAACCCTTTACCCAACGAAACGGCCAAAACCGTCCAGCGCTATTCACGAAAATCGCCAATTAATTTTCATTATTTTTTTCATTTTTTGTCTCAAAAACATAGGTTATGACCCCTCGTTGGAACGAGCTCGTTGAGCTCGTTCCAACGAGGGGTCATAACCTATGTTTTTGAGACAAAAAATGAAAAAAAAATAGTTATTCAAGAATTTTTATTGCAAGTGTCGTCTGCTTTTCATGTTAGGTAAAGGGTTAAACCTTTACCCAACGCAGACGTTATCAAAATTTATTATTTTAAATATTATGTTTTCAAATTTTTCAAAAATGTTTCAAAAACAAAACTATATCACGTGAAGCCTCATTGGACGACGAGAGCTCGTTCCAGTGAGAGTTCACGTGATATGGTTTTGTCTAATCTTTTGAATTATTTTTTTTTCAACTGCTGAATTTGCATATCACGCTGTTGGATGCGGTCGATTAGTTAGGTAAAGGGTTAACGCAGTCATTCAATATTCAGCTGTGTTCCATCGTTAACTCAATGAACCATAATGACATTTTTACCTAATCGCCCCTTTTTCCTGGTTTCTGTTTACCAGATGACCCTCATGTGATAGTCAAATAGATATCAAGACCCGAATCTGGAAAAAACTTTTTCTTCACTGCTAATACTTTCAACTTTTTTCCATTGTTTAGTATTCAAAATTACGGGTAGAATTTGTTTATGTTTTCATATTGCGTAATCATGCTTACCTTCACACATGTAGACGTGCATTGCAGTGCAATCTACGACAATCCATTTCCAGGAGTTGGTCATATCAACTGTCACACATTTCATTACGTTCTCAATCAGGAGTGATTCATTAAAATCAGGAAAATTGAAACTGAGTGGAGTTCCATCCATCCACTTGAAGCGTTTATCGAGTCCACCATCATAAAACAATCCTATGGCGAACTTGAACCGAAAGTACCTTCAAAGAAATTATAAAATATGGTATTTGTAATTTGACGATAAAAACACAGAAGAACACACGCGTGTGAATGGGTTAGGCGATATGGCAAGAGTGCCAACGCGGAAGGATAAAACGAGAGGCCATAGGCCCCGAGTTTTATCCTTCCGCGATGGCACAAGTGCCATATGGATCAATCCATTCACACGCGTGCGTCGTTCTGTGTTTATTACACACCTTCACGTCTATGAAAGCAATTAATATAAGGACACCCAGCAATTCATTTGACAACTCGTCCCCTGAGTTCCAAAGTGTTGTATGTGCCAGAAGAACACATTGGAATTCGGGGGACCAACTATCAACAAAAGAACGCATTTTATCGCCAATCAAATTTGTTTAATGTTCAGCTATCGCTAGCGATTCAAATTGTAATTGCGGTGCACGATTTGTAGAAAATATCAGTGAAATTTCGCTTCTATTTAAAAATAGTCCTTCAACGATTTCCGTTCGGCACATATGTGCAGAACGGATTTTCATTTTCCGCACGGTTTAGTGTTGCTATAAATGGAAATTCCATAGAACAGGCGTGTAATAAAAAAATAAAGACTCACAATCGCTATGACTTGTGCACTGTATTGAACAACATACCGTTCAAAGCATAAAGTGAACATAGCTGGTTTACCATAATCCGCTGGTTAATATTGAAGAGTGACATTTATGATTTCTGAGGAGCGTGGTGCTCCCTGGTTAACCCTTGGACTTCAAACCGAAAGGTTAATGGGTCAATCCCACCAGGAGTAACAGTGTTGTGTCCTTGGGCAAGGCACTTAATTCCTATCACCTACGTGGGGGTACGGTGGCGCTATTAACTAAGGCGTACTGCACGTCAAAGGTGCACTTGTCTTCAACCATTGATAACCCTGCTTGTGTCGAGTTAGTACGCCGGGGAGTCTGCAAGTTTCTCGCCGCTGGTCGGTGATTCTCTCTTGGTACTCCGGCTTCCTCCACCCGTAAAACTGTCCTACACGAGGTGACCCTAACTGTCGAAAGTGTTGTTACCCCCCCCCCCCCCAAAAAAAAAGATTTCTGTAGAGCACACGAATTTAAGGGGATCCTAAGGCAACATAAATGGCTGAATATTTTACCTGTGTTTGCAGATGTAAGGACACTTACTAAAAAACTAAAATTATTTTACCTTCAAGTGATAAGTAATGTGACAGTACGTGGAGGATGGACCAAATGGTCACCCATAGAGTGGAGGTATCACCCAAGGTACTACTCTCAAATTTTGTACAGAAACACAAGAAAAACAAGCAAACTTTCAACCAATGGACCTCCGAGTTTAACCCGGAGGTCCATTGGCTGAAACTTTGCTTATGCTAATTCTAATTACGCTTTGCAACAAATTAGCATTTATTGCTTGAGAGAAATCATCACTCCACGGGTGATGTATTGATAATGCACTCTCCACGTACTGTGTAATAATGAAAAAAAAATGTAAGAAACATCTGTGATACATAGAAAACGTCTTGGTATGAAATGCCTGTTTTTGATTCCAAAAGAAAATGGTTATTTGGGGAGAATCGGGGGCGCGGTGGCTCAGTAGGCAGAGGTGCAGGCTGCAAGCCGAGAGGTCCTCGGTTCGAATCCCACCTACGGCAATCGCGTTGTGTCCTTGGTCAAGACACTTCACCCCCCATTGCCAACGTGGGGGCACGGTGACGTTGTGTACTAAGGCGTACTGCACGTCGATGGTGCACATGTCTTCAACCAATGCTAACCCTGCTTGTGCGGAGTTCGTATGTTGGGGAGCTGACAGTTGCTCGCCGTTGCTCGGTGGTTCTTTCCGGGTACTCCGGCTTCCTCCACCCGTAAAACTGTCGCGGTCATGATTAGCCATTGTGCAGAAATATGTGACCTTAAACACCAATAAATAAATAAATAAATAAATAAATAAGTAAATATTTGGGGAGAATTACAATGAACATTAGCCAGACAGCATACATTCACCACACTGAACCATAACATAGTCATCTTACAAAGAGAGCCACATCACTACGGAGACGTTCAATTAACCCTTTACCCAACGTAACGGCCAAAACCGGCCAGCGCTATTCTCAAACATCGCCAATTAATTTTCAAAATATTTTCATTTTTTGTCTCAAAAGCATAGGTTATGACCCCTCGTTGGAACGAGCTCGTCGAGCTCGTTCCAACGAGGAGTCATAACCTATGTTTTTGAGACAAAAAATGAAAAAAATTAGTTATTCAAGAATTTTTTTGGCAAGTGTCGTCTGCTTTTCATGTTAGGTAAAGGGTTAATACGTCTGCAACATGTTGGACTTTTCTTGAGTTCCATGCACTCAGCAGGCGTCCAAATACAATATTGTTGAGTGAAGTGGAAGATTGGTGATATTCCGATGTAGCATGTTGAGAAACAACATAAAACGTCCAATCGCAAATTAAGATTCTGTCCTACTAAACTATTTAAGGTGGAGACTTGACTAGTAAGTTCCAGCATGACCAGCTTTAAATGCCACTATCCCATCAACAGTACCAACACCTACATTTATTGGGTATTATCCAATGTTGCCAGCATTGAATGGGGCACAGTTTACACAGGAATGAAAAATGTCTGGATCTCTTGGACAAGAATATAGTGTCCCAACATTTACTAGAACTATTTATTGCAAAGCAAAGGAGATTCAGCGGATGTGCTTTGATGAATTCTGGAATACAGTGCTGAGAATGGTGGATTTCATATAGCGCAAACATTCATGGCTTTAACCCTTTACCTAACGTAACGGCCAAAACCGGCCAGCGCTATTCTCAAAAATCGCCTATTAATTTTCATTATTTTTTTCATTTTTTGTCTCAAAAACATAGGTTATGACCCCTCGTTGGAACGAGCTCGTCGAGCTCGTTCCAACGAGGGGTCATAACCTATGTTTTTGAGACAAAAAATGAAAAAAATTAGTTATTCGAGAATTATTTTTGCAAGTGTCGTCTGCTTTTCATGTTAGGTAAAGGGTTAATTAGAAAAAATTGCGATCAAAGCCATTTGTAAGACATTCTAACAGAATCACAGTTTTATGGTAGCAACACAACAAACAGTGTACTGAAGGGTAAATCATACAACCGTGTAGTGAGGGTCCACAAACTTGTTATGAGGGCTTTGCTTAGACTCCGATGGCAACCATTTAGCAAATGGATGAAAAAACAATGACACCGACTACGATGTGGATCACATTAACCCTTTACCCAACGAATCGCCCGCATCCGCCCACGTGATATGCAAATTCAGCAGCAGAAAAAATATTATTTTTCGAAAAATGTCAACAAAACCATATCATGTGACCCCTCTTTGGAACGCGAACGGGTCACATGATATGGTTTTGCTGAAATTGTTTTAAAAAAATTTAAAAAATGATATTTAAAATAATAAATTTTGAGATCGTCTGCCTTGGGTAAAGGGTTAAACGCAAATTACAACAGTGTAATTATAAACAATGACGCAACAAATTTATAACGGCGTTGTCTGAACTTAGTGATGCGCTCAAAGATGTACATGACTCATTCAGCCAATTATGCACAATTAGGGAAGAGACTTCCCAAACATTTGTGTTTTGGGTCGATTAAATTGAAATGATAAATATTTTATTAAGATTTGTCAGGACAGAACGAGAAGGTAAATGGGACTTGCATCTCGCTGCAGTTACAGAGATTCTTCTATTTGCATTCGACCGAAACAAACTATACTCGTTGGGTATCTGTTCTTCAGATGGTTCATGAACACTTTGAGCGAGAAGATCATAGAGTAGCTCGATCGAAAAACAAATTTACCTAACATGAAAAGCAGACGACACTTGCAAAAAAAATTCTTGAATAACTAATTTTTTTCATTTTTGGTCTCAAAAACATAGGTTATGACCCCTCGTTGGAACGAGCTCGACGAGCTCGTTCCAACGAGGGGGTCATAACCTATGTTTTTGAGACAAAAAATGAAAATATTTTGAAAATTAATTGGCGATTTTTGAGAATAGCGCTAGCCGGTTTTGGCCGTTACGTTGGGTGGACAGATATCGCACCACTTGAACAAACAGCTAACTCGATTGTAAAGTGAAAGGAGGAATACTAGGCTTTACATTAATACCAGGTGCCCTTATGCGATGGTTCCTCACTGCTCATGAGCGGACTGCCGTACCAACGTCCACGAAGGGTATGTTTGAAATGAAGAGCACCTCGTGACTCACAAGAAATTCACATGGAGTGCATATCCATTCAATTAAGAAGCGATAAATCAGATGTGAACAGACTTTTCGAATTGTTAGACTATTACTACAGTAGATCCATTCGACTTGGATACTTCATCACTACACCCTACAGCACTGTAACTGGAACTGTTGCACCAGCTAACCAGTTTAATGGGTCACAAGCCATGAAACCGTCTGTAGAAGACAGACTGTTATCAAACACTACTATCTTCGTCGAGCCATCGTTGAAACCCAACATTAAAACATTTGCGTCTTTAAGTGAAGAGACTGAAACAAAAGTCAGTAGTGAGAGAAAAATATCACTGCAGATAAAGAATTGTTCAGCTATCTCATCGTTACTGCACAGACAAGAAAGATAGATCTGAAAGAAATATTCACGCATGTGCTATCGGTGATTTAGTATGATCTAGCACGGTTCAGGCGGCGCGCAGCCAAGGGATGTACGTCAGGTGCAAAGGCATCTACCGACAAAAATGGAGTTTAACTTCAGGGACTATCTCCCATTTGTGATTTGAAATGTTTGATAAAATGGGGCGACCTCACTAACCCCGATACATTGCACTCTATGTGGCTTAGCAACAGGGAGTATGATATATCGGGGTAAGTTGTTTTAAAACATAAATGTTCTCGTTTGCATGCAGTTTCTGTGAAACGCCTAGGCACTACTTTGATACTATTTTATAGCCTCTGTTATAAAAAGTACCAAAGTGCCTTGGCGTTTCATAGAAACTAGCAGGGACGTGGCTAGAGGTTTCCGAGTGTTGGGGTGTAGGGTTGTGAATTTCCAACTAGGGAGAGGGACCGGGAGGGGGAATCCCCCTTCCGGTACCTCCCCCTAGTTGGAAATTCACTACCAAGGAGAATTTTGAAAATGAAGCCATGAAAGATGGCATAAAATTGATTCTAGTAACTGAAATGCCAACACATTTATGATAGAATTATCAGGTTATTATTATTTGTTATTATTCTGGGAATTGAATATGTGCTAAACAAATGCTCAAGCTGAGAACTTTAAGCAATTCACACTGTCCTAACATTAAATCAGATCTTATGCAGGAATGATCAGTTTTGGATGTTTCATAACTGTGAATGATGGAATTAACTCTTGATAACGATTTTACATGATGGGATTTTTTCGAAGTGCATTTCGAGGATTTTCATTACGATAAGTAAACGCACTATAAAAATCTCGTACTGATTGACATCATGCATACTTATGAAGCTCGATATTGCATACACAGTGGCTGTAAATAGAAACAGTTGGAATTTTTGACGATTTGAAACCGTGTTCGAATTTTGGGAAGTAAAGGAGACATCAGCATCACCAAAGAAGCTATAACATGGAGATAGATGGAATTTCCAACTACTCATGACTTATCCTCCGAATTTCCAACTATAGGAAATTTTGGTCAAGTATTGATAATAATAATAACATGATTTTCTCAGGCGTTCATTTGTGATTAGCAGCCCCACATCCATTAGCGACCCGGGGCGATAATGGCTGCTGGGCTGCTAATCACAGAGGGCGGTCCAGTTATGGAGCCCAACGCCCTCGAAAATCATGTTATTGTATAATTAACATATTATTTGCTTTGTTGATAGTGAGCACAACGAAGTTGAAATTTTCCAGACTAACAGCTACGACATTTTTGTTTTGATGAATACTACTTGCCAAATGATTTACAGTTACCCTTAAATCTCTTCTAAACGTAACGGCAATAGGCAGTCCGCTTTGTCCACAGAGATCGCCTTTCGAAGTTTATTTTTTTTAAATTTAGCTTCGAAAACATAGCTTATGAACCCTTTCAATTAAAGGGTCGAAGAGTCTGTTATTCACGTTTTGTTTTTGGCAAATACCTGCTATTCGTGCTGGCTTATGGATTAAAAACTTAAAATCATCAAATCCAAATGCAAAATTGTAGATGTTTAGCCGTTGAGAAACAGCCGAACTCATTGTTTCACATTACTGTAGACTGTCTATTCTCAAAATAAGGTGCATACTCCTCAATCAGAATACAATAGGATTGTCCTAAATCCCTTTAAATTTTGATTTTCAAAGAACCGAATGTTTGACTCTACTTACCTGTCGCCAAACTGCCACATCCTAGACACAAAATTCTTGACCGAATCCCATTCAGCCATCGAGTCCACTTTCACTAAACTCATTTCCTTCCGTCTGCAGTCTTCTTCTGCTTCAAAATAGCCAAGCGCACAGTTATTAATGTAGTAGCGATCATGGATGAAACCTGAAAAAATAAACTATTGCTGTTTGATAGTTTCGGTTTTTTTCAAAAATCTTATTTATAGAAGCATTTTCGAGGAAAAGTAAAACCACAATCGTTTCTATATGATTTGCATGCACCGAACAGGACTGTAATGCCAGTCGCCCGTTTAACTCTTAGAAACCGGGAGTCGAGTTTTCTAGCCTGTGATGTAATCGGCTATCTTTGGGCTGGGGGAGAATTAAAAACTCAGCAGGTGCTTCTAGTCAAGTGTCGTCTGCCTGAATAGGCAGACGATACTTGACTAGAAGCTCCTGCTTTACTGCAAGTTTTTCGCGGTATGTCATGTTCAATAAATTCATTCTGATTCCCTGGCTTCTAAGAGTTAAGTCACTGAAACGAATTTCCAGACTTCGCGTTTTTATTTGGCATGAATCACGGCGATTCTGCTTTACACATATATTGTTGGACTGTGAGCTCTGAAAACAGAGCGTTAGATGGGTATTTCAAACTAAGACTCACCTGTTCCAGAACGTATTCAAACATTATCACAAATTTATTTTACGTAGATTTTTGCGGGTGACGTGCAGCTTGGCCATGGCATTACTTTCTGCGAAAGAAACGACGGAAACGGGAAACTGCATAAATCACCATTTTCGCGACCAATGTTGAAGTTATTGTTAACTTGTTTGATCCTCTCCCGCATCATGCCATTTTCCATATCAACTTATCAACTTGTGTGTTGGGAAAGGGTGGGTAGTGCACGTGGGACCTGCATGCATAAGTGCGCATCTTTAAAAGGTTAAAGTTTACATTCGCTGATGTTATATTATGATGCGTAAGGGACGTAGCAGCTGGTTCGCCTTCGTGCTACTGGTGTGAACATCTGTGGTAGTGTACTTCATGTGAGGTCATGGTGGCACCGCACGTGACGGCGATGGCGAAACTGATGCGTCATTGGGTGCTATTAGTTCGTATATATATGATCCTCATACTGTATGTAACTAGACAAGCGAGAACATAACTGCGTTCCACAGAACTTTGGGTGAGTGGGATACGGGGTGTACAGAATAGAACCTGGCCAAAATTTCTTATAGCTGGAAATTCGGAGGGCAAGTCACGAGTAGTTGGAAATTCCACCTATCTGGATTTTAGAGCTTCTTTGGTAATGTCCCCTTCAATTCCCAAAATTCCAACTCGGTTTCAAATCGGCAAAAATTCCAACTGTTTCTATAGTCCGTTTATTTATTGCAATAAAAAAATCCTCGAAATGCACTTCAAGAAAATCACATCATGTAAAATCATTATCCTGAGTTAATTCCATCATTCACAGTTACAAAATGATGAAACATCAAAAATTGATCATTCCTGCATAAGATCTGATTTAATGTTAAGACACAGTGTGAATTGCTCAAAGTTCTCAGCTTGAGCATTTGTTTAGCACATATTCAATTCTAAGAATAATACCAAATACTAATAACCTGATAATTCTATCATAAATGTGTTGCCGTTTCGTCACTTTTATGCCCCCTTTCATGGCTTCATTTTCTAAATTTTTCTCGGTAGTGAATTTCCAACTAGGGGGAGGTACCGCAAGGGGGTTCCCCCTCCCGGTCCCTCCCCCTATTTGGAAATTCACTACCCTACACCCCCCAATCGGAAACCTCTAGCCACGTCCCTGATAGATCCCCTCACGTGGACACAGGAGTACTTTCATGGGTAGATATATATTCCTTCTACTGGCTAGAGGCATTCAGCTTGGCGAATGTAGTGCATCAAGGCCGTCGCTTAAGGGAATTGTCAACGTGTGAGTAACTATGGGCTTTGTAGCCGGTGTGTCATTCACGAATAGAACGATCGATGGAGGTGTGTGTCTTCCAGTCAGTCATGCCAAGACATGGTTGGTATTCACTGATGGATCGAGGGTGGGTGGAATGGGGCAAGGTTCAAACATAATTAAGGTACGAACTGCGCGACGCGATGAGTATGCAAGGATAAGCCTAGGCTGAGCTAACTGGACATCTTCATTGAAGGAGGACCTTTGTTGGTTTGGGAGGTGTTGGTATGAATTTCAGACCCTTGTCCAGTGTGTTTTTCAAAATACTGTGTGCAGATGTAGAGATTGCAAATGTGCTTGTTCGCATTAACCCTTTAAACTCTGGTGGTATCTTCCATGCCAGTTCAATGGCAACAGTTGTAAGAGTCCACGTTCATTATTTTGGGGTAGATCAGCTAATATTTTCAACGTGCAGCCCCAAGGATCCACGTATTGAGAATGCTCTCTCTGGTGCGGTTG
The DNA here is from genome assembly GCA_031216915.1 of Pictodentalium vernedei. Lineage (NCBI taxonomy): Eukaryota > Metazoa > Mollusca > Scaphopoda > Dentaliida > Dentaliidae > Pictodentalium > Pictodentalium vernedei. The sequence goes on from CM062292.1 coordinate 289,239,484, forward strand.
AGAGCGAACGCTGCAATGGCACTGTCAATAGTGGGTGTCTTCTCCACTGAACAGAAGGTATCCGTGAGAGGTCCGTATGGATGAGATGAAGTCAACAATACCCCACATGGAGGGAACTCTTCCATGTCAGCTCAATGACAGCAACTGTAAGAGTCTATATTCATTATTGGGGTGGGGTGGGACGTTGGGGTGGGTGGGGGTATAGCTCAGATAATACTTTCAACGTGCAGCCCCAAGGATCCACTTATTGAGAATGCTCTCTCTGGTGCGGTTGAGAGCGAACGCTGCAATGGCACTGTCAATAGTGGGTGTCTCCTCCACTGAATAGAAGGTATCCGTGAGAGGTCCGAAAGGATGAGTTGAAGTCGACAATACCCCCACATGGAGGGAAATGCGTGCCTGAGATTATTAGTATACATATGGGTTTCTGATTGAGCGGACAACGTTTCCTGACAACTAGAGGTGACATAGGAGAACTGGGTGTTTTCCAATGAAGTGGCGGCATAATTGATACCACCCCATAGTAGACGCGAGTGTAGCAGTCGGGAAATGGACGGAAAGAGGTTTCTGGTCACAGGGAATGAAAATGAGAGGGCAGAACGCTCTCTGACGAGTGTTGGGAAGTAGGCTGCTGTTAGACACGGTGGATTTAGGTGTCATTGCTGGTGGCGGATTCGACAATTCTAATGTGATTTCAGGTTGTTTAGAGGCAAAAAGAGATTTTTAGGGGGAAAAAGAGTTCCTGAAACATGAACAATCAGGGGCCAATACTATAAAACTTTTACAGTTGTATTTTCTAGAATTTTCTTTCCTAGTTATGACTTTAAATGGGTTAAAATGAAACATTAGCATTTTTAAAGATCTGGTAATTTGCCATTTGGAAAATTGCCATATCCTTTAAAATGCTAATGATTGTGTTGGCTTCCCAATTTGTGCGTTCAGAATCAGGATGGACTAGCCAGAGTTCCACCGAAATCTGTGATTTGTAACCAGAGTAGTTGGCTTGCGAAGGCGGGGGTGGGGGGATTGTGACTTGTTAATGGTCCCTGGTCCCGTGAACATTGAGGCACAAATGTGTCAAGTGTTGAAGTAGAAGTAGACGAAGCTGTGGTAGCTGTTGGCTATTCAGTTTAGGGGCCAGTTCTCTGGACAGTGGTGTACCTGTCTGCGCTGCGAACACTGGAACATTTGGATTTGTGGCTAGTCTCACCTGTGTGTGAGGTGTTGGCTGCGCGTATAGACGGGTTGGTTAGTCATTCCCGATTTCTGTCGTTTTGGAACGCGCGGAAGTGAATCATGAATTATCTGTTTTCTGTAAATTGTGTCCGGGGGGGGGGGGGGGGGTCGGCTGATGGGGGCGTTTTGGAGGACACTCCTCTGGTGGGGTGGTTGATCTCTCCCTTGGTGAGTGGAGTGCACCCCTTGATGAATAGGAGGGAGTATTAAGAGAGGTGGCCATTGTATTCGGACCACAGTTGGGGGTTCGCATCGTGATAGCCATATTCCCGATGTACTGCATATTACTGACCACCTTGTACTGGGACGTAACAACCGTTTCTTATTCTCAGGTCCTCTTTCCACATTCGTTGTCAACCGATAAAATCGGTTGATAACGAATGTCGAAAAAGGAACTGGGAATAAGTAACGGTTGTCACGTCAGTAGATTGTATTTGGTTAGAGTAGATACACTTTATGGTATTTCTGAAAACCTTTAACCCTTTACCTAATCTGAAAAGCAGACGACCTTTGCAAAAATAATTCTTGAATAACTAATTGTTTTCATTTTTTGTCTCAAAAACATAGGTTATGACCCCTCGTTGGAACGAGCTCGACGAGCTCGTTCCAACGAGGGGTCATAACCTATGTTTTTGAGACAAAAAATGAAAAAAATAATGAAAATTAACTGGCGATTTTTGAGAATAGCGCTGGCCGGTTTTGCCGTTACGTTAGGTAGAGGGTTAATAAGATGGTTGGTCCCATTCGTTTATGTTGCCGATTTGGGACTTCGGGTCATCCAAGTGTTTAGATAACTCAGATTCAAGATTGATATACGATTGATGTATTGATTTTCTAAGTGTTGTGATAAACGCAGTGTATTGTGGAACACTAGAATGCCCACAACAGTGGAAATATTGTTTCCAAATTTTAAGATGCAGTTCGTTTGCAGCATAGATCTGATTGAGAGGTTTGGTTCAGGCCTACGGAGGGCGACATTTTGTAAATTGCATTACTGATAAATACGGTGTTTGTGGTGTACATCCTACTCCTGAGACATGAACAATCAGGGGCCAATATTATAAAACTTTTACAGTTGTATTTTCTAGAATTGTATTTTCTAGTTATGACTTTAAATGGGTTAAAATGAACCATTAGCATTTTTAAAGATCTCGCAATTTGCCATTTGGCAGATTGTCATATCTTTTAAAATGCTAATGATTCATTTTAGTAAGTTATATTAATAGGTAGAAAATATAATTCTAGTAAATACAATTGTAAAAGTGTTATGGTATTGGCTCCAGGTAACATTTTGTTGCAGTCGGTGTCTGTTGAAGTCGACAATACCCCCATATGGAGGGAAATGCGTGCCTGAGATTACTGGTATATATTTGGGGTTCGGATTGAGCGGACAACGTTTCCTGACAACTGGAGGTGACATAGGAGAACTGAGTGTTTTCCGATGAAGTGGCGTCATAATTGTTACCACCTCCATAGTAGACGCGAGTGTAGCAGTCGGGAAATGGACGGAAAGAGGTTTCTGGTCACAGGGAATGAAAATGAGAGGGCAGAACGCTCTCTGACGATGTTTTGGGAAGTAGGCTGCTGTTGGACACGGTAGATTTAAGTGTCATTGCTGGTGGCGGATTCGACAATTTTAATGTGATTTCAGGTTGTTTAGAGGCAAAAAGAGATGTTCAGAGGGAAAAAGAGTTCCTGAAACATGAACAATCAGGGGCCAATACTATAAAACATAGCCAGAATAGTTGGCTTGCGAATGCGGGGGTTAGGGGGGGGGTGGGGTTATGACTTGTTAATGGTCCCTGGTCCCGTGAACATTGAGGCACAGATGTGTCAAGTGTTGAAGTAGAAGTAGACGAAGCTGTGGTACCTGTTGGTTATTCAGTTTAGGGGCCAGTTCTCTGGACAGTGGTGTACCTGTCTGCGCTGCAAACACATTTGGATTTGTGGCCAGTCTCACCTATGTGTGAGGTGTTGGCTGCCGTAGACGGGTTGGTTAGTCATTCCCGATTTCTGTCGTTTTGGAACGCGTGTCTGTGTTGCTGCATCGTGGGTTGCAACATTTTTATGGTGGCGCTGGGGTACATAAGATCACCTGGACTGACAGAGTACATGTAGATAAGAACTCTTTTGTACTTCCGGGAAAAAACTCTGCTATGTGTAACAAGCTTGAGGCGCTTGAAGCTCAAACAACCGTATGCAGTGATCGATAGTTAAAGGCTATTTCTATAACCCTGGTAATATTACAGACAATGGATGCTGTTGAAAGTGGCGTTAAACCCTAATAAGCAAATAAACAGACGGTGGATTTGAAATTTAACTTCGCTCACCTTTCATTATTTTCATTCAGCATGTATGTGTAGTTTGATGGCAATTTTTACCTTAATTTGGGGAACATTTAGACATTTGTTAACCCTGTGCAGAGAACATGCAATGGAAATCAAAAACATAATTTCCGGCGAGTTTTAATGTTTCAGTTATTAATATTATTGCACGCCTGTTCTATGAAATCCTCATCTACAGCAACACACACCAAACCATGCGGAAAATGAAAATCTGTTCCACACATATGTGCGGAACGAAAATCGTTGACTGACTATTTTTTTAAATAGATGCGAAATTTCACTGGAATTTTCTACAAATCGTGCAACGTAATTACAATTTGAAACGCTAGCGATAGCTAAAAATTGTCCCCCTGAGTTCCAATGTGTTCTAAGTGCCACTAGGCACATAGAACACATCGGAACTCAGTGGTCGAAATAGTAACACGGGTTCCCCTCGCAAATTTGGTTGGCGATAGAAAGTGCTGATTTTGTTGACAGTTGTCAAATGAATTGCTGAATGTCCTTCAAATAATTGTTTTTAAAGACGTGAAGGCGTGTAAAAAACACAGAACGACACGAGTGTGTGAATGGGTTATTCGATATGGCTCTTGTACTATCGCGGAAGGATAAAACTCGAGGCAGCGGCCTCTCGTTCTATTTTTCCGCGCCGGCACTCGTGCCATATCGATTAACCCATTCACAAACGTGTGTCGTTTTGTGTATTTTCTTACAAAGTATCATTTTATTACAATTATAGATGACGCATGACTCATTAGGCTACTTAAAAAAATATATGTAGTCCCTTAAAAATTGCCAAATTTTCGCTGAAAACAAATTATATTTTCAGCCATTTTTTGGTCATCTTCCTGTCGGGGTCTGCGTTGCATTGCGGATTGCAACATTTTCATGGTGGCGCTGGGGTACGTAAGATGACCTGAATATACAAATTATAACAACAGTTAGTTAATGTAGTTTGTCATATTCCGTCTCGTAGACGAGACCAGATTAACCAGATTAAACAGGATGCCTACTTTTTTTTTCAACTGAAGATTTTTTTTATATTTCGCTGGGGCGGCTGATTCATTAGATAAAGTGTTTTATTATATGCCAGCCCGTGAATTATCGCAAATTATCTAAAAGATATTTATCGATATCTATCGACTCGATGGATATCGAGGAATATCCCTCAGTAGCTTCCTAAATGACGTCACGCTACGCTGCATCAGGTCGCCTTGATGGAGCGATCAGCTGATCTTTGTTTTTGTTTTGAAACGTACGCATTTGGGGTCGAATTGTGCTGAATATTGTGCAATAAAATATCTCGTAACGTATATTAAAAAATAAAATCTACTCTATTTTAGTCAGTATCGGGAACTATCGCATGAGGGTGGACCAGAACGTTTAATTTTCTCGAGCGCTTGCGCGAGTGAAGAATAATACTTTTAAGTCCACACGATCATTTTTTTCAGGAGCTTCCTAAATGACGTTACGCGTCGGCGTATGACGTCGCCTTGGAGGAACGATCTGCAGATCTTTGACATTCTCTTGAAACTGTTTACAGTCGATTTGGGCCGAATATTGCGCAGTAAAATGTCACGTAGCATATAAATAAAAAGAAAATCTACACCATTTTAGTGAATACCGGGAATTATCTCATTCGTGTGGACCTAAAAGTATTATTTTTCACTCGCGCAAGCGCTCGTTAACAATAAAACTTTCAGGTCCACACTCATGAGATAATTCCCGATATTCACTAAAACAGCGTAGATATCCTCTATTTAACCCTTTAATACTTTTGTACGTCTTATAACGTACGAAATCAAACAGCGCGTTCATGCTTTTGTACGTCTTATGACGTACGAAATCAAACAGCGCGTTGATACTTTTGTAAGTCTTATGACATTCGAAATCAAACAGCGCGTTCATACTTTTGTACGTCTTATGACGTACGAAATCAAACAACACGTTGATACTTCGTGGTCCTCTATTTTGTTATTATATTTCGATTTTTTAGAGTTTTAACCTCAGTTTCTATTTTCTCCCGAATGGTGCTCAATGATAACCGTTGAGCCAAATGTTATCGCAGTTTAAAATATTAATATAATCCTTCTGTCAAGGCTTCTTAACTGGTTGAGTGCTGGAAGCCACTATCGGAGCTTTCAAAAAATGAGGATACCAAAGCAAAAGCCAACACTTTCCTTGCTTATATTTCATATTCAGTCAAACACAAATAATATTTTTTTATATAAATTTGTTTTATTACAAATTATTGGAGAGTGCCTGTGGGCACTCCAATACTTTGTAATAAAGCAAGTTTTGAATAACAAATTCAGACCACAAAAATAATTTACCTCTCAACCAGTTAATCACTAATGTGAAAAATATACTGAACTTTGTGGCGCGACCCCTAAAAGTCGTGTGTATTTCTTTCAGCGGGTCGAGGAGTGGGTTCGGTCCAGTGGCGGACCCAGGATTCTGGGTTTGATTCTGGGACGCCACATTTCAGTCGTGGGTCATGATGCGAAGCATCACTCGATCATAGCGGAGATTAGGGACGAACGCAAGAGGGGCTACACCACTCTTTTCAGCGGGGCCGGGAGGGGATCTCATGGGAAAATGTTGGAACATGGAAGGTCAGAGTGGCTCTCCACTGGCTTCTTTGCGCATGGCCACAATGTTTTCTAACCAAAATATTCCAGCATTCAAATTTAGAAGAAAAGAAGCCAATTTATATCGGGTCACGCGAGACCCGCGTAGGAGCTACGCCTATATCTGTATGCATGGGGGATGGTATTATAGGCGATAACACATGGACATCCACAACCAAAGGTGTTACTGCCAATAATATCGTGGCCCTTGGTATTGGGGCTTGTAAAAAAATGAATTACAAAAATAGGTGTGGCGCACACCTGGTGCGCCCCCTCTGAATCCGTTTGTGTGGTCCCCAAATATGAGCGGGTGCCAAAAAACAGCATACCTTATTGAGAAGTGTTTTATGCCCCTCCCCTGGATAGTTGGTAAAATATTGGTAAGATCTTCACCAACGAGAGCCATATACGTGATACAGCGTACTTGCGGACTGTTGGATTTACTTTAATTTATTGTGTCTTCATATCACACAGTCTTCAAAAAATATTTTGCCGATTCTCCAGGAGGGAGGGGGTCGGGAAAAAAAATGCAGACACTGATGCTGGGGTGAGTGAGTGGTCAAGGAGGCCGAAATCAATTTTTTCCGAGTGCTTGTAAAAAGAATTTTGTACAATTTTTGGGAAACTTTTATATGAAGATCAGTAGCACACCATTAAAGAACCAATAAAAAGATACTCAAGATATCAGGGGGTACTTACCATGGGTTATACAACTATCGAATAGTTATCCTGGCTCATCTGATACTGAATATATTGTACGATAATATCTGCATCATCCAAACTAAAACACATCAGTAATTTTAGTTATCGAACACAGCACCCTAAATACGCTATCATTTGGGTGTTCTGTTTGATTCCGTATTTGATTATTGAAATTACTGATCAATGCGTTTGGTAGGTTCAGAGTTGAGTTAGCCGGAGCAAAGATAATTCTGTGAACAGTTTCAGACGTGGATGTACAGTACGTGGAGAGTGGATTGTAACTAAATCACCCTCAGAGTGGAGTTATCACCCAAACTATAAGTTTCAAATTTTGTATATATCGACTAAAAACACAAGCAACGTTTCAGCCAATGGACCTCCGGGTTTAACCCGGAGGTCCATTGGCTGAAACTTTGCTTGTGCTTGTTATGCTTTGCAACAAATTTGTAATTTTTGCTTGGGCGGAATCTCCACTCTGCGGGTGATTTAGTGATAATACACTCTCCACGTACTGTAATAACAAAATACTGCCTTTTTCGGTTGCACAGAGATGTACATTGTACTATTCAGCAACAAGAGAATTTCTATCCAGTGATGTATCCAGATCTAGCATGAAAATATCAAGGAATCTTCTTGTTCATTGTCATTGCAGGAAGTATATAACACAAAAGTTATTAAAAATTAAATTACTGGCTTTTACTTTAAGCAAATGTGATTCAAACAAAAACAGTTACTAGCCCTAGCAGGGCTCTACATGAAATTTAAAATGAGTAATGATTTTGAAAACCTCAGAAAAAAACCCTCAAAAACATAAACGACTTAGCTTACGTCCTTCCAAATATATCTATGTGGAAGGCAGTAAGTTGAGTCAGTTATGACATTGAACTCTTTACCTAACACACCATTTAAAAAAAAATTAAACAATTAATCAGATGATAGAGTTTCAGATATGTCATAAATCTTATTAAGCTTCCTCGCATACAGGCGTACATAGAGGTCCTCCATATATGGATAAAGTGAGCGTGGCAGTAAAAGAGTTAAATTTCTGGTCGTTTCTGATCGCTATGTTAGGTAAAGGGTTAATACCTCTCCCTGGGGTATTTATGAAACCGGGTCTGACTGAACTGAAAAATGATTAGGAAAACCTCAACCAAGAAAGCTCATAAACTAAAATGACTCAGCTTTAGTCATTTTAGTTTATGACAAAGATGAGTCATATGAGTATGCAGAAAGCAGTAAGTCTGAGTAAGCTAAGTTATTTATGACATCTAATATCTCTACCAGGGTTCTACGTGTTTGAAATGGAAAATAATTTGGAAACGCTCGACCAAGAAATCTCAGAAACAAAAATGATTCAGCGTATTGCCTTCAACATCTGATTAGAAAAAGATATGACAGTCTCTGGCCTCTTCAGGGTCTCTTTACCCAAATGTTAATTGTAATATAGTTGCCTTTTCAGTTTGCGGCACCAAATACAGCCCACTTGCAGCCACACATCTAAATATTTAGCAGTTTAAAAAACAGTTTCTACTTACCACTTGCGAACAGCAATCCAAGCAGCAAAAGCAGGAACAAGACGGCAAACGACATATTAAGACAATAATATTGATGCAGAATAACTTAACTGATGCTCAACAAACGTCACAAGTTAAATTTGATTTTTAAATTCCCGTACTTAGTATCCATCGGCTGCATATCGATTAGCGATTCGTAATTATCAGAGACAAGGTGCAAGAACCAATGATTGCATTGCTTTCTGGGAGCATGCGTCGGAGGAAATGGATCATTGAAATATTTTGTCTTATAAACCAGTTAACCCTATCCCCAACATAATGGACAGATCAGGCCTGAGCTATTCACAAAAAATAGCCAAACAACTTTTTTCATTTTTTGTCTCAAAACATACCTTTTGATCCCTCATTTGGGCGTGGTCGTTCCAATAAAGGATCATAAGCTATGTCTTGGAGACAAAGAAAGATGTTTTTTTTTAGTTATTTAACCCTTTACAAAAACCAGCCAGCGCTATTCTCAAAAATCGCCAATTGCTTTTCATTATTTTTTCATTTTTTTTGTCTCCAAAACATAGGTCATGACCCCTCGTTGGAACGAGCTCATCGAGCTCGTTCCAACGAGGGGTCATAATCAATATTTTTGAGACAAAAAATGAAAAAAGTAGTTATTCAAGAATTGTTTTTGCAAGTGTCGTCTGCTTTTCATGTTAGGTAAAGGGTTCAGAAATTTTTACAAGAGTCACCTGCTATTCGAGTTGGGTAGAGGGTTAAATTATGCATTACTCTTTGTTTCCTATTGTGGGATATCTCGATAAATATTCATCCTAATTAATCTCGTCATGAAAATAGACTTTCGATAAAGTTTAAAGTTATCTCCCCTGAACAGGCGAGGAAGCTTGAATCAAGAAGTATGCGTTTGACCCTTGGCATCAGTGGGAAAGAAGTGAAGTTTCTTTTTTGTTATTTTTAATAAACAAAAACAACATACATCGCTGGGGGCTGTCTGTTTTCGTTTATTAAAAGTTACCAACAGAAACTTGGCTTTTTATGGCAATCTAAAGAAGAGAGTTGTATAGGAAATTCAACGCAAGCTAAAATTCAGAGCCGAAAGCGGAGATTCGTCGAGGTGAGAGAAGAGGTAGCTGAGCTACCCAAACGTCGCGGCTTCCCCGGTGGGGAAGCCGAGACGTTCGGATAGCTGAACTAAGAGTAGATGAAGAGGAAACTTCAGACTTTGTGAAAAGAATGAGAAACAATATCGTAATTGCAGTGTATTTATATCTTCAACCACTACACTACACATTGAATAAATCATGTCTCAGTCAAAAAATCTCTGTATGTCTGCTCCGAACCTAAAAAAAGATCACAACAAAGACTCCAGGAAGGCAAGGACCAAAGAAATGAGGCTGAGAGAAAAGCCAAGCTGGCCAGACGAAAAAGCAAAGAGGGAAGTAATGTAAAGCTAAGTAATAGGTCTAGTAAAAGTGGGATATTATCAACAGCAATAGCCACACTAGCCACAATAGCGGAAGCGTGGTGTCTCAGTGATAGACTGTTGGACTTATAGGCTAGAGCTCCCGAGTTCGATCCCCGTCCGGGACGACCTGCTTTATGTCCTTGGGCAAGGCACTTTATCCCGGTTTCCTACATGGGGGCACGATGACGCCGTGTACTAAGGCGTACTACTACACGTCAATGGTGCACATGTCTTCAACCGCTGTAACCCTGCTTGAGCGGAACTTGACCAGAGTTAGAATGTTGAGGAGCTGACAGTTGTTCGTCGATGCTCGGTGGTTCTCTCCGGGTACTCCGGCTTCCTCCATCCGTAAAACTGTCGCGGTCTCGATTAGCCATTGTGCATAAGTATATGGCCTTAAACACCAATGTATAAATAAATAAATAAATAAATAATAATAATAAAAAAAATTAAATAGCCACAATAGCGACTGTGGCAGCAATGTTATAACAGGTGGACCGAGCGTCGTTGTCACCTGTAATAATAGTAATAACAACAGCGGTAATATTGAAATATTGAAACCTGGGCTTTGATATCTTGTACGCCAGGGAAACGGCAGTCAGGAAAAATCTGGCAATAACCAGTGAAAAAGGAAGAAATGAGAAATAAATCGCCAGACTGGGACAGAAGAGAGACTGAGGTTGGGCGTTTACGGAAGGTGAATGAGAGACTAAAGAGGGACAGTGAGAAAAAAACAAAAAAAGTTTGCTCGACCAATTCACGCAGCTCAGAAGTCAGATAAGATAAGGACAGTGAGCTCCTTAACTCCATGCTCACCACGAAGCGGGAAGAAAGAAAGATGGCGATTGAATGCGACAGAGAGAAAAATAAAGAGTTCACGGCTAAGCTGAAAGAGCTTAAAGCTCCCCTCCTCTATAGACAAAAGGAGGCAAATGAGTCCCCTAACAAATTCAAGACCGAATCAAATCCACGCGAACCCCACCCGCTAGCCAAAAACACCGATTGCAGTGAACGCTCAGAGGTATCTAAGCCCGTCGGAAAACTGGAGCCAACCTCCAACCTCGCGTCCCATATTGTAGGCAAGGACTTGTCTCAACTACTTGAAACACAGTTTCTCGACACCCAGAAATCGAGGCTAGCGAAGCCCCAGGCGACCCCAGCCAAGCCCACGGAAACCCAAACCAAACACCAAGGAAAAGAATGCTTCAGTCAGGGGAGGGGGGGGGGGGTCGGATTCCGACTTCCAATTCGCAAGGGACATAGGCTGCGCCATGCCTGGCTGTCAATAGGAACGATTCGTCTCAAACGCCAAGGGAAGTCAGACCTGGAAACTGTAGGTGCTTGCCCTACCAGGCACGTGAAGGTTGAATGTTTAAGCAAAGCGCGAACCCATACTCTGACGACTACGGAGGCAACCCCCACCCTACCCATTGTGAAATTAGAAGAATTTCTCGACAGCAGATCGTACATTAGAAAACAGTTTTTAAGTTGAGCACTTTGTATTATTAACAAAATGACCGAGCATACATGATCACAATTATTGAAGAAATATTGGGTAGACCAAGAATACCTGACTATAGCGACTTGATTGTGTATCACACAAAGCATAGTTTTACGATGTACTGAATCAAAGAATGTTATACATGTAACATGACTACGACCACCATCTGTTTCAAGAGTTTTTTACTCTGTAGCCAGGTCTGAAAACCAAGATCCTTTTTGAATCTCGGGTTTTAGGCCCTTTCTTACACATATTGGTGTAACTGGTCTTAATTTAGTACTCATGAACACCAAAGAACAAAAATTAACAGAAACAGCAAGGAGTAAGTGGGAGACACTCCACGATAGCCTAGGCAACTGATCACGTCGCTTGGCTGCACCACGAGGGTAAAGAGGCTCCAGAGAGAGTGAAGTATTTATGTTATTTTTCAGCACTGTACTGAGCTGAACTGAAGCGAAGTGATGTAAAGGGGACGGAATCATGGCATCAAAAGATATAATTTTTATTTTCTCATCTGGTTATTAAACGCAGACAGGACAATTTCGAAAGTTACAGCGAACATTCTCTGAATATCTGTCGAGGTTTTAGGCCATCAGCTTCTTTTTAAACTGCGGCCTGGTTAAGTTCTGTGTATTCTGATCGATTGTATTCCAAAATCTGAGGAACCTCTGGAAAGGGAGATCTGATGAAAACTTTGTCCTCAGCTTAGGAATTTGTAATTGGTGATCATTCGTGGTCCAGTGGTATTTCAGTTTGCTCTTGATCGAAAGGTTGTGAGTTCGATTCCTCTTCATGATATGCAAGATTATTCATTTTGTTGTTTTTCAAAATGTGATTTCCTGATAGCCTGGAGCTGAGTATTTGATATAAATACTGTTGGTGAATCCGTTGTCGTATAAACTCAGACAAAACAATAATCACCGATGCAAGCAGCCATTGTGTGTTGCTTTTTCACATTGTTTCCATAAAAATGTTTTTCAGTTGTATCGTTAATATTGTGTAATTGCGGCCAATGGATTGTAGAAAGTCGGGGCCCAGTGGTAATTTAATTCCTACTACGACCGAAAGGTTCAGTATTCGCTTTACCTTTGCGAAGCGAAAGTCAACTTGCTTTCTCTTTGTGAAATGTCTGACGAGAAAAAAAAATTTCTTGGGACAAGTATCTGCTTAAACACTTGACACTAAGAATATTTCTCACTGACGCAAATTAACATTGCAGCAAATTGAAAAGCTTCAATGACAGAATGGCAATTCGCAATGTGTTTAAAGGTAACCTCGAAGGACATAAGTATTGCATTCTTGATGTAATACTTCGTGGCATAGAGGTATTTCAGATTGTTTGTGATTGAAAGGTACCAACTTCGAATCCCCTTTATGATATGCGAGGTGATTTATTTTCTTTTCTTCCAAAACATCACCCCAGTGAACATTATTTTCCTGATCGCATGGGGCGGAGTGTTGTGTTTATTGCAAATACTCTTGTTAAATCCGTTCTCTTGTGAACTCATGCAAAACAATAATCACTGACGCAAGCCGTCATTATCGCTTTTTCAAAGTCTTTCCAATAAAATGTGTTTTAGTTGTATTGTTTATGAAGTATAATTGAGGAGAAGCTATTGTAGAGCGTTGTGGAACAGTGGTAATTTTATGTAACCAACACCAAAAGGTTCCGTGTTCGATTCCCCTTTGGGAAAGGGAAATGGACTTTCTTTTTCTTTGTTAAATTTAATATCTGACGAGTAAAATGATTTCTTTGGACAAGCATCTGTATAAAACTATGAAACTCAAAATATTACCATTCCACTGACGCAAACTGCCGTTGGATTTTCTTATTCTTGCTAGGGGTCATATTGACCTCGGGATGTTTTGAAAACGACATTACGTGTGTTGTACCGGCTCCGCGGTTACTTGAATTGATCGACTTTTGATCTTGGGGTCCTGGGTTCGATTCCTCGACGAAGCACCAAGCGCTTGGAGTTCAAAGCTTGTGACAAATACATTTTAACACAAAAAAAAAAACAAACAAACAACCTACAACTGTAAGAGCTACCAGTGTTTAAAGGCGATGGATGATTGCAAGCATTTTTGGAAGTTTTTACAGGATATCTAGTTTATTTTGTGTAAAATGAATTAACTTTCATCATGATTGTCAAACTAATTTAAACCTCGAACTCTTAATGAAAGCTTGTGCTTTACGTAATTGTTATTAGTATAAACAAATAAATAACTATAAAATCAAAGATTTTAATGAATAATATTTTTCAGTCGGTCGTCTTTCACAGTGAAGAAATTATTAAAGGTAATCCAGGCGCTCCCCTGTCACAAGGAGTCTCGATCACCCGAATCACGATTTGAACGAAGGGAGAGAACTCAAAACAAAATATCGGTCAAAAAGACATTTCTGGTCGCAAGTTTAGAGAGTATTCAGCCTAAAATCGATGACAGCTTGAAAATTGACTGCAAAATTATAATACCGAGACGCTATTTGCTCACTTGGGGTCTCGATTCCCCCAAATCCTTTGTCCCTGTTTACAGTCGTGAACGGAATAAATAGATGGTGCAGATAGTGTCGAAATAAAACGTTTAACGATGTTTTATGTGAAAGAACTGATGAACAACGAATATATTCATTGCGTGGATTCATTTATGTATTTATCTTAACTACGTTAATCTGTGTATTCTCACTTTAAATAACATAAATAAGATGTGACCAGTCAGTTCTGAATTATAATATGAGACATCAGCCTTGTGGGAATCATTTATTACCTATCCTCCCAATAAATCTTTTATCTTGTAAACTAAACAGACCAGTTATAATATTCATATCACTTTTCGTCACGATTTGGTAAGTGGGGGATACTCCACGATAGCCCAGGCAATTGATCACGTCGCTTGGCTGCACCACGAGGGTAAAGAGGCTCAAGAGAGAATGAAGTATTTATGTTATTTTTCAGCTCTGCTCTGAGCTCAACTGAAGCGAAGTAAAGTAAAGGGGACGGAATCATGGCATCAAAAGATATAATTTTTATTTTCTCATCTGGTAATTAAACGCAGACAGGACAGTTTCGAAAGTTACAGCGAACATTCTCTGAATATCTGTCGAGGTATAAGGCCATCAGCTTCTTTTTAAACTGCGGCCTGGTTAAGTTCTGTGTATTCTGATCGATTGTATTCCATAATCTGGGGAACCTCTGGAAAGGGAGATCTGATGAAAACTTTGTCCTCAGCTTAGGAATTTGTAATTGATGATCCTTCGTGGTCTAGTGGTATTTCAGTTTGCTCTTGATCGAAAGGTTGTGAGTTCGATTCCCCTTCATGATGTGTAAAATTATTCGTTTTGTTATTTTTCAAAAGGTGATTTCCTGATAGCCTGGAGCTGAGTATTTGATATAAATACTGTTGGTGAATCCGTTGTCGTATAAACTCAAGCAAAACAATAATCACCGATGCAAGCAGCCATTGTGTGTTGCTTTTTCACATTGTTTCCAAAAAAATGTTTTTCCGTTGTATCGTTAATATTGTATAATTGCGGCCAATGGATTGCAGAAAGTCGGGGCCCAGTGGTAATTTAATTCCTACCACGACCGAAAGGTTCAGTATTCGCTTTACCTTTGCGAAGCGAAAGTCAACTTGCTTTCTCTTTGTGAAATGTCTGACGAGTAAAAATAATTTCTTGGGACAAGTATCGGCTTAAACATTTGACACTAAGAATATTTCTCACTGACGCAAATTAACATTGCAGCAAATTGAAAAGCTTCAATGACAGATTGGCAATTCGCAATGTGTTTAAAGGTAACCTCGAAGGACATAAGTATTGCATTCGTGATGTAAAACTTCGTGGCATAGAGGTATTTCAGATTGTTTGTGATTGAAAGGTACCAACTTCGAATCCCTTTTATGATATGCGAGGTGATTTATTTTCTTTTCTTCCAAAACATCACCCCAGTAAACATTATTTTCCTGATCGCATGGAGCGGAGTGTTTGTTACAAATACTCTTGTTAAATCCGTTCTCTTGTGAACTCATGCAAAACAATAATCACTGACGCAAGCCGTCATTATCGCTTTTTCAAATTCTTTCCAATAAAATGTGTTTTAGTTGTATTGTTTATGAAGTATAATTGAGGAGAAGCTATTGTAGAGCGTTGTGGAACAGTGGTAATTTTATGTAACCAACACCAAAAGGTTCCGTGTTCGATTCCCCTTTGGGAAAGGGAAGTGGACTTTGTTTTTCTTTGTTAAATTTAATATCTGACGAGCAAAAATGATTTCTTTGGACAAGCATCTGTATAAAACTATGAAACTCAAAATATTACCATTCCACTGACGCAAACTGCCGTTGGATTTTCTTGTTCTTGCCTGGGATATATTGACCACGGGATGTTTTGAAAATGACGTTATGTGTGTTGTACCGGCTCCGCGGTTACTTGAAGTGTTCGACTTTTGATCTTGGGGTCCTGGGTTCGATTCCTCGACGAAGCATCAAGCGCTTGGAGTTCAAAGCTTGTGACAAATACATTTTAACACAAAAAAACCCCAAACAACCTACAACTGTAAGAGCTACCAGTGTTTAAAGGTGATGGATGATTGCAAGCATTTTTGGAAGTTTTTACAGGATATCTAGTTTATTTTGTGTAAAATGAATTAACTTTCATCATGATTGTCAAACTAATTTAAACCTCGAACTCTTAATGAAAGCTTGTGCTTTACGTAATTGTTATTAGTATAAACAAATAAATAACTATAAAATCAAAGATTTTAATGAATAATATTTTTCAGTCGGTCGTCTTTCACAGTGAAGAAATTATTAAAGGTAATCCAGGCGCTCCCCTGTCACAAGGAGTCTCGATCACCCGAATCACGATTTGAACGAAGGGAGAGAACTCAAAACAAAATATCGGTCAAAAAGACATTTCTGGTCGCAAGTTTAGAGAGTATTCAGCCTAAAATCGACGACAGCTTGAAAATTGACTGCAAAATTATAATACCGAGACGCTATTTGCTCACTTGGGGTCTCGATTCCCCCAAATCCTTTGTCCCTGTTTACAGTCGTGAACGGAATAAACAGATGGTGCAGATAGTATCGAAATAAAACGTTTAACGATGTTTTATGTGAAAGAACTGATGAACAACGAATATATTCATTGCGTGTATTCATTTATGTATTTATCTTAACTACGTTAATCTGTGTATTCTCACTTAAAATAACAAAAGATGTGACCAGTCAGTTCTGAATTATAATATGAGACATCAGCCTTGTGGGAATCATTTATTACCTATCCTCCCAATAAATCTTTTATCTTGTAAACTAAACAGACCAGTTATAATATTCATATCACTTTTCGTCACGATTAGGTAAGTGGGGGATACTCCACGATAGCCCAGGCAATTGATCACGTCGCTTGGCTGCACCACGAGGGTAAAGAGGCTCCAGAGAGAGTGAAGTATTTATGTTATTTTTCAGCACTGTTCTGAGCTGAACTGAAGCGAAGTAAAGTAAAGGGGACGGAATCATGGCATCAAAAGATATAATTTTTATTTTCTCATCTGGTAATTAAACGCAGACAGGACAGTTTCGAAAGTTACAGCGAACATTCTCTGAATATCTGTCGAGGTATAAGGCCATCAGCTTCTTTTTAAACTGCGGCCTGGTAAAGTTCTGTGCATTCTGATCGATTGTATTCCATAATCTGGGGAACCTCTGGAAAGGGAGATCTGATGAAAACTTTGTCCTCAGCTTAGGAATTTGTAATTGATGATCCTTCGTGGTCTAGTGGTATTTCAGTTTGCTCTTGATCGAAAGGTTGTGAGTTCGATTCCCCTTCATGATGTGTAAAATTATTCGTTTTGTTATTTTTCAAAAGGTGCTTTCCTGATAGCCTGGAGCTGAGAATTTGATATAAATACTGTTGGTGAATCCGTTGTCGTATAAACTCAAGCAAAACAATAATCACCGATGCAAGCAGCCATTGTGTGTTGCTTTTTCACATTGTTTCCAAAAAAATGTTTTTCCGTTGTATCGTTAATATTGTATAATTGCGGCCAATGGATTGTAGAAAGTCGTGGCCCAGTGGTAATTTAATTCCTACCACGACCGATAGGTTCAGTATTCGCTTTACCAGTGCGAAGCGAAAGTCAACTTGCTTTCTCTTTGTGAAATGTCTGACGAGTAAAAATAATTTCTTGGGACAAGTATCTATCTGCTTAAACACTTGACACTAAGAATATTTCTCACTGACGCAAATTAACATTGCAGCAAATTGAAAAGCTTCAATGACAGAATGGCAATTCGCAATGTGTTTAAAGGTAACCTCGAAGGACATAAGTATTGCATTCTTGATGTAATACTTCGTGGCATAGAGGTATTTCAGATTGTTTGTGATTGAAAGGTACCAACTTCGAATCCCCTTTTATGATATGCGAGGTGATTTATTTTCTTTTCTTCCAAAACATCACCCCAGTAAACATTATTTTCCTGATCGCATGGAGCGGAGTGTTTATTACAAATACTCTTGTTAAATCCGTTCTCTTGTGAACTCATGCAAAACAATAATCACTGACGCAAGCCGTCATTATCGCTTTTTCAAATTCTTTCCAATAAAATGGGTTTTAGTTGTATTGTTTATGAAGTATAATTGAGGAGAAGCTATTGTAGAGCGTTGTGGCACAGTGGTAATTTTATGTAACCAACACCAAAAGTTTCCGTGTTCGATTCCCCTTTGGGAAAGGGAAGTGGACTTTCTTTTTCTTTGTTAAATTTAATATCTGACGAGTAAAATGATTTCTTTGGACAAGCATCTGTATAAAACTATGAAACTCAAAATATTACCATTCCTCTGACGCAAACTGCCGTTGGATTTTGTTGTTCTTGCTAGGGGATATATTGACCACGGGATGTTTTGAAAATGGCACTACGTGTGTTGTACCGGCTCCGCGGTTACTTGAATTGATCGACTTTTGATCTTGGGGTCCTGGGTTCGATTCCTCGACGAAGCACCAAGCGCTTGGAGTTCAAAGCTTGTGACAAATACATTTTAACACACAAAAAAAACAAACAACCTACAACTGTAAGAGCTACCAGTGTTTAAAGGCGATGGATGATTGCAAGCATTTTTGGAAGTTTTTACAGGATATCTAGTTTGTTTTGTGTAAAATGAATTAACTTTCATCATGATTGTCAAACTAATTTAAACCTCGAACTCTTAATGAAAGCTTGTGCTTTACGTAATTGTTATTAGTATAAACAAATAAATAACTATAAAATTAAAGATTTTAATGAATAATATTTTTCAGTCGGTCGTCTTTCACAGTGAGGAAATTATTAAAGGTAATCCAGGCGCTTCCCTGTCACAAGGAGTCTCGATCACCCGAATCACGATTTGAACGAAGGGAGAGAACTCAAAACAAAAAATCGGTCAAAAAGACATTTCTGGTCGCAAGTTTAGAGAGTATTCAGCCTAAAATTGACGACAGCTTGAAAATTGACTGCAAAATTATAATACCGAGACGCTATTTGCTTACTTGGGGTCTCGATTCCCCCAAATCCTTTGTCCCTGTTTACAGTCGTAAACAGAATAAATAGATGGTACAGATAGTGTCGAAACAAAACGTTTAACGAAGATGTTTTATGTGAAAGAACTGATGAACAACGAATATATTCATTGCGTGAATTCATTTATGTATTTATCTTAACTACGTTAATCTGTGTATCCTCACTTTAAATAACATAAATAAGATGTGACCAGTCAGTTCTGAATTATAATATGAGACATCAGCCTTGTGGGAATCATTTATTACCTATCCTCCCAATAAATCTTTTATCTTGTAAACTAAACAGACCAGTTATAATATTCATATCACTTTTCGTCACGATTTGGTAAGTGGGGGATACTTCACGATAGCCCAGGCAATTGATCACGTCGCTTGGCTGCACCACGAGGGTAAAGAGGCTCCAGAGAGAGTGAAGTATTTATGTTATTTTTCAGCACTGTTCTGAGCTGAACTGAAGCGAAGTAAAGTAAAGGGGACGGAATCATGGCATCAAAAGATATGTTTTTAATATTCTCATCTGGTAATTAAACGCAGACAGGACAGTTTCGAAAGTTACAGCGAACATTCTCTGAATATCTGTCGAGGTATAAGGCCATCAGCTTCTTTTGAAACTGCGGCCTGGTTAAGTTCTGTGTATTCTGATCGATTGTATTCCATTATCTGGGGAACCTCTGGAAAGGGAGATCTGATGAAAACTTTGTCCTCAGCTTAGGAATTTGTAATTGGTGATCTTTCATGGTCCAGTGGTATTTCAGTTTGCTCTTGATCGAAAGGTTGTGAGTTCGATTCCCCTTCATGATGTGCAAGATTATTCATTTTGTTGTTTTTCAAAATGTGATTTCCTGATAGCCTGGAGCTGAGTATTTGATATAAATACTGTTGGTGAATCCGTTGTCGTATAAACTCAAGCAAAACAATAATCACCGATGCAAGCAGCCATTGTGTGTTGCTTTTTCACATTGTTTCCAAAAAAATGTTTTTCCGTTGTATCGTTAATATTGTATAATTGCGGCCAATGGATTGCAGAAAGTCGGGGCCCAGTGGTAATTTAATTCCTACCACGACCGAAAGGTTCAGTATTCGCTTTACCTTTGCGAAGCGAAAGTCAACTTGCTTTCTCTTTGTGAAATGTCTGACGAGTAAAAATAATTTCTTGGGACAAGTATCGGCTTAAACATTTGACACTAAGAATATTTCTCACTGACGCAAATTAACATTGCAGCAAATTGAAAAGCTTCAATGACAGATTGGCAATTCGCAATGTGTTTAAAGGTAACCTCGAAGGACATAAGTATTGCATTCGTGATGTAAAACTTCGTGGCATAGAGGTATTTCAGATTGTTTGTGATTGAAAGGTACCAACTTCGAATCCCTTTTATGATATGCGAGGTGATTTATTTTCTTTTCTTCCAAAACATCACCCCAGTAAACATTATTTTCCTGATCGCATGGAGCGGAGTGTTTGTTACAAATACTCTTGTTAAATCCGTTCTCTTGTGAACTCATGCAAAACAATAATCACTGACGCAAGCCGTCATTATCGCTTTTTCAAATTCTTTCCAATAAAATGTGTTTTAGTTGTATTGTTTATGAAGTATAATTGAGGAGAAGCTATTGTAGAGCGTTGTGGAACAGTGGTAATTTTATGTAACCAACACCAAAAGGTTCCGTGTTCGATTCCCCTTTGGGAAAGGGAAGTGGACTTTGTTTTTCTTTGTTAAATTTAATATCTGACGAGCAAAAATGATTTCTTTGGACAAGCATCTGTATAAAACTATGAAACTCAAAATATTACCATTCCACTGACGCAAACTGCCGTTGGATTTTCTTGTTCTTGCCTGGGATATATTGACCACGGGATGTTTTGAAAATGACGTTATGTGTGTTGTACCGGCTCCGCGGTTACTTGAAGTGTTCGACTTTTGATCTTGGGGTCCTGGGTTCGATTCCTCGACGAAGCATCAAGCGCTTGGAGTTCAAAGCTTGTGACAAATACATTTTAACACAAAAAAACCCCAAACAACCTACAACTGTAAGAGCTACCAGTGTTTAAAGGTGATGGATGATTGCAAGCATTTTTGGAAGTTTTTACAGGATATCTAGTTTATTTTGTGTAAAATGAATTAACTTTCATCATGATTGTCAAACTAATTTAAACCTCGAACTCTTAATGAAAGCTTGTGCTTTACGTAATTGTTATTAGTATAAACAAATAAATAACTATAAAATCAAAGATTTTAATGAATAATATTTTTCAGTCGGTCGTCTTTCACAGTGAAGAAATTATTAAAGGTAATCCAGGCGCTCCCCTGTCACAAGGAGTCTCGATCACCCGAATCACGATTTGAACGAAGGGAGAGAACTCAAAACAAAATATCGGTCAAAAAGACATTTCTGGTCGCAAGTTTAGAGAGTATTCAGCCTAAAATCGACGACAGCTTGAAAATTGACTGCAAAATTATAATACCGAGACGCTATTTGCTCACTTGGGGTCTCGATTCCCCCAAATCCTTTGTCCCTGTTTACAGTCGTGAACGGAATAAACAGATGGTGCAGATAGTATCGAAATAAAACGTTTAACGATGTTTTATGTGAAAGAACTGATGAACAACGAATATATTCATTGCGTGTATTCATTTATGTATTTATCTTAACTACGTTAATCTGTGTATTCTCACTTAAAATAACAAAAGATGTGACCAGTCAGTTCTGAATTATAATATGAGACATCAGCCTTGTGGGAATCATTTATTACCTATCCTCCCAATAAATCTTTTATCTTGTAAACTAAACAGACCAGTTATAATATTCATATCACTTTTCGTCACGATTAGGTAAGTGGGGGATACTCCACGATAGCCCAGGCAATTGATCACGTCGCTTGGCTGCACCACGAGGGTAAAGAGGCTCCAGAGAGAGTGAAGTATTTATGTTATTTTTCAGCACTGTTCTGAGCTGAACTGAAGCGAAGTAAAGTAAAGGGGACGGAATCATGGCATCAAAAGATATAATTTTTATTTTCTCATCTGGTAATTAAACGCAGACAGGACAGTTTCGAAAGTTACAGCGAACATTCTCTGAATATCTGTCGAGGTATAAGGCCATCAGCTTCTTTTTAAACTGCGGCCTGGTAAAGTTCTGTGCATTCTGATCGATTGTATTCCATAATCTGGGGAACCTCTGGAAAGGGAGATCTGATGAAAACTTTGTCCTCAGCTTAGGAATTTGTAATTGATGATCCTTCGTGGTCTAGTGGTATTTCAGTTTGCTCTTGATCGAAAGGTTGTGAGTTCGATTCCCCTTCATGATGTGTAAAATTATTCGTTTTGTTATTTTTCAAAAGGTGCTTTCCTGATAGCCTGGAGCTGAGAATTTGATATAAATACTGTTGGTGAATCCGTTGTCGTATAAACTCAAGCAAAACAATAATCACCGATGCAAGCAGCTATTGTGTGTTGCTTTTTCACATTGTTTCCAAAAAAATGTTTTTCCGTTGTATCGTTAATATTGTATAATTGCGGCCAATGGATTGTAGAAAGTCGTGGCCCAGTGGTAATTTAATTCCTACCACGACCGATAGGTTCAGTATTCGCTTTACCAGTGCGAAGCGAAAGTCAACTTGCTTTCTCTTTGTGAAATGTCTGACGAGTAAAAATAATTTCTTGGGACAAGTATCTATCTGCTTAAACACTTGACACTAAGAATATTTCTCACTGACGCAAATTAACATTGCAGCAAATTGAAAAGCTTCAATGACAGAATGGCAATTCGCAATGTGTTTAAAGGTAACCTCGAAGGACATAAGTATTGCATTCTTGATGTAATACTTCGTGGCATAGAGGTATTTCAGATTGTTTGTGATTGAAAGGTACCAACTTCGAATCCCCTTTTATGATATGCGAGGTGATTTATTTTCTTTTCTTCCAAAACATCACCCCAGTAAACATTATTTTCCTGATCGCATGGAGCGGAGTGTTTATTACAAATACTCTTGTTAAATCCGTTCTCTTGTGAACTCATGCAAAACAATAATCACTGACGCAAGCCGTCATTATCGCTTTTTCAAATTCTTTCCAATAAAATGGGTTTTAGTTGTATTGTTTATGAAGTATAATTGAGGAGAAGCTATTGTAGAGCGTTGTGGCACAGTGGTAATTTTATGTAACCAACACCAAAAGTTTCCGTGTTCGATTCCCCTTTGGGAAAGGGAAGTGGACTTTCTTTTTCTTTGTTAAATTTAATATCTGACGAGTAAAATGATTTCTTTGGACAAGCATCTGTATAAAACTATGAAACTCAAAATATTACCATTCCTCTGACGCAAACTGCCGTTGGATTTTGTTGTTCTTGCTAGGGGATATATTGACCACGGGATGTTTTGAAAATGGCACTACGTGTGTTGTACCGGCTCCGCGGTTACTTGAATTGATCGACTTTTGATCTTGGGGTCCTGGGTTCGATTCCTCGACGAAGCACCAAGCGCTTGGAGTTCAAAGCTTGTGACAAATACATTTTAACACACAAAAAAAAACAAACAACCTACAACTGTAAGAGCTACCAGTGTTTAAAGGCGATGGATGATTGCAAGCATTTTTGGAAGTTTTTACAGGATATCTAGTTTGTTTTGTGTAAAATGAATTAACTTTCATCATGATTGTCAAACTAATTTAAACCTCGAACTCTTAATGAAAGCTTGTGCTTTACGTAATTGTTATTAGTATAAACAAATAAATAACTATAAAATTAAAGATTTTAATGAATAATATTTTTCAGTCGGTCGTCTTTCACAGTGAGGAAATTATTAAAGGTAATCCAGGCGCTTCCCTGTCACAAGGAGTCTCGATCACCCGAATCACGATTTGAACGAAGGGAGAGAACTCAAAACAAAAAATCGGTCAAAAAGACATTTCTGGTCGCAAGTTTAGAGAGTATTCAGCCTAAAATTGACGACAGCTTGAAAATTGACTGCAAAATTATAATACCGAGACGCTATTTGCTTACTTGGGGTCTCGATTCCCCCAAATCCTTTGTCCCTGTTTACAGTCGTAAACAGAATAAATAGATGGTACAGATAGTGTCGAAACAAAACGTTTAACGAAGATGTTTTATGTGAAAGAACTGATGAACAACGAATATATTCATTGCGTGAATTCATTTATGTATTTATCTTAACTACGTTAATCTGTGTATCCTCACTTTAAATAACATAAATAAGATGTGACCAGTCAGTTCTGAATTATAATATGAGACATCAGCCTTGTGGGAATCATTTATTACCTATCCTCCCAATAAATCTTTTATCTTGTAAACTAAACAGACCAGTTATAATATTCATATCACTTTTCGTCACGATTTGGTAAGTGGGGGATACTTCACGATAGCCCAGGCAATTGATCACGTCGCTTGGCTGCACCACGAGGGTAAAGAGGCTCCAGAGAGAGTGAAGTATTTATGTTATTTTTCAGCACTGTTCTGAGCTGAACTGAAGCGAAGTAAAGTAAAGGGGACGGAATCATGGCATCAAAAGATATGTTTTTAATATTCTCATCTGGTAATTAAACGCAGACAGGACAGTTTCGAAAGTTACAGCGAACATTCTCTGAATATCTGTCGAGGTATAAGGCCATCAGCTTCTTTTGAAACTGCGGCCTGGTTAAGTTCTGTGTATTCTGATCGATTGTATTCCATTATCTGGGGAACCTCTGGAAAGGGAGATCTGATGAAAACTTTGTCCTCAGCTTAGGAATTTGTAATTGGTGATCTTTCATGGTCCAGTGGTATTTCAGTTTGCTCTTGATCGAAAGGTTGTGAGTTCGATTCCCCTTCATGATGTGCAAGATTATTCATTTTGTTGTTTTTCAAAATGTGATTTCCTGATAGCCTGGAGCTGAGTATTTGATATAAATACTGTTGGTGAATCCGTTGTCGTATAAACTCAGGCAAAACAATAATCACCGATGCAAGCAGCCATTGTGTGTTGCTTTTTCACATTGTTTCCATAAAAATGTTTTTCAGTTGTATCGTTAATATTGTATAATTGCGGCCAATGGATTGTAGAAAGTCGGGGCCCAGTGGTAATTTAATTCCTACCACGACCGAAAGGTTCAGTATTCGCTTTACCTTTGCGAAGCGAAAGTCAACTTGCTTTCTCTTTGTGAAATGTCTGACGAGTAAAAATAATTTCTTGGGACAAGTATCTATCTGCTTAAACACTTGACACTTTTTTTTTTTTTATTTTTAAAAACATTACATATTTACAAATATAAACATTATCACAGATAACGCAATAAATAACATTTTCCAGCTAAACTTCACTCGCACATTCACACACTGTCAAATGAATCCCGAAAAAGGTACATGTTCCCAACCCCTAATAGTATGACTATTTTAATTATCATGTTATCTGCGCAACCCTTCCCTTACCCCACTATAATTCGTATTGCACAAGACAGCTTTGCTATTCAAAAAGCTAGGGAATCTAATATTAATAATTCTGTTACATTCTTAGTGCCAATTAAAAAAGTCTTGGCTTCCACCATATCACACCTCACAACAAAATGATAGCCTATTAGAAGTGATCAAGTGAAAACAATCATCCACAACCTAGCTGCTAAAAAGTATCAAAATTTACCAAAATCTCCTCATTCACCAGAGAGACAAGGCTATTGTGGTCTAATATCTTCTTAAAAAATTCACCTATACAACCATTATGCTTGCAGAAAGTAAAATACATTTTTAAATGTGATGACAGCAGTACATGCCATAAAGAATTAACCCTAACCCACTTCTGCTCCTTTAGAAAGAAATTTCTCCTTTTAAATACTGCTAATCTATACGAACTTAACATTAGATTTAAAAATGTGCAATTGCCATTTTTCAATTTTTCTGGACACCCAAACAGGATAAAATGGTCAAACTGTTGCGTACTTATAACATTGAAGGTAGGGCCAAGTAAATTTTCTGAAATATTTCTGCAAAGTTCATAACTTTTTGACAGTAAAGGGCATTTAAGAAATATGTGACTTATATTTTCTTTGTCTAATGCACACAGCGGACACATTGCGGACCGTTGTTGCTTTGTGATAAACTGTTTTTCCATTGT
Source organism: Pictodentalium vernedei (assembly GCA_031216915.1). Taxonomy (NCBI): domain Eukaryota; kingdom Metazoa; phylum Mollusca; class Scaphopoda; order Dentaliida; family Dentaliidae; genus Pictodentalium; species Pictodentalium vernedei. The sequence goes on from CM062292.1 coordinate 289,265,535, forward strand.
GTATATAACATTGTGGTATATTTTAAAATCCAAGTCCACCATTTCAAAAGATTTAATTCTCTTATCCACCAAAGACCATGGCAATTTAAAATTACTCATGTCATTAAACAAAGTACCCCAGAATAACTCACCAGTAGGACACTGAAACTCCTGTTCTCTAAATATTTCATATGCAGCTTTAGTGGTCAAAAATTCAACACTGGTAACACTTGACACTAAGAATATTTCTCACTGACGCAAATTAACATTGCAGCAAATTGAAAAGCTTCAATGACAGAATGGCAATTCGCAATGTGTTTAAAGGTAACCTCGAAGGACATAAGTATTGCATTCTTGATGTAATACTTCGTGGCATAGAGGTATTTCAGATTGTTTGTGATTGAAAGGTACCAACTTCGAATCCCCTTTTATGATATGCGAGGTGATTTATTTTCTTTTCTTCCAAAACATCACCCCAGTAAACATTATTTTCCTGATCGCATGGAGCGGAGTGTTTATTACAAATACTCTTGTTAAATCCGTTCTCTTGTGAACTCATGCAAAACAACAATCACTGACGCAAGCCGTCATTATCGCTTTTTCAAATTCTTTCCAATAAAATGTGTTTTAGTTGTATTGTTTATGAAGTATAATTGAGGAGAAGTTATTGTAGAGCGTTGTGGAACAGTGGTAATTTTATGTAACCAACACCAAAAGGTTCCGTGTTCGATTCCCCTTTGGGAAAGGGAAGTGGACTTTCTTTTTCTTTGTTAAATTTAATATCTGACGAGTAAAAATGATTTCTTTGGACAAGCATCTGTATAAAACTATGAAACTCAAAATATTACCATTCCAATGACGCAAACTGCCGTTGGATTTTGTTGCTCTTGCTAGGGGATATATTGACCACGGGATGTTTTGAAAATGACATTACGTGTGTTGTACCGGCTCCGCGGTTACGTGAAGTGTTCGACTTTTGATCTTGGGGTCCTGGGTTCGATTCCTCGACGAAGCACCAAGCGCTTGGAGTTCAAAGCTTGTGACAAATACATTTTAACACAGAAAAAACAAACAACCTACAACTGTAAGAGCTACCAGTGTTTAAAGGCGATGGATGATTGCAAGCATTTTTAGAAGTTTTTACAGGATATCTAGTTTGTTTTGTGTAAAATGAATTAACTTTCATCATGATTGTCAAACTAATTTAAACCTCGAACTCTTAATGAAAGCTTGTGCTTTACGTAATTGTTATTAGTATAAACAAATAAATAACTATAAAATCAAAGATTTTAATGAATAATATTTTTCAGTCGGTCGTCTTTCACAGTGAAGAAATTATTAAAGGTAATCCAGGCGCTTCCCTGTCACAAGGAGTCTCGATCACCCGAATCACGATTTGAACGAAGGGAGAGAACTCAAAACAAAAAATCGGTCAAAAAGACATTTCTGGTCGCAAGTTTAGAGAGTATTTAGCCTAAAATTGACGACAGCTTGAAAATTGACTGCAAAATTATAATACCGAGACGCTATTTGCTCACTTGGGGTCTCGATTCCCCCAAATCCTTTGTCCCTGTTTACAGTCGTGAACAGAATAAATAGATGGTACAGATAGTGTCGAAACAAAACGTTTGACGAAGATGTTTTATGTGAAAGAACTGATGAACAACGAATATATTCATTGCGTGGATTCATTTATGTATTTATCTTAACTACGTTAATCTGTGTATCCTCACTTTAAATAACATAAATAAGATGTGACCAGTCAGTTCTGAATTATAATATGAGACATCAGCCCTGTGGGAATCATTTATTACCTATCCTCCCAATAAATCTTTTATCTTGTAAACTAAACAGACCAGTTATAATATTCATATCACTTTTCGTCACGATTTGGTAAGTGGGGGATACTCCACGATAGCCCAGGCAATTGATCACGTCGCTTGGCTGCACCACGAGGGTAAAGAGGCTCCAGAGAGAGTGAAGTATTTATGTTATTTTTCAGCACTGTTCTGAGCTGAACTGAAGCGAAGTAAAGTAAAGGGGACGGAATCATGGCATCAAAAGATATAATTTTTATTTTCTCATCTGGTAATTAAACGCAGACAGGACAGTTTCGAAAGTTACAGCGAACATTCTCTGAATATCTGTCGAGGTATAAGGCCATCAGCTTCTTTTTAAACTGCGGTCTGGTGAAGGTCTATGTATTCTGATCAATTGTATTCCAAAATCTGGGGAACCTTTGGAAAGGGAGATCTGATGAAAACTTTGTCCGCGGCTTAGGAAACTGTAATTGATGATCCTTCGTGGTCCAGTGGTATTTCAGTTTGCTCTTGATCGAAAGGTAGTGAGTTCGATTCCGCTTTATGACGTGGAAGATTATTCATTTTGTTATTTTCAAAAACCTCTCACAAGTGAAGGTGATTGCCTGAAAGCCTGGAGCTGAGTATTTGATAAAATACTCTTGTTAAATCCGTTGTCGTTTAAACTCAGGCAAAACAATAATCACCGATTGAAGCTGCCATTGTGTGTTGCTTTTTCACATTGTTTCCAAAAAAACGTTTTTCAGTTGTATCGTTAATATTGTATAATTGCGTCCAATGGATTGCAGAAAGTCGGGGCCCAGTGGTAATTTACCCCACTAATTATTATTTTCTTGATCGCATGGACCGGAGTGTTTGCTACAAATACTCTTGTTAAATCCGTTCTCTTGTGAACTCATGCAAAACAATAATCACCGAGGCAAGCCGTCATTATCGCTTTTTCAAATTATTTCCAATAAAATGTGTTTTAGTTGTATTGTTTATAATGTATAATTGGGAGAGGCTACTGTAGTGCGCTGTGGCACCGTGGTAACACTAACCAAATCGTGACGATAATTGATTTGAATATTATAACTATTCTATTTTAGTTTACAAAATAAAAACGTTTATTGGGAGGATAGGTAATAAATGATTCCCACAGGGCTGATCTCTCATATTATAATTCAGAACTGACTGGTCATATCTTATTTATGTTATTTAAAGTGGGAATACAAAGATTAACGCAGTTAATATAAATGCATAAATGAATCCACGCAATGAAGATGTTCGTAGTTCATCAGTTCTTTCACGTAAAACATCTTCGTTAGACGTTTTCTTTCGACACTATCTGTACGATCTATTTATTCCGTTCACGACTGTAAACAGAGACAATGGATTTGGGGGACTCGAGACCCCAAGTGAGCAAATAGCGTCTCGGTATTATAATTTTGCAGTCAATTTTCAAGCTATCGTCGATTTTAGACTGAATACTCTCTAAACTTGCGACCAGCAATGTCTTTTTGTCCGAATTTTTGTTTTGAGTTCTCTCCCTTCGTTCAAATCGTGATTTGGGTGATCGAGACTCCTTGTGACAGGGAAGCGCCTGGATTACCTTTAATAATTTCTTCACTCTGAAAGACGACCGACTGAAAAAGATTATTCATTAAAATCTTTGGTTTTATAATTATTTATTTGTTTATACTAATAACAATTACGTAAAGCAGAAGCTTTCATTAAGAGTTCGAGGTTTAAATTAGTTTGACAATCATGATGAAGTTTAATTCATTTTACACAAAACAAACTACATATCCTGTAAAAACTTCAAAAATGCTTGCAATCATCCATGGCTTTTATACACTGGTAGCTCTTACATTTGTAGGCTGTTTGCTTTTTCCGTGTCAAAAGTTATTTGTCACAAGCTTTGAACTCCAAGCGCTTGGTGTTTCGTCGAGGAATCGAACCCAGGACACCAGAATCAAAAGTCGAACACTTCAAGTTACCGCGGAGCCGGTACAACACACGTAATGTCATTTTCAAAACATCCCGTGGTCAATATATCCCCTAGCAAGAACAACAAAATCCAACGGCAGGTTGCGTCAGTGGAAAGGTAATATTTTGAGTTTCATAATTTTTGTACAGATGCGTGTCCAAAGAAATCATTTTTACTCGTCAGATATTAAATTTACCTAAGGAAAAGAAAGTGCGCTTCCCTTTCCCAAAGGGGAATCGAACACGGAACCTTTTGGTGGTGGTTACATAAAATTACCACTGTGCCACAACGCTCTACAATAGCCTTGCCTCAATTATAGAACATCAACGATACAACTAACACACATTTTATTGTTTTGCATGAGTTGTGACAATTATACAACATCAACGATACAACTAAAACACATTTTATTGTTTTGCATGAGTTCGCAAGAGAACAAGAGTATTTGTAACAAACACTCCGCTCCATGCGATCAGGAAAATAATTTTTTTTCTGGGGTGATGTTTTGGAAGAAAACAAAATCCCCTCGCATATCATAAAGGGGAATCGAACTCGGTACCGTTTAATTACAAACAATCTGAAATACCTCACAGCCACGAAGTATTACATCGGACACGCAATAATTATGTCATTCTAAGTTAATTTAAACACATTGCGAATAGCCAAACTGTCATTGATGCATTTCAGTTTGTTGCAATGATATTTTGCGTCCGTGAGAAATATTCTTAGTGTCAAGTGTTTATGCAGATACTTGTCCCAAAAAATTATTTTTTCTCGTCAGACATTTCACAAAGAAAAAACAAGTTGACTGAACATTGAACATTTCGGTCGTGGTTAGAATTAAATTACCACTGGGCCCCGACTTTCAACAATCCATTGGCCGCAATTATACAATATTAACGATACAACTGAAAAACATTTTATTGGAAACAATGTGAAAAAGCAACAATGGCAGCTTGCATCGGTGATTGTTGTTTTAACTGAGTTTAAACGACAACGGATTCAACAAGAGTATTTATATCAAATACTCAGCTCCAGGCTATCAGGAAATCACCTTTATTTGTGAGAAGTTTTTGAAAATAACAAAATAATTAATCTTGTACGTCATGAAGGGGAATCGAACTCACAACCTTTCGATCAAGAAAGTATCAACTGAAGTACCACTAGACTACGAAGGATCATCAATAACAGATTCCTAAGCCGAGGACAACCAGGCTGCAGTTTAAAAAGAAGCTAATGGCCTTATCCCTCGAAAGATATTCAGAGAGTTCGCTGTAACTTTCGAAACTGTCGTGACTGCGTTTAATTACCAGATAAGAAATTAAAATTATGTCTGTTGATGCCATGATTCCGTCCCCTTTACTTTACTTTACTTCGGTTCAGTTCAGCTCAGTACAGTGCTAAAAGTAACATAAACACTTCACTCTCTCTGAAGACTCTTTACCCTCTTGTTGCAACCAAGTGACGTAATCAATTGCCTAGGCTATAGTGGAGTGCCCCCCCCACCCCCCCCCCCCCACACACACTTACTCCTAGCTGTTTCTGTTAATGTTTGTTCTTTGGCGTACATGAATACTAAATTAAGGCCAGTTACACCAACATGTGTACGACAGGTCCCGAAACCCAGTTCTCTTCAAAAAGGATCTTGGCATTCAGACCTGGCTACAGACTTAAAAACTCTTGGAATAGATGGTGGTCGTAGTCATGTTACATATATAACATTCTTTGACTCAGTACGTCCTGGAACTATGCTTTGTATGATACACAATCAAGTCGCTATAGTCAGGTATTCTCGGTCTACCCAATATTTCTTCAATAATTGTGATCATTATATGCTCGGTCATTTTGTTAATAATACAAAGTGCTCAATTTAAAAACTGTTTTCTAATGCACGATCTGCTGTCGAGAAATTCTTCTATTTTTACAAGGGGCGACAGGAAGACGGCTAACTTTGCTGTGTCGCTTCCTTTCAGTATATCAAAGTATGTTTAGTTTACCTACTGTACTTTATATGTAATTGCTATGCTGTGAATAAAGGTGAATTGAAGGGAATTATATCGTTGTGAGTAACTAGCAGTGGCATTCAAACACACTGTGAATGGCCAAACTGGCATTCTCATCTTTTCATGACGAAGCTGCGGCTGAGATGGTGCCTTTGCACACCCCAAAATATTCGTCACAGGCCCCAAACCCTAATGACCTTCCGAATGTTATATCGCCCCCCCCCCCCCAAAAAAAAAACAACAAAACAAAAATGTTTGGGCACTCCATTTTATAGAATGCTGGTTGCGCGCCTGCCACCTTAAAGCTTAAGTTTATTATTAATAAAAACAAGCTGAAAAGTTAGAAATGAGAATTTGAGCATTCCGAGTTCAAAGGAAACGGATTTTCTGAGTTTTATACATTTTCCAAGCTCTTGATGGAAGAACTGAAATTTCAAATGAATTGTGACTGAAGGCTCTTCCTCTAATAATATTGCTTGCTCAAAAAGAAAATACGCTTGGGAACGCCTCTGCTATCCGGGGAATCGTTCTCTCCACCTTTCAGTGAGCTAGAGTTTTCATTAACTTGACAGAGAGCAGAGAGAGAGCCGAGAGGTCCTCGGTTCGAATCCAACCTGCGGCAACCGCGTTGTGTCCTTGGGCAAGACACTTCACCCCGATTGCCCACATGGCGGCACGATGACGCTGTGTACTGAGGCGTACTGCACGTCGATGGTGCGCATGTCTTCAACCAATCTAACCCTGCCTGTGCTGCGGTGCAGAGTTACGATGTTGGAGAGCTGACAGCTGCTCGTCGTTGCTCGGTGGTTTTCTCCGGGTACTCCGGCTTCCTCCACCCGTAAAACTGTCACGGTCACCATTAGCTATTGTGCATAAGTATGTGACCTTAAACACCAATAAATAAATAAATAATCTTGACAGAGGTGTTTAGTCAAGTGCAACTACCGATATAAATTGATGCGTGTTCACTGATATTATTATGCTGATATGTCACCCCACGTGGCCTAGTCGACTAAAACGTAAGTTTTGAATGTTTGCTAGAGGTCGAGGGTTCGCTCCTCCTCTGAAATCCTTCACTCCCAATCATTCATAATCAACAACTTTTTAAGTCTGATCTTTGAAACAACCTTTGTGTTTTGAAATCAAGTCCCACAAGCTAATAGTATTGCTTTAATACTCCTCTACAGCAATAAATGGAAACTTATTTTGTGTTTGAAGCAAACATATCAATCAGCACAACTCGTAAAGCCACGTTGTGGTGTGTTTTGTCTTATTGTTAAGTGAAACTCCAGCTCCTGTGGACGTGGGTTCCCGTCATGTGTGATTCTTTGAAAAAAAAACTGGTCTTCACAGAAACTAGCATATTCACTCTAAAGTCAGTTTGATTAAACATCAACCCAGATCAACTAGGTTGATTGAATATGAACCCGGCTGGGTTCATATTAACTCAACTCAGTTGATTTGGGTTGATTTTTTAACTCAACTCATTTTAGAGTGATAATCGATTTACAAAAACATTCCTATCCATCTGTAACAGGGGTGGGGTGAACGACTTCCCAGGGGCTAGAACCCCGGCCGAAATCTCCCTGTTGTTTTCAGATTCATTAGGATCTGGGTCAACTAGCAAACCATGGATAAAATATAACTCAACTCTGGAGGTAGAATAAACATTAAGTTATGTGTTGTGATCTGGGTGAATACACAATAAAACAGAAAACAGTTTATATGTGTTTTATTAAGAAGCCAAAATAGTATGATATGAAATGGACACGAATATGAATGACGGATCAAAAAACACAGGCCCGCTACACTTTCACCCAACATAGGTTTAAATTCCACCCAACATATGTCCAGTAAATGTGGATGTTTCCCACTGAACTCGGACCTGGAGAGAATCACTGTCAGGAACGTTGATTCTCACCAGGGCCGAGTTCAACGTGTCCCAAAATGACGGTACCCATTACGGTTAACCTTTTTACAGGCCATAAAGTGTCCACATAACTAACCTAGTGTATAGGCTTAAGTTTGTCCAGCAAGTTCAAAGCTTTATTGCCAAACCTAAAGTGGACGACGAATTATGAGCGAAACCGCCCGCTCTTGTATAGGATAATTTCGCGGGGAAAGATTTCGAATACTGGAATCTGATTGATCCCTCGCTTTCATCTCAACTAAGGAAACAGCAGCACAATGCACTACGGCGTGAAACAATAAGGTACATTGATTAGTTTTGAACATGGAAATGACTTGAAGCCAATAAAAACAGAATTAAAACGTCTGTTATGAGCAGACGAATTATAACAGAGTAATTTATAATTTTGTTGTATATTATATTTCAACTGCTGTTACCAAATCCGTTACACTTCCCCCTTTTTAAAAAGAAAATGTGTAACATTTTCAGAACCATACAGAGGTTGGTAAATAGATTAAATAAATCTTTAATATTTCATAATTTAATTTTATTATTTTCATTTAAAATGTGTCGTCCCACAAATAAAAATCCTCCATAATCACGAGACTCGACTCACCAATCCAATTCCCATGAAAACATAATTTGCAAAATGTAAACGAATGATATGAAGGAGATGAAAAAGGTGTTACAAAATTAAACAAACATGATTCCTCTACATATAGTTTAAGTTATTGTCTCTTTTTAGACATTCTATAAAGTCTTGATCTCGTCCCTCTGCTTCTTCTGACGTAGTCCTCTGGTGTTCACTGATGGAATGTTTCCAGTTTCTTTTCACTACTCGATAACAAGATAATCCTCTTGTTCTTGTTCTTCACAGTCTATACAACACACCTATCTGTTCTGGAGAAGTGAAGTTCTCTTGCATTACCACCACTCATCTCGGATTTGCTGCAACACGTTCGGCAGATTCTGCTCCATCTCTGCTAGCACCGATAGGCATCGCCGAAGTGCGACAACAGGATCAAGAATTCTTTTCTGACGCACTGAATGCTACATCGCCCTACTCCGTTGCCAGCTTCTTGTGATGGTGTACACTACGTTAATGTGAAACAGACATTCAATTTCTACAGGGAGAAGCAAACAAATTAAATGTGCAGCAGTAACAGAAATTCTAATTGCTTCTCCTGCTTTATGATTTACTGAAATTCCAAAATACGAAATACGAAATACTGGATATACTGGTTAATTTCCCAGTAATATATGCCAAACAAAGTTAAATGTTTCAATCAAGAAAGAGGATATTAGTCGTTCCCATGTGCTGGGGAAAGTCAACACTTTTACCAATTCCCAGAGAAGAACATGCAGTGTCATTTGTAGATTTGTTTCCTACCGTCAGCGACAAGCGGTCTTTTCAGCAAAGCGAGCCCTTAAGAACAATTCCGACAAAATATTCATCACAGAATCCCTTACGACAAGAAAAGGACAGTTGATCGCCAGATTGAACTTTCTCAGACGAAATCGTTCCATAGTTTCCTTTTGGACAACGGACGGGAGGATTTTTGCCTTAAAATCAGGAGGTGACAGACCACGGCTGATCAACAACGACCAGGATGTTCTAAGCTTGGAGTGACAATATTTCACATCGGACAAAACCTGATATTTGTGCAAATATATTTACTCTAGGAAGGTAACTTTTTTACCACCAATATTTTACATCGGACAGAACTCGATGCCTGTGTATATAATTTGACTCCAGGAAGGTAACTTTTTAACACCAATTTGCCAGTTTGTGATTATGAATCTCATCCAATGCCCACTGTCAAAGGTTGAAAATTCTATTATTTCATTTATTCATTTATTCATTCGCCTTCATTTTTTCATTCACCTATACTTCATTCTTCCTTTTCTTCTTTCCTTTCCTTCCTCCCACTTTCATTCATCCAGTCATTCTTCTCGTCCTTCCTACACTTGTTCCTTTATTCCCTCACCCCTTCATCTACTCTTTCACTCGTTCTTCGTTCATTCCCATATCTTCATTCTTCCCCCATACATTCCTTCCTTCCCCTTCCAGTTCCTCATTCCTTCATCTATTCATTTACTTGTTCCTTCATTCATTCCTCTATCTACATTATTCCCTTCATACATTCCATCTTTCCTCTCTTCCCCTTTAGTTCCTCATTCATTCCGTTTTATAGTTATTGTACTATTTGTCCATTGCTTTGATTTATGCCCCCACCTCGTTACAGACCAATTCATTTTGCAATTCACCATAACCAGTCCCAGCCGGAAGATAGTTATAATCCGACTGGGGAGGATAATCTGAGCTTGCTCCGAGGTGAATCATAATGCATCCAAAGTAATTGTTTTACTCAATGCAGGTATAATCACCTTCAAAACAATTTCTAATGTTCAAAAGTAAAAATTACTAAACTTCATTTATTCCCTCACATTCATCTTTTCATTCACCTATGCTCCACTCCTCCATGTCTTATTCCCTTCATCCATTCCTTCATTCCATCCATCCATCCGTCCTTACTTTTTTCCTTCCTTCCTTTACTCGTTCATTCATTCATCCATCCATCCATTCCTCAACCTTCCTTATTTCATTCCCCATTCCTTCCTTCCCTCATTTCTTCCGTTCTTCATTCAATCAGCTTCAAAGTTATTGTTATATTTTTCCTTTGCTCTGATCTATGCCCCCACCTCGTTTCAGACTGATTTATCCATCTTGCAATTGACGATAACCAGTCCCAGCTGGAAGATACGTATAGTCCAGCTGGGGCAGATTATCTGGGCTTGCGCTAAGGTCACCCTTATTACTTCCACAGTAATTGTTTACTCAATTCCTGTATACACACTCCTGTATATACTTCTGAATATGTTATAATTTTATCAGTTCACATTCAATTTTTTATTCATTCATCCAATTAATTATTCATTCATTCACTCGTCCTCTCAGTCCTTTATTCGTTCCTTATCACAGTCCTCATCGAGCTAACTCTAGCATTATGCAGCCATATCATCTTGCTTTCGTTTCTTCACACAATTATATCTCCACGTTAGAATATCTTCCCATTGGTGAAAATTAAGTTTTCCACACCATTGCTAAATGCCTCATGAATATTTACACAACTCATTAGTGTTAGAGTTTGTTCCCTGACAGCGACGTGGCTGCTGCAGAGCAGCCACGCTGCAGTTTGAACACATGCTGAAAACCCTGTGAATGCTCAACCACTATGGAAAAATGATACCAACAGAGCAGCTGCGTCGCAGTTTGTGTGCAAATGCAAACGCCATCATGAGCAATGCCCCCATTACGAGCAGCTATGTTGTGTTGCCTTTGTGCTCTCACCATAAATATATCCTTACCCCACGGTAGAATATCCTTCAATAGCAAAAAAAAACAAAACAATTTCTCATTCCCTTACGAAACGGAACATGATTATTTACACAAATTTATTGGTGTTACCGTCTGCTTCCAGATTGCGTCATGGCTGCTGAGGAGCAGCCATGGTGTAGTCTGTGTGCAGACCGTGAACCAGTGAATGCTGAACCTCAGTGGAAAAGTGATTTCCAGTTTAAATTACATTTCAATGCCCTCCATTGTGTGCAGGTATATTTCCGCGCTTTCCATTATTTATCCTAACAAATTCTGCACCCATTAGTTTGAATATCTCCTCATTAATGAAATCTCAGATTTTCTTACTCCTGTTAAACGTCACATGGACATTACACAACTTACCTGTATTACCGCTTGTTCTCAGACCGTGACATGGCTGCTGCAATATTTCCAATACATATATCCCTATCGAAACGATAGAATACCCCTCCATTAGTGAAAACTCATTTCCTCACACCCCAATTAAACACCACATGAATACTTACTCATCTTATCGGTCGGTCTTCGGAAAGCAGCATGGATGCTGCAGAGCACCCATGCTGCAGTTTGTGCACAGGCTGATAAACCATGAGAGTGGTTGACCACAATGAGAATGAAATGTCAGTTTCTAACACGCTGGTTCAAGTTCATATGAACATTTACGCAACCTACTGAAATTTTATTTATCCTAACAAACTCTGCACTCATCAGTTTGAGTATCTCCGCATTAATGAAATCTCGGATTCTCTTACTCCTGTTAAACGCCACATGGACAATTACACAACTTACTTGTATTACCGCTTGTTCTCAGACTGTGACATGGCTGCTGCAATATTTCCAATACATATATCCCTACCCAAACGATAGAATACCCCTCCATTGGTGAAAACTCATTTCCTCACACCCCAATTAAACACCACGTGAATACTTATACATCTTATCGGTCTGTCTTCGGAAAGCAGCATGGCTGCCGCAGAGTAGCCATGCTGCAGTTTGTGCACAGACAGATAAACCATGAGAGTGGCTGTCCACAATGAGAATGAAATGTCAGTTTCTAACACTCTGGTTCAAGATCATATGGACATTTATGCAACTTACTGGAATTGATGTTTGTTCTCAACCTGCAGCGTGGCTGCTGTAGTGCAGCCATGGTGCCGATTGCCCAAACTGAAAACCTGGAATTTAAATCAAAATAAAAAAGTGATACTGACTTCAAACGAAATTTCATTGCCCTCCATTATGTGCAGACATATTGTTTTGCTTTTGCATTCACCAAGTATATACCCATTCCCCACGTTAGTATTCCTTCAATAACAAAACCCAGATTCTCATACCCTTATGAAACGCAACATAATTACATACTCGACTAACTGGTGTTACCGTCAGCTCCCAAACTGCGACATGCTGCTGCGGAGCAGCCATGGTGTAGTTTGTACACAGACTGTGGACGAGTGAATGCTGAACCTCAATGGAAAAGTGTTTTCCAGTTCAAATTATATTTCAATGCTCTCCTTTATGTGCAGTCATATTTTCGCGCTCTCCATTATTTATCCTCATAATTTCTGCACTCACACGTCTGAATATCTTCGCATTGGTGAAATCTCAGATTCTCTCGCCCATGTTAAACGCTGCATGAATAATTTCCCAACTTACTTGTATTACCGCTTGTTCTCAGACTGTGGCATGGCTGCTGCTATATCTCCATTACATCCCCTATATCCCTATCCAAACGATACAATATCTCCCCATTAATGAAAAGCCATTTTCTCACACCTCATTTAAAAATCACGTGAATACTTACACCACTTACCGGTCTGTCCTCAAAATGCAGCATGGCTGCTTCAGAGCAACCACGCTGCAGTTTGGGCACTGACCGATAAAACATGATAAACCATCTTAGTGCTTGACCACAATGAGAATTATGTGCAGACATATTGTGTTGCTTTTGTGTATTCGCTAAAAATATATCCCTACCCCAGGCTAGAATATCATTTAATAGAAATAACCCAGATTCTCATACTCCTACGAAACGCAACACGATTATTTTCTCAACTTACTAGTGTTGCCATCTGCTCCCAAACTGCATCAAGGCTGCTGCGGAGCAGCCAAGGTGTACTTTGTGCACAGACTGAGAACCAGTGAATGTTGAACATCAATGAAAAAAGTGATTTCCATCCATTTTGTGCTGTCATATATTTTCGCTTCTCTTACCCCTGCTAAACGTCATATGGATAATCACACAACTCACTCGCATTACCGCTTGTTCTCTGACTGCGGCATGGCTGCAGCAATATATCCAAATATATCACTATCTAAACGATAGAATATTCCTCGATTAGTAAACTCATTTTTTACACCCCAATTTAACAACACGTGTATACTTACTCAACTTAATCGGTCTGTCCACTAAATGCAGCATGGTCGCTGCAGAGCAACCGTGTTGCAGTTTATGCACAGACTGATAAACCATGTGAGTGCTTGACCAAAATGCAGCAATATATCCAAATATCTCCCTATCAAAACGATAGAATATTTCCCGATTAGTAAACTCATTTTTTACACCCCAATTTAACAACACGTGCATACTTACTCAGCTTAATCGGTCTGTCCACTAAATGCAGCATGTCGCTGCAGAGCAGCCGTGCTGCGGTTTGTGCACTGACTGATAAACCATGTGAGTGCTTGACCAAAATGAGAATGTGTTACCCATTTCAACCCACGTGTATACTTGCTCAACTTAACGGTCTGTCCACAAAGTGCAGCATGGTCGCTGCAGAGCAGCCATACTGCAGTTTGTGTACAGACTGATAAACCATGTGAGTGCTTGACCAAAATGAGAATGTGTTAACCAGTTCAACCCACATTAAATGCACCCTATCATGTGCACCCATCTTATTTCAATATAAAGGAGCCTTTAATAGCAAAAATAAGAGATTATCATATCACTTCGATACGCAACATGATTATTTACATGTACACAAATTACTGGTGTCACCGTTTGCTCTATAACTGCGTCATGCCCCCTATTATGTCCGACAATATTATCTAATATCTATGGATTTATTCAAAGATATGCACTCCCATATGTTAGATTATCCTCCCATTAATGAAATGTCAGTTTCTAACATTGGTTTAACATTATACGAACGTGTACGCAACTTACTCGTGGTGCCGTCTGTTCACAATATGTTATATTGACACATAAACCATGTGAGTGCTTGACTACAATACAATGCGAATGTGTCACCCAGTTCAACCCATATTTTAATACACCCTATCAAGTGCACCCATTATCTCAACTTACTGGATCCTTTAATAGCTCAAAACCCAGTTTATCATACCCTTTCGATACGCAACATGATTATTTACATGCACACAAATTACTGGTGTCACAGTTTGCTACCTATCTGCGTCATGTCCCATATTATGTCCAACAACATGATCCTATATTTATGTATCTATTCAAACGAATCCCCACCCATATGTTAGATTATCCACCCATTATTGAAATGTCAGCCTCCAACACTGGTTGAACCTTTCACGAACATTTACGCAACTTACTGGAGGTGCCGTCTGTTCTCAAACTGCAGCATGGCTGCTGCAGAGCACTCATGGTGCAGTTTGTCCTAACTGCAAACCTGGCGTCTTAATCATTAGAAAAGTGATATCCACTTTAAATGAAATTTCAATGTCCTCCATTATGTGCAGACAAATTGTTTTGCTTTTGTGTATTCACCAAACATATATCCTACCCCACGTTAGAATATCCTTTAATAACAAAAAAAAAAAAACAAACAGATTCTCATACACTCACGAAACGCAAAATGATTATCTACACCAATTACTGATGTTACCGTCTGCTCCCAGACTGCGATGTGGCTGCTGCAGAGCAGCCATGGTGTAGTTTGTGTGCAGAGTGACAACCATAAATGCTGAAGCACAATGGAAAAGTGACTCCCAGTTCAAACTACATTTCAATGCCCTCCACTGTGTGCAGTCATATTTTCGCGCTTTCCACTATTTATTCCAATAATTCCGACACTCACTCGCTTGAATATCATAGCTCTACTGAAATCTTAGATTCTCATACCCCTGCTCAACGTCACTTGAATAATTACACAACCTAGTTGTATTACCACCTGTTCTCTGACTGTGGCATGGTTGCTGCAATATATGCAATATCTCCAAATATATTCCTTTCCAAAAGATAGAATATCTCTCCATTAGTCTAAATTCATTTTCTCCCACCCCAATTAAACGCCACGTGAATACTTACTCAACTTACTGGTCTGTCCTCAAAGTGCAGCATGGCTGATGCTGAGCAGCCATGCTGCACTTTGCGAACAAACTGATAAACCATGCGAGGGCATGACCACAATGTGAACGTTCAACCATATTTTAATGCCCTCTATCATGTGCACCCATATTATTTTGTGTTCTTTTTTTCACCTATATTTTTTCCCGACCCACACGCAAAAAATAACCTCTCCTTACAAAATACCTAGTACCTATGATTATTCATAACCCACCCAACCAACTCCCGGGTTCATAATAAGACAGATTGCCAAAGTCCACATTTCAGGACTCGTGCCCTTGTCCCAACTTCTCCAACTGTACCTCAAGTCACAGTAATCTAGACAGCAGAGTAGAACATTTGTGTTATTAAAACTCTTTGTTTCCTTCATTGTGTACCAAACTTTATGACGACTAACTTAGTCTCGTTTGATGATGTTCAGAACGATGCAGCCTTTGACTTTGTTACACAATTCAACAATGAAATTGACTGTGTTTCGGAAGATGATCCTATTTCTCCACTCAATGCCGACAGGAATAACTGCAAATTCTACACTCCCGGAACGTTCTCTTCAACAGTAGGCACGTGTAAGAAATCTTTTGCTTTACTTAACATTAATTGTAGAAGCTTGAATGCCAATTTTGAACAACTATAGAGTCTGATTTCTGATCTTCAAAAAAATGATAATATCTTTGACATCATAGGTATCACTGAAACTTTCAATGTGAAGGAAAACATCTCTTACACCTTAGACGGCTACCATCCGCTTGTTCTACGTACTCGTCCCTCCGATGATGATGGTAGGGGCGGGGTTGGTGTTTTTGTTAAAGATTCTATACCATTCAAAACTAGGAACGACTTAAGCATTTTCATTCCCCATGTGTTTGAATCACTATTTATTGAACTCACTGGAAATTACAAATCAATTGTAGGAGTTATTTATCGCCCCAATACCGCCCCAAAAGCGGATCTTGACTTGTTTTTATCCCAATATTCCAACTTACTCGACAAAATCACTTCTGAGAAGAAGACAACCTATCTGATGGGCGACTTCAATATAGATCTACTAAACTTTAACCAACACCAGAAAACTAATCAGTATTTAGAATCATTGTTCAGCACTGGATTCACACCTATGATAACCAAACCTACAAGAGTAACAAACCATTCAGCGACTATAATTGACCATATTTTTTGCAATAAACTCGACTCTAATACCTCCGGAATAATTATTACAGATGTCAGCGATCATTTCGCAACATTTTACATCAAAAACCCCAAATAGTACCAAATCCAACGACAATACATTCCAACCAAAGAGAATCTTCAACACAAGGAATATCAACTTATTTAAACACCTACTATCCCAATTTGATTTCAATAATGTATGCCAAGAGGCTCGTGCTAACGAAGCTTATGAAAAGCTCCTATCAATTCTTAATACGACGTTTAATCAAGCCTTCCCACCGACGATAAAGAAGACCCCGAAAAAATACGTCAAACGAGAACCATGGATGACTTACGGTCTTCTACAGTCCTCCCTGAACAAACATAAACTGCTTGAAAAAAAGCTGAGGGCCCCAACCAACGACAATATTACAAGATACAAAACCTACTGTCAAATTTTTAACCAACTCAGACGTAAACTTAAAAAAAATTATTATAGCCAATTAATTTTACAAAATAAGGGAAACATTAAGAAAACTTGGGAAATTCTCCGCAAAGCAATAAATAAGTCAAACCTTCCGCCTCCCCTACCATCATCGTTTATTGATGATAATGTAGAGTTCACTGACCCTATCCAAATTGCTGATAAATTTAACAACTACTTTATTAACGTTGGAAATCGAATTACCAACAACATGACAAGCTCCACACATCGATTCTCAGATTACCTCAATGACAGCGTCCCCGGATCATTTTTCATATCACCCACAAGCTCTGAAGAAGTAGTATCTTCTGTAAAAAGTCTCCCAACAAAAACTTCTGCTGGTAATGACAACATTTCTCCGAAACTACTAAACAACATTATACAAGAAATTGCTGTTCCTTTAACCCATGTTATTAATACCTCATTCTCAACTGGAATTGTACCATCAAAAATGAAAACTGCAAAAGTAGTACCAATTTTTAAATCTGGAGATAAACAGTCATTCGACAATTATCGTCCAATAAGTATTCTTCCCTCATTTTCTAAAATCTTAGAGAAATTAATGCACAAAAGGTTAACAAACTTTTTAGATGCAAACAACATTATTTATAACTATCAGTTTGGCTTCAGAAAGGGACACTCAACATTTCATCCGATAATGCATCTTATCAACTACGCTTCCATGATGAATAACAATGCAACTAAAGATTGCACATTATCTATTTGTTTAGATTTTTCCAAAGCTTTCGACACTATTGACCATGAAATCCTCGTCAGGAAACTTGAACATTACGGAATTAGAGGTACAGCTAATTCTTGGTTTCAGAACTATCTCTCTGAGAGATCCCAATTTGTGCAATTCGCGAGTGAATCCTCGAATCAACTCAATATTACTACGGGTGTACCCCAGGGTTCTGTCCTCGGTCCTCCATTGTTTGTGCTCTTTATCAACGACATTTGTGAGTCGACCGACATGAGTATTTTATCCTTTGCGGATGACACAACATCCTACGCATCTGGTAATGACCTCAACCTCCTAGCGGAGAGGGCAAACAATGAATTGTCAAAAATCAATGACTGGTGTCTAGCTAATAAGTTATCATTAAATGCTAATAAAACTAAGGTTCTACTTCTTCATCCCCAAAATGACAATTACAATTTCAACAATGTACAAACCCAAATTTCACTAAATAACTCAAGCTTAATAATAGCAGGTAATAATCGCCAACACAAATTCATAAAATTCCTAGGAATTGACATGGACGAGAATCTTAGATTTAATCATCATGTATCCGTAGTCTGTACGAAATTATCCAGGGCAATTTATATCCTGAATAGAGTCAAGAATTTTTTGCCGCTCGAGACACTACGTATACTCTATTTCACTTTATTTCAAAGCCATTTAATTTACGGTATACAAATTTGGGGCAATACACCAGCCACTAAACAAATTCTGAATCTTCAAAAGAAGGCTGTGCGTATCATAGCGAACAAAAAGTTCAACTCACACACCGATCCTCTTTTCAAACGTTTGAAAATCCTGAAATTTAATGATCTGTACAAGTTACATTCACTTCTATTCATGTACGACTGGTCTATAAACAACCTCCCTGTCAGTTTTGATAATACATTCCGAGTGTACTCTAACCCATCTGGTATGAATACTAGGCAATGTGGAAACCAAATCACACACAAACCCCGCACTTAGTTCTCAGCCGCTATTCCATATTTTTATTTTCCCAAACTGTGGAATGACTTAGACACAACGATAAAACCCTCACCCGAAAGGCATTTAACAAAACTTTATTCAATCAATTTTTAAACGCATACGAAGTCAATGTTAGGTGTTCCAACCCAAGATGCCCTGACTGCTTCGCCTAGATGGAACTCTCGGGGTCGTTATTACCTTCATCTCTTCTCTTCCCACAAGCTGATGAAAAGGTTGTCCCGCGGTATTCCGGTTTTTACATCACCCCATTAGCCTACGATAATTGTACTGTCCTACTAAGGAATGCGTATAAAAATTGTTGTGTTTTTTTTATTCGGAAACACTGTTGATTCGATTAGGATTCGGAAACACAGTTGATTGACGGGTTAAAACAACCCGAGACAGAACTCTTGGGAGTTTGATCCATGATGTGGAAACAATACTCAATTTTAATGTAAAGAATGTTAATATAACATAACAACTACCTGCTGTCTGGATCGACTACATTTAACTTGAATTTAACACTTCCCATTTGCCATTCTATTTTATTTATTATTTTGATTGTCTAGGGGATGACAGGAAGACAGTCGCAAGGCTATGTCATTCCCCACAGTATACATTTATACATCATTCAATAATTTTGTAACTTTACTCTCTTTCTCGTTTGTATTTGTATGCTGTATGCTGTGAAATAAAGATTGAATTGAATTGAATTGAATTGATAGATGAAATATCCAGAATACAATTAATGTAGATGAAATTCTTAATAAAATTATTTCTCTGGATTTTACAATTCCGCCAATAATTCCAAAACTATTCAAAATTTAATTGTAACGTTCTAAAGGTCAACAAGGCCACGTGGTTTCCACTAATCTAACACATGTGATAGCTCCTCGGCTTTTCCACTATCAACCATATATTACTATCGATTGGGACATATCAATATTCGAGCAGAATAAGCAGCTGTATTCAGCCTTTTGATATATATAGACTGCTCACAATTGTGCCCCATTTTAAACTTAATGGTCAATTTGGAAATTATATTTAAGGCTATCCATGGAGAACATAATTCTCAACAACCAACTATTTTACACTAGCATTCAAGAAACGTTTTTACATTTTAGTAACGAACAAGAGATTGGCCACTACCCACAAATTAACAAGCCTCAGGATTGCAATATTTCCTCTACTGTAAATTACTTGTCCCATATAAGACACTCCAAATGTACACCCCCATGGTTAGTTCAGTTTGACATATCAGTAACAGCTTCAGTTTTCGTCAGAGCTAAATGATGTATCGCAATGACATCCACAAATATTATCTACGTAATATTAAACTAGCACCCATACTACTGAAGGACGACAAACCACCTATTATTACCATAATCCAAGATGCCGGGAGCATAACTTAAAAGAGAAATATACAAATATTTACAAACTCCTACACGTCGCGATTGCTGTTTAAGAGGTAAGGTTAGAGCAAACGTCAATGTCTATTGCCAATAGAAAATTGACACACCAACACACTATGTACTACCTTCTTTAACCCTTTACCTAACATGAAAAGCAGACGACACTTGCAAAAATAATTCTTGAATAACTAATTTTTTTTCGTTTTTTGTCTCAAAAATATAGGTTATGACCCCTCGTTGGAACGAGCTCGACGAGCTCGTTCCAACGAGGGGTCATAACCTATGTTTTTGAGACAAAAAATGAAAAAATTAATGAAAATTAATTGGCGATTTTTGAGAATAGCGCTGGCCGTTTTTGGACGTTACGTTAGGTAAAGGGTTAAATAAGCAGACTACGATGTCTTATTTCGCTTTCTTGGAAAATCATCCTTCCTGGTCACCACCTAGCGTTACCTACGGTCACAAAAATACATCCAAACTAATGAGCAATGCAATCATTTTAGCTTTCAGTATCGACTTACTAAAAGATTCTTTCTTGAACCAAGTTTACTTAATAGTCAATACCTTATCGAACCTCTAACTTGGCCCTGTTTATTAGATTTAAAGTTGACCTTAAACATTTACCTAACATGAAAAGCAGACGACACTTGCAAACAAAATTCTTGAACAACTAATTTTTTTCATTTTTTGTCTCAAAAACATAGGTTATGACCCCTCATTGGAACGAGCTCGACGTGCTCGTTCCAATGAGGGGTCATAACCCATGTTTTTGAGACAAAAAGTGGAAAAATAATGAAAATTAATTGGCGATTTTTGAGAATAGCGCTGGCCGGTTTTGGCCGTTACGTTGGGTAAGGGTTAAACATTTCCAGATGTTGAAAGGAAAATTGTGGTGTTAAATCCCACAAACACTCAATACTTCTTTGTACTAAAGGGCATATAACTCGACTTCACTTCAATTTACCCATGGTCGAGTTGACTCATATGCTCCATTGATTGATTCACCAAATGGGTCATCTCTATAATGAACCTGGAAGGTGAAGGAATTTCAGAAAAAATTGTGATTCAACTGCAGACATTTTTACGACCAATACCACTCACAGCTTTTACGAATAAGCTTCTTGAGCTGCATTGGCGCTTTCAATACCTTTACTTGTCTCAAAATAAATCCACTATAACAAGATGTTAAAGAGCCTTTATCGGGTATTTTTCACATTCAGAAGTGGTTGGGCTGTGTTGACAGATCAGCTCAGACCCTCTCAAATTCTCTGGTTCAAATTGTTCAGATCGCCGACGAGCATAGGGAGGGGGGGGGGTGGTGGAGGTGGATAGGTATTTCGGCCCCTGTTAATCCCAGTTTCAGAGAGATCTTGGGGGTCTGGTACAGAGTAAAATAAAACAACAGAATGAACAGTCTATAACATTAGACTTTAACTCAGTCATAGAATGACTCTGTGTTAAAACCTTAAATACACCATCCATATGAACTTTCACTTCACCAGCAGTGGTATACTTGGGCTCATCTTGCAAAATAAAACTACTAAGTTGCACTCATCTGGGGTGAAGCCCTTGCATTTGTAATAATACAACAAAAGCTACTGAAATTATGCATATCAACAATCAAGTTCTAATTTCCACATGAATTAAATTCATCTTGATCGTTCAAAGAACGCAGACATTGTTGAGAAAAATTACCCATGATGTAAGTAGCTGTAATAAGCAGATGCAGTAGCCTCGCCAGTTTGTAACGGGGCGGGGTAACGACTCCCCGGGGGCTAGAATCCTGGCCGAAATCTCCATGTTGTTCTTCAGATTCATGAGGATCTGGGTCAACTAGCAAACCATGGATAAAATATAACTCAACTCTGGAGATAGAATAAACAATGAGTTATGAGCTGTGGTCTGGATGAAAACACAATAAAATAGGAAAACAGTTTATACGTGGTTTATTATGAAGCCAAAAATAGTATGACATGAAATGGACATGAATATGAATGACGGATCAAAAACCACGGACCCACTACACTTTCACCCAGCAATGTTCGGTAAATGTGGATGCTTCCCACTGAACTCGGACCTGGAGAGAATCACTGTCAGGAACGTTGATTCTCACCAGGGCCGAGTTCAACAGGCCCCGAAATGACGGTAACCATTACGATTAACCTTTTTACAGGTCATAAAGTGTCCCCATAACTAACCTAGTGTGTGGGCTTAAGTTTGGCCAGCAAGTTCAAAGTTTTATTGCCAAACATAAAGTGGACGACGAATTATGAGCGAGACCGCTCTTATATAGGATAATTTCGCGAGGAAAGATTTCAAATACTGGATTCTGATTGATCCCTCGCTTTCATCTCGACAAATGAAACAGCAGCACAATGCACTACGGCGTGAACCAATAAGGTACATTGATTCATTTTGAACATGGAAATGACTTGAAGCCAACAAAACAGAATTAAACGTCTGTTATGAGCAGACGAATTATAAGAGAGCAATTTATAATTTTATTGTATATCATTTTTCAACTGCTGTTTCCA
The DNA here is from genome assembly GCA_031216915.1 of Pictodentalium vernedei. Taxonomy (NCBI): domain Eukaryota; kingdom Metazoa; phylum Mollusca; class Scaphopoda; order Dentaliida; family Dentaliidae; genus Pictodentalium; species Pictodentalium vernedei. The sequence continues at coordinate 289,288,193 of CM062292.1, forward strand.
AATCCGTTACACATCCAAGACAAAATCCATCTTTTCTAATTCGTTTTGAGAGCAAATCGACCATAGCAACAGAACTGATTGGTCACATCTCATTCATGTTATCTGAAATGAGAACACCAAGATTAACGTACGGTAGTTAAAATAAATATACAAATAAATCTACACAATGAATGTATTCGTTGTTATCAGTTATTTTACATATAACATCTTCATTAAAAGGTTTATTTCGACTTTATCTGTACGATCTTTTTTTCCGTTCACGATTGTTGGCTAAGCAGAAACAACGGATTTGGGAGAATCGAGACCCCAAATGAGAAAATAGTGTCTCGGTATTAAAATTTTGCAGTCGATTTGCAACATTTCGTCGATTTTAGATTGAATACTCTCTAAACTTGCGATCAGAAATGACTTTTTGTCCGAATTTGTTTTGTTTTGAGTCCTCTCCCTTCGTTCAAATCGTGAATTGGGTTATCGAGACGCCGTGGTGACAGGAGAGCGCCTGGATTACTCCTACTCATTTCTTTTTGTTTTTGAAAGACGAAAGACTGAAAAGGATTATTCATTTATATCTCTGGTTTTATAAATATTTATTTGTTTATACTGATAATAATTAAAACAGAAGCTTCCATTAAGAGTTCGAGGTTTAAATTAGTTTAGAAGCCAAGATGAAATTTAATTCATTTTACACAAATTCAAACTAGATATCCTGCAAATACTTAAACTTGTAATCATCCATAGCTTCAAAATACATGTACTGTGGCAATGCATTAGGAGGCCATAAAATGTGATTTCCAGCAATTCTGAAAAATGCTCTCAATGACTCATGGCTGACCTCAGTGATCTTTGAATCTCCATTGAGTTTCAACTCATTTAGTGCTGATCCCAGGTCCATCCATATCATGCTTGAGGTATGAGCAGGACCTACTTTCAACATTTTTGACTCCCACACTTTTTTGAGTGGGAAAATAGATGCATGAATGTCAGAATACAATAAGAGAAGAAGAAGAAGAAGAAGAAGAAGAAGAAGAAGATATCATACAAATATAATAGGTTTCACAGACTAATATTCTGAAAAAAATTACAATTACGAAGACCCCCCACCCCACCCCCACCCTCCCAAATTTAAATGATTTCACAAGGGCGATAGGTGGGTGGAACAAACGGCCTCATTACCATCAGGCCTAATATATATTCCCTTGAAATGAAAATATTAAAAGAAAATATACGTATACGATGTGAAGGATACATCCAGTCATTGGATTCTTCTCTTTTTGGATAAAAAAGTAGGTGTGTAGTAGTAACCCATTGGTTCATTGAGATCGAGAGGTGAAGATATTGGAGATATGCAGAGGTAAAGAGAAACAGAGAGACAGGAGTGGCGTGGAGAGATTAGAGAGAGAGAGAGAAAGAGAGAGAGAGAGAGAGAGAGAGAGAGAGAGAGAGAGAGAGAGAGAGAGAGACAGACAGACAGACAGACAGACAGACAGACAGACAGACAGACAGAGAGAGAGACAGATACAGAGAGACAGAGAGAAATTAGGTAACTTTAGATCAATTTAGACAGACAGACAGACAGACAGACAGACAGACAGACAGACAGACAGACAGACAGACAGACAGACAGACAGACAGACAGACAGACAGACAGACAGACAGACAGACAGACAGACAGAGAGAAATTAGGTAACTTTAGATCAATTTATCATGGATGGATTTATGGGGGTTGTGATCAAATATCGCCAGAAAGGAATGTGGGCGCAAAAGACACTTGTTAAAATAAGCCCACCGAACCGCATTACCCCGTCCTCAATGGGTCATTGAGTGATTTTAATTTTGTTTTAAATTTATTTTTCAAGGTCATAGACAAATTTTGTGTCAGGCACATTCATGCCCTATTGACATTTTTGAGTTTTGTGTGCGAGATGGGGTGGAGTGAAGCGAGAGTCATTTTTCAGAACTTGCGAGGTATATATTGTTCAAAGTTTTGTTAGAATGAAACTGAGACTTGTTTTTTAAATTTTGTGTTTTTGAGTGAGAGACAGAGAATATGTATTGGAAATGGTCAACGACACTGCAGCTCAACTTGCCCAAGACGAGACTCAACTAAATAGAAAATCATTCAATCAAGTTTCTACAGAAAAGGCACCACACCAAAGTTACATATGAAACCCGACAAAGATCAGGTGAGGGAATGCGACCTGTAGGGTGTACTAATGGAATTGTTGACAATTTATATACCAAATTCAAGATGGCCGATTGGCGGGCGTGCTTTTGAACGAAATTCAGAAAAATTTAATAGCTCTCATGTAGATAACACACCAAAGCTATATATGGAATTTGAAACAAATTGGGTGAGATATTAGCCCACAGGGTGTGCTAATGGTATGACAATTTATATGCCAAATCCAAGACGACTAAAGAAATTTCTTTACATCGCAATAAGGTAAACTTTGGGCTCCTATAGGGGGCCCAAATATTAACCCAGGGACTTAATTTAAAAAACTTGAATCTGCACTCCCACCCCCCTAGAGATGTTATATACCAAATATCAAAAGATTTTTGACTTTATGGATTTGAAGAAGATTTTTAAAGATTATCCTCCATATTACACTAAATTAAAATTCGCCCCCATAGGAGGCCCAAATATAAACCGAGGGACTTGATTTGAACATACTTGAATCTGACCCACGTAATATACCAACATTAAAAGATTTTGACTAATGGTTCTGGAGAAGAAGATTTTAAAAGCTCATTCCCCACATTACCCTAAGTTAAGATTCAGGCTCCTGTATTGAACCCAAATATGACCCGAGGGGCTTAATTTGAGCAGACGTGTATCTGACCCCCCCCCCCCCCCCTCCCGCCATGGACGCTGTTTGCTAAATATCAAGATTCTGATCAGTGGTTCTGGAGAAGAATTTTAAAAAATTTTTTTTTGCAAATATGCTGATTCAGCATTTTTTCGACTTCCCCCTACAGAACATCCTGACAACCGATGCCATTTTTTACCATTCTATTCTACTGGTCCTAAGGATCCTTCAGAGCAAATAACAGTTCTCTGTTCGCTGTGGTTTGGGAAATATTAGCATTTGGAGATATTTGATTTTCTATTTTAATTTCTGGGGTTCCCATGAGAACACGAGACAATGTTTGCGTGTGGCCCAATAATACCACATACTAGATTTGGTTCAAATCGGACTATCGGTACAGAAAATAAAAATTTTGGGCAGGGCCAAAAATCTTGCCCCTCCTATTACAAAGGCAAATATTGCTCCAGATCTTCAAAAGGACGCTCCATACCAAATATCAAGTCATTGTAACCATTGGTTCATGAGAGGAGATTTAAAAAAAAAAATTGGAGCATTTTTCCCCACCCCTCCCTATGGAGCGTGGCAACTTTATTTGAAAAAACTTAAATTGACATATGATAAGGAACATGCACATCAAATTTGGTTTAATTTTGGCCTGTGGTTTGGGGGGGGGGGGGGAGAAGTCGATAATGTAAAGTTCGCGCCGGATGGACGGACGGACGGACGGACGGGCGGACGGACGGACGGACGGACGGGGACGGATAGAAAGTGATCACTTAAGCTCCCCCTGACTTTCAGTCAGGTGACAAAATGGGCAATGTGTTTAGTTATTCTGTTAGATATGATGGGACATGCTCCCTGAGTTGTTTCTTTTGGTGAGTTTGTAGAAAAGTCAGTGGAGTGGGGTGGAGGAAAGCGTAATACGTCGTGTGGCCATTGGCAGTAAAGATAACCTTACCACTTCGGTTCAGTTGAAAAGCCCGTACCCTTTTATATTTGGACAACTAGAGTGCAAATAGCAAATGCTGGAGAACTCGTATCCATTTCTCTTTGAATCGGTTAGAGTTGTCAAAACGTGGGTACGAGTTATCCAAGGTTCTCGGTTCGAATCCCACCGGCGGCAACCGCGTTCTGTCCTTACGCCAGACACTTCATCCCAATTGACCACGTGGTGGCACGGTGGTGTTGTGTACTAAGGCGTACTGCACGTCGATGGTGCATTTGTCTTCAACCAATGCTAACCCTGCTTGTATGCTTGTATGGAATTAGTATGTTAGGGAGTCTGACAGTTGTTTGCCGTTGCTGGGTGGTTCTCTCCGTATACTCCGGCTTCCTTCACCCGTAAAACTGCCAAACACGAGGTGACCCTGGCTGTTGAAAGTGTCGTTAAACCCCACTGAATAAATATTTCGGGTACAACTGTTTTTGTTTTGAACAACAAACGTCATGTTTCATTTATTCAGATCATCCAATCAGTTCACTTTATTGCAGCTAACTAACCAATCAAATCAATCCATTCTTTTAAACCCACTCTCCGTCCATACACAGTTCGTTCCCTGAGTTCCAATGTGGAACTCAGGGGACGAGTTATCTCCCGTTCGTGATATATGTGGTTTCCAACTGGGTGAATGGGCAAAAGATCCTTGACAGTAATTGCTCAATGAGTAAATGCTCTTGCGACCCTTAGACTCATTTCAGTTCTGTGTCCTAAAAGGGATTCTGTAATTGGGGTGCCGAAAAACGTGGATGATGATTTCATCGAATGAGCCAAAGAACCATGAGAGTAATTGCACATTGAGCATTTGTGCTCTTGTGATTCTTGTAGTCATTTCAGAATAAAAGGGTTTCTATGCCGTAAATGGAATTCTGTAAGTGGGATGCCGAGACACATTGATCATGCTTTATCAAACGAGCTAAAGAGCATTGACTGGAACAGACATTGCTCGGAAGACTCGAGTCTTATCGAGCAAATGAGCAGTCGTGCAATTGCTCTACCGAGTGACTCCACTTACGACTCTTATGCTCTTATATGTATTGGAGGATACATACGATATGGTGATAAAATATTGGAGGATACCTATTGGAGGATATCTTTTGGAGGATACCCTTAGAGGATACTTGTCACAGAAATATGTGATTTCTACTACATCCGGGCATATAATTTTGTTCACGTAGATTTGTTTTTGCTGGAGAGTGCCTGAGTGCACTCTCCTATAATTTGTAATAAAACAAGTTTATATATAAATATATATATACAGTGACCATTTTTATTGAGCTGCGTATATAATCATCAATCAACACCCGGGTGCAGTTGTGCATGCTCAGTGAAATTTATTAGCTTTTGTCCATCCCAGCTCACTCCCTGGGATACCAATTAGAAAAATCTACTCGAGCAGTACCACTTTTTTAGACCCAAATCCCACATTATAGACACTTTTCCTTAATTAATGTATTAATGTTTATGCCTTTAACTCCACAAACGCCATAAGCGGAATGTTTAATATAGAAATGATTCTTTTATAAGATGAAATGCTTAAAATATACTATTCCAAAAAAGTAGGGGATATCCAAACTGACGTTGATATTTTCGGAAAATGGTATTGGATACGCATGATTGGACACATCAATATGTTACCAAGTTTAGTGTGTTTCATGAATGTCACCGGCCCACAAAAACCTCGTGCAGGTTTTTCGCACGAGCGCCGCGTTAATGTCTGTGGGGTGCGTTTTGAAATTTTAAATTGTACAAGACGGGCTTTTTCGGAGGTTTCATCGTTGGTGTTTTGGTACAAACTCGTTCTTCAATAGTTTCTGGTCGAAACGTGACTTTTGAGGTATGCGAAGACTGACACGTAACGAATGTTGGACGCTGACAAGAGACAGACTGCAGTGGCTCAAATTCTCAACGTTACCCAATCGGTGATTAACAGGTAGTGGTCACGCTACCGCCAGGCAGGCAATGTTGATGGCAGACGTCGGTCAGGTCGCCCAAGAGCGACAACTGAAAACCAGGATCATTTCACCCGAACAACAGCATTACGTAACCGCCATCAAAGTGAATCAGAAATTGGACAGCAGCTGCACCGAGCGACAGATGTGCGAGTCAGTGGTCAAACTACCCGAAATCGCCTACACAACTGGAATTTGTACGCTCGACGATTCCACGTTTGACTGAACGTCACATCGCGGCAAGGCGTAATTGGTGTGGAGCACGACAGCGCTGGGACAATCGTCGGTGGAGCAACGTCATGTTTTCCGATGAATCGAGGTTCACTCTCGACTTCCACGACATACCATGATGTAACCGTTAGGCAGCACGATCGTTTTGGTTGTGCATCGGTTATGGTGTGGGGAGGCATAACTATGACAAGCAGAACAGCATTACATGTCATCAAAGGGGCATGCCACAGGGCAGTACTACTGTGACAACATGTTAGCAGCTCATGTGGTGCCATTTGCGCGACGTCACGGCCGTCGATTCATTTTCCAAGATGACAATGCAAGAGCACACAGGGCCCGTGTGGCTACAGAGTTCCTCCAGAAGCAGAACATCACTATACTGTCTTGGCCAGCACTAAGTCCAGAACTTTCACCAATCGAGCACGTCTGGGATATACTTGGCAGGTACGAGCGACAACGCCAGCAGGCCCCTAAGAATGTCCAGAAACCTGCCGCTGCAATGCAGGAAGAATGGAATAACAACAATCAATATTGGACGTTTGGTGAGGAGTATGCCACGTCGGATCCGCGCTTGTCTCGAGACCCGATAAGGATTTACAAGGTATTGAGGTCTTGGGCTGAATGTGGTAGATTCTCTGACTGACTGTCCATGACTTCTAGAGCTTAGCGCGTGGAAAGTGTGCTTGTCAGACATCTAACTATCGCTGAAAACGTTTACCAGATGTCACAGTGCAATGCCTCAACTGTCTTTTTGATGAAAATATAAATCTAGTTTTTCATATATCTCACTTTTATCAAATATCCCCTACTTTGTTTGAATAGTATACATTCTTGGTGGGGTCGAGATTGATTATTCGTATGGCATTTGAAAATATCTAGATTAGGTGTGTCTAATTCGGAAATAACGCAACCCCCGAAACTCAACAGGAAGAAAAACACTTTTTCGAAACATTATTTGAAGCACTAATATCATTACCGAATGTTCCAGGATTTTGTATCACCACATATGTCAACAGAACAGTTGGGGGCGTTTTCACTCTGCAGGTTATATGTTATAAATTGATTGGATAGGAGACTATTCTTAGGTCAGTGACCGGTTGGTTCTACTCCAGACACTGGTCGGTATATTGCTGCAATGTGTGTGGTTTTATCTTGTCAATGGAGATTTCGATAGCGTTGTGTTGGCTTTCAATCGGTTTAGGTCTGTTGACATATCGTCCACTGATTTCCAATGTGTTCTATGTGCCAGTAGGCACATAGAACACATTGGAACTCAGGGGACGATATATTGATTGATCGTCAGTGGAATTTTGTTGAGGATTCACTCGGTATTTCGTCGCCTAAGTGCTAGAATGTCCTATGTCCCATAGGGGACATAGGACATTCTAGCACTAAGGCGGCGAGTTATTGACATGTATCGGTGGGAGGAATTTCTTAATAATGCAAAATAGTGTAAAGTATGGCTTTGATGCATTCGCTTCCACTTGAAAAGGCTTTCAGCCGACGGACCTCTGAGATGACAATTGTGTCACCGGTGGAGTTCTATTGACAATAAATCCATGCATTTCTATCATTCTATCGACATGTATTGACTGATTGTCAGTGGAGTTCTGTTGAGGATTCTATTCGTATTTATTGACATGAGTAAGTGGAGGGAATTTTTCATTAATGCAATTTTGATGCATGAGCTTCAACTACAATTGGGTAGGAGGAACTCTGAGTTGTCATTGGTGCTCTCATTAGAGTTCTATTGACAATCAATCATCAGTGCATGTCTGTTGGCATGTATTGATTGATTGTCAATGGAACTTCGTTGATGATTCTATCTGTATTTATGGATTTGAGTAAGTGAGTGAAAATTTTCAATCATGTAAAATTGTGTAAACTATTGTTTTGATGTATCCGCTTCGGAGCTTCCACCTTAAAGTGCTTCAGCAGATCGAGCTCTTAGCTGTGAATGGTATTCTTGGTGGAGTACTATTGATAATCGCCCAACGTAGGTCTTTTGACATATACTGATTGATTGTCAGTGGAATTTCGTTGAAGATTCTATCAGTATTTATCGTTATTAGCAAGTGAATGAAAATGGTCAATTATGCAAAAAGTATCGTTTAGACGCATCCGCTTCCTCGTGAAAGGGGTTTCAGCCGATGAACATCTGAGCCGTCAATGGTGTTCTCAATAGAGTTCTATTGACAATCTTTCAATGTATGTCTTTTGACATATATTGGTTGATTGACAGTGCATGTTCATTGGAGATTCTATCTGTACTTATCGACACAAATAAATAAATAAATAAATAAATAAATAAATAAATAAATAAATAAATAAATAAATAAATAAATAAATAAATAAATAAAACCTTTCAGTATTGCAAAATACTGTAAACTATTTTGATAGATTCGCTTCAACTTCAGAATTCCTACACATTCTGGCAAATAGCTTATCTCAGACAAATAGAAACTCTCTTGAAATAAGCCCAGCAAATAAATGAAATTCACATTTATCGTTTTATACTCTCGGAAATCATTATTATGGCAAAAGTGAGATTGAATATGCAGTACGTGGAGGAAGGCTTGTGGCTAGGTCGCCCGTGCAGTGGGGTTATCACCCAAAAGTATCACTTTCAAATTCTGTACATATGGACAAAAAAAACAAGCAATGTTTCAGCCAATGGACCCCCGAGGTTCATTGGCTGGAACTTTGCTTGCGATTGTTATGCTTTCCAGAGAATTTTGAATTTTTGATGGGGTGGAATCTCCACTCTGCGGGTGATTTGGTGGCGGCGCACTTTCAACGTGCTGTATACATCTCACCACTTCGTCAATCTGATTTTGTTCACAGCAGCATACTCTTGCCATTTACCGGGGTATGCCCGATGGGAATTTCTCGGTATATTGCTGCAGTGTGTGTGTTGTTATCTTATTTTTGTGTTTTCAACAGTATGTACAGTTACATTGAATTAATGAGCAGAAGTCATACAATATAGCCCCCTATCTCAACCCTTTGAACCCCAGCGGCCGCTTTTCCGGCCAGGAACATGATACGTCATAACGTCATTATATAGGAAGGCTGTTCAGTATATATTGTGGAATAGACCAATCAGTATTTTCAATGTGCAGCCCGAGGCTGCACGTTGAAAATACTGATTGGTCTACCCCAAATAATGAATATGGACTCTTCTAATTGCTGCCATTGAACTGGCGTGGAATATACCACTAGAGTTCAAAGGGTTAATAGATGTAAGCCAGCTTTCACTTATGAAACTTTTCTGGACTCAGTACTTGTATAGACTTTATGGGGGAGCTCACAATGCTCGTACCAGTGAGGATAATGTGTCCACTACGATGGGCTAGGTGACTTGTGATAGGCCCCTTCTGTTATTTTTCAGCTATTTTCATTTTTTGACTTTGCTATTTTCGTAGAGTCATTACCAACCTAGTAGTCAAGGAAGCTTTCTGCAGCACCCATTTCTTTTTATATATAGGTTTGTTTTGTTGTGGGAAAATGATTCGCGTAAAATTCTTTTACTTGCAAACAGTGTACTGGACTTATTTTATTGCAATAACTTTTCATTCAGTTGTGTATGCCAAAGACAGGAACTTTTCTAGCCGCCTTTTAAGGAAAGATGGCGTCTTTCTTCATAAGGCTTATTATCGCTCAAACTCAAGATACCAGAATGGCTTGATGTCTGCTCTGTATTAAATAATAGGTAGTAGCATATGTTTGGACGAGCTAAAGACAAAATCAGACTTCGATTTTAAACATTTATATAATGAAAAAATAGGTATCGATGACGAGATTGAATCGCCCTTTAAAAACGAACTATGTGCTTGCGATTATATTGAACCAGGTAAATATGATTGCATATCCCAAAAGACTCACAAGTCCTTTTTATTATTTCATATTAATTGCCAAAGCCTTAGTGCTCATCGGGACGAACTCACAGAAGTATTATTTAACTGATAATGATATGTTTGATGTGATTGGGCTAACAGAAGTATTTAATATTCCAGATAACGTTTGCTTTGATTTTGGAAGAATATCACCAATTAGTAAAGAGAACGCGTCCTCCTAGTGACGACGGTCGTGGTGGGTTGGGCTTATTTATCAAGGAAGGAACTGATTATAAAGTTCGAGACGACCTCTCATTTTTTTATCCCTCACATCATCGAGTCACTTTTCTTTGACATTTAGAATACACAGGTCGTAGAAAATAAGAGGCCTTATTTACAGGTCGTATATCGAGCCCTCGCCCTTCAATTATCATATCATTTATCAAAATATGGAAAATCGCTTTTTACCACACCATTTTAAGCACAATTTCAATATTTCAATATTTACAAAGCTATACTTTCAAAAATTAGTCTAATACCTCACCTCAGCCTATGTTACGCCATGTATAGAGCTCATGGCATTCGATTACGGTAGAAGTTTTTTACAATTCGATTACCGTAGAATATATCGTATAGAGCATATTCAAATTTTCGAAGGCTATATTTTCTTAAATTAATATAAAACCATTCTAAGTACAGAGCTCATGCTATCCAATTATCACAGATTTTCCATAATATGGAAAATCACTTTCTACAACCCAATTTGAAGCTGAATTTCAATGCATACTCGAAATGTATGAAGCTATACTTTGAGGAATTAGTATGAAACCGCATCTCATTCCAAGTTAAAAGCACACAATGTACACTCTAAAATCAGTTGGGTTAAAAATTAACTCAAATCAATTGGGTTGGATGAATATGAACTCACTAAAGTTGATTTGGGTTGATTTTAAAGCCAACTGATTTTGGAATATACCATTCAATTATCATAGTAATTTTTCAAAATATGGCAAATCGTTATCTACTACCCCCGTTCAAGTAGAATTCCGTGGTGTACTCGAAATTTACATTATATTTATTTAAAGAAAACCTGTTATTTTTATTTAGCCCATTGTACTTTCTACCTCCTTGTCTGGTTTTGTCTTATTTCGTGTGTTAAATTAACATTCTTTGCGCATCAATTGGAAAACATTCGGGTGTACGTGGGAACAAAATCGGGAATCGGGTGCTAACATCTCGTGTTAGCTGAAAAGGTTTCTCTTGTCACTCTGGACTTTGGCTAGATACATGTATGAGGACAATCGACGAAGTCACCTTTCGGGGGACCGAACGGGCGATAATGACAATGTAACTCTACAGATCATCAGGAAACAGGAAGATGCTGGCGTGTCAAAAGCATACGCCCAATTATAGGCGCGCAAATGAACACTGGCAATGGAAGACTTCAGTCAAATGTTTATTGAAGCGTCACATTCAGTCATCATTGTTTGCACTTGATCCACTTTAGGGAACATTCCGCAGTGTCTTTTACAACATAGTGGTATTATACCTCGCAATCAGATAAAGCCTTCACGGAGAAGAGGTGATCCCGAGGTTTACTTTTGGGGAAGTGAGTGAAAGGAATGCTCTCAGAGTAATGATGGCATTTGCTTCTAGGAATAAATGCTCTTGCGATTCATTTCATACAAAGGGATTGTATAGCCACAGATTGTCCACAGGAAGAGGTTACATTAGTGCGATTCCATAAGTGACTGTTGAGGTCTGAAGATATCTGTTTGGGTACTACTGGGAACGCGTCGCCTGAGTGCTAGAATGTTCTATGTCTCCTATGGGACATAGAACATTCTAGCACTCAGTCGACGAACGTTTGAGAACTGGAGATAGTGGTGGCTTGATTAAGTTCGGGGGAATATTTGATACTATTTGAAACAGAAGATAGTCATTGTTGGCGTAACAACAGTTGTGGTTATGCATAGGTTGTTTGAGTTGTAGTACCCGGCGTAGTAGTTATAGCTATTACTATTGTGGATGTCGGTGTCGTACTTGTGGTTGGCGCTGTACCAATTGGTATTGAATTTGTAGTTCTTGGTATTGTAGTTACAATTGTTTGTATGATATTTGTAGTGGCTGGTGTTGTGGTTGGTTTAGCAGTTGTAGTGCATGGTGTTGAAGTTGTTGGTATAGTAGTTGTAGTGATTGATATTGCAGTGGTAGGGGTTGTTCCTATTGGTGGGGCTGAAGTTGTCTTGGTTGGTGTTTGGTGGTTGTGTCATAATTCCTTTAGCTAGTGAGGAGGTTGTGGTGATAGTTGTTGGTGTGGTGGTATTGCACTTGTTGTAGTTGGTGTAACAGTTTCAGTTGTTGATGTTATGGTGACGTGGGTTGTTTGGTTTAGTAGGTGTTGTGGTTGATGTAGTTGTTGTGTTGTAACAGAAGTTGTGGTTGTTGATGTAGTAAATGTTGGTAGAATAGTTGTTGTTTTCATTGCAGTAGCTGTATTGGATAGTTTGATTATGGTGGTTGGTGCCGTGGTAGTTAGTTTAAGAGTGACTGATCTTATAGTTGTGACAGGCGTAGTAGATGTTATTCCCGATATTGTGGTTGTTGGTTCCGCCGCTGTAGCAGTTGGTGTTGTGCTGATTGACGTTTTAATGATTGGTGTAATAGTTGTAGTTGCTGGTTCTGTAGTACTACAATCGTTACCGCTGTCGTGTGTGGTGATGTAGCTGTTGATACTATAGTGGTAGTTGTTGGTTTAGTCATTGTAGCGACTGGTGTTGTGATGTAGTGGTTTGTGTTTTAGCAATTACACTGATACGAACACTAGTTGTTGGTGTAGTAATTGTGGTATTTTGATGGATGGTGTTACATTTTGAGTGGTTGATGTGATAGTTGTGGTTTCATCCACTGAAACTATGGCACCAGGACCTACAGCACTAACTACTAACCTACTAACTACAGCAATCACGACAACTATGGACATCGACCATTACGGCAAAGTTACGACAAATACTAGACTAACCATTACTCCAACAATAACCATGACTGCAACTATTGCAACCAAAAGTACAACTTCAACATTATTCGCCACTCGACCAACATTACCACAACTAATGTACCAACAACTATACCACTATTCACTGTACAACTACTCGCTACAACACCTCCGTCGATAACTATTGCATCAACTACCTCCACTACAACAACTACTACAACACCTATGGCACAACCATTTCAGCTACAGTAACTTAAAACTACATCTACTTCAAAATCACTATTCCACCAACCACCGACAAGCACAATTTCTGTAGCAATAAATATCCAACCAACTACTACAATACCAATAATTTGAACTACAAAAACAACCTACTACAAGAACCAATGTGACACGAACCACTATGACACTACAACATCAACAAACACGACGTCTGCACCAAATGCCCGAATACCCACTCTTCGAACGCCAACCGCCAGAACATAAAACATCAACCACTAACCAACTACACCAACCATCAAAACCGATATGCCAACATCTAATGCACCAACCCCAATATCAACAACAACAACTACACGTACAGTACAGTCGACGTGGAATGGTTGTAACCCACGCGTGGGCAGTGATGTCTACGCATGCGTTTACCAGGTAATAAAAAATCAGCACCAGCAAAATTTTAAGTTATGAAGCACTGGGTTGTTTTTGATGATTATTCCTATAATTAGTGATGGCAATCTAATATTCGTCCCCCGAGTTCCAATGCGTTCTGTGTGCCTACTGGCACATAGAACACATTGGAACTCAAGGGACGTATTGTTGCTCACTCCGTGGAAAAGTGACCATTTATTTATTTATTCATTTATTGGTGTTTAAGGTCACATACTTATGCACAATGGCTAATCGTGACCGTGACAGTTTTACGGGTGGAGGAAGCCGGAGTACCCGGAGAGAACCACCGAGCAACGACGAGCAGCTGTCAGCTCTCCAACAAGGTAACTCTGAACTCTGCACCGCAGCACAGGCAGGGTTAGATTGGTTGAAGACATGCGCACCATCGACGTGCAGTACGCCTCAGTACACAGCGTCATCGTGCCCCCATGTAGGCAATCGGGGTGAAGTGTCTTGCCCAAGGACACAACGCGGTTGCCGCAGGTGGGATTCGAACCGAGGACCTCTCGGCTTGCAGCCTGCACCTCTACCAACTGAGCCACCGCGCCCCCGGAAAAGTGACCAGTCCGCGACGACAGTACTGTACAACTCCAACAACTTGTACACCAACCACTATAACTTCTACACAAACAACCACAACCTGATAAGTCTCTGGATGTCACCCTGTGGTATTGCGTTCCACTCCTACCTTAGAATATTAAGTAAATCGCCTAACGTCTGAAGATCATGAAGTCGTACCCGACGGCCCAATTGATCCCAAATGGCAGTTTCGAAAAAGGCTGATTCCTGTGCGAGCAAAGGGGGATAACTGGGGCGCAGGGTGAAAAAGCAGGAAATGTTTAATGCAAATAGAAAGAAAAAAATAAATGATGTTTATAATCAAAAATTTTATTTTTCATATAGTTTCATTCAAACAGTCTCTTACCAATATAAAATAAATAGAGGATATCTACGCTGTATCTACGTGACATTTTACCGCGGAATATTCAGCCCAATTCTACAGCAAACAATTTCAAGACGATATCAGAGATCTGTTGATCGTTCCTTCAAGGCGAGGTTCAATGTGACGCCATGCGCCGAATCGCAAAGCCGTTTAGGGAGCAACTGAAAAGATTCAACGAGTGGACCTGAATATACTATTTTTCAGGTCCACACTCATGAGATAATTCCAGATACTGACTAAAATAGGGTAGATTTCTTTTTTATTATATGTACGAGACGTTTTATTGCACAATATTCAGCCCAATTTGACCCGAAATGCGAACTTCTCAAATAGTCCAGGCACATTAGACATAAAAATGAGAAAGTAAGGAAAAAAATCGGAGAAAGCTGATTTTTTATATGTTTCCGGAACACACATTGCGGATAAAGTGTGAAAAGTCCCCGCGAATCCGAGTTGAGCTTTTTTAGTTATAGCGTTCTTTTTATGAAAAAAAAAAAATAAAAAAAATTTGACCCAGCTCCATATTTCTCATTCTTGTTCGCCTTAGTAGGGTGAGAATCATAGATATCGTGCTGAATTATATTGAGAATACATATCCCCAACAGAAAATGCCAACTTTGTACCAATCCTCACACTCAATGGTGAAATATTCACGAAAATGTACAAAATTACGAAAAAAAAATTATTGTTTTCATACACACAACGGTACACAACGTCCATTAAATCAAATCTACGACTACTTTGGGAGTTAAATTATATATCAAAAATTGCAGAAAAGCAGTGGCTTTATAATGATATATAACAATAGTCATTTATTCCATAATGAACTGGTGAAACGTGTGAAATATTAACCATACCCCCTAAACTCAAATTCAAACGGCATCGACTTTTCTCATTCAAATACCGTATTATAGCATCATTGTTTCAATTTCCATGTTCGATTAAATCACATAATGTGGTGTTCGCCTACACTCAAGATGCATTGGCATGTAATGTGTGCACGCCCTTGATGTGTATATATCAAAGCAGTGGAGATCGTGTCTTCGTCAGATAAGTTGACAAAAGTTTTCGTTAGATTCGGCGGCTTCCATATGATTATGTCATATTTAGGGGAAATTGGTTCGATCATGGCTGGTAGCGGCTTGGATGAACTTTGGGGGACTGTTTATGCTGGTGGGTCAATCCATCATTTGATCAGTGGTCATGCATATTCAAGAGCAGTTCGTGCCCATTTGCTAACAAAAATTGCCATTACAAAACTTGTGTTTGAAGAAAGCCGAACACTAGATAACATAGACTGCACAGAAGTCAATGAAATATTCTGTGGACTTGCCAGGGGTGACTGTACAACAGCTGATGCTGTCAATCAAGAAAGTGTCAACCATCTACTGTCAAAATTACACGAACTGCTCCAGAATGCGTCCGTAGGACGCACAGGAAAGCTTTGGGTACAATACTACGAGCAAATAACAGGCGACTGGGAACTCCACACATATTGTGTTCGCAATATGATTCCAGTATTTCACGCAGGTGGTCATTTTGCATACGCAAAAAGTTCTCATCTCTATTTGCAACAGATGAATGAGCTAACAGAAATAATGCAACAGGATGATTTGAAGTTGTTCACTGAGAAAGGTTACTTTACCATAAGGCGCTCAGATAAATTCTGGGACGGGATATATTCTGATCAGACCATAGAGCAGTGTTTAATGAGAATGTTCAAGCTCCCTGGTGGTCTCACACATGGCAGGGGAATAACCGATAGCACTGTTGCGAAATGGGTACATGGACTACCTCTTTGCCTTCCGATATGTAATGCTCTCGAAAATTTTGTTCATGTTCACACTGGTCATGGCGAACAACATCGGGATCTCCATCAAAGTTCACAATTGACTGATGCCAATGATATCACCAAATTATTGAACTGGCTCAGAGTGCATTCCCCCTTTCAGAATAGAGATCCACTACAATTAGTCTCTATCGCGACCGGGCTTGTGGCCGACGAAACTGTGAACTGTGACCAAGTTCGCAAAATTGGTGAATGTTGCGTATCGAATGTTGTAAGCAAAACGTTCAACAGCACCAAACTACGACGTGTTGACACTGTGAAGTCTTTCGCATCGATGGCAAATAGCATCAAAGTCCGTGGAAGTAAGGTAGTGATTGACCCCACAATCCTGTTCAACCGCATCACATGTGTTATTCAGTCACAAGCAGAGATGGAAGAGTATCTCAAATATGAACTCTCCCCGAAACCACCAGCATTGTTTGATTCTGCTGGAACGAGGAAGACACAGAAAAGCACGCTCGGTAAGATCCTCAAAACATACGGTTCCGAGCAAACTAAAATCCCAGAACATTCTCTGTTTGTTGTAGATGGTGGATTTTTATTGAGGGCAGTTGTATGGCCTAAACAGTCGTCATATAAGGACATATGTACATCATATTCCAATTATCTAGTGAGACATTTTGGGGCGAACGTCGTGGTTGTTTTTGATGGTTATGCTTGTACAATGTCGACAAAGGGCATGGAACAAGCCCGTAGATCTAAAGACAGGTATTCCACTGATATCAATATCTCACCCGAGTTACCAGCCACCACACCCCAATCCGATTTCCTTGCAAATGCCAAGAACAAAACCCAACTGATCGATCTTCTAATGCAGGAGCTATCTGCTATCAATATTCAGTCCAAGCAGGCCGAGGCTGATGCTGATGTACTGATAGCCGAAACTGCACTTGACATCGCTCAAGATGACAACTTCGTTGTCGTTGTGGGAACAGACACAGACTTGTTAGTCATTCTTACCTCTCGAGTTCAACCGGGATGTAATATTCACATGATGTATTCCATTACCCCAAACTTACTAGTTTCAGTTAGTGAAATAGCAACCAAAATGGGTGACCATAGAAGCAACCTCCTTGTAGCACATTCTATAAGTGGTTTTGACACTACTTCTGCACTCTTTCGAGTTGGTAAGAAGAAAGTATTCAGTACAATTGTCTCCGATGTTACTAGCGACTCACAACAGTATGTCAATACAATTTTGGCGGATGACAGTACACCAAGTGCAGTAGCCGCTGCCGGGGAACAATTTTTCCTGATCTTATACGGGAGTAAAACTGTTTCCTCTCTCGACCAATATAGATATGTCACTTACAAGCGTTATGTAGCAAAATCTAAACTGAATAAACCCATCGACCTAGCCTCACTCCCACCAAGCAGCGATGCTGCACAACAACATGTCTACAGATGTTATCTCCAGGTCCAACAATGGCTGGGCACTTCGCTTCCTCCGACGGATTGGGGGTGGTCGCTAGACAATGGACTTCTTGTACCGACTGCAGCCACAAAGCCATGTGCCCCCGATAACCTACTGAATCTGATCAGTTGTGGTTGCAAGAGTGCTTGTACAAAAAGGTGTGGGTGTAAGAAGGCAGGACTCTCTTGCTCGGGTTTGTGTAATTGCAGTTCGGATTCTTGTAACAACCACAGAAACACTGTCCTGTCGGAAATTTCTGAGTTCGATGAATAATATGTATATAGGTCATGTCATTTCTGTATATAGCATTGATAATAGTCAATGTAACTTAATCCATGTTGATTGATTTGTACATTTTGTAAATATTATTTATTGATTTTTGTACATTCTGTAAATATTATTTATTGATCTAATGCTGCCAGACACAGACGTGTCTGTTCGGTCCCAAGCCCGAAAATAGTTGAGTTCTCATGCTGACGAATTTTATGCCAAAAGGGGAACTCGGCCAGAAGCAGAGGAGGTCTTCCATAATGTCTATTTTGTAAGCAATGATAAAAGTCTTCAAATGGTGGTGGATTTTTTTATCGTCTGTCCAACTAACATCCCGTTCTGTACTACGACCCTTTGGGCAAATCCGTTAGGAAAATCGTCATTTTTTGCGTAAATCCGATACTTTTTTGTGAATTTTCAATAATTTTTCGCAGAAATTGTCACAGAATGCACATTTTCCTCTAGGTAAATGTATATGAGACATTATGTAGCTCGAAATACGCGTAAACAAAAAATACAGTTGGATCAATTCGAGGTTACAAAGTTCGTGCGATTTTTTTTTGATTTTTTTCAAACGCGTTTTCGAAAAAAGGCTGTAGAAAAAAAAGCTCAACTGGGATTTTAGGGGACTTTTGTCTAATCGTTCAGTGACATGTACTCGTCATTCCCTGAAAAAATCAGCTTTCTCCGATTTTTTTCCCTAGTGAAACCTAATGTTCTTGGGCTAAAAGCAAAAACAAAGATCAGCTGATCGTTCCTTCAAGGCGACGTGATACGGCGTAGCATTACGTTATTTAGGAAGCTACTGAGGAATATATCTCGATATCTATCGAGTCAATAGATGTAGAGAAATATCTTTTAGATAATTTGCGATAATTCACAGGATGGCACATAATAAAATGTAACATTCTATAGACGACATGAATGTTCCAGGCGTTCACTATAAACAATACAATGATAAATGAATGGATTTTTTAAATTGGGAAATTCGATTCACTGTTAAATAGTAGATAAATCAGCTATTCATATTGAAAACGTCCTCTCTGCAAACTCAATATAAATAGAGAAATCAATTACTTAACCCTTCACGGCCATAAAAAAGAACACCCCCGCAAAAAAAACCCGAAAAACAAAACAAACTACATTTCAATAGTTCATACACAATATGGTGGTTGCAGCACCTGCTTATGCTTATGAATGTTTAATGAGGTGCTTAAGATCACTTTCAGTATCTGCGGTTTTATTATGACTGTAGCACTATAAATAGGAACTCAAGAATACCTAATCAGTTATATTTATGAGGGACAATTTAGAATACTCTCAAAACCATAGGAAACATTTCACTATTATACAGGAGTGTGATCATAAAAGTGGCCTCTCCCATCCCCAATCAGAATTCTATCAGGTCATGACACACTTCCGTCAGTAGGAAGGGATTTCATAACATATAAGATCCTGCATAAGACAGGGTTACTCAACGATGGTGGAGTATAGAACGCTGGAATCAGCGACCTGAGGTGGAGTTTTTCCTGTACTTTCACGAGCGCCAAAGGCGCTCGTCAAATACAGGAGCAACTCCACCAAGGATCGTTGATTCCTGTACCCCATACTCTACCCGAATTGTGTTCTGTATTTACACCACGGTTAAATTTGAATTATGTGAATGAAGCTGATATTTTTAAAGGAAAATATCACTTTCGGCGGTCTGGTAACTTTTTTGCTTGACACGGTTTTGTGTGGAAGCATTTCATTCACGTCATAACATCGCTCAGACCGTAATGTCCAATCAGATGCGGTTCTCACATGACGTTCTTACGCATAATCCAGATTCAATGCATGGTGTATCTGGCAGATTTCCCAGAGTCAGTTAACTCTGTAATTATTGCTTCAGTCTGCCTATAACAACTGAAAGGATGCAAGAACCTCTTGAGCATTTTTTCCAGACAAACTGTAGTCTTAGCCAATTAATGCTTTTATCCTAATAATTTACATGGTTTGACAAGATAGTTCTAACAGTTATATTAACCCTTTACCTAAAAAATTAGGTACTTCCATCCACGTGTTTTACAAACAGAACATTTGAATTAAACAAACAAAACCGTATCATGGGATTATCAACTCATTCCAATGAGGGGATCACATGATATGTTTTTGTTGCAATTTTTAAAAAAATAAAAAAATAAGAATAACAAATTTTCATGTTGTGTGTGCTGGGTAAAGAGTTAATACCACTCCTTGGCCACATGGCACAGGTTATGTGGAAAGACCTACAAATCGGCAGATGCATGGCCTCACTCTTCTATACTTCTACATTTGGGATCTAGTTACGTTGGCATTGCTATTTTGTGTGAATTTAAAATCAAAATTTAGGAATGCTTGTTCACAATGAAATCTGTTATTTTAATTACTTTTAAAAAAAATCAATAAACCATATGATGTGACCCCCCTCCCCCCTCAATAAAATGAGCTCGATGAGCTGTTCCAATGAGTAGTCACACGATATTGTTTAGAAAATTTCGGATTTGTTTTTATCTAATACTCAATTCGTATATTACGTTAACTGATTCGTTAGGTAAAGACTTAATGAATGGACAAACTGGCTAACCTCATACTTTTGGAATTGGAGTTAAATATTGCTAATTATGCCTTTATCAAATTGTTCCTATCCTCCCTCGTCTGTGTATTTATTTATTGGTGATTCCACAAGGAATGAGTTTCTTGATTTTTTTCCCTAACAAACTGTAGTTGTAGCCTATTCATGCCTTCAGCCTATTAATTTTACATGGACTGATAGGCATGTTCTAAATTTATATTAACCTTACCCGAAGAATAAGTCACATCCATCCACGCAATTTACAAATTGAGCTTCAAAAAACAATAAACAAAACTGTATCATGTGATGGTGGCACGGCACTTGGTCGAAAGACAGTTGGTCGAATGGACACTTCGTCAAAGCGACACTTGGTTGAAGCGACACTTGGTCGATTGGACAGTTGGTCGAATGCACATTTGGTCGAAACGACACTTTGTCGAAACTTCATTTTTTGATGGGAAGGACAGTTCGTTGAAATTAGAATTTCTACTTGAAATTTTGGCATTTTGTTTCTCATTAATTTTATTTTAAATATTTTTTATTTATCTGGAATTGGTAGGGAGATTTTCAGAGACTGGCTTATTGATGAAAACAAAGTGATTGATGTTCTCGGTTCAAATAAATTGTTTTGGTTGATGTTACTAGTATGTAGTTATTGCAATAACACACCCGTTGCACACGTCTCTGGGTTTTAGAAGCATGCAAGCTGATCATTTGTTGTGATAAGAACAAGTATTATGTCTGAGAAGTATTGCGGACAATTTCAAAGTTTTATTTCAAATACCGCAGGCTTGTTTGGTTAGACAGACCTCTTTTTTATTTCGTGAGCCCCAAACAGAAAATGTACACAATATGAAGATTTGTTGTTTTAATTATTTCTCACAAAAAAAAATATCAACAAAACCATATCATGTAGCCCCCTTAATGGAACGAGCATGATGAGCTAATTCCAATGAGGCGTCACATAATAATAATAACTCTTTGGCCAGCCGCTGATTTGTCGCGGTCCTCATAAGAGAAGGCCATCATTCCCCCTGCACTCCACCCCCTCTTCCTCTCCTCTCCTCCCAGCATTCAGATATAAACTGCTTAATAGTGTCCCTCACTTCGTCTTTTTCAATTTCTTCAATAAGCATTCCTACCCTCTCCATCGTGTCCCCCTTCAGCCATCTATCCTTTGTTTCTTCACCCCACTTCTGCATTATTCTTCCAGTAAATTTTATTCTATGAGGTATATACTGTGGGCATTCCAAGAGAAAATGTTCGAGGGTCTCCACTACTCCAGAGTGGCACATTTGGCATCCCTTTTCCCCATCTCTCCCAATTTTTCCCCGAAGCTCCAGTGATCTTGATCTCAGTTTGAACAGCAGTGACCCTCCAAAGGTGCCATCTAGGTACTTCTCAAAAGCTGGCTTTTCTTTATATTGTAACCCCTGCAGTGATCTTTTCACGCTAACCCCTGCTCGCCAGTTTCGATTGCAATCTTCCATGACTCTCTCTTTGACAAACCTTTTGCCTTCTTTCATTCCTACTTCTATGATTGTGACCTCTATAGAGTAATTGTCCATTAGTTCCCTCACATGTTTTGACCACCCCGTTTCTATATTAGAATTCCAAATGGTATCGAGCATCAATTTGCACCACCGGTTGTCAGGCAGGTTTCTCAAGTAGTTAAAGTAACACCCCAAACATGACATTGTTTGGTAGATATTTTTGTCTACCTCTCAATTTGTATATTACACTTGCTGATTTGTTACATAAAGGGTTAATGAAGGGACAAACTAGATAACCTTAGTACGTGATGAGTGGATGACCCATCAGTCTGAGTTAAATATTGCAAATTATAACTTTATCAAATTGCTCCTATCATGTCCAGCGTATTACTTTGTTGATGTTTAACCTTTGGTACGTCTTATGACGTACGAAATCAAATAGCACGTTCATACTTTGTGGTCATTTAGTTTGCTATTTTTTTAAACCGTTGAGCCAAATGTTATCGCAGCTTAAAATACTAATATAATCCTGCTGTCAGGACTTCCTAACTGGTTGAGTGCTAGAAGCCACTATCAGGGCTTGCAAAAAATGAGGATACCAGAGCAAAAGCCAATACTTCCTTGCTTATATTTCATATTCAGTCAAACACAAATAATATTTTGTTTATATAAATTTGTTTTATTACAAATTATTGGAAAGTGCCTGTGGGCACTCTCCAATAATTTGTAATAAAACAAGTTTCGAATTACAAATTCAGACCACCAAAAGTAATCTAGCCCTCAACCAGATAATCACTAATGGGAAAAATATCTTATTTGTTCTTTCCGACATTTTGACATGCATTTTGAAAAACGTTGAAGAAACTGAATTTACAGCAACGTTTGAACGTCAGGATAATTCAAGTCTCAAAGGGTTAAGGTCACATATTTCTGCACAATGACTAATCGTGAACACAACATGATTATAAAATCAAGTTTAGTCAATTGAATATACCCATGTTGCCCATTTTAGAGGACGTCCACCTCCAGCATTGGTGAGTTGGTTCTATTTAACCAGTAAAACAGCTTATTTACCCCCAGGGTTCCCACGCAGGATTTATTATTTTTTGGTGTTTAAGGTCACCAATTTTTGCACAATGGCTAATCATGACCATGACAGTTTTACAGGTGGAGGAAGCCGGAGTACCTGGAGAGAGCCACTGAGCAACTATCAGCTCCCCAACATACTAACTCCACACAAGCAAGGTTAGCATGAGTTGAAGAAAAGTGCACCATCGACATGCAAATCGACATGCAGTACACCTTAGTACACAATGCCACTGTTCCCCATCATGGGCAATGGGGGGGGGGGGGGGGGAGTGTCTTGCCCAAGGACATAACGCAGTTGCCGCAGCTGGGATTCGAACCAAGGACCTGTCGGCTTGCAGCATGCACCTCTACCTACTGAGCCACTGTGTCCTCTGTCCGATGTACAACATCCTTCAAAGGGGTAAGGAGAGAAGTTTTACCAACATATTATTTTCAAACAGCAATTTTTATACCAACAAGCTCTGTGAATAAAACAATATAAAATTGTGGAAAGTTTCCTCAGCAATGAGGTTACAGAAGTTTTTTCTTCTGAAGAAAGCCAAAGAAATTTACATTTTCAATACACTTTGATATTTTCAAAACATTAAATTTGATCAACAAATTTTTTATGACTATCAAATGTATAATGGTTGGTAATATATAAAGTTGAAGCACTATCTTACATGCAAAGCTGCCATTTGGTACATACAATAAACATTAATAAAACAAACATACAATAAAATTTGTGTTTCTATGAATAAAAGTACAAAATCCTGAAATGGTAGTAAGATCCTTTTTTGAAAATTCTCCAATTTTATCCAGGAATTTAATTTAGAGATAAAATGTAATCATAGTAAAATATTTTTTTTTAAACTTTTAAGGTATTTGCTTTTCCTGATTTCATACAAAATGTTACCAGTAATAAAAACAAGAGGCCCCAGGGGGGCCTGAGGGCGCTCACCTGACATGGTAGCCTAAATATCAACCCAGAGAATTGATTTCAACAAGTTGCATCTGCTCCTCCTAAGAAAAGCTTATACCAAATATCCAAAGATTCTGACCAGTGGATCTTAAAAAAAAAAGATTTTTATAGAATATTCCTCATATTGAATCCAACAGGAAGCCCATATATGAACCCAGGGACTTGGCTTTAACAAACTTGAATATCACCCCCCCCAAGGATGCTGCATACCAAATATCAAAACATTCTGACTGCTGGATCTGAAGAAGAAGATTTTTAAAGAAAATTCCTCATTTTGAACTAAGTTACAATTCAAGCTCCCACAGTGAGACCAAATATGGACCTAGGGGCATGGATTGAACTAACTTGAATCTCACACCCCTAAGGATGCTGCATACCAAATATCAAAACATTCTGACTGCTGGATCTGAAGAAGGTTTTTAAAGAAAATTCCTCATTTTGAAATAAGTTATAATTCGGGCTACCACAGTGAGCCCAAATATGAACCCAGGGACTTGGCTTGAACAAACTTGAATCTCACCCCCCTAAGCATGGTGCATACCCAATATAAAAAGATTCTGCCTGCTGGATCTTGAGAAGAAGATTTTCAAAGAAATTTGCCTGAAATGCACTAAGTTCAAATTTGGGCTCCTTTTCTGAGTCCAAATATAAACCCAGGGAGCCGATTTGAACAAACTTGAATCAGATCCACCTCACAATGTTGCATACCAAATATCAAAAGATTCTGCCTGCTGGATCTGGAGAAGAAGATTTTTGAAGAAATTTGCCTGAAATGCACTAAGTTCGAATTCGGGCTTCTATAGTGAGCCCAAATATGAATCCAGGGAGCCGATTTGAACAAACTTGAATCAGATCCACCCACAATGTTGCATACCGAATATCAAAAGATTCTGCCTGCTGGATCTGGAGAAGAAGATTTTTGAAGAAATTTGCCTGAAATGCACTAAGTTCGAATTCAAGCTTCTATAGTGAGCCCAAATATGAATCTAGGGAGCCGATTTGAACAAACCTGAATCAGATCCACCCCACAATGTTGCATACCAAATATCAAAAGATTCTGCCTGCTGGATCTTGAGAAGATTTTTTAAGAAATTTGCCTGAAATGCACTAAGTTCGAATTCGGGCTCCTATACTGAGCCCAAATATGAACCCAGGGGGCCGATTTGAACAAACTTGAATCCGATCCACCCCACAATGTTGCATACCAAATATCAAAAGATTCTGCCTGATGGATCTGGAGAAGAAGATTTTTTAAGAAATTTGCCTGAAATGCACTAAGTTCGAAATACGGGCTCCTATACTGAGCCCAAATATGAACCCAGGGGGCCGATCTGAACAAACTTGAATCCGAACCACCCTACAATGTTGCATACCAAATATCAAAAGATTCTGCCAGATGGATCTGGAGAAGAAGATTTTTTAATGTTTTTCCCATTGCCTACAGTGTTAAATAGTGCTGACTCAGCCCTTTTTCAAAGTCCTGAAAAAAGTACCTTGTGATCAAACCGATAGGGATTTTTTTTAACCATTCTATTCTACTGGGTAAAAGTAAGCTTTATACAAAATAAGAATTCTCTGTGCTGTGCAGTTTTGGAGATATGGCAGTTTTGAGGTTTTTCCTATTTTTAGCTCCCGAGGTTCCCACGGGGCAATGAGAAAACTTTTTTGCATCAATCAACTACTTATGACCCAGTATCATCTCATATCAAATTTGGTTCAAATCGACCTGCCAGTTCTGAAAATAGAAATTTTAGGCGTGGCCAAAATCTTTGCCCATCCCATAACGAAGGCAAATAATGCCCGACAAACTTCTCTTGAACAAACTTGATTCTAAACCTCAAAAGGGCTCTGTATACCACATATCAAGTCTCTGCTACTGGTGGTTCATTAGAAGAAGATTTTCAAAAAATTTGGCCGTTTTTTCCCCACCCCTCTGCTCAATATGAGCCGAAACCTAATTTGCCTAAAAATCAAAATGCCCCTATATAACCACTACTTACATGAAATTTAATTAAAATGTGGCCAGTGGTTTAGGAGAAAGAGGCTGAAACACCACCTTCACGCAGGACGACAGACGATGGACGGAGAGTGATAAGAAAAGCTCATCCTCACTTTCAGTCAGGTGAGCTAACTAGAGGCTCAAAAGAGCCTGTAATCGCTCACCTGGTACTATATATAAAAATGTGATTTCCCATAGGCTTACCATGGTAACTATAAGCTGCAATTGTGGCCATGTTTGCAACATTAGATCAACATAACATGAGGATCATCGGTAGAAGGTGTGCCAGTCCTCAGTCATGTGAAGTTTCAATAATTTGACTTTGTAGTTTCAGAGGGGAAGATTTTTGCAAAATCCATCAATCAGAATCAGAGAATGTCTCGAGTGGCCATATTTTCCAACCAACGGGAACAAAAAGAGGGTTGTTTGTAGAGGGCCTCCAATAGACCATTCCTGCGAAGTTTGGTTCACATCAGCTCAGTAGTTCCAAAGAAGAAGATGAAAATGTGATTTCTCATGGGGTTTCTATAGTAACTATAAGCCGCAACTGTGGCCATGTTTGCTACACGAGCAACATTAAATGAGGATTGTTGATAGAGGGTGTCTCAGTCATCAACCATGCAAGGTTTCAAAACATTTGGCCCTGTGGTTTCAGAAGACCTCCCATAGACTGTCTCTGCCAGGTTTGGTTCACGTCGGTACAGCAGTTCCAGAGAGGAAGATGAAAATGTTTTTTTGCGCAATGGCTCATCGTGACTGCAACATAGATATAAAGTAAAATCCAGCCTCATGTTACCCATTCTAGAGGACTTCCACCCCTGATCCTATTGTACCAGTAATTCACAGCTTGTTTACCACAGTAAACAAAAAGTTCTTCACTTTCCAGGGTTCACATATGGTGATTCAGATAAAAAAAAAAAGGTGAGTTGAAAATGCAAGATTCCACACACACGATATCAAAATTTGTTATTTCATTATTTTCCCCCAAAATTTTGACAAAAGCATATTATGTGACCTCTTCATTGGAATGAGCTTGATAAGCTCATTCCAATGAGGGGTAACATAACATGTTTTTGTTAAAATCTGTTGAAATTTTCTTTTTTTTTTTCTAAAGCACAATTTGTATCTTACGTGGGTAGATACAGCCAAATTGTAAGATAAAGGGTTCGTCATTTACATTTTGTTTTTTTTTTTAAATTTAAAAAACACAGCTGATGACCCTCTATTGGAATGAGCCCATGACAAACATTCCAATGAGGGAGTTATAAGATTTGTTTTTTGAGGAAAAAATGAAAATTTTCATTTATTATTAAAAAAGAAAAGAACGATGCAACTGTTATCCTTGAGCTGTTTTAGATAAAGGGTGAATGCAAGGAGAATGAATAACAAATAATAATTTAAAGCTTCTATAAAAGACATGCTTCACCGAGATAAAAGTAAAAATACTACTAAATAAGCACTAAATGCAAATTGGTACATTTATATATTTTACATATATACATATAAACATAAACAAATATAACTATATATATTTTCAAATTCAACAGGAATTTTTTTGTACATATTTACAGTTTAAAACTTTACATATATTTTATACATTCATATAAAAGATGGCAAAGATTGAACTATGATGAATAGGAGGTTGCAAAAATATGAAACTACAAAGGGGGTCATCCCTCTTAGCCAGTTGCTATTGTTTTCTACAAATGTGCTAACAGGCTGTACATAAAAGGAATACCAACTGTAGTTAATTTCACAAAAGTTGGAGGATTAAACTTGTCACCTAATTAACTACCTGATTGATCGGCTAACAGACACTAATCCTTCGATAACCAAATAACTACAGAGAGGTCTTGATAATAATAATAATAACACAATTTTCTTAGGCGTTTTGCTCCATTATTGGACCGCCATCACTGATGGCGGTCCAATAATGGAGCAAAACGCCTCACAAAATCTTGTTATTGTTTGGTAGAGTAAGTGTCAATAACAAATTGAAACATCGTGATCAGTCATCATTTACGAGGCACACAACAACTGAACAGAAGTTGTTTATTTAAGATATTTGCAAACTGGCCACGGGCAATGTGGGAATAACCCCTACAAAGAACTGATAGAAAAAATATTTTAGAGAAATGCTCCACAAAGAAAATGGATGTTGAATAGGATTCAAAAGTGTGTGTGTGAGGGTGCACGTGTATGTGTGAGAGAGAGGAGAGAGAGCATGACAGACACAGAGTGTTTGAAAAGTGAGATTGTGCATGTGTACATGGAAATGAGAGTGAAAATGTGTGAGTGAGGGGAGAGTGAGAAAAAAACAAAGATTCATGCCAAGTACCGGTAATCATGTATACATTGCACGCAGGTTGACATCATTTCAAATTATTATGTACACTGTAGGCAAGCTTTCTTGGTTTGCATTGCTAGGAACAGGTCTCGCCTTTCATCTAGCGTAATGGCCATGTTTATCCTGTGCTATTCACAGAATTGCCAAACAAATTTTCAATAGTTCATCAATTTTTATCTAAACTAGAGGTACTGTGAGCAAGCTCACAAAGTGATACCCCCCGCGCCTCACTTGTTGCGCTTACGAGGACACAACCATATGATGTAGCAATTGAAATGTATAAGTTAGATTACCTCCCCTTGGAAATGTCATAACGGAATTATATTGCTTCATGCACATCTTCATATGGAGTTCTTCCATTGTGTAAAGTTTCATGAAAATTCTTCAAATGGTTTAGGAGGAGTTGCGCTTATAAGGATGGCCAGATGGAAGGATGGACGGAGGGATGGACAGGGTGATTCCTATATACCCTTCCCAAACTTTGTTTGCGGGGAGTATAAAAACACAGCCTATGACCCATCACCGGCATGAGCTCATGCTTGTTCCAATGAGGTGTCTTAAGCTATGTTTTGGAGACAAAAACTAAATTAAAACAGAGGCCCTGCAGACAAGGAATTGCTATAAAAACCTCCAATTCTTGGTGATAGAAAGATAGACAGACTCCCCCAATATGAATATAAAAGTATTTCACCTGCCTTGGCATGATGTACAAAGTCTTTGAAATTCAATGAAGTGTACCCATTTCGATATTTCTTTATTGAATAACCCTGTTGATTGCACATAAATTTTCAAACACCAAATCATCTACTATTCCTTTAGTACAAATTTCTTTTATTCATTGTGTGATAGGGTGAATCCTGGTTAACAGAATAAAAAAAATATTCTGATTTTCCAGAAAATCCTTCTGCCAACCATAAAATTACCAAACACTACAGATATCTGGCATCAGTAATTTTAATAGAAGAATTCTATTATAATATCTTGTTTTGACAGAGCTCACTGAGCTCTGTCAAACAAGATATAATAGAATAAATTTTCAATTGTCATCAGAATGAAGTAAAATCAACAATCCTGGTTTACCGAATATTCGTTTTAAGGTCCCACAAAGTAGAACTTCTGTTTTTCAGGCCATTTTTTTATAAAATTGCATGTGGACGGGCAGGTTTACTATTTTATTTTTTATTTTTGTAATTATTTCTCTGTCATCAAAAGTTCATGTTCTTGGTTTGTTTTATGTTTTAGGCCTCAATCTACAGAATAGCATGAGTGGTGGTGTATTTTGTCCCTTGAGTGCAAGAAGGCTAAAGCATTAGAAAGCCTTGTTGCTTTCAAGGGATAAATTAATAAATTTTATTAACTTGGGTAAAATATCAGACATGAACCCTTTAATTTTTATTTTTTCAAGTTTGCATTGGTTATAAAAAGAGAGCAAGTGGCAACCAAAGGGACCAATACAGGATGACCTGAGAAGCAGATTTTTAACTTTTTTAGGCCCAACTGAATATGTTCACAACTTGGGTGACCATTCAATTAAGAAAGTTACACTGTATAACATAACTGAATGTCACCTACTGTATTCTTAAACTCCAGCTTTTAGACATTTACGTTTACCCTCAACACCTGTATTAGGCCTAAAAAGTTAAAAATCTGTTTCTCAGTCCCTCCCACATGGTCCTTTTGACTGCTGCATGCTCTCTTTTCATAACAAATGCAAACTTGAAAAAATAATAATTAAATGGTTTATGTCTGATATTTTACCCAAGTTAATAAAATTGATAAATTTGTCCCTTAAGTGCAACAAGGCTTTGCAATGCTTTAGCATTGCCAAGCCTTCTTGCACTCAAGGGACGAAATACACCACCACCCATGCTATTCCGTAGATTATGAGGCCTAAAACATAAAACAAACCAAGAACGATGGCAAAGAAGTAATTAAAAAAATAAAATAAAACAACGCCCTCCAACATGCAATTTTACAAAAAATGGCCTGAGAATGGCCCCACTATTTTTGAATCTGTCAATTCAGCACACAAAGATACATTACAAATCTGTTTAATTACAGATTGTAATCAGTGATACATGAAATTTATGTACCCAGTTTGGAATCATTTGCTACATGGTCCCTTTGTTAGCCTGGCTTTAAAGAATTCTGATATCCTTCATTTCTTTGATGCTAGATGCATTGTCAAACTAGAACTATCACTGAAGGTGATTAATACCCCTGCTTTGGGTTTTTAGAGGAATGCACTTCTGATCATGTAGGCGAAGGCCATAAGGAAATTGATTGATAAATGTAGGAGGAGTTGCGCACACAAGAATTTCATGTAGAAACCCATATTAAATCAAAGTTCAAGAGAGATAACCTGGTTAAAATTGTCGCAGATCAAAAATTTTGGAATATGCGCATGTTCACTTAGTAGTGAGATGTTTGAAAGGTTTCTTCAAAATCGGTTCTTTAATGTAGGAGGAGTTGTGCACACAAGAATTTGTTCAGACGGAAAGACATACGGACAGACGGATGTACGGACGGACATATGGACGTACAGGGCGATTCCTATATAGCCCGTATAATAACCCTGAGTATTCGCAGAAATTATTCAACAAATGACGGCTGTCCAATTCTAAAAGGACAACGTTTAATGTATATACACTATGGGACATTTTCTGCAACTACTGCTCATAAAATCTTGACTGTTTCAATTTCATTGTCAATGTAAGAACGGAGGTGGATTACTGGATATCATCTAGATTATTATATCTCAATCGACTTTCCCTTTCTCTGATGGGCTGATAAGTACTATACTATTTTTGATAGTTTTACCTATCAAAGGTTCTAAAGATGAATGTGCACTATTCAATCTTCAAATATAAGATCCAATAATAAATAACAAATAGTAAGGTGGATAATTAATAATTTACAGGGCTTGTATTTCATCTAAATTTGGGAGAATCCATTTGGATTTTTGCATAAATGGTTGAGAGAATCCATACCTGCTATGAGTGTCCCAGGATCCCATTAGGCCACCAAAGTTGAACCCCGGTTGTACTCTGATAATACATGCTAGCCCTGGCCTTTACCCAACACAGCTTTTTAATTTTTAAAATATAAACTGAATTCGATAATTTAAAAAAACAAAACATAAACAATATTTATAAATAAAACCTTACAAATATGGATGCAATTGAAACCAGCTCATTGAGCCAGTTCCAATGACAGCCATATTTGTACAATTTTATTTGACGTGTCAGTATATTTCTGGTCAAGTTAGACTTATATTTGTTAATTTGCTGCTGCTATGTTAGGAAAAGGGTTAAATTGATTCAATTCTTTTCATGCGAATCCTGGCAGAGGTACAGGGAGAATTTACATGAATTCTCGGTAGCTTTGTTGCACGAATATTTGCGTGAATGAATTCTCAGATTCTTGCTGAAATGTAAGCCTGGATTCAATTCTACAGTTCTAGACCTGTAGATCTGTAGGATTAAATGTTTACTGAATCTCTCAACAATCACATGAAGAACTCTTCCACTTTAAAATAAATAACACTCTATAACACAATACTATGTGGGAAGTCTGGGTTGAAAATGTTCAAAACAAGTGTTTTTTCTTTTTCCGCAAACAAATGTAAATGTTACCTTATTCATGGTGAAAAAACTATATTTTGAAAAGTGACTACAGAGTTTATGAGAAATAAAAATGAATTATGATGAAATACAGGGATTTTGTAATAAAATAGTTCCAATTTATGTTTATAATTTGTATAGCTGCCTTAAGCAAAAGTTACCTAATAAGTTCCATTTCAAGACCCTAGTACACTACGAACAATGTAACTGATATGAACAATGCAATGAAGATATAATAGTGCTCAAATGGTTGGCCAGATAACAGATTCACAAATGGTGACCAACCTAATCTGTTGGAAAAGGTGTCAACTAGTTATCTGCAAAATCGATAAACATCAACATTCCAATGATGAAATATTATGACTCGGTCCCACTATTTCTGTATCTGTCAATTCAGCACACAAAGATACATTACAAATCTGTTTAATTACAGATTGTAATCAATTATACATGAAATTTATGTACCCAGTTTGGAATCACTTGCAACATGGTCCCTTTGTTAGCCTGGCATTAAAGAATTCTGATATCCTTCATTTCTTTGATGCTAGATGTGTTGTCAAATAACCCTGAGTATTCACAGAAATTATTCAACAAATGACGGTTGTCCAATCCTAAAAGGACAACGTTTAATGTATATGCACTATGGGACCGTTTCTGCAACTACTGCTCATAAAATCTTGACATTCAATTTCATTATCAATGTAAGAACGGAGGTGGATTACTGGATATTATCTGGATTATTATATCTCAATCAACTTTCCCTTTCTCTGATGGGCTGAGAACTACTATACTATTTTTGATAGTTTTACCTATCAATGGTTCTAAAAATAAATGTGCACTATTCCTAGTGTTAGTCACTTTCTAAAATTAGTGGTGGAATATTCTAGGATGGGTCAACTGACAAAACACAAAGCACCCTTTTAATTTGTAGAGTGCTAAATTATTTTTAGTCATCAAAGTCTGTTCACATGTCTTTACCTTGTTACAATTTATGGGAGAGTGCCTATTACAGGCACTCTCCCATAAACTGTAACAAGGAAAATTCATACAGATTAAATAATTTAGATTCAAAGATAATTTGAAGGGCATTCACAGAGTTTCAAGCCTCTGAGTTGCAGTACATACCCTTTAGAGTAAAGCCCAAATATGGGCTTCCAGCACTCGAACAGTTCAGAAATTTTTTCTGCAATTCTGTTTCATGATTTCCAAGTTCAAAAATGAAAATGCTTGTCATGGGTATGGTGCTGGGCAATAGGCAGTGTACTTAGGATCTAAATCCTGATGAGTAGCAAGGTT
The DNA here is from genome assembly GCA_031216915.1 of Pictodentalium vernedei. Taxonomy (NCBI): domain Eukaryota; kingdom Metazoa; phylum Mollusca; class Scaphopoda; order Dentaliida; family Dentaliidae; genus Pictodentalium; species Pictodentalium vernedei. The sequence continues at coordinate 289,321,560 of CM062292.1, forward strand.
CTTTCTTGGTTTGATCGATATAATATAATAATTAATGCTCGGCATTTTGTTGACTATGCCAAAATAGTGGTCCTCAATGAAGAACACTATTTTGGCATAGTCAACACGTCATGCTATATCGATAATATTGTCTACAGTTAGCCAGTAAAGAGAATGGTTCAACCATTCAGCACTAATAATCAACTTTGTGTTTTTTTCTCAGCTTGCAATTAGGACACAATTTGTTATTTAAAATTTGTTCTCCATTGTAAAACAAAAGAAAAATCCAATGATCATAATTTTGATGAAATGATTCATCAAAAATATAACTAGAATGGTGTCATTTGTGTTTGAAGCACACACTATGGTGTATCCCCGCATTTTCAGTTTGCTGTCATGATGGTCACAAATCAATTCAATACAACTAAAGTGTTATCACTGGGGCAATATAGGGCTTTATAAAACTAGGAATCCTCCATGCAAATCTATGAACCCTATCATAACATATGAAAACACTTGAGTCATTTCGAATAATACACCCTTGAGGTCTTTTACTGGAAACTGATTCTATAACAAAAGTGGTGTGACTGGAGTTATACTGGGCTGTATACCAAATTCCAACACCTTAATGCACACCTTATGATTTGTAAGTATCAATAATTTTTTTTTATTATTTATACCAAGGAAAAAATATACCTTAAATTAGACGATAGGAAACCGTATATTGAGGGTTTTTTTAATGTCTGATATTAAATATTCAATATTCAAATTGAACATATGAACACACTTTCAATGTTTCGAATTGAAGCCACCAGGAGCCTTTCACCAAAAACCGATTCTCTAACTACAAACGTGGCACTATGAGAGCCACATGGGGCCGGATCAAAAATCTGAAACCTTTATGCAAATCTGGAGACCCTACCTGAACATATGAACACACTTTCAACCTTTCGAATTAAAACCCCTAACAACTTTTCGTCCGAAATCAATTCTCTAATGACAAAAAGGTCATTACGGCTGCCACATGGAGCCGAATCAAAAATCTGAAAGCTTTATACACATCTAGAAATTCTACTTAAACATATGAACACACTTTCAACGTCTTGTATTAAAACCCCCTGGGAGCCTTTCACTAGAAACCGATTCTCTAATGATAAATGTGGTGCTACAAGTGCCACATGGGACCGAATCAAAAATCTGAAACCTTAATGCACATCTAGAGACTCTACCTGAACATATGAACACACTTTCAACATTTTGAATAAAACCCCCTAGGAGCCTTTCGCCCTGAAACCGATTCTCTAATGACAAAAGTAGGGCTGTCACGATTTTTTAATTTAGGAATCGATTAATCGTCACAAATAATCGATCATAATCGATTAATCGTACCTAGATGACCCCCCTCTCCCTCTCTCTGACGTCGATAAAAAATGAAGTTCAAGTCAGTTGACCTACCTCTGGTAAACAACGAAGACGATCCTCTTTTAGGTACGTTAAAAGCTTTGATGTTCTGAACTTTTGAACCGTCAGTGTAATAATCAAGACCGGTCGGCAGTTGTGAATTTCGCAACTGCCGACCGGTCTTGATTATTACACTGACGGTTCAAAAGTTCAGAACATCAAAGCTTTGATGAATGCACCTGACAGACAAATGCTTCCAATGGCTTCTTGGGGTTTAACTTCGATGTTCTTAACTCTTTACCTTTAGAAACAATAGTTTTTTTCATAAAATTTTCTTTTAATTATTAAACGTCTAAAGCGGGATTAAATTTACCGATTATTCGATAGCGAAAAATACTAAACGATTTTGCTGTGACCGATCAACAATTGACTAATCGATTAATCGTGACAGTCCTAGACAAAAGAGGCGGGGGTTAATTAATGTTTGTATGTTTTAGCTTGGATATCTAACTATATATTAACTACTCTCGTTGTTTTACTGAAGTGAAAAATTTCAGTCATCACACTTGTGAGTTACATGCTGATGAAAAATTGTTTATTTATTGGTTCTGTACTTAGAAGCCCATATTTATGCTTCATTAAATTGTTGGTACTATGCTAATGTTCTCATATTGTTAGCAGGTGCTTTTTATACCACGACTACTGTGTGTATTCAATGTTATCTGATACAATACAGACATTGAGACAGGTGAGAGGTACATGTGAGAATGTCATGTAAGAACACATCTGACTGGTCATTATGGCATGAATGAAATGTTTCATCACAAAACATTGTCATGCAAAAATGTTAAAAGACTGTCAAAGGTGATATTTTTCTTTAAAAATATCAGCTTCATTCACTCAACTGAAGTATAATCATGGCATAAATACAGAATGAAACTCAGACAGAGTATTGAAGCAACTCAGTGTTGGAGTTTTTGATGTATTTCATGTGTGCCTTCAGTGCATGTGAAATACTGGAAGATCTCCAACTGTGGTTGTTGATTCCCAGCCCCGCATACTCCACCCTCATTGTATTCTGTCTTAATATTTAACTCAAGGCAAAAAAAAATAATCTTGTTTAAATTGATTTATGTTGTTACAAATTACAGGAGAATGCCTAAGGAACTGTACAATTTTTTTATTACAAAAACAATTTTTAAGAAAAAATTATAGGTGCTAAAACTAATCCAGCATTTGACTAATTATAGCTTTACTGCATTATTCACATCACTCACAGTTAGAGCTGTGTGGTATACCAAATTTTTGGTATGGTTTTGGTATTGCTGGGATACCAAACACTGTACCGAAACCAAATCAAAATATCGCTCATTTCGGTATTTATATTTTTCTGTGAAATTGACAGAAAGTCAACTCATCAAGGTAGATCATAAATCCAAAAGCCTGTATGTAGGCTGCATATTTTGATCGAATTGATAAGAAAATGTGGAAATGTGAACTTTGTAAGCAACAGATAGCAGCAGACGCTGCGAATACATCAGAGAAAGAAATAAAAAAGAGATGGCAGAAAAATGAAAAATGGCAAGTTGTTAACTTGGTACTTTCGTTTCTGAAGAAATATGCTCCGGTTCCAGTGTTCCTAACATTCAGGCTGATTCAATATATTTTCTGAAAATTATTGTGCGATTTATTCACAGAGGATATTAGGGGTCGGGTGGGTGGTTACCTGATTGACAATTTGTTGGAAATAATCCACAGGTATTGACAATTCAATACATTGACAACTTGACATACAAACAGTAAAACTGCATGTGGTTCATCGCTTCTCGGCGATTTTTTATAGCATTTCTTTCAATTCAACATTGCTATTTTATGTTGCAGATACTTTTAACAACTGGTCATTTTATTAAAATACAAGCCCCCAAGCTTAAGAACTGATCATCTGCTTTATATTCTTTCGAATAAATAATTTATACTGCACACCAGTGCACACTGGAAAGACGTGATTCACCTAAATTTTAAGACATTAAAAAATAATGTATGGAAGCCAACAGGCGACATCAGATTTAGCATTACTGAAGTTCATTTGATGATCAAGGTGCAGCAAATGCTTTGAAAATGATTTGCTGCTATTAGTAAATCTTCGATTTGTTCATTTTTTTCTCATGGAAAATGAAAATGCGCCCTAATTTATCATGGAAAAACGTGGATTCTCTTAAATTTTCAGAAACGGGTATAAAGCCAGGAACCAGAAGTACAGTTAGTGAACGCGGTTAGCGTGATTCCACTCAAAATACCCTATAATTTCAACTAGATGAATGTCATAAACTTTGTTATTTTACATGTTTATCAAGGATGAACCCAAAGAATGAAAGGTGGATGACAGCATGTCATTGACACGTTGCAAAGTTGGCAATGTTTTCACAACTGGGATTATCATAGAGAGATTAATCACAGTTGCATTACTTCAAATTACTTGCATATTTGTGTGGATATTGGACACTGGATTCACTGGACAGTGGACATTGATCTTATTGCCACTTTGAAAGATAAGGAGGGAAGGACTGACCAAGAATGTTACTACTAGTGAAAACTTACTGAAAAGCTTTGAAGGTGAAGAGTGAAAAACCTATGCTATGTTTCTTCTACCTGATTCATTAGGGGGAGGGGGGAGGGCATGGTATGAAGGACATATAGGCCAACTGATTATCTTGGCAAGTTATTTAATGAATCCCTCGATTCAGTGTGATGGTTCACACTGAATCAAGTGATTCATTAAATAACTTGCTAGACTAATCAGTTATCGCAGCTGAATTAACTTGCCAAGTTCTTGAGATGTCAGTGCTGAACCTCTTAAATTACCATATGGTTGAATGTTGGGAAACTGGGTCAGTTTGCGACTACTTTCAGTGTTCTGCGCATATACCGAATACCGCACCGAAACTGAGGTATTTACCTGAAAAATATCGATGCCGATACCGTACCTGAAATTTCCATACCATACAGCTCTACTCACAGTACCTGTAGGGATAAAGAACCTTCATTTGTTCACTGTATGCAAACAGAAGACAGGAGTTTCATTATAAGAAAAGCCCAAACATTAATCAAAGACATTTTTAACCCTTTACCCCACTTAACAGCAATAACTGGACAGTGCTATTCACAAAAATTACCATTCAATTATTATTTTTTTTCAATTTTTGTTTCAAAAACATAGCTTATGACACCTTATTGGAATGGAATAAGCTCATTGAGCTTATTCCAATGAGGGCCATCAGCTATGTTTTTGACACAAAAAATAGTTATTCAAGAATTTTATTTGCAAGTGTAATCTTCCTTTTCGTGTTAGATAAAGGGCTAATAAACCAAACAGAGAATTATAACACATCACCTCTAGTTTGACAGAGATCAGAGAGCTCTATCAAAGAAGATGTAATAGATTAAATTCTAAGTGCAATTTGAGAGAAAACAGCCCTGATGTGTTTGATAAGGCTTGAAGTGAAAAAATCCTGATAGGATCACCGATCCAATGTCGAGTTGTGACTGCACAAAAGTGGGTTTAATCATTATCAACTTATCATCCGGAAACTAATTGTTTAAAATTTACTATGTGAAGGGTCACTGTGACCTTGACCTAGTGTTTCCAAAATAAATAAGGCTCTTTTTTGCACCAATGCCAACTTACCTATGAAGTTTCATGAATGTAGGTGGAACCATTGTCAAATTATCATCTGGAAACCAATTGTTTACGATTTATTATGTTCAAGGTTACTGTGACCTTGGCCTTTGACCTAGTGAGTCCAAAATAAATAGGGGTCTTCCACTCACCTAGGCCAACCTACCTATGAAGTTTCATGAATATGGGTCAAACCATTATCAAGTTATTTCCGGAAACCAATTGTTTACGATTTACTATGTTGAAGGTCACTGTGACCTTGACCTTTCACCTAGCAAGTCTAAAATAAATAGGGTTCTTCCTCTCACTGATGCCAACCTACCTATGAAATTTCATGAACGTGGGTACAAACATTATCAAGTTATCATCCGGAAACCAATTGTTTATGATTTACTATGTTGAAGGTCACTGTGACCTTGACCTTTCACCTAGCGAGTCCAAAATAAATAGGGTTCTTCATCTCACTAATGCCAACCTAACTATGAAGTTTCATGAACTTGGGTCAAACCATTATCAAGTTATCATCCGGAAGCCAATTGTTTTAATTTACTATGTTCAGGGTCATTGTGACCTTGACCTTTGATCTAGTGAGTCCAAAATAAATAGGGTTCTTCCTCCCACGAAGGATAACCTACATATGAAGTTTCATGAATGTGGGTTGAACCGTAGTCAAGTTATCATCCGGAAACCAATTGTTTACAATTTACTATGTTCAAGGTCACTGTGACCTTGATCTTTGACTAAGCAAGTCCAAAGTTAATAGGGTTCTTCCTCTCACTGATACCAACCTACCTGTGAAGTTTCATGAACATGGACTGAACCATTATCAAGTTATCATCCGGAAACCAACTGTTTACGCCCGCCCAACCGCCCGCCCGCCATTCATCAAACTATAAGCCGAGTTTGACTTCGTCACAACTCGACTAAAAATAACAAATAATTTATGAAATGGTTGGTGCAGAATTCAAGTATTTGCTGCCTGCCAAGACTATAGCACAAATAACTGCTGCAAATGATTACCTGTACCAAACATAGTGTAGAGTAAATGCACAGTTTATAGACAGATCTTCTGAAATTAAGACAGATAAACATCAACAGACCGGGCTATAGTTGTTCTGCATGCTGGGCATCTCTTTGTACCTTCCATTAAGGTTACCGAACAACTCTGACAACACACCATGTGTTTGCATGGCAGGAGTACACTGTCCAGTTCATTGTTCAAACACACCTTACACTGTACTTTTTTCTTCAGATTATCGCATTCCTCAAAAAGTTCCTTTTTGTCTGAGTCACTCCTCAACTGTTGATTCTCCCTCATTAACTGAGCAAGCATTTTTCGAAGCTGACTATTTTCTTCTGTAAGGTTAGCAGTTCTTTGTGTGAGTTCCCCATTGTCCTTTGTTGCTTCTAAAATAAATAAGTAAATTTAGAACATTAAGCCTCAAATCTAGTATTCCACTTTTTGCAAGAGGACGGCTACACATACACAATATTCAAAAGTTTGAATGGCTACAACTAACACAAAATAATTTAAACAATGATTTTACCTCTCATGCTGACTTCAAAAGACTTGCAACATAACACAATAGCTGCCATATTCTGCTCTAATAATAACATAATAATAACATAAGTATGCTCAAGATTTGATAAACAATCACTGTCAGAATGAAAGTTTTCCCAATATCTATTTGTTAGTCAATCACAAACTCTATGAACAAAAAACAAAATTCAGCTTATTGATGTTCAATTACAAATCAGTGGCCCATGAAGAGAAATTATTTGTGATGATCTAAAAGATTGTCCTTCCACATTATCTAAATCAGAATTTATGGATATGGGTTTAATGCCATTTCCTCAGTCACATTCATGATCTGAATAACTCAATATACTGCATTCTTAAATTTCATAAAGATATCAATCAACAGAAAACATTTTTGCACAATTAGCTGATGGAAGTCAGGCATTGCAGAATAGCCATTAAACATTCCATTCATCAATAAAACATGCATTCCACTTAAAAATCATTTAAATGGAATATTTGCTAATTGTATATTTTCCCAGCACCATTGCAATTACCAAAAATTCTGTCACAATTGACTAGTGAATTGCAGAATGGATAGAACCAAAATCTGTGTTATATGAATTGATATCATGTCTGATCACTGGCCTTATGGATATTTACCAGGAAAAATACTTCTGCATGCTTCAACAATATCATGTGTCCGTGAAAATTGAAGGATTACACTTATCTGATGGCACAATCACTCAAAGAAATCATATCTAAGGCTGGTGTTATTACTGAAGCAATAATAGGATAATTTTGTGGAGTAGTCCAAATCTAACTTTAGCAATTAAATATGCAACAACATTTGGTATACAGTGGAGTCCTGATAACTGAATATTTATTTATTTATTGGTGTTTAAGGTCACATATTTCTGCACAATGGCTAACCATGACCACAACATGAAGATAAAGTCAAGTTCAGTCAATCGTTTATACCTTTGTTGTCCATTTTAGAGGGTTTCCACACCATGCAGTGCAGACAGGCCCATTTTACCAGTAAAACAGAGTTTGTTTACCACAAAAACAAGCACGGCTTTGTTACCCAGGATTTCCACAGGGGTGATAACTGAATAGCCACTTTGTCAGTGAAAAATATTCAACAAACAGGAGTATTAAATTTTCCAGAATATGATCATTTTCCTATATTCTATTCATTAACTGGGCATTTATTCTATTATATCTTGTTTGACATAGCTCAAGGAGCTCTGTCAAACAAGATATAATAGATTAAATGCCAAAATTGGATGTACTGCAGGCCAAATAGGTGGGAAATTCATTGAAATTCTATCGTCAAACAAGATATAATAGATTAAATGTTTATATTGGATGTATTGCGGGCCATATAGGTGGGAAATTCATTAACTGTCAAGAGTAATTCTTTAATGTATTACAAGATTTTTATTCAGTTAACAGGTGATTACTCTATAGCCTATATGCAATTGACAGGTCATATTTGTACTGAAGGTATGGTAAATGGTCTGGAGTTTGGAAATTATATGCAGTTAACAGGGTTTTACAATTAAGTGGAATCCACTGTTGTACCATATTGTAAACTGTAGAATTGTCAACCAATAAAATGTTCAGCTGGTTGCATACTAGAAGCAACTATCACAGCTCTGAAAAGTGCTGAAAGCCACTTTAGTGGCTTCACACCACATGCATTAGCTTGATGTTTGTTCAGCAGTAGAACAAAGAGTGTCTTTATGAAATTATTTTGTTACAATTTACTGGAGAGTGCTAAAAGGCACTCTCCAATAAATTGTAACAAATCAATTATTTATCATGAAAATCTTGCAAATCTAAGGCTCTCCTTGCATGTTGCAATAGAATCAGTGGGAAAAAATACACATGTTACAAATTGCCTTTGCAAAATAATTTAGCACATTACCAGTTCATATGCAATTGTGATCCTAAAGTCATATTCCTTTACTATAGGTTTACTTGGGATCAATTCACAAGAATAAAAAAAACAACTCAAACTTTGTTTTTGCTAGATAACATTCATAAAAATTTTTAATTTCTGTTTTGCTCCAAAAAAACTTCATCAAGTCAAATAAGTTGATGAAAGAGAAAAAAAAACACAATTTCACGAAAAGTTAGTTGAGTAAGATTGTTATGGAAAAAATTCACTGAAGTAATAAATTTTTTTCATCAACTATCTCTTCATCAATGTTTGTCAGAAGATCTGTTTTACTGCTTTAGTTTGATGTACAGGAAAGATCAGTCAGGATCACATTAGTCTCAACCTAAAAATTTACAAAAAGTTAAAAAATTTATAGTAATTTATATATTTTTTATACTTACCAATGACCCAGACATAGCTGGTGCTAACTCTTAAAATATAGGGCCAAACACAAATTTTGCCCCCCAATCCCCAAAATTTGCATCTAAAACTAAAGAAAACATGTCCTGAAAGGCCCTCCACACTTCGCCCCTACTGCGCATGCGCAGTGTCAAGGACGTTCCGAAATTGGCGCCATTAATCATTCTAATAACCAGTGCCTGGTAAGCGCTATGTACTCAGCGGGGAGGCAAGAGTTCCCAACTCCTGGGAGGGCCATCCCCGTCTGGGTCATTGGTAAGTATAAAAAATATATAAATTACTATAAATTTTTTAACATTTTTATACTGTACCAATGACCCAGACATAGCTGAATAGTAAAAAGGCTGGAGGGCCAAGGACATAGAGCAAAATGGAATACGCTCAATAAAATAAAATAGAGTCATCCCCTGTAGGGAAAAGAAGTAATAGGCCTTACATGTATCTTTCTTATTTATGATAAATTAGAAAGATACAACACCTTCCAAAAATTGAGCTTCATACATCCATGTACTCTATTAATATCCAATAATCCTTATACTAATAATTTTTAAAGTAAGCCAATAATAAAGTAAGTCTAGAGAATAGAGACTCTTATACTTCTAAAAGTGTGTGAGAATTGCATAATCATGTCCGTTGACATATGCAATATTCAAAGGCTATACTTTAAAAACTAAGACTTGAATGAATTTTATAAACTTAAACTTCTCACTAAACAACCATCCCAATAACAGCTCAGAATTACTAACTCCGGAGGAGGTATCCCCTTGTTTTCATAGTAAAAACAGGTGACCCAAGGGAACACCCTCCCCCCCCCCCCCCTTTTTCTTGCCCTGGGTCAAATAGCCCAGAGCGAAGAGGGCAGCCGAACGGAGACACTGCCGAAACAGACAGCCTACCTAGCTATAGTAGCAACTGTTAAGAGAATGACATTCTGAGCAGTAGATAATAGACCTAACAATAGAGGCCTCCAGAAATGGACTCGATATTTCTGAGATAAAATTCATGAATGGATGGCTGAGCGCAATGAGCAGCCTTCAAAAATCTATAATAGCAACACTATTAATGTAAGCCCAAGAAGTAGAAGAACTCTTACTTCATGAGCCGAAATCTTAAGCACAACTGCTAAGCTAATGATATACCGTAAGCAGTACGCTAGTTAATAGAATCCATTAACAATAAAATGGAGCGTAACGTCCTTCTACTAGACATCAAAGACAGAAGAAGCTTACGCCCTTGTAATAAACAGATATCTGTTTATAAATACATAAACTGTACCCGGAAAGAGTAAAGGCCTATGCCCATACGAAGACGGAAGGACCTTAAAATAATAGGTTCCGGATAATAGGAGCCTAACTCTTATGCAACAATCCAACCTAAATAGTAACGGAAGTATTGATTCCGAAACTATGAAAGTGAAAATCATCCATCGATAGTGCATGAAACTCACTGACTCTACAGTAAAAGAGAAACCAACAGAATTACTGTCTAAAAGGTCAGAATTTGAAAACTACTGTTTCCAGAGGCTCAAATGATTACTTAGCTAAATAAGAACCGAAGTTAAAATCCGTATAGGAATTTAATCTAAAGATTCTAAGTCTATTTATCAAAAAGTTACTAACTGACTTAGATAAAGAGACAAAAGACTCAATTGTAAACTATAGTAGAGTGCATAGGTATGAGGTAACATAAACCTATAACCTAAATAACACAGGCTGCAGTAGATCTTGTGAAACAAGTATACTAAAAAATAGCAATGAGTAGTATGGAGGGATCAACCATATGAACATAATGATCCCTACACCACGACGGAAGAGCCTCCACTTTAGTCGCATAGAATAGCGAAGAAGAGGATCTCCTATAGTAAGAAATCGCGTCCAAAGCTCGTCCAGTACAGTGCATACAATGCAATACGGACCACACAACGGAATACATGAAGGTTGCGACCTTGCTGGTTGTGATAAAGATGACACGATTTACCCAGTGAAAAAAGATCCTCACATAGAGGAAGATTTCACGTTAAGATCCACAGTAGACAAGAGAGTAAATTACTCATGATCTCTGTGAAGATAGAGATGCTATCAACAGAAATGTATAGTGGTTGTTTATCTTAGCAATACCTGCTAAAACAACAGCGCCGGAGGAAACGCGTATCCTATCATTCCGTCCTATAGATCAATAGAGCGTTAACAGTATTAGCTCAGAGATCTGGACAAGCCAACACATACGTCTGCAATTGATTAGCAAGCTGTGTCATAAATAAAACATCATTGGGCGCTCCCATAGATAGCAAATCTGATTAAATACTTGTTTGTTGAGAGTCCATTCTGACAGCAACAAGCGACCCGTAAGAGAACGGGAGTGCGATAAAACAATCAGACGACCCAGAATATGACGGACCAAAACTGAACTTGGTGTACTATAACCAACAGACGGATTCTTTCCATTAAATTGAATAACGGAAACGAAAGAGTGCCTCCCTGGTTCCGGAGATACGCCACTACTGTCGAATTAAAGGACAGGAATTTGGGCATGCGTTTCTGAATAATGTTCATGCAATGATATAAAGCAAGCCTAAAAAACATTATTCCGCGGAAGTTAAACTGATAGCTAAAAGACTGCGGAACCCAAAGACCCTGGCACTTCGAATCCGTAGGGATCAGTATATATCCCAATCTGTTTGACTGGCACCGTCATAACAGCCACACTCGGGTCCGGCAACTGCGGCAGCACTCTCTGAGTCAACCACCGAATGTTTGCCCCAGTCTGAATCTCTTGTAACACTAGATAGACAAGAGAATGTATAATTCAAGCAATTCATGGATTGCCGGAAAGTTGCCGTCGAAGAGAAGCTCCTCCGAGAACGAAGCGACTCTGAGAGAGTTCTTAACCTACTATCCACGCGTGGATGTAGCTAGGGCTGCATCACGTCTAACCAACTCCAATCAGCCACTGAAGGGCGGAGTTATACGTGAACAAACTACTGCCCTCAAAAGAAATTACATTGAGAATAATATCCCGTAAATCTTTTCTTGAAGACGTAATGATAACGCCTCAGTAAGGCGGATTACGTATAATAAAGCGTCTAAGTTAAGTCTACTATACATAATGTCGTTCCCAACATTGAAATTGGAAAAGACATAAACGGCGAAAAAGAATATATGCAGTCTTTAATCACCGTCTAGACGCATATGAACTCTCGGTATGCCCTGCTCTGCCAAAATAAACTATATGTAAAAAAGATAAAATGGCAGAAATGAGCCACGCGGACAAGAAACTAAACTATCATGCTTAGTAGCAGGCTTGTATATATATATAAATATATAGCGTCGAAAAATAAAACACATGTTGTAATGACAATATTGGACTGCGTCGGTAAGTCAGGGACAAAGCCCCTGTACCGATCGAAAAATCCGAGTCCAATGACGCTATAAGTCTCTTATCCAAGATCGCAGCAATGAAGTCCGAAAAATAATCACTGGAAGAAATGCCAGAAGATAAGAAAGGCATCTTCCGATACTACTAAAGGGAAAACTCGAAATCTTTCGAATCCCTTTCGCCATCCTGTCGGACCCTATAAAGCGTTCGGTCGTCCGTAGCTTGATGCAACCGCGGACCGCACCGACCCAGCGCCGTCGGATAATTCCTGATTCGACCGAGAAACCGTCAATTGCTGGGATGCTGCGAAACAACTGTGCTAACTCGGATAGCACGTCCGTCACTGAGGCCTGAGGAGCAGCGGTCTTACGATGCATTGCCGCAGGAAGCTCCGAGATCGTTACCCCGTGCATACTTCCAATATGCGAGCGAACGGAGTGTATAGGCCTCGTGTCCCTTGGCTACCGGATGGCGCGACCTATTCGCTGTGGAATCACTGAATGCCGAAACTGATCGGATACTCGAGGTCACGTAGCCAATGTGCGGTCGTGTGCCCTGCTGTGAGGATGAGGAAGCATTAAAGACAGTCTCTCGGACTGTCAATATAACGGAGCGTCCCGAGCAACGGACATATGCTCCGAATGTAAAATATCTGAACCACAACATGCGGTCCCCTATGTTGTTGGCTTCCTCCGATCTGTCCTCAATCTGCCGTCACTGGGTGAGTACTAAAGTAATTAAAGTGCTCGCATCACCCAAATCTCCTTCCTAGACCGCAACGGACGAACCCGGCAGCCGAACCATTCGATGAATGTACGCTACACCGGGTGAGCTAGCGAATGTCACTCCGTAAGCGATAGACATATTCCATGAGCACATATTGCCGCTAACTCTTCATTAACTATGACGACAGAGGCACACTTTTGAAAGACATCTCCATAACTCTTCGAACAAGAAACCAGAAATGCTTGGATAGCAAGCATAAAATAATAATATATATAGCGTCGTTCAATAATTCGATAGTTTGCGTGACATTATTGGACTATGTCGGAACTGAGGGACGATGTCCCTGAACCGAACCAAAAATTTCTAAGTCCACCGACGCTATCAGTTTCTTATCCGGCATCGCAGCATATGTTGTTCCGAAAGGGAAAGCTTGAAATCCACCGAATCCCTTTCGGTATCCCGTCGGACCGGATGAAAATTTTCGGACGTCCGTACCCGCTTCCGCGGAGCGTCCCGACCCAGCATCGTCGGATAAAATATATGCGACAGATTCAGTTGATGCTGGGATGCTGCGATAAACTGTGCTATTAAGGAAAGCACGTCCGTTCCCGAGGCCTGTGCAGTAGCGGACTTACGATGCATTGCCGCTGGAAGCTCCGTGTACGTTGACTCCCGCACACTTCCTATGCGAACGTCCGGAGTCTGCAGGCCTCGAGTCCCCGGCTACCGACCCAGCGCTGTCGGATAATTCTCGATCCGACACCGTTTCTGTCGGCTGCGGGGATGCTGCGATAAGCTGTGCTATGTGCACAAGAATGTCCGGCGTCGAGACCTGCGGAGGCGCAGACTATCGCTGCTTCGCCGAGGGTAGCTCCGCATCAGATGGCTCCCGCATACTTCCTATGCGAACGTCCGGAGTCCATCGGTCTCGAATCCCTGGCTGTCGGATGGTGTGACCTGGTCGCCGAAGAATCCTTGATCGGCGAAGCTGGTAATATATCGGCGGTCACGCAGCCAAGGTGCGGTCGTGTGCGCTGACGAGAAGAGGAAGCCTTAGCAGTCTCAGCGGACTGCCTATACAACGGAGCGTCCCGAGCGACGGACGTATGCTCCGCTAACGACACATTTGTACCACAACATCTGGGGCCAGATGTTGTTGAACGAGAGAGGGGCCTCTCTCGCTGCCGTCCGGATGGACCGGAACGAGCTATGAACCGGACTAAAAGGCTTCCTCCGTTCTCCCTCCGATCCGCCGTCACTGGGTGTGCATTAAGTTAATTTTATAGTGCTCGCATCACCCCAAAATTCCTTCTAGACCGCAACGGACGAACCCGGCTGCCGAACCATTCGGTGAATGGACGCTACACCGGGCGAGCTAGCGGACGTCAAAGGCCGTCGAACCTACTAGGGTCCTCTTAGGCAATTGGCGTATTACATGAGCACTTTTCCGCTAGCCCTTCATTAATTGTGACGACGGAGGCACACTGTTGGAAGACATCACAGATACATCACCCTAATCTTGATCGTCTGAAATAGAAATTGATAAAGTAGAGTGACCCTGCGGGGAAAGGACCGGAGTGTCCAAATCCCCAACAACATACCGTGACATACGCTTCCCATATTGTCATCGAAATCATACAATACAGAACAGGAGATAATGCGAGTACACTGACCACATATAGAATGATAATAAGGTCAGAGGAAGACTTCCTCTTAAAACAATTGATCAATATCCTTTCAATGTGAAAAGAAAACAAGTCCTGGTACTCGCACTAACCCCTGGCAATCAAAATACATAATAATAATATGATCCATTAATATAGAAAAAATAATTGAAATCAAAATATTTTGAAAAAATATTTTTTCAGAACAGCCCAAGTTTCTGAAAAGTAACGTTGAGCCCCAATGGATCCCAAGCCTAAGTGTGGACAAAAATTTTAAAAATATTTTAAACAATTTATTCAACACTTACGAACAATAATAATGTATCTATTTATGATTAAAATAACATAAAGATATTATTATTTAGAAATCCCCCCCTCACACAGAGGGCTGTTGTAAATGTAAACAATGAGTGTAAAAACACTAAAATAAGACTCCAGGCACCCAGGCCCGAAATCAGTTACCAAAAATACACCATCTGATGCAAAACAGAGACTTCCAGGGAAGAAACTGCAGAACATCAGATGGTAGATGCAGAACACAACGCCTAACCACCCGTAGGTGAAGACGTAAACATGGGGAAAGAACAGAATTCATTCTGTTATTCAGCTAAAACTCCCAAGAAATTTTAGTAATAATAATTACAGAAACTATGCCAAAAGCATGGGAGAATAGCAAGGGGGAACTTAAAGGACAGGGAGAGAGGAAAAACACTTGAAAAAACAGTGTAACTAAATAATCAGAATGACAACAAAATGGCTGCTGCCTTGAAAATAGGTAACTTAACATAATTTCATTAAAAAATTTTAAGTTACAGCCCTGATAATATTCTGTCACACATTCTTTTCCTCTCCTCCTTTTCTATCCTCCTTAGAATCACCATTTCACTAATATTTATGTGTCTGGCATCATTTAAACTGAGATTTAAAAGCACAAAGATCAGTCAGATGTTAACTGATGAAGGGCCAAACTTAGAATGATTAATGGCGCCAATTTCGGAACGTCCTTGACACTGCGCATGAGCAGTAGGGGCGAAGTGTGGAGGGCCTTTCAGGACATGTTTTCTTTAGTTTTAGATGCAAATTTTGGGGATTGGGGGGCAAAATTTGTGTTTGGCCCTATATTTTAAGAGTTAGCACCAGCTATGTCTGGGTCATTGGTACAGTATAAAAATATGGCACTGCACTATACTAAGGTTTTCAAATAATGTTTGGCACTTACAACAGTTTACTGACCTCTCAATGACATCAGGGTGTGAGCTTATTCCAATATAGTGACATAACAGTGGGGCAAAAAAAAAAAAAAAAAAAAAAAAAGTATTGGTACACAGAGTAGTTATTTTTGTTGCTAAGAAAGTTAAGAAAAAGAAGCTATTTTATTAGAGAATATTCTCTCTCATTCACAAATGCTGTTTACATTCTGACTACTATCTGAATGACAGTCAGTTCTGCATCTTTGGTAAACAAATTTTGGAGCTTTTCATTATTATCTGTAGAACTGAATGATGTGTATTATATCCCCTCTATTGTACATGTGGAAGGGAATTTAGTAATACATGAAGAGATAATTAGCAATGCTTTAAATGTATTTAACTACAGTGGTGTCCTCTTATATAGGAATGTTTTAAATGAATAACTCTGTGAATTGAATTTAACTTCCAAACACAAAGCTATTTACCATACCTTCAGTACAAATTAACCTGTTAATTGTGTATAGATTATGGAGTAAACTCCTGTTAATTGAATAAAAAAAATCTTGCAATTAAAGTCGAGAAAGTACACTGACAATTACCAAATGTTTATAGAGGCTTGTCTCATTTTATCTAATACAGACATTTAATCTATTATATCTTGTTTGACAGAACACCATGAGCTCTGTCAAACAAGATATAATAGAAAAATTGAGTGTTTGTGCCTTAGCTGCAATGGATGGCAAAAATGAAACAAATTCCAAGTCCAACAAGGGCAATAACTCTACAATTTCCAAACCACATCTGCATTGAACATGGGGCTAGACATCAATAAGATACACTTGGATACCAAATATGATGTCATTCACCCAGTATATTAAATGTTGATGAGTTTAAAAACTTTTTGGTCACAGACTGACTAAAAGACATTGCCACATATAGCGCGGCTTGTCGCAGCTAATAAATGCTCAATTTATCTCTCGAATACTATAAAGTGCCCAAATCCCTGTCAATTGAATACTCATGTTAATTGAAAAAACTTCATTTGCAAAGTGGCCATTCAGTTAACAGGGTTTTTCTAATGTCAAAGATTACTGTGCTGCTTAAACATGGGCTTAACTTACCAAATAGGCATTAGGTGAAAGTTCTCTGCTGTTCGCTCCCTTTTATACTCTCATGTGACCTCACATTTGCCTGTGTCATTGTTGTCATGACAGAGTAAATGGAGGAGGACAAAAAGGTTGATTTCTGATTAAAGGGTCCACTCCCACCAGATGTGGAAATTTTATTGGTGTTTAAGGTCACATATTTGTACACAATACCTAATCATGACTGCAACATAAAGATAAAGTCAAGTGTAGTCAATTGTTTATACCCATGGTGCCCATTTTACAGGATTTCCATCTCAAGTTATGGTGACTGGGTCCTATTTTACCAGTAAAACAGATTGTGTTCACAGTAAACAAGCACAGTTTCATTTCCTGGGGTTCTGAAGGGGGAGATATTGAAATTAACAAGGGGAAAATTTTATTAACCGGTTAAGTGCTAGAAGCCACTATCAGGACTTTCAGAAAAATGAGAGTACCAGAGCAAAAGCCGACATATTCCTGGCTTATGTTTCATATTCAGCCAAACGGAAATAGTATTTTGTTTATATAATTTTGTTCTATTACAAATTATTGGAGAGTGCCTGTGGGCACTCTCCAATAATTTGTAATAAAACAAATTTTAAATAACAAATTAAGACCATCAAAAATAATCTAGCCCTCAACCAGTTATTTATTTATTTATTTATTTATTGGTGTTTAAGGTCACATATTTCTGTACAATGGCTAACCTCAACCAGTTAAATGTACTCAAATTATACACATTTCAGTGGCAGGAATATCAGGGAGCCGCATGCAAGGTGTTAAATGTGCCTGTTGATTGCAGGCATTATAACACTATTGACATCTGCCACCCCCCCCCCCCCCCCTCCCAGTGGTCAGTGTTGCAGTGTGTGACAAGATGCACCTGTGGTTGCCGGTTGGGGTGAAATGCATGATCATAAAGTTATTAAGATACCCAATCATTTTTATTGTGAGGTTTAAACAGTCTCCACATGCGTCACATGAATATTTCTGGGCCCAGGCCACAATTTTGAAGGATTTTCTGGATGAGAGACACTGGAGTGAGTGGAAGTTAGGTCTGTCTCCTCTATATTTGAAGTGTGCGCCTCCTCTTTATGGGCGCAGTTACTTTTAACCCTTTACCTAACACAGCTTTTTTAAAAAATAAATTAAAATTCTAATTTTTAAAAGAATTCACAATTTTTCAATAAAACCTTACAAATATGAATATTATTAAAACTGGCTCGATGAGCCGGTTCTAATTATATACATAATTGTTTGGTTTTATTGAGACATTTGTGAGATATTTTAGGCTGTGGTAGGCTTATTTTGGTCAATTTCCTGGCCGTTTTTGGCCGCTATGTTAGGTAACGGGTTAACAGTTTGGGTCTGAGCATGTGAACAGTTAGACGATCATATTTCATTTTAGAAATATATTTTGAAACTGCAGCACATTGCACATGGGCTGACAAACCAAAGGAGTGACAAAGCAGTTTGTTTTTGTGGAATATACCGGTGTGCATCTAACTAGATGTTTCAAAATTATTTTCCCTTGTACTTTTGTTTTAATGTCTAAGAGTGTGTTTACAAAAGGAAATCCTTGAGGTGACAGAGAGTTCTGGTGAAGTGCCTGGTTTGTGATAATTACAACATGAAACAGCCATCACACTTTATATAGCTTGAAATGATATGCAGAGTATCTGTAAAAATAAAGATTTTAGGGGACATGAGACCATTTCTCTGTCAGACGCGAGTGTTAATAGGTGGTGACTCAGTTATTCTCAAGTTAAAACTAATGTGTGTATGCTATGTGTATTTGAAGAAAAATAATGATTTTTACATGTAATCGCTAGCTGAAATAAAACCAGAGGTTTAATTTTTAGTGAGCCTCAAATGCTCACCTGGCTCAAGTTGTCAGTTTAAAGGGTCAGAAAGGTGAGGGGGAAAAAGGAAGTGTCACCTCAGATAAATGTACATATTGCAATGACTATCACCAAATACACTCTGAAAAAGGATGTCCACTCCACCTTCCTGGCAAACATCCTACATTAGGCTTGAAATCATTGTGAAAAATGACAAAACAGCTTTCCTCTGAAAAGGTTAAACTAGAAAGTGTTTTAGCACACTAAAACATATGTCTCCCCTTCCTTTCTATTTTATGCACTACAAATGATATATATATAAAAATATTGACAATCATACCAGATATGTAAGGTCTAGCTCTAAAGAGAAATAAGTTATGAAGACTCTGGCAAATAATACTCTATAAAATATCTGAACTTGACCTTGGGGTCCAAAGGTCAAGATCATGTGAAGGTCACCATGGTTTACATGGCCACAGTGCCACATGTTGATACATCCACACACAAAATAGAAAAGGTTAATACCTGATCTTATTGAGAACCAACAGCTAAAACAATCCAGTGATCACCAGACACTGCCATTTCAGAAAGATTAGCAAGCACATTACAGACAGGAGTTGTATTGACAATGAAGACTTTTACAGTTTGTAATCGAGTTCTTCTTCGTACACCAGAAAACTGTTCTCTCATGGTGACACATCCACATGTCAAAAAGAAAAAATTCTGGTCTGGACAATTACTCCCTATTTAAAGTACATAAATTTGACCTGGAGGTCAAGGTCACATGAAGGTCATGATGACATGTGGTCTTATTGTGATACATCCACATGTCAATCATCTAACTCCTAGGTCAAAAAACAAAAAAGTTCTGATCTGGACAATGATTCCCTATTTGAAGTACATAAATTTGACCTTGAGGTCAGAGGTCAAGGTCACATGCAGTTCATCAAGGTAGCGGACATGTGGTTTCATGGTGACACATCCACATGTCCCAAAAAAAAAAATCTGGTCTGGACAATTACTCCCTATTTAAAGTACATATATTTGACCTTGAGGTCAAGGTCACATGAAGGTCATGATTACATGTGACATGCGGTCTAATTGCGATACATCCACATGTCAATTATCTAAGTCCTAGGTCAAAAAACAAAAAAGTTCTGGTCTGGATAATTATTCCCTATTTGAAGTACATAAATTTGACCTTAAGGTCAGAGGTCAAGGTCACATGAAGGTCATCGAGGTAGACGACATGCAGTCTCATGGTGACACATCCACATGTCAAATAACAAAGTCCTAGGTCAAAAAACAAAAAAATTCTGGTCTGGACAATTACTCCCCATTTGAAGTACATAAATTTGACCTTGAGGTCAAGGTCACATGAAGGTCACAATGGTATGCGACACACCGCCTCATGGTGATACATCCACGTGCCAAATATCTAAGGCCTGGCTCAAAAGACAAACAAGTTCTGGTCTGGACAAAGTTTCCTTGAAAAAAGCACAAATCTGACCTTCAGATCAAAGGTCAAGGTCGCATAAAGGTCACAATGGTACGCTACACACCGGCTCATGGTGATACATACACATGCCAAATATCTAAAGCCTGACTCAAAATACAAAAACGTTCTGGTCTGGATAATTATTCCCTATTTGAAGTACATAAATTTGACCTTAAGGTCAGAGGTCACATGAAGGTCATCGAGGCAGATGACATGCAGTCTCATGGTGACACATCCACATGTCAAATAACCAAGTACTAGGTAAAAAAACAAAAAAATTCTGGTCTGGACAATTACTCCCTATTTGAAGTACATAAATTTGACCTTGAGGTCAAGGTCACATGAAGGTCACAATGGTATGTGACACACCACCTCATGGTGATACATCCACGTGCCAAATATCTAAGGCCTGGCTCAAAAGACAAACAAGTTCTGGTCTGGACAAAGTTTCCTTGAAAAAAGCACAAATCTGACCTTCAGATCAAAGGTCAAGGTCGCATGAAGGTCGCAATGGTACGCTACACATTGGCTCATGTTGATACATACACATGCCAAATATCTAAAGCCTGACTCGAAATACAAATGAAAGTGTCAATGACACTGTAGCTCAACTTGTCAAGACAAAGACATGTACATGTGTAGTATGTGACACAGCAATGACAAACATCTAGGTAATGACCTGATAAGAAAGGTACATATGAAGTATTGTAACGGTCTGTACATAAATACTGACCGTTGCCTGTAACAAATGAATAGGTAAAGTATTGTAAAGGTGGGTGACAGTCTGATGCAAAACTAGAATGAAAGTGTCAATGACACTGTAGCTCAACTTGTCAAGACAAAGACAAAGACATGTACTTGTATAGTATGTGATACAGCAATGACAAACATCTAGGTAATGACCTGATAACAAAGGTCCATATAAAGTATTGTAACGGTCTGTACATAAATACTGACCGTTGCCTGTAACAAATGTATAGGTAAAGTATTGTAAAGGTGGGTGACAGTCAGATGCTAAACTAGAAAAGAAATCTTTGCGTCCCAGAATGGGTCTGACTGAACCCCAAAATATTTGTTCTCATAGCATAGTGATAACAAAGGCACCCCAAAACACACTCATTCCTGTCCAAAGGTGAAAACAAAGGTACCCAAGAAGTTTCGTGAAGATCAGTTCACAAATATGAGCTGTGTAGAAGTTGTGACAAAAAACTGATTAGACCTAATTTCGGTACAAAATGGTCACTGGCTGCCAATTTCAATTTTGGACCGCACCCAGAAACACTCATTCTCATCCCAAGGTGATAACAAAGGTACCCAAGAAGTTTTGTGAAGATCGGTTCATAAATACAGCCTCTAGCCCGAGCCGTATTGACATGTGCACTTACAGTGTATAAGTAGCACTGAATAAATCAAAGTTCATCTAATTTGCATAATTTCTGCACGAGAAAAAAACCTGTACTATATGTGATGTATTCCATGTTACTAAACATTCATACAAAAATTTATTCAAATCAGAACTTTCATACAGAAGTTTTGTACAAAAGACTGATTGCACTAATTTTGGTACAAAATGGCTGCTGGTGGCCATCTTGAATTTTGGACCACACCCAAAAACACTCGTTCTCATCCCACGGTGATACCAAAGGTACCCAAGAAGTTTCGTAAAGATCGGTTCATAAATACGGCCTCTAGCCTGAGCCGTATAGAAGTTGTGTACAAAAAACTGATTAGACCTAATTTCGGTACAAAATGGCCACTGGCAGCCATCTTGAATTTTGGACCGCACCCAGAAACACTCGTTCTCGTCCCAAGGTGATAACAAAGGTACCCAAGATGTTTCGTGAAGATCGGTTCATAAATACAGACTCTAGCCCGAGCCGTATTGACATGTGTACTTACTGTGTGTAAGTAGCACTGAAAAAATCAAAGTTCATCTAATTTGCATAATTTCTGCACGAGAAAAAAACCCGTATTATATGTGATGTATCCCATGGTACTAAACATTCACACAAAAAATTATTCAAATCAGCGCTTTCATATGGAAGTTCTGTGCAAAAATCTGATTGCACCTAATTTTGTACAAAATGGCTGCCATCGGCCATCTTGAATTTCGGACCAGACCCAAAAACACTCGTTCTCGTCCCGCGGTGGTAACAAAGGTACCCAAGGAGTTTCGTAAAGATCGGTTCATAAATACGGCCTCTAGCCCGAGCTGTATTGGCATTTGCACTTACAGTGCTGAAAGTAACACCAAAAAACATCAAAGTTAGTCTAATTTGCATAATTTACACACGAGAAGAAAACCCGTGTTATATGTGATGTATCCCATGGTACTAAACATTCATACAAAAAATTATTCAAATCAGAGCTTTCATATGGAAGTTCTGTACAAAAAGTTAAAAAATTTATAGTAATTTATATATTTTTTATACTTACCAATGACCCAGACATAGCTGGTGCTAACTCTTAAAATATAGGGCCAAACACAAATTTTGCCCCCCAATCCCCAAAATTTGCATCCAAAACTAAAGAAAACATGTCCTGAAAGGCCCTCCACACTTTGCCCGTACTGCGCATGCGCAGTGTCAAGGACGTTCCGAAATTGGCGCCATTTATCATTCTAATAACCAGTGCCTGGTAAGCGCTATGTACTCAGCGGGGAGGCAAGAGTTCCCAACTCCTGGGAGGGCCATCCCCGTCTGGGTCATTGGTAAGTATAAAAAATATATAAATTACTATAAATTTTTTAACATTTTTATACTGTACCAATGACCCAGACATAGCTGAATAGTAAAAAGGCTGGAGGGCCAAGGACATAGAGCAAAATGGAATACGCTCAATAAAATAAAATAGAGTCATCCCCTGTAGGGAAAAGAAGTAATAGGCCTTACATGTATCTTTCTTATTTATGATAAATTAGAAAGATACAACACCTTCCAAAAATTGAGCTTCATACATCCATGTACTCTATTAATATCCAATAATCCTTATACTAATAATTTTTAAAGTAAGCCAATAATAAAGTAAGTCTAGAGAATAGAGACTCTTATACTCCTAAAAGTGTGTGAGAATTGCATAATCATGTCCGTTGACATATGCAATATTCAAAAGCTATACTTTAAAAACTAAGACTTGAATGAATTTTATAAACTTAAACTTCTCACTAAACAACCATCCCAATAACAGCTCAGAATTACTAACTCCGGAGGAGGTATCCCCTTGTTTTCATAGTAAAAACAGGTGACCCAAGGGAACACCCTCCCCCCCCCCCCCTTTTTCTTGCCCTGGGTCAAATAGCCCAGAGCGAAGAGGGCAGCCGAACGGAGACACTGCCGAAACAGACAGCCTACCTAGCTATAGTAGCAACTGTTAAGTGAATGACATTCTGAGCAGTAGATAATAGACCTAACAATAGAGGCCTCCAGAAATGGACTCGATATTTCTGAGATAAAATTCATGAATGGATGGCTGAGCGCAATGAGCAGCCTTCAAAAATCTATAATAGCAACACTATTAATGTAAGCCCAAGAAGTAGAAGAACTCTTACTTCATGAGCCGAAATCTTAAGCACAACTGCTAAGCCAATGATATACCATAAGCAGTACGCTAGTTAATAGAATCCATTAACAATAAAATGGAGCGTAACGTCCTTCTACTAGACATCAAAGACAGAAGAAGCTTATGCCCTTGGAATAAACAGATATCTGTTTATAAATACATAAACTGTACCCGGAAAGAGTAAAGGCCTATGCCCATACGAAGACGGAAGGACCTTAAAATAATAGGTTCCGGATAATAGGAGCCTAACTCTTATGCAACAATCCAACCTAAATAGTAACGGAAGTATTGATTCCGAAACTATGAAAGTGAAAATCATCCATCGATAGTGCATGAAACTCACTGACTCTACAGTAAAAGAGAAACCAACAGAATTACTGTCTAAAAGGTCAGAATTTGAAAACTACTGTTTCCAGAGGCTCAAATGATTACTTAGCTAAATAAGAACCGAAGTTAAAATCCGTATAGGAATTTAATCTAAAGATTCTAAGTCTATTTATCAAAAAGTTACTAACTGACTTAGATAAAGAGACAAAAGACTCAATTGTAAACTATCGTAGAGTGCATAGGTATGAGGTAACATAAACCTATAACCTAAATAACACAGGCTGCAGTAGATCTTGTGAAACAAGTATACTAAAAAATAGCAATGAGTAGTATGGAGGGATCAACAATATGAACATAATGATCCCTACACCACGACGGAAGAGCCTCCACTTTAGTCGCATAGAATAGCGAAGAAGAGGATCTCCTATAGTAAGAAATCGCGTCCAAAGCTCGTCCAGTACAGTGCTTACAATGCAATACGGACCACACAACGGAATACATGAAGGTTTCGACCTTGCTGGTTGTGATAAAGATGACACGATTTACCCAGTGAAAAAAGATCCTCACATAGAGGAAGATTTCACGTTAAGATCCACAGTAGACAAGAGAGTAAATTACTCATGATCTCTGTGAAGATAGAGATGCTATCAACAGAAATGTATTGTGGTTGTTTATCTTAGCAATACCTGCTAAAACAACAGCGCCGGAGGATACGCGTATCCTATCATTCCGTCCTATAGATCAATAGAGCGTAAACAGTATTAGCTCAGAGATCTGGACAAGCCAACACATACGTCTGCAATTGATTAGCAAGCTGTGTCATAAATAAAACATCATTGGGCGCTCCCATAGATAGCAATCTGATTGAATACTTGTTTGTTGAGAGTCCATTCTGACAGCAACAAGCGACCCGTAAGAGAACGGGAGTGCGATAAAACAATCAGACGACCCAGAATATGACGGACCAAAACTGAACTTGGTGTATTATAACCAACAGACGGATTCATTCCATTAAATTAAATAACGGAAACGAAAGAGTGCCTCCCTGGTTCCGGAGATACGCCACTACTGTCGAATTAAAGGACAGGAATTTGGATATAGCTAGGGCTGCATCACGTCTAACCAACTCCAATCAGCCACTGAAGGGCGGAGTTATACGTGAACAAACTACTGCCCTCAAAAGAAATTACATTGAGAATAATATCCCGTAAATCTTTTCTTGAAGACGTAATGATAACGCCTCAGTAAGGTGGATTACGTATAATAAAGCGTCTAAGTTAAGTCTACTATACATAATGTCGTTCCCAACATTGAAATTGGAAAAGACATAAACGGTGAAAAAGAATATATGCAGTCTTTAATCACACCGTCTAGACGCATATGAACTCTCGGTATGCCCTGCTCTGCCAAAATAAACTATTGTAAAAAAGATAAAATGGCAGAAATGAGCCACGCGGACAAGAAACTAAACTATCATGCTTAGCAGGCTTGTATATATATATAAATATATAGCGTCGAAAAATAAAACACATGTTGTAATGACAATATTGGACTGCGTCGGTAAGTCAGGGACAAAGTCCCTGTACCGATCGAAAAAATCCGAGTCCAATGACGCTATAAGTCTCTTATCCAAGATCGCAGCAATGAAGTCCGAAAAATAATCACTGGAAGAAATGCCAGAAGATATGAAAGGCATCTTCCGATACTACTAAAGGGAAAACTCGAAATCTTTCGAATCCCTTTCGCCATCCTGTCGGACCCTATAAAGCGTTCGGTCGTCCGTAGCTTGATGCAACCGCGGACCGCACCGACCCAGCGCCGTCGGATAATTCCTGATTCGACCGAGAAACTGTCAATTGCTGGGATGCTGCGAAACAACTGTGCTAACTCGGATAGCACGTCCGTCACTGAGGCCTGAGGAGCAGCGGTCTTACGATGCATTGCCGCAGGAAGCTCCGAGATCGTTACCCCGTGCATACTTCCAATATGCGAGCGAACGGAGTGTATAGGCCTCGTGTCCCTTGGCTACCGGATGGCGCGACCTATTCGCTGTGGAATCACTGAATGCCGAAACTGATCGGATACTCGAGGTCACGTAGCCAATGTGCGGTCGTGTGCCCTGCTGTGAGGATGAGGAAGCATTAAAGACAGTCTCTCGGACTGTCAATATAACGGAGCGTCCCGAGCAACGGACATATGCTCCGAATGTAAAATATCTGAACCACAACATGCGGTCCCCTATGTTGTTGGCTTCCTCCGATCTGTCCTCAATCTGCCGTCACTGGGTGAGTACTAAAGTAATTAAAGTGCTCGCATCACCCAAATCTCCTTCCTAGACCGCAACGGACGAACCCGGCAGCCGAACCATTCGATGAATGTACGCTACACCGGGTGAGCTAGCGAATGTCACTCCGTAAGCGATAGACATATTCCATGAGCACTTATTGCCGCTAACTCTTCATTAACTATGACGACAGAGGCACACTTTTGAAAGACATCTCCATAACTCTTCGAACAAGAAACCAGAAATGCTTGGATAGCAAGCATAAAATAATAATATATATAGCGTCGTTCAATAATTCGAAAGTTTGTGTGACATTATTGGACTATGTCGGAACTGAGGGACGATGTCCCTGAACCGAACCAAAAATTTCTAAGTCCACTGACGCTATCAGTTTCTTATCCGGCATCGCAGCATATGTTGTTCCGAAAGGGAAAGCTTGAAATTCCCCGAATCCCTTTCGGTATCCCGTCGGACCAGATGAAACTTTCGGACGTCCGTACCCGCTTCCGCGGAGCGTCCCGACCCAGCATCGTCGGATAAAATATATGCGACAGATTCAGTTGATGCTGGGATGCTGCGATAAACTGTGCTATTAAGGAAAGCACGTCCGTTCCCGAGGCCTGTGCAGTAGCGGACTTACGATGCATTGCCGCTGGAAGCTCCGTGTACGTTGACTCCCGCACACATCCTATGCGAACGTCCGGAGTCTGCAGGCCTCGAGTCCCCGGCTACCGACCCAGCGCTGTCGGATAATTCTCGATCCGACACCGTTTCTGTCGGCTGCTGGGATGCTGCGATAAGCTGTGCTATGTGCACAAGAATGTCCGGCGTCGAGACCTGCGGAGGCGCAGTCTATCGCTGCTTCGCCGAGGGCAGCTCCGCATCAGATGGCTCCCGCATACTTTTCCTATGCGAACGTCCGGAGTCCATCGGTCTCGAATCCCTGGCTGCCGGATGGTGTGACCTGGTCGCCGAAGAATCCTTGATCGGCGAAGCTGGTAATATATCGGCGGTCACGCAGCCAAGGTGCGGTCGTGTGCGCTGACGAGAAGAGGAAGCCTTAGCAGTCTCAGCGGACTGCCTATACAACGGAGCGTCCCGAGCGACGGACGTATGCTCCGCTAGCGACACATTTGTACCACAACATCTGGGGCCAGATGTTGTTGAACGAGAGAGGGGCCTCTCTCGCTTGCCGTCCGGATGGACCGGAACGAGCTATGAACCGGACTAAAAGGCTTCCTCCGTTCTCCCTCCAATCCGCTGTCACTGGGTGTGCATTAAGTTAATTTTATAGTGCTCGCATCACCCCAAAATTCCTTCTAGACCGCAACGGACGAACCCGGCTGCCGAACCATTCGGTGAATGGACGCTACACCGGGCGAGCTAGCGGACGTCAAAGGCCGTCGAACCTACTAGGGTCCTCTTAGGCAATTGGCGTATTACATGAGCACTTTTCCGCTAGCCCTTCATTAATTGTGACGACGGAGGCACACTGTTGGAAGACATCACAGATACATCACCCTAATCTTGATCGTCTGAAATAGAAATTGATAAAGTAGAGTGACCCTGCGGGGAAAGGACCGGAGTGTCCAAATCCCCAACAACATACCGTGACATACGCTTCCCATATTGTCATCGAAATCATACGATACAGAACAGGAGTTAATGCGAGTACACTGACCACATATAGAATGATAATAAGGTCAGAGGAAGACTTCCTCTTAAAACAATTGATCAATATCCTTTCAATGTGAAAAGAAAACAAGTCCTGGTACTCGCACTAACCCCTGGCAATCAAAATACATAATAATAATATGATCCATTAATATAGAAAAAATAATTGAAATCAAAATATTTTGAAAAAATATTTTTTCAGAACAGCCCAAGTTTCTGAAAAGTAACGTTGAGCCCCAATGGATCCCAAGCCTAAGTGTGGACAAAAATTTTAAAAATATTTTAAACAATTTATTCAACACTTACGAACAATAATAATGTATCTAGTTATGATTAAAATAACATAAAGATATTATTATCTAGAAATCCCCCCCTCACACAGAGGGCTGTTGTAAATGTAAACAATGAGTGTAAAAACACTAAAATAAGACTCCAGGCACCCAGGCCCGAAATCAGTTACCAAAAATACACCATCTGATGCAAAACAGAGACTTCCAGGGAAGAAACTGCAGAACATCAGATGGTAGATGCAGAACACAACGCCTAACCACCCGTAGGTGAAGACGTAAACATGGGGAAAGAACAGAATTCATTCTGTTATTCAGCTAAAACTCCCAAGAAATTTTAGTAATAATAATTACAGAAACTATGCCAAAAGCATGGGAGAATAGCAAGGGGGAATTTAAAGGACAGGGAGAGAGGAAAACACTTGAAAAAACAGTGTAACTAAATAATCAGAATGACAACAAAATGGCTGCTGCCTTGAAAATGGGTAACTTAACATAATTTCATTAAAAAATTTTAAGTTACAGCCCTGATAATATTCTGTCACACATTCTTTTCCTCTCCTCCTTTTCTATCCTCCTTAGAATCACCATTTCACTAATATTTATGTGTCTGGCATCATTTAAACTGAGATTTAAAAGCACAAAGATCAGTCAGATGTTAACTGATGAAGGGCCAAACTTAGAATGATAAATGGCGCCAATTTCGGAACGTCCTTGACACTGCGCATGCGCAGTAGGGGCGAAGTGTGGAGGGCCTTTCAGGACATGTTTTCTTTAGTTTTGGATGCAAATTTTGGGGATTGGGGGGCAAAATTTGTGTTTGGCCCTATATTTTAAGAGTTAGCACCAGCTATGTCTAAGTCATTGGTACAGTATAAAAATATAGATTTCTGCATCGTCAGTACAAAATGGTGGCTGCCAGCCATCTTGAATTTCGGATCGCACCCAAAAACACCCAAACCACAGTCATAACAAAGGTACCCAAGAAGTTTTGTAAAGATCGGTTCATAAATACGGCCTCTAGCCCGAGCCGTATCCAATTGTTGACGGACAGATGGACGACGGACGACGGGCCATGGCATAAGCTCAAATTTGGCTTCGCCAAAGTTGAGCTAAAAACGTTCTGGTCCAGTTTCCCTTAAAAAAGTGCATAAATCTGACCTTCAGGTCAAAGGTCAAGGTCACATGAAGGTCACTATGGTACACTGCACAACGGTTCATGGTGATACATCCACATGCCAAGTATCTAAGGTGTAGATCAAAAGACAAAAAAGTTATGGCCTGGACAAAGTTTGTGTGATGTTTCAATTAAAAAAAACACATAAATCTGACCTTCAGGTCAAAGGTCAAGTTCACTATGGTACACTGCACACCGGCTCATGGTGATACATTCACATGCCAAGTATCTAAGGTGTAGGTCAAGCCATCAGTTGTGTGAAGAAATGGAGTGAAATGGCAGTCAACAAGGACATCAATGAGACAGGCTTTTTTTCTCTACAAATTAGGGTTTTCTGGATGTGTCTTTAACCCTATGCACTCTGATATCAAAATAATAAGTTTTCTGCAGCAAATTTTCCCCACAATGCAACTGCGAATTTAATAAATTGTATCTTGTTTGACAGAGCTCATTGAGCTCTGTCAAACAAGATATATTTTTTTTAATTTTTCATTCTACGTGGACAATATGGAGTCAATGATGGAAATTTTGAAATACTATCACAGTGACAGGAGTTAAACACAAAAATAGATGAAATTATTATGGGAAAAAGACCATTTGGCTGAAATAAAATTTGTTTCTTACTAAATATCAGAAGATTCTGCCTTGTGAATCTGAAGAAGATCTTTGAAGAATATTCCTCATATTGCTCTAAGTTAAACTTTGGGCTCCATATGGTGTGTAAATATGAAACCAGGGACTTGATATAAACAAATTTGAATCTTCCCCCACAAGGTTGCTGTATACTAAATAAGAAAAATTTCTAACTGGTGGATCCAAATAAGAAGATTGTTTAGGCTATAAAAAAAAGAACCTCTGTTTCTCAGGCCCTCGCGCATGGTCATTTTTGGTGTGCATGCAACCTTTTTATGGCACCAAAAAAATTTGAGATATTGTGCTCATTTCGGTAAATCAATATCGATGCGTTCGCAAATTTTAAATTAACACACTTCAAGCTTTTTCTACATCATACCTTAATAAAGAGGGTGGGTTTTAGCAATATTCTCGACAGAAAGTGTTTTATTCTGTAAAAGGTAAGTCATAATGACAGCAAGAAGGAAGGTGTCTTTCAGTCTGACAACAAACAGTCACAAAGGGGAATGGTCGATTCGCACCACGTTTGATTCGCACCAAACCTCAGAAAGTCTGCAAAGTCAGGTGCTATGTTGAATGGAACACAGTCTCTTGGCATTTATTTTTAGTAATATTTGTATTGTAAATGGCCGTCATTGGGAATTTGTGTACTGTTATTTGAAACCGTTACAGGTTTCCCAGTTAATTTAAATAAATGCATTTGAGATGCAGGATAATTGGATAACTAATAGTAACCGTTGCTGATATAAAAGTAACAGTCATAGTTGAAAATAAATTGCATATAGGCAGGTATGTGTGGTCGAATTGGTTAATAAAAACACGCAAACATTCGTTTTGTATTTCATTTTCAGATTTAAAAAAAATATGATTTATGGATGAACTGCCCGTTCAAATGGGTTGTGATAATTTTGAATATAATGGGGAAAATTTGCGACTCACGATTTTATTAGGCAGGTTGTGAAAGGATTTTTTTTTTGGTAAAATAAGTCTCTGAAAGTTGGCACTTCGACATTTGATTTGTCCCAGAGACGTTTCAACCCGAGACATTTCACCCACGAGGCATTTCGGGACTTTCGTCCTGTGTTATAATTTTCACGTTTCACTGAAAAAACAAACATTCAAACCCCACTTCATTTACGACCCAACACCCCTGTGGTGAATAACCAATATATTTGCGAAGTTTTTGCATGGTCCACCAGGTGTTTGGATGGGGGTCAAATTACCACAAACAACCTCTCGGGGAGAAAATAAAAAGAAAAAAAAACCCCGGCCGCCCGCATGCTTTTTTGGAAAAAATGGCCTGAGAAACAGACAATCAACTTTGTATGGCCTTAAGAATTTTTCTCCTACATGTATTGCACAAAGTTAAAAGTGGGGTTACCATCAGGAGGCAGTGACTTTACTATCAGAAGGCCAAATACACATGCAGTGACCTGATCTGAACTGTATGGAAGCTGTATACCAAATATCAAAATATTCTGATCTGAAGAAGATCGATAAAGAATATTCCTCATATTGTACTAAACTGACATTTGGGCTACGAACTCATGGACTTCATTTGATCAAACTTGAATCTGACCACTCCACACCTTACCCCAGGATACGGTACATACCAAATAAGAACAGAATCTACCTGACGAATCTGATGAAGGTTTTTAAAATATTTTCCTTACACTGCACTTGTAAAAATGTGGATTCCCATGAGGAGCTTAAGTATGAACCCAGTCATTTAATTTGAACAAACTGAATCTGACCTCTGTAAGGATGCTGTGTACTAAATATCAAAAGATTCTGATAGGTAGATCTGAAGATAAAATTTGTGCTCCCCCACCCCCTCCTTCCCACGACTTAATCTGCACAATTTTAAATCTGCCCAAGATGCTGTATATTAAATATTACAATATTTTGACTGGTGGATCTGGAGAAGATTTTGAGTTTTCCTCAAATGGCACTAAATTTAAATTCAGACTCCAGGAGGCCAAGTAAGAACCCAGGGAGTTGATTTGTATACACTTAAATCAGATTCCCCAAAGCACGTTGAAAACCAAATATCAAAAGATTCTGATTGGAAGGTCTGGAAAAGAAGATTTTTTAATTTTGAAAGGTGCTGACACAGCCCTTTTTTATTGTAAAATCTGACAACCATGACAAAACCGATTGGAATTTTTTGGGTCCACTCAAGTCTACTAGTCCTAAGGACGCTTTTTACCACATGACAATTCAATGGGAATTTGATTTTTTTTCTATTTTTAGCTCCTGGGATTCTGACAGGGGTGTGGAATTTTTTTTCATTCATAAATCAAGTATGCATCCCTTAATAGTACATACCAAATTTGGTTCTAATTGGCCCACCAGTTCAAAAAACAGAAATTTTAAGTGAGCCCAAAAAGTTTACCCCACCCAGAACAAGGTCAAATATTACCCAAGAAGCGTTCTTGGAACAAGCTTTAATCTTGAGCAGGAAGTAGCTAATCAAATTTCAAAGCATTGTGACTGGTGGTTTATGAGAAGTTATTTTTTTTAAAGAATTTTAGGATTTTGGGGCATTGCACCCAGCCCACTGGGCTTGGAAGTTCTCGCAAACCAACTTGGATGGATATCCTCCAAGCATAAGTTGTGCCAAGTTTTGTTAGGTTTGGTCCAGTGGTTCTGAAATACAAAACTTAATGAACGACAGACAAAGAATGATGGAGGACAGATGAAGAATGCCAAGTGATAGCAATAGCTCACCCTGATTTTCCATCAGGTGAACTAAAAAATGATGAAAAGCTGAGCCTGTTCAAACAAATGGATGTGTGCTTTTTATCACAAAGAACCAAATATAGCTCTTTATCACATCTAGTGGAACATTCAGTTTCAGTCTAGTTTGGGGTTGCACTGACGTATGTCTGTAATGTAGAAGTCAATACTGCCATTTCAATGTGAAGTTCATTAACCCTTTACCTAACGAATCACCCGCATCCGCCCACGTAATATGCAAATTGAGCAGTTGAAAAAAATTACATTTTTCAAAATATTTCAACAAAACCATATCATGTGACCCCTCATTGGAACGAGCTCATTGAGCTTGTTCCCATGAGGGGTCACATGATATGGTT
This sequence comes from Pictodentalium vernedei, assembly GCA_031216915.1. Classification (NCBI taxonomy): domain Eukaryota; kingdom Metazoa; phylum Mollusca; class Scaphopoda; order Dentaliida; family Dentaliidae; genus Pictodentalium; species Pictodentalium vernedei. The sequence continues at coordinate 289,354,962 of CM062292.1, forward strand.
TTGTTGAAATTTTTTGAAAAATTAAAAAAAATTATATTTAAAATAATAAATTCTGATATCGTCTGCGTTTGGTAAAGTGTTAACTGGCAGAGTGCATTATTATTTTTCAAAGGCGATTTGTAACAGAAAATATTTGTTCAAAGATACCATGCTACCAGCAAGCAGAGACGCCTTAGTTTAGCAAGATATTGTTCATAAATACTTTTTAGCACCCTCCAATAAATTGTAAGAAAGCAAATTTATATATAAAAAAATTTCTACTGCTGAGCAAACAAGCTAATGCATGCAGTGTAAAGACACTAAAGTTGCTTTCAGCATTTCTCAGTAGAAGCACAATAGTGGTCTCCTGCACTCAACCAGTTAACTGGTAGAGTACTGGAAGCCCACATTTAGGCTTTACTCTGAGGAAGAGGAACCACAACTTAAAGGCCTCATAATCCGTGGATATGCTTTTCTTAACCTTTGAAGGGAAATATTTAGTCTGTTAGGATTTGCCTTGTTATCATTTATGGGAGAGTGCCTATTGGCACTCTCCCATAAATTGTAACAAAGCAAAAACACTTGAACAACTTCTGATGACCAAAAACAATTTAGCACTCTACAAGTTAAAGTATGAACCAACAGGTTTCTCATTTTTGTTTTTCTTATATAATCCCTAAAAAGTTCCCAAATTCTCATGTAAAAATGCTCATTTTGTTTTCTGTACACATTGGGTCTTGCAAAAGTAAGTACATAAATGACATTTCTGCTCTAACAGTTATGTTGCCCCCTTAGACTTGTACCTAACATTGATCCCGCTGCCCATAAACAATTTTATTTGAAGTAGTTTTAGAACACATTTCACAGCTGACAATGTTGCATAGTCTGAACTGGTTGAGTATAATAAACCCACTGATATGAGGTCAGGGTGGGGTACTTCATTTGAACCAATGCGAGGATGTCCTGTAGTTTGGATTTCTGTGGAGTGCAAAAGGAGCAAGTCAGGGAAAAGTTCTCTTAAAAGAGGTCAGAAAGTTGCAAAATAGGCCACATTTGCTATCTTATTGTAGAGTGTAGCTGTCTGGGAGATAAGGAGGATTTTCTTATTGTCTTTCTTTGTTTTGGGTATAAATCAAGTCCCTAGTTTGATACTGTGCCTTGAAGAAATCCTCACGAAGTATATTTTCTGCACATTTCCCATCCTTATAATTCTTTAACCCTTAACCCAACGAACTGGCTACATCTGCCCACATAATTTACAAACTGAGCAGTTGAAAAAAAAAGTTTTTTCAATAAATTTTAACAAAACCATATCAAGTGACCCCTCATTGGAATGAGGTCATCGAGCTCGTTCCAAAATGAGGGGGTCACATGATATGGGTTAACACAAAGGAGTTTATCCCTGAATCATCCTGCTGAGTTAGGTAATATCTGATAAACCCAAAAATATTTTCCATATGAGATTCCATATCATTGTGAGTTTTTCCTTTGTACAGAGATTTGTCACAAGCTTTTGCTTGTAACAAGTTATGTAAACATATATTTTCTATTAACCAGTGTGCATTTACATGGAGTGTTCAGTACCAGTACCCAAAAAATAATTTTTCAAATTAAAAAACACTCCAAAAAGGTCTTTCAAAAAGTCATAGACTGATTTATAGATTCAGGGGAATATTGTTTTTAACCCTTTGTCTAACAAATCAGACACATGCAACTGGGGAATTTACAAATTGAGTAGTTGAACAAAAAATTTCAAAAAATTTTAACAAGACCATATCATGAGATGTTCATTGGAACAAGATAGTTGAGCTCATTCAATTGAGGGGTCATATGATATGGTTTTGTTGATTTTTGTTTAAAAAATTAAAAAAAAAGATAATAAAAATAACAAATTTTGATAAAATGTGTGTTGGGTAAAGGGTTAAACAATTTTGACATTAGTGTGATAGAGTCAGATTTACTAGATTCATTCAGCTCCTACTTAACTGGTAGAGTTACATCTTTCAGGACCACAGATTTCTTTCCATCATATATTGCCCTGTTCCATTTGATTGGATAGTGCCACTAGGCACTATCCAATCAAATGTAACTGAGCAATGTGTCATTTACAAAATCTGATTCTTGCCAGAGTGAATATGAAACCTATTCCAAAAGAGTTCAGATGTTATAGTCACAAACTGCAGTATTTCGTAAAACCCATATTTGGGCTTCCAGCACTCTTACCAGTTAACAATTTATGCGACACAAGATTCAGCTGAAAACTCCATTAGTTTTCTCAAAATTAATTCCTGTCTTTTAAACATTAGATTATGAACATCTCAATGGATAAGCTCATTGATATTTTAATGAATATTATTAAAAATCCTTTCTGTTCAGGCCAAATGGGGTTAGCGTGCATAGCCTGTATATCCATTGGATTTTTTCTGTTTTTCTCCTGAGTGAGCACCAACTGGGTCTGAGCGGTGAACTTGAATGATGCAAAATTGAACATCGGAGATATTTTAAACCTTTAACTAACATGAAAAGCAGACAACACTTGCAAACAAAATTCATGAATAACTAATTTTTTTTTCATTTTTTGCCTTAAAAACATAGGTTATAACCCCTCCTTGGAACGAGCTCGATGAGCTCGTTCCAACGAGGGGTTATAACCTATGTTTTTGAGACAAAAAATTGAAAAAATAATGAAAATTAAATGGTGAGTTTTGTGAATAGCGCTGGCTGGTTTTGGCCATTACATTGGGTAAAGAGTTAAACAAAAGTTTTATGTAGAGCTCAGCCTTTGGTGGAATCGACAATTTGAAATACATACAGCTCTCAAAACTTGTCATGATAATTAGTGAAGCCACAGTAAATGACATTGCAGACAAGGGTAGTGAAGGTTGAAAAATGACAACAGGAAATGTTTACTGGTACAACACTGGTCATTTTATGAATGGACAATAACCCTTTATCTAAGGAATCAGCTACATCTTCCCACATATTATATAAATTTGGCAGTTGAAAAAAAAAATTCCAAAAGTTTCAACAAAGCCATATCATGTGACCCCTCACTGGAATGAACTCGCTAAGCTCATTCCAATGAAGGGGCCACATGATATGCTTTTGTTGAAATACTTAAATTTGAAAAAATAACATATAATACATTTTGATTTCATATGAATTAATTAAAGGGTTAATGACAAACCCTCATTATCTCAAATGTCAAGCAATCATGTTCTCACTTTCATACTAAGGATATGATTTTTAAAGCAACCCACATGGAACTTGGTACTAGTAATCCTAACAGGGACAGTCTCCAGTGCTTATACCTCTGTGATGGAGAGTATCCCAGTAACAAGGATAAAGTTTTACAGTGTAATGGACCAAAGACCTGACCACAGCATTTATGTGTACAAGTTTTCTAATTTTAATGTCTGTGAATGGAAAGGGTAAATGAGAGAAAAATAAAAATACAATTCAATCCTGTTTTTCAATAGCCAAATTAGCAATCCATAATATTCAAATAACAGTCTTATGTCTTTGTCTATAATTTTGGTATTCATATGCATACTAATGATAAAATAGTAATTTAGTATTCTTTCCAAGGTCTAAAAAAGCTAAAAAGCTGTTTCTCAGGCCCTCCCACATGGTGCTTTTGGTTGCCACATATTTTACCCAAGTTAATAAAACTGATAAATTTGTCCCTTGAGTGCAACAAGGCTTTGCAATGCTTTAGCATTGCAAAACCTTCTTGCATGCAAGGGACGAAATATACCACACCCATGCTATTCTGTAGATTATGAGACCTAAAACATAAAACAAACCAACAACATGAACTTTTGATGGCAAAGAAATAACTACAAAAACAAGAGGCCCCAGGGGGGCCTGAGGGCGCTCACCTGAAATGGTAGCCTAAATATCAACCCAGAGAATTGATTTCAACAAGCTGCATCTGCTCCTCCTAAGAAAAGCTTATACCAAATATTCAAAGATTCTGACCAGTGGATCTAAAAAAAAAGATGATTTTTAAAGAATATTCCTCATATTGAACTAAGTTATAATTCGGGCTACCACAGGGAGCCCATATATGAACCCAGGGACTTGGCTTTAACAAACTTGAATCTCACCCCTCTAAGGATGCTGCACACCATATATCAAAATATTCCGACTGCTGGATCTGAAGAAGAAGATTTTTAAAGAAAATTCCTCATTTTGAACTAAGTTACAATTCGAGCTCCCACAGTGAGTCCAAATATGGACCTAGGGACATGGATTGAACAAACTTGAATCTCATCCCCTAAGGATGTTGCATACCAAATATCAAAACATTCCGACTGCTGGATCTGAAGAAGAAGATTTTTAAAGAAAATTCCTCATTTTGAACTAAGTTATAATTTGGGCTACCACAGTGAGCCCAAATATGAACCCAGGGACTTGGCTTGAACAAACTTGAATCTCACCCCCCTAAGCATGGTGCATACCCAATATCAAAAGATTCTGCCTGCTGGATCTTGAGAAGAAGATTTTCAAAGACATTTGCCTGAAATGCACCAAGTTCAAATTTGGGCTCCTATAATGAGCCCAAATATAAACCCAGGGGGCCAATTTGAACAAACTTGAATCAGATCCACCCCACAATGTTGCATACCAAATATCAAAAGATTCTGCCTGCTGGATCTGGAGAAGATTTTGAAAGAAATTTGCCTGAAATGCACTAAGTTCTAATTCGAGCTTCTATAGTGAGCCCAAATATGAATTTAGGGAGCCGATTTGAACAAACTTGAATCAGATCCACCCCACAATGTTGCATACCAAATATCAAAAGATTCTGCCTGCTGGATCTGGAGAAGATTTTTGAGGAAATTTGCCTGAAATGCACTAAGTTCGAAATCGGGCTCCTATACTAAGCCCAAATATGAACCCACGGGGGCCGATTTGAACAAACTTGAATCAGATCCACCCTACAATGTTGCATACCAAATATCAAAAGATTCTGCCTGCTGGATCTGGAGAATATTTTTTAATGTTTTTCCCACTGCCTACAGTGTTAAAAAGTGCTGACTCAGCACTTTTTAAAAAGTCCTGAAAAAAGTACCTTGTGATCAAACCAATAGGGATTTTTTTTAACCATTCTATTCTACAGGATAAAAGTAAGCTTTACACAAAATAAGAATTCTCTGTGCTGTGTAGTTTTGGAGATATGGCAGTATTAAGGTTTTTCCTATTTTTAGTTCCTGAGGTTCTGACGGGGCAATGAGAAAATTTTTTTGGCATCAATCAACTACTTATGACCCATTATCATCTCATATCAAATTTGGTTCAAATCGACCTCACGGTTCTGAAAATAGAAATTTTAGGCGTGGCCAAAATTTTTGCCCCTCCCATAATGAAGGCAAATAAAGACCGACACACTTCTCTTGAACAAACTTGATTCTAGACCTCAAAAGGGCTCTGTATACCACATATCAAGTCTCTGCTACTGGTGGTTCATTAGAGGAAGATTTTCAAAAAAATTTGGCCATTTTTTCCCCACCCCTCTGCTCAATATGAGCCGAAACCTAATTTGCATAAAAATCAAAATGCCCCTATATAACCACTACTTGCATGAAATGTAATTAAAATGTGGCCACTGGTTTAGGAGAAAGAGGCTCAAATACCACCTTCATGCAGGACGACGGACAGACAGACGATGGACGAAGAGTGATCAGAAAAGCTCACCCTGACTTTCAGTCAGGTGAGCTAATAAAAAATGCAATAAAAAATAACACCCACCCACATGCAACTTCACAAAAAATGGCCTGAGAAACAGAAGATCTACTTTGTGGGGCTAACTTATTTGACAGAGCTTGGCTCTGACAAACAACATGTAATGAATTAAATACCTAATTTTGAATTGCATCAATTTCAATAGGCACTACCTGATTTTTGGACAAATTGTCTTTTAAAAAATATTTCACTTGTTACCAATTTTCCATAAAACACAAAACACATTTCAATCAAGAGAAATTTCAACTGTAACCAATATGCAATTAAAAGGCAAAACTTATGTTAAAGGTTACGTAAATCATTTTGTACAGGAAATTTATAATCTGTTATCAGAGATATTCTATTATCCAGTATAATATAACATGAAGTCCACTTTATCATACTGTTAGCCTGCTGAATTGGACAGTCATGATGTTAACCTTTTACCTAATGAATCATTTGCATCCAACAACGTACTTTTCAAATTAAGCAGTAGAAAAAAAAAATTCAAAGCATTTCAATAAAACCATATCATGTGACCCCTCAATGGAACGAGCTTGTGAAGCTCATTCCAATGAGGGGTTACACAATATGAGTCTGTTGATAATCTTTGAAAAATTAAAAAAAAAACAATTAAAATAATAAAGTTTGATATCCTGTGTGGGGTGAAGGGTTAATAGTTCTGGCAATAACTGTTTCTTTGAAGACAGACTGATGTGAGTAATAACAGTAGTATTACAGGTCTTTCTTGATTTTATTTTTCAGAAGACTAATGATATAGTGTTATGTGACACACTGTTGGAATGAGTTGAGTTATCACAATGCTGAGTTTTTTTCACCATATGCACTTGGTCATTTACTGGGGTTCAGTAACACTTTTAACAACCCAAGTTATATGGTGTCGAGCAGTTCTAAGGGTGGAGAAAGCCAGAGTACACAGAAGGAATCAACAAGAAGCAGCAAGTAACTGCAACACTCTATCACAATGACAAATGGGTTGTGAAAATGACATAGCTAAACTAGATTAAATAAAATCCAGGCTTTTGTTTTGACAAACTATATAACAAATAATATTTATTTATTTATTAGCGTTTTACTGGGTTTTTTTTTTTTAAACAATATTTTATTTCATTAAATTGAAATGGGGTTTGGCGAACAGGCTTGGCCTATCTTAACGCCGTACCCTTACATAAAGAAATTACATTATATAGTGCTTGTGCAATTGTGTAAAAGTGACCTGATGTTAGTATAAGGATACCACTACATTAAGAGAAACATTTGTTTCGTCCACAGTAAATTCCAAAGCAATTCTGAAACACACCCATAGTCATGACGTGTACACTGCCCATATCATGAAAATTGCACTCAGTCCATTGTACCCAATCATATATATGCCCTCATAGCATGCTTGCCTCAAAAATGATACAGATGGGAGATTACTGTAGACGCTACTCTGTTAGGCAGCACACCATTGAGAAAGGCCGAAGGCCCCTCTCAATTGTGTGCCACACAACAGAAGAGCGTTGAAAACACAAGTCGTTTAAGCAATGCAACAGTGCTCATTGATCACGTCGCTGCATATATAACTTGGGCACAACCAGATGATCAGGTATAAGCAGTGTACCCGTTATTATGGCAAAAACTCGGTTATCGTCTCACTTCAGTTTCCATATTATCATTAATTTTCAAACCTCTTTGTATTGATAATATACTCTTGTACAGTATTGAATACGAAAGTATTGTGAGAATCTGATTTATACGGATTACCTTGGAGTAGAACTTCGATATTCTTGTCATTATTTTCCAGTTTCTCGAGCATCGTTTGGCGTTCACGTACATAGAGAGGACATGAGAGGAGGTAATGACTTGAGTCTTCATAGCGATAGCCACATTGACATCCAGGGTTATCCTTGATAAATCTGTCAAACATATGGCCATTCAGTTCGCTACAATTAAGGCGCAGTTGACAATGGATTATCTGTGCTTTTCTTCCCCCTACGTAGTAGAAATTAGGGACAGTGGGGTCATCAATTGACAGAGCTCTTTTAAGGACATTTACTGTTTCACAGTTTCTGATATTCTCACCAAGACTGTTCCAGAGTCTCACCGATGATGGCAAAAATGAGTTTGAAAACCGAAGTGTGTTGCATTTAAATTCGCGTAACAAATTGGATGTTCTAAGTGGATAATGGGTTATTTCTGACACTGGGCGTGGTATTAACAAACGTATATAATTAGGTACTTCCGTGTTAATAATTTTAAAGACAGTTATAACTTTGTGTCGTTTTCTACGTTCCTTTAATGATATAAATCCCGATACTTTATAAATAAGATTATGACTTGTGCCCCTTGATACACCAATAATTGTGCGTAATGCATCTAAATGTAAATTTTCGAGAAGTATATTTTTCGTATCACTACAGTTATCCCAAATTACATCCGCATAATCAAAGATTGGAAGAATGTAATACCTATAAAGTGTTTCTAGAGCGGCTCTGGACAGTCTATACTTTAAACTTCTGAGGCAGTTTATCATTGGACTCACCTTTTTGAAAATATTATCAATATGGGCATCCCAGGAACCGTTTTTAGAGAACGTCACCCCCAAATGTTTTACTGGTTAAGTGTTGGAAGCCCATATTTGGGCTTTACTGTAAAGTGCAAGTACTGCAACTCTGAGGCTTCAAACTCTGTGGGTGTCCTTTATATTATCTTTGAATCTAAATTATTTGATCTGTATGAATTTTCCTTGTTACAATTTATGGGAGGGTGCCTATAGGCACTCTCCCATAAATTGTAACAAGGCAAAGGCATGTGAACAAATTTTGATGACAAAAAATAATTTAACATTCAACCAGTTAAGGTCACATATTCCTGCACAATGGCTAATCATGACCACAACATGGAGATAAAGTCAAGGTTAGTCAATCGTTGATATCCATGTTGCCAGTTTTAGAGTTCTACCCCAATATTTGGTGACCGGGAACTATTTTACCATTAAAACAGAGCTTGTTTACCAAAAAAAACAAGCACTGCTTCACTTTCTAGGGTTCCAGGATGGGAAAGATCACAAATAATAAAATCAGTCGTACTGCCAATGCTTTTATGATTGATTGGATTTGAAATATTCATCAAACCAAGTCATGGATAATTTATAGCAGCTGTATGATTTGATTTTGAAAGAAAAAAAAACAGAAGAGAAATCACAAGAATAAGTTAATCTGGGTTGTGAGAATGTATTCACATAGGTTTTCCTTGCTACAATTTATTGGAGACTGTCTGCAGGCACTCTCCAATACATTGTAACAGGGCAAACCCACTTGGATGAAATACATTTGCTTCCGAGAGGATGTGAAGCACATGTGCAGAATAGTAAAACCTGTAGCTGAAGTACCAGCACTTCTTTAAACCCGTTACCCAATACAACTATCAGATGTTCTTAAAACTGCCAAAAAATATTCTTAACAAGTGCAGTACTAAATTACTTTTCAATGGACATTTGTAACTTGCGTATTTTTTTTTCACAGATGTCATGCTACCAGAAAAGTAGCTTTTTTTAAGTTTAGCAAGATAATTTGCTTTTAAATAATAATTGTTTTGTTGAAATTTATTGGAGAGTGCCAGTTGGCACTCTCCAATAATTTGTAACAAAATATTTTAATATTAATATTTTTTTCCCATGCTGAGCCAAAAACAAAATTAGTGCCAACAGTTTATAGCTACAATTGTGGCTTTCAGCACTTGTTAGTGGAACCCTGATAGTAGTTTCTAGCACTTAACTTGATAAATAAATAAAAAAAACGTTCATTTGTACCCTCTAAAACATTGATGATGATGAGCTTGTTCCAATAAGGAGTCATAAGTTATGTTTTGTAGGCAACAATTAAAAAATATAATAGAATTTAAATTGTGAGTTCTGGTGAATAGCACAGGCTACAAAGGGGTTAAAAAGCTCAAATACAGGCTTGAGAATTATTGGCTATAATGAGTATGGATTATTACCCCAGTTGTAAAATATTGCATCATATAAGGCCTAAAAAGTTAAAAATCTGTTTCTCAGGCCCTCCAACATGGTCCTTTTGGCTGCTATATGCTCTCTTTTTATAACCAATGCAAACTTCAAATGAAAATATAAATTAAATGGTTTATTTTACCCAAGTTAATAAAACTGGTAAATTTGTCCCTTGAGTGCAAACAGTCTTTGCAATCCTTCAGCATTGCAAAGACTTCTTGCACTCAAGGGACAAAATACACCACCACCCATGTTATTCTGTAGATTATGAGGCCAAAAACATAAAACAAAGAACATGAACTTTTTTATGGCCAAGAAATAATTACAAGATAAAAAATAAAATAAAAAAAACGCTAATCCATATGCAATTTTACAAAACAAATGGACTAAGAAACAGAAGATCTACTTTGTGGGGCCTAATACAAATTTTATTTACATTTTAGCTATTCTCCCATCTACTTAATTGATTTCTGCACTTAACAAAATGCATACATTGAGTGCCAAGGATTAACAGTGTCAATTAAAAATAATTAATAATAGGTAGGGTAAATAATGACAGAAAATACTTTATAAGGTGTTTGCAATTTTCATAAATTAGTTTGTTTTAACAAAATTAATGCCTACAATTACAGGGTCGCAGACAGACTAAATGAAGTGCAAAACAAAATATTTTTAACATACTTCATTTTCACCTCATGCTGGGTTAAGAATCTGTAAAAAGTATAGTCATAAACTCATTAACTATGCATTGGTATAAAGCAAAATCAATGAATGAATGTTTAGAAATTTGAACTCAATAGAAAATGCTGCAAAACACATGGCAGAACGTCGGTCAAGATTTACAAATTCTTTGAAAAAAAATTATACAAAAATTTGTAAATATTTAACTGATGATTGTTTTATATCTTTTGCAAATAAAAAATTTCAGAGATAATACTGATAATATTTACAGTAAACTTTATACCTATTTTCACTTGAGCATTAGTGGTTTATTTCTTTAATAGGGTTTAACACTTGGAACACTGACATGAAAATATCAAACTTAGAAGCATCAACTTTTTCCCATGATGCAAAGAGGTATTCAACTACCATGCATGCTCGTGTATATGTCACCCTCATGTATAAGTCGCACTCCCAACTCCCAATCGGAATTCCTCCCTTTTGCCTAAAGCCCATGCATAAGTCGCACACCCATTTTCAAGTTTATGCAGACAACAAGAATTAGTTGCAAGTTACGTTTAGCCAATTTGGGGCAGTTACGAATGCAATGGAAATAGGTAAGTTTTGACGAGTCATCACATGCTGAATAAGATAAAGGAATAAAAAGAATAAAGGAAAATTTTTATTAAAGATTTAAAGAATAGTCACATTTATTAGTTTTTCGTTGTTTGTTTATCACCCCAATGTCTTCATCCCTGTCTGATCGCATTCTAGAAAATCCTACACTCATTTGGGTTATGAGAGCCTAAATAAGTAAACATGTGACTCAGTGCATTTGACACTTAAAGTTGTGAGTAGGATTAAATAGGGCAGATTGGCTGATTGGTTCAATATCAGATGGCTTTGAAACCATTAATTAAAAATTTGTTTTGTCTACTTTAGGAAGGCTTAAAAAGTTTGTTTGTAATTGTGTGCCGGAATGTGTGAGAATCTCTCAAAAACATGAGGTATGGAAAAAAAAGTGTCACGGTCATTCGGTGCAAGACCATACATGTATAGTAGTAGTGAAAATTCAAAATTGAAATTGAAATTTGATGTGGCAACATATATATTTTTCCAGTTTAATTTTTTCAAGAGATGATGTTCTTTAGGGATGTATAGGTATTTTTTTTCAAAACAACCTGGTGTGTTGTACAGAAAGTGAAAGGTTAGCACTGTGGTCAACAGAGCCTGAAATAACGGTCGGACATCAGACATGTCCGGTCAAATTTGCGGTCGGAAAAAAAAATAAATCTCAAATTTTATTTTTTTTTCTTTCTAATTTTCAACAAGTTGTGTCTACACACCACCGCGTTTCAATCAATAGACATCAAAGGCCGCTTAGTGGCATGTTTACGTTCTAGGCGCGGCTTAGTTTCTTTGATCTACATCACTCGGCGTGGTCGTTTGTCTCAAATTGTGCCAGTAACGTTCGGTGCATTGGAAATGTTACATGTAGCGCATTGAAAATTTTCCGACGAGACTTACGGAGGCTTTGACGTCGTGACCGCGATTCCACACAAACGCCCGCTCTGTCTAGCAGAGTAGTACCATTACTAACATACTTGGTTGGCACAAAGTCACAAACCATCAGATTCAGTATCATGATCATGATGGAATGGAAGGTACCTAAAATTGCCACGTTGCAGAAATGGAAAGACGAGTACAAATGGCTTGATTTTTCGGACAAAAAACTTAAAGTGTTCTTTTTGTACAAAATGTAACGAAAAGTTGATGAGCTGTCGAAATTATAGTCGTGTGATGGTCGACGGCAGTACAAATTATCGCCTCAGCATGTAGAAAGATCACGCAGGCAGTCAGATGCATCAAAAAGCATGTGATCATGAGAGTCGTGAACAGTTTGGAACTATACCAAAAAAACATATTGTCAAGTCCATACCTGAAGACTGTGCGATAAAAGTTGCCTTTAGGAAGATGTCTGATGATGAAAGACAGAGAATGAAATGCTTATTTGAGATAGCCTATTATATTGGGAATAAAGGGCGACCATACTCTGACTTCGCGGGGCTTATAGAATTGGAGAAACTGCACAGAGTTGATTTGTCTTCAGCCTACTCTAATGAAAATGCATGTAAAGATTTTTTGCGTGACATAGCCTATACTCTGTTTGACTTGAGCGTCAAGTCAAAAATCAAGCGCGCCAATTTTATATCTGTTCTGTGTGATGGGTCTACAGATGTCAGCACCGTTGAAACTGAAGTAATCTATGTCTTATTTGTTGATCCTGATTCCTTCCAACCTGTTACTATATACTTTGCATTGGAAAGCTTGGAGGATCAATCCTCCGAAGGTATCCTTAATGGTATCGAATTAGCATTCCGAAAAGCTGATTCGTCTAACAAATTAGATCACTTGGCTTTTTTGACGTCTGACGGGGAGTCAGCTAACGGTGGTATGTACAACGGCCTCATAGCTAAGCTTCAAATGAAATACCCGTGGGTGGATTTCATTTGGTGTTTCGCATCGTCTAGAGTTGGCACTGAAAGACAGCCTGAGAGAACCCATTCAAATTGTGGAAGACCCTTTGCAAAATCTATATTCCATATATCATCGATCGTCAAAGAAGTTAAGAGAGTTGAAAAAATTGCATGACATTTTGAAAAATGTGTACAGTTTTGAACATGGGCAGGTACGCCCATCAAAATTTTCTGGGACATGGTGGACTGACCATAAAGTGTGAGCTATGTGTGGTTTTGTCGACAAGTTCGGCCTGTATGTTCAACATATTGAAAACGTTGTAGCCGAGTCTAAAGCAACAGACAAAGCGTCTCTCAGTGGCAAACTGAAGAAAATGAAATACGCAAAAGTTTTGCTACTGAGCGCTTTATTTGTTGATTTGTTAGATCATGTCAAGCGGTTGAGTTTGCGGTCTCAAAATCAATCAGAAACACTTCTTAGTATAGTTGAGTGTGTGGATGATACCATTTTGCATTACAAAATGTTACTTAAAAAACTAGAAAAGCAGCCTGTTCAGGCCTTCAGTCTCCCAACTCTCAGCTCTGTGCTCAGTAAGATTAATGACGTTGACAACAGCTACCGAGATGTCAAACTGATAGATTTAGCTAATGGAAAACTATTTGTACAGAACCATGTGTGTGATTATGTGCGATCAATTGTGGGGCGTTTGCATGAGCGATATGGGATTCTTGTCACTAATCCTTGGCTCCCTGAGGGTGAGAAGAAAATTATCATTGAGTCAGTTACTGCTGCTATGAGATCTGGGGACGTAAAAGCACTGCATATCTGTACTGTTCTAGATACAGGCACGTGGGTTCTCCCAGAGATCTTGGATACGGGGTATTCAGGGGTCGAAGCTGGCACAAGTGAAGAAGTCTTGACTGAACACTCGAAAGCATTGGCATGTGACTGTGACAGTGACACGGAAATGCTTTCGTAGTTTTGACAAAACATCTGGCTGCAATTGATGTTTTATATGAACGCTATAAATGTGTGCTATCAGCTCCGTCTTCTAATTTAATTAAAGAACAGTATATTTCAGTGGACCGTTACGCCACTGCGCACACAGAGTGCCAGTTGTACAATCCTATGCAAATTTGGCAAATTCTTCAAAAAAACAGAGGAAACACATACCCTTGTTTATTTGAATTTATTGAACTGTGTATGTGTTGACCGTTCAGTAATGCAGAGATTTTTCTCACGAATGGGTAATGTGAAAACAGACATCTGCAACAGTTTGAAACCTGAAAACCTGCAAGATCTGTGCAGGGTTTTACTTGGTCCTTGTTTACAAACATTCTCATCAAGTATAGCCTTAAGGGCAGTGGATAGGTGGTTCAATTCAAAGGGGAGGATGTTAAACCAATGCAAATGCAAAAAATATGCAAAGCAGGAAAGCAAGCCCAGGCGTTCTGCCGCAGGGACGAGTTCGGGGGATATGGAATTAGGCCTATCAGTTACAGACCTCTTTGAGTCAGCTTCTAATTCTTCAGACATTTCAAGTTCCGATATTAGTGACAATGAATGAATGCTTGTAAATTGTAATTGTAAAACGCAAACACATTATTACTAATTTTAGTTTTAATGAAGTATGAATCTATGAACTGCATGGAGTTTCGATTTTAATCGAAACTCCATGCAGTTCATAGATTTCATTCTTCAGCCAGGCTGTCGGAGACAGTTAACACAGACTGAGCCCTTTTATTTGGGGCATAGATTCATTGTCCCCAATCACGACATTTTGCCAAGTTGACAAAATGTCATGATTTGCGACTCTGAAACTATGGCAAATTTGATTGTTAGTGACATCCAACTTAAAAACCAATCGAATATTTCCTACATTCAAATTTGGGATAACTACGGGTTGGCTAAACAGTAAACCAGTAAAACCACCCATAGTTATCCCGTATTTGAATGTAGGAAATGTCCGGGCCGGTCCTCAAGGGGTTAAATGTTGTGAGTTGAGATCCAAAATTTGTACACGGTACGTAGGTAAGTTGTTAACTCCAAGCGTATATTGTATACATAGGCCTACTGCCCACATATCAATACTATTCCAGACTTTTCCAGCTAATTGTGCCCAGTAAGTTTGAAAACAAGGGGATATCAGATTTAGATTATATTTTCTACGATTGCAAATTACAATCCTAGAAAATATATTCTAAATATGACATGTCCGAATCTCCATGTTACACAGGGATTGCCCATGCTAAAATTTAGACATAAATCGGGTGCAGTCCACGAGTTGGGAACTTGGGAGTTTGCGCACTCGCATTGTTGTAATTTGTAAAGTACAACAATGGCTTCCATTAAAAAAAATCATCTGACTTTGAGGCGTTCAATTTCGTTTTATTTTCTGGTTTACCCACCAGTGCAGTCGACGAGTTCAGAGTTTGCGCACTCGCATTGTATAGTACAATACATCCTTCCAGTAAAAATATCCCACGATGTTGAGGCGTTCGAATTCGTTATATTCACTGGTTTACCCAATACCCACCACTGGCACCAGCCAGGTCAGTACTGGTTGGAACTTGGAAGGTTGAGTTGTGTGTCAGACTGTCAGTAACTTTCAAGTCAATCAAGTGTGTGAGAATGCACCAGAGAACACCATTTACAACGTAAGTTTAAAAAAATTTCTCAACATCAGGAGGGGACACCCCTCCTGATAACCTCCCCAGCTTGGCGCTTTGCGCCAAGGCTGATGCTGTATGTCTGTAAAGTTGTCCGAACAAATTAAAAAACCTTATTTCAGGCACTGGTGGTCAATGGGATTTTTTTAGGATTTCATAACCTTTGTTTTCAGAGCAACATCTGCACCTTAACTAGCACAGTTGTTGTGTTTATGTTGATTTTTCCTGAACGTGAGCACGTTCAGGAAAAACCAACATAAATACAAGAACTGCACAGGTTACAGCACAAATTGTAAATATAATATATATAATATAAAATAAGCATTGTTGGTGGTCTAATGAACACAAAACAAATTGACAGTGAAAGGGAGATAATCAAAACTTATCACAATACATTTTTGAGAGGAAGTCCTGTGCTTTTGAAACTAATTTTACCTGGTGACCATGTCTGTAATTTATAACCGGACATTACACATCAGTGAATTGAAGTTCATGGAATAAATAAATACTTCTCTCCAGGTATTGTTGGCATACATTTAATGTTTTCATTTTTTTTTTCATTGTTATTTTTATAATTTGGTATTTTTTATGGTTTCATCCATACTGATCCCACAAACCTGTTGATTTCCAGTATACACATTGATGTAAACACATGGACAGATTGAAAAACGACTTAATAGAATACTTCTTTATTGTTATTTATGGATGAAAGTAACAGAAAACACACATAATATTTTATTGACAATTTATTATCTGAAGATATTAAACTGAAATAAAATGAAAAGAAAATAATTTTGTTGTACCTGCGCTCAGTCAGAACCGTACGATTGTACTGTTATACAAGTGACAAACAGCAGGAATATTGTTTGTCCAATGAAGTCAGAGCCCTGAAAATTCGTACCCATGTATAAGATGCACTCCCGATTTTGACATCACTTTTCCAGGTAAAAAAGTGTGACTTATACACGGACATACATGGTAATTCAAGTTTGTTTGACAGAGCTCATTTAGAGTTAGGGGGCAGATATGAAAAAGTTGAGGTGCATGCTGATTTTATTATAATGACCTCTATCTGAGGCCTTGACCTTGATATACTAGTCACAAATTTTGTATCCAACACACCATCTATTGGTGGTCCAAATATTGTGGAAGTTTCACTGTGATATCAGCTTCCACTGAAAGTTATGTTGATGTTTATGATATTTCCACATATTATCCTCTATCACTGAGGTGTACTTTGCTGGGCTGGTTGTTAATTTTGTATGCAACACACAGTCTAGTGGTGGTACATATCTTGGGTAAGTTTTAACATATATCTTCCCATTAAAAGCAGTGCTAGAAATGAACAAAATTGACGGGCGCAGTTTTAAGCTCCCGCGAAATCAGGGACGAGAGTAAATTGCACTCGTAAAATGTTAGTATATGAATTTTCGAGGGAATACTGTCAACAAACACCAGAAACCTTAACCCTTTGAACCTGAGCCACTGCTTTTCCAGCCAGGAACATACGTCATAATGTCATTAAATAGGATGGCTGTTCAGTAAATGTGTGGGATAGACCAATCAGTATTTTCAACGTGCAGCCCCGAGGCTGCACGTTGAAAATATTGATTGGTCTACCCCAAACAATGAATATGGTCTCTTCTAATTGCTGCCATTGAACAGGCATGGAGGATACCACTAGAGTTCAAAGGGATAAATGTTTAAGGAATTGCGGAATTATGACAGTAACTTGCCACTGGCCACAGAGTGCTGCATTCTCAAAACAACACACATTTATATGCCCTCACAGTATATTAGTGTTCCACAATATTTTTTCAACGAGTGCATTTTTTAGCTCCCGTAAAATAGAAATCACGGGTGTTGATGGGAGCAATTGCACTCGCACTGTCTCATTTCCAGGACTGATTAAAAAGTTATGGCCTAGACACTAAAAAGTTAATGGACAGACAGAAGCCCAGATATCACCATAATGTAACACACCCATTTTTAAAAATATACATTTATAAATGTACAACTGGAAATCTCAGAGTTTTTGTTATCAGTGTACAGAGTTTGTTGTTTGTTGGGGTTTAACAGCACTTTCAACACAGTTAGCAGAAAATTAAGGTCACTTTCAGCATTTATGGAAGGGTGGCTACTGTAAATCCATCTATAAAAAAAACTTTAGTCCATCGTTTATGATTATGTTGCCCACTTTACAGGGCTCTTACACCAGGTGATGGTTACCAAGTCCTATTATACCCCTAAATAGAGTTCAACTGAGGACCAAGCATGATTGCCAACCGATTACTGATTATTTTGGCTCACAATTGGCCAATTCCGATGCTTATAGCATTCACTACTAAAAAAGTCCAAAAGAACTACATTTAATTGAACATATTTTACAGGGTTTACACTCTGAACTGCAGTCTGTCGATCCCAACCCACAGCATCACTTCTAATCTTGATTCAGTCAATCAAAAATTGACATCATTGAAAAGAAATAAACACCACTGTTGCACTCCTTGTGGTATGAACTGTCGCAAGCTGTTTTGAAAAAGACATACAGTCAGTTTGTTTCAAAGTGGTTTGCAACAAACTATCTGCGGCATCAAAGAAGTTGAACTTGAGTGGTTAAGGGTCATTGTGCTGACTCATAATACTTGAAATCTTGTATTTCGCCCATGTGCGGTCATTGGAATACAACCACTGCATTTCCGGTATTAACAGGTGAGAGCCCCAAGTACATTCATATATTAGCATTACGATGTTGTCTATCTTGTATGTCCCGTCAATAGGCATCTAGTAGATTGGAAATTCACACATTGTGGTTGTTTTCTCTACTTTATCAAAATCACTGAAAAAGGCTTGGTGACAACAGGCCTGGAAATAAGGAATGAGTTTCGCCTAATTGATCGTCATAACCTGTTTAAAGTTATGGGGTGACCAATGGCCTGGGTACAATGGGCCAACCATGGTTCGGCCCATTGTAGGAAAATTTTGAATTCCTGGGTTCAAAAACCCCCATATCCTTGATCTGAGCACCTCAGCATCCACATTTCTTCTAAATTTTTGGACACAAAATTTTTTTTTTCTTTAGATATTACCTTGAAAATGGGAAATTATGGCTGTACAAAATGGCGCAAATTGCAGCAATGTCATTATGTGGGAGTATATTTCATTATTGAGAAATAAAATTCACAGCATTTCAAATGAAACAATAAAAAAATCCAAACATACCAACGGTCTGTTGTTTTCATACAATTCCTCTTAAAACCACTCAAGAATTCAAATAAACACACACAATTCCCATGGGCTTATACTTCCCATGGTTACTAGACGATTCGCCCCCATGCCAGTGGATGATTCACCACTAGTTCTTGTGGACAATTTGTCAATTAAGGTCAAAATTACTCTATGATTGGCAGGGGATGCGTCCGGTTGACGGACTCCATGGTGGCCTAGAAGCGGAAGTGGTCAAACCCTGCAATTGCCTTGGAAGCGATTGTCAATGACAGATGCCATATAGACGTTGATTGGTGTCACTGTGTGTGTGAGATGGGGGGGGGGGGACATCACGTAATGTCACATCATATAGTCCGAATCATTCCTCAATTTGTCATTCACAAACTTTACAATGATGTGACCAGACCTGTTCAGCTCTGTCATTTACTAATCAGGACAGTGGTGGCACTTGCATGAAATATTTCCATGATGTAATTCCAATATTATAATCAATCCTGGGCGACTGTGTGTGTTCGTGACAATTTGTTTCAACACTGATGAAACATCACATTCAGGCATATCAAGGGAGCTAATTATCAGACTTAGACTACAGGCCATCGTGTGGAGCAGTCTGCCATTCTTGAAATTGAAATGAGAAAAGAGCCATTTTAAATGATTAATTAAACTGATTTCTTCCCATTTGTCAGTTGCATTCCCCTTAGAAAGCCCTTTCAGGTGATGGGTCTGGACCATAAAGTTTATGAAAGAAGTTTGTCAGGTGTTTGATCACCATTTCAAGTTGAGGTGCTTGATACAACAGTGAAGTGATGATCTTTTTTTTTTGTTCCGTTTGCGGTACAATGCGATCGCGGATGGTTCGGATGTTACTATTTTTTCATTGCAACCTCCCCGTAACCTGAATGACTGCTCGTCACTTATTTCCAGGCCTGGGTCATCGACTGAAACGATGTTTCAGGGCCAGCTGCTGTTGTCATTCAATTGCCCATAATCAGCCGATTGTGGTGTCCAGTTACAATGATTGGTTGAACACTACCTCGGAATCAGAACTTGACTACCTCAGTAAACAAGCACTACTCCACTGCCCAGGTTAGCCATAGGAAACAGTAGGTGAAAGAAACCACAATGCGCCAATCTCTTGCCACTAGATTTAGTATAATTAGGGCACTTTTGAACAAATTTTCATCTGTAACCTGAATGAATTTTTCCATTAGTGATACTGTGAGTAAATTTGTATGAATTTTGTGATCAACTCTTGTCATGGCTGCTGCTGCCATGACTAGGTTTGATGAAAAATATTGTAAAAAATACTTGGGACTCAAGTTAAACCTGGAAGACCATAAGTTGAAACCTTGCTTCTGCATCTTATTAGTGGTATCCTTATTAATGGAAATGTCTGGGGCAAATACCACTCACCAGTTGTTTATACTGATAAATCACCTCCCCTATACTGCACAAAGCTGTGATCACAAAAGTGGTGTCTTTCTCGATTGGATCGCGATCTGGTGTGACCCACTTACAGGAATGGATCTTTATTTCATAAAAAATATTGCAAAATGAAGGCCGAGGGAAGAAAACAGCACATCAGATTTTGTTTGCAACAGGTAAGAACCAAATAGCATTGTGTAGAGAAAAATGAACAGATAAAATTGACAGTATCATGACCATGCTGCAATCCGATCGAAATGCTGTCAACTTTTGTAATCACAATATTATATATTACCAAGAAGTTTCCAACATGAAGCATACAATTCTCTGCTTCCCATGTTCCCATAAATGCAGCATCTTGAGTCACTGCTTTAGTAGTTTGTAATTTTATAACACACTGGGCATAAAGGGTTGTATTCTGTATGAGACATGTTGTGGGGGGAAAAAGTCGGAGTAGCTAAATAGCTGGAGAGAACTATCCAGCAGGGTTAGTAGTAACTTAACTTCCAAATAAAACATGCAATATAAGGAGAACTCAAGTCCTGCTCAAACTAACTGACATTCTGATGATGGTTTGTTAGCAGCCTGTAGGCAATCAGGGAGAGATTTCTTACCCTCTCCCCCTCCCACCCACCCAAGCTGGTAGTATGTGGGGTTTTCGGTGAACAGATTGGTGGATGTTGGCAACCGCTGTACTCAGAGAGACTTATACAGCTATGGTAATCTGCTGTTAAGACTTCTCAGCACACTAACCAGGCACAGGCAGGTCTTGTGTCCAGGTGGTTGCAAGTACCACCTTAGTCCAACTGGAGCAAAAGATGCTAAGTGTCTTGTTCAAGGCTACAATGTAAGTGATGCTGGTCTGAGCCTAAATCAAAACCTCTCTATCACAAGACTGACATGACCAATGAGCCACTGAACTCTCACACCACACACCATACACCTTTGGGCTTGACCCACCTGACTTTAATCAAACTTTTAATTGGCTCAGAAATAATGACAGATTTTGACCCTTTACCTAACACGAATGTATGGCAGACAGTATCAGCATTTTTTTTTAATAATAAGTAAAATTTTTCATTTTTTATTTCAAAAAGCATAATTTATGACCCCTCATTGGAACAAGCTTGAAAAAATTGGCGCCTGTGGTGAATAGTGCTGGCTGGGACGTGGCCATTATATCAAGTGCAGGATTAACAGTTTCACTGCAGCATAAGTTTTTATATTGTAATACATGTAAATAATGTTTGCAATGCCATCATAATTTCTCAAGTCACTTTTCCCGGAAAAAAGATTTTGGGCTGTAATTTATTAAAGAGGCCCAAAGGAATTCACATATACGGAAATGCACAGAGCAATTTGGTATTTGCCACTGGTGGGTAAACATAATGCTTGCTGCTGAATCCAATTTCAAGTTTTGTTTATGCGATATATGTATCTCTTTTTTAAATGCATATATTTATCCATACTGAACTGAAATAAAATTAAATTTAACCTACACCTCACAATCTATAGGGTTCTTCTCCTTTTATTCTGGTATCAACCTTGTAATTTGGTGGATCTATATTAAACAGAACTGAAGTTATTGCCTGGAAACCTGTTGTTTATGCCTCCCACTCACCGTCATCAAATGAATAGTCGCATTTACACTGATTACAATTTGACTAACAAGAGGTCCCAAGGGGCCTTAATTGCTCACCTGATGAATTTGTTTAAAGAACATTAAGATTTATGGTCATATTCAGCATCTACATGTTAATATAGTTAATCTAACTTAGCTAGGGAAGGGGGTGAGGGGAGAAGGGTTTGTTGGGAGAATTGTTGTTGGGGGGGGGGGGGGGTGTAAAAATCACTCAAACCCCTTCAAAACTCATTTTGAGTCAAAAAGAAAACAAAAAAATCACCCAGCTGATCCTCCATACCCCTCCCCCCCACCACCACAGGGTGAAAGGCTTTTTTTGCATAAAATCACTCAAAAATCCTCCAAATCTTAGTAAGCAAAAACTAGACCTGTTTGTAACCATAACTAACAAAGTACCCCGCAATGTGTAGGACAACCTAAAATAAACATTGCTATCAGGTAAATTTTTAAAAATATGTTATCACATTGTATAGGTGCTTCATTTTGATACTCAGAAAAGGAAAGGAAAATAAAGTGTTACCATATGGTGACACAAAAACATACCCCACTTATTTAACAATGCAAGCTTGACTGTAAGTGATACAGTTTTGGGGTATATACAGATTCTAAGTCCATAAAGGGCTATGACTCTGGCAATAAAATCTCGAATGAAACCTGCATTTCACTATGAGTATACACCAATAGGATATGCTTGCATGGTGGATGGACAGATGAATGGATCGACAGACCTTGTACTGTGGGTAGACATCAATAAGATAGAGTTGCACATCAAATATGAAGTCATTTCATTGAGTACTCTACAAGTTATTCATGAATTAATTTCAAGGCGGACAAATTCTAAGTCAATAAAGGGCAATGACTCTGGCAATACAATCTCGAACGACACCTACATTTCACTATGGGTATACAGCAATAGGATACACTTGCATAGCAAATATCAGGTCACTCAGCCAAGTACTTTACAAGTTATTCATGATCGAATTTCGGGATGGATTGTCAGACGGACAGATGGACAAGGCAAATCCTATGTACATCCAGAGGGGGTATAAATGAAAGTGTCAATGACACTGTAGCTCAACTTGACAAACTTGAACTTGGTAAGTTATAAATGAAATGGTACAATTGAAGATCATTGGTACCAATGTTATTTGATGAAATTTCAACATAACAGCATTGTGTGTGCACAACGTCAGAGTAATCAGTGCATTTTTAAATGTAAACTGTAAGACTGGCTAAAGGAAGAATGTTGATACACAAATGCAATATGTTCAAATTGATAAATGTGGCCTGTAGGACATGTCAAAGAATGTTGATGCACAAATGCAATAAATTCAAAGATTGTTGCTTACAGCAACAGTTATTGATGGAAATGAAAAGACAATCAATAGCTCCTATCTTTGTCACCCTGCATAAGCATACAAAGTTTCAAAACAACCTGGTAATGAATGTGCCCTCTGAGGCATGCCAAAGGAAGATGTTAATGCACAAATGAACTAAGTAGAAGGTCGTTGCTTGTGGCAATGGTTTTTGTTTTTTTTTTATGGAAATTCATAAATATACCCTGCAGGGAGTGCAAAAGGAATAAAGTGATGCACAAATGCAGTAAGTTCAAAGGCTGGTGATAACGACAATAATTTTTTATGGAAATGAAAAAAAGCAATAGCTCACATCTAGATGTCACCCCGAACACACATACCAAGTTTCAAAGTGATCCAATCATAAATGTGACCTGAAGGGTGTGTTAAATGGAAATATTGAGGTCTGACTAAACTAAGTTGAATGGTCAGCGGCAACATTTTTTGACGGAAATTGAAGAAAATCAATAGCACCTATCTAGAGGTCACCCCAAACAAGCATGCCAGGTTTCAAAGCAATCCAATCATAAATGTGCCCTGTAGGGTGTGCCAAAGGTTAATATTGAGGTCTGGCTAAACTAAGTTCTAAGAACGTTGGCCGTGGCAACATTTTTGACAGAAATTGAAAAAAATCGATAGCTCCCATCTAGAGGTCACCTCAAAGAAGCATACCAAGTTTCAAAGCGCTCTGATCATAAATGCGACCTGTGAGGTGTGCGAAAGGAAATTGTGTACGCACGTACGTACACCGACGGACGAGAAGTGATGGCAATAGCTCAGCTTGACTTTCTTGAGCTAAAAATACCCTAACATTTTGACCAACAGACCCACCTCCACCCCCCCCCCCCCCACCCCTCCCCGGCCTGAAGAGAACTCATGGAACCCCATTTGAACAAACATTAATCTTAAGTACTCACCTTTACATCCAACTCAAGTTTACCATCTCTGTTATGCATTACCACAGTTCATTTAAACAAGTAGTAAATTCTACATTGAGTTCTGTGTTAAATTTCAAACCCCTCTGGTGCCCACCAAATTCAGTCAAGCACAACACTTTCAACAAATTTTAATTGAGAAGTTATAGTAATGCTATATACCAAATATTAAAAGAATCTGCCTGATGGAGCTGAAAAAGATCTTTCAAGAATATTCCTCATGCTACGCTAAGTTAAAATTTTGGCTCCCATAGGGAACCCAAAAATGAGCCCAGGGGTTTGCTTTGAACAAACTTGCATCTCACCGCATTTAGGATGTCAATAGTATGAAAGAAAAGAATCTGACTCGTGAATATGAAGAAAAAGTTTAAAAGTTAAAAATTGAAATCCCACAGGGATCCCGAATATGCCCCATGGGACTTGATTTGAACAAACTGAAATCTGAACCTCCTAAGGTTACTACATATCAAATATTAAAAGATCTGAAGAAGGAGATTTTTAAAGGAATTTCCCCATATTGCACTACGTTAAAATTTAGGTTACCATAGGGAGACAAGATATGGGCACAGAGACAGGATTTGAACAAACTGAAATCTAACCTCACTAAGGATACTGCAAACCAAATATCAAAAGATTCCATCAGGTAGATCTGAAGAAGAAGGTTGTTAAAGAAAATTCCTCATATTGGACTAAGTTAAAATTATGGCTCCCACGCGGAGCTCAAATATGACCCCAGGGACTTGATTTGATTCAACTGAATCTGAACCTTCTAAGGATACTGCATATCAAATATCAAAAGATTCTGACTGATAGATCTGAAGAAGATTTTTAAAGAGTATTCCTCATATTCCACTAAGTTAAAGTTCCAAGTTCCAATCTGGAGCCAAAAATATGACCCCATTCTATTTGATTTGAATTGAACAAACTTGAATCTCACCCCATCTAGGGTGCTA
This sequence comes from Pictodentalium vernedei, assembly GCA_031216915.1. Classification (NCBI taxonomy): domain Eukaryota; kingdom Metazoa; phylum Mollusca; class Scaphopoda; order Dentaliida; family Dentaliidae; genus Pictodentalium; species Pictodentalium vernedei. The sequence continues at coordinate 289,380,025 of CM062292.1, forward strand.
CATACCCAATGTCAAAAGATTCTTACTGATGAATGTGAAGAAGAAGATTTTTAAAGAATATTCCTCATATTATACAAAGTTAAAATTCAGGCTCCCACAGGAGGCCAAATATCACTCCAGAGATTTGCTTTGAACAAACTTCAAGCCAACCCCTAAAGATGCAGTACCCCAAATATTAAGAGATGCTGACTGATAGATCTGAAGAAGAAGACTTTTCAATACATTTCCTCATATTGCACCATGTTGAAATTTGGGTTCTCACAGGGAGCCCAAATATGAACCCAGGGACATGTTTTAAAGAAACCAGAATCTGACCCCTCTAAGGATTCTGATTAGTTCTGAAGAAAAAGAAATTTTAATTTTTTAAAAATACTTTATGGAGTGCTAACAGAATAATGCCTATTGTGGTTCTGCCTGTGGGTGTGACAACTTTATTTGAACAAACTTGAACTGACATATGATAAGGAATATTCATATCAAATTTGCTTAAATTTGGCCTAGTGATTTATGAAAAGTCGATAGTGTAAAGTTCACACCAGAGAGACAGATGGAAGGGCAGACAATGGACAGAAAGTGATCACTTAAGCTCCCCTTGAGCTTCACTGAAGAGAGCTAAAATGTTGAGTAAAGTGAAATGTATGCAGAGGCTGATCCAATGGGCTAATTGATTTTTAAGACTTCTACAGCCACTATCAATCAAAAAGAGTACTCATCTTCCCAGAGTAACCAGAGAGAAGTGATCTACAATACATTCAGAGTCATTAAAATGTAACCCATTATACATCTGACTGATCTCTCAGTCTACGAAGATATATAGTTTTGTGAATACAAAAGAACACAAAGAATTTTAACCAGCTCGTGACTTGGTCATGATCTGGTCGAAGGACTCTAACCATTCTCCAAACAATACTGTGGAATCTAACTTGCCATAAAATGAAATGATGAAACTTGAATATCAAATGCTATTTTTGTTTGCTTTTTAGTCTCAATGTCTAAATATTATATTTCTGAAATCCTGATCAACTGATGTAAGTGTGCCATGTAGTAGAACATCAATAACTGAATACCAACTTTGCCTTAACTGGTAGAGTGCTGAATTATTTTTAGTCATCAAAATTTGTTCACACGTCTTTGCCTTGTTACAATTTATGGAAGAGTGCCTGCAGTTGCTCTCCCATGAACTGTACCGAGGAAAATCCATACCGACTAAATAATTTAGATTCAAAAGTAATATGAAGGATATCCAGAGTTTGAAGTCTTTGAGTTGCAGTACCTGCATATTAGAGTAAAGCACAAATATGAGCTTTCAACACTTAATTAGTTAAGTGCCTGGATATTTTTAAACATTTTTACTAAGACTGCATGATGGGGCACCTGTTTTGTTGTAGGAAAAAGAGATTATTTATTTATTGGTGTTCAAGATGAAATATTTCTTCACAACGGCCAATCATGACTGAAACATTGTGATAAAGCAAAGTTTAGACAATCGTTCATGCACATGTTGCCCATTTTAAAGCAATTCCACCCCAAGCATTGATGACAGTGTCCTATTTTGCCAGTACAACAGAGTATGTTTACCACTGTGAACAAGACGTGCTTCACTTCCTGGGGTTCCTATGGGGGAAAAAGTGAATTAGACCCCTAAGGGTTAAAAATATTGAGTCAGCTGAAATATTAACCTAAATTTGGTCAACTCCCTCTACTCTGGAGATAAATTTAATATTTAATCTTATTTGACAGAACTCATAGGGTTCTGTCAAACAAGATATACTGGATAAATATCTGATCAATGGGAGCAGTATGTTGTTGCATTTTGAGATTCAACCATACACTTAAAAAGACTAAGATGCTGCAAACTCAAATATATACATGTAATTCATTTTAACAAATATATTAAAGGAAAGCGTTACTGATTCTGTAACTCAAATTTGTCAAATTTTATGCATAAGGCAATTAGTGGTGACAGACTGAGACCAAAATACGACATACTGAATGGCTCTTCTGGTCAATAGTCTTTTGGTAACAAACTTGGGATTCATGACCCAAATTATATATATTCTTAATAGTTTTTTGGTAGCAAACTTGGGATTCATGACCCAAATTATATATATTCTTAATAGTCTTTTGGTAACAAACTTGGGATTCATGATCCAAATTGTATATATTCTTAATAGCCTTTTGGTAACAAACTTGGGATTCATGATCCAAATTGTATACATTCTATCTAAAAAATCCTACTTACTTTGTAACATCTGATCTTTACTTTGTAACATCTGATCTTTACTTTGTAACATCTGATCTTTACTTTGTAACATCTGATCTTTACTTTGTAACATCTGATCTTTACTTTGTAACATCTGATCTTTACTTTGTAACATCTGATCTTTACTTTGTACTTCTTGTCTCCAATGCTGATCTTTATTTTGTAACTGAACTCTACAAAAATCCAGTTCTTTTCTTCTATCTGCCATTACTTTTTGTAAGTTATTTCTAAGCTCTTCATTTCTCTTGTTACTTTCCAATTTCTTCTCAATAGTTAAGGCAAGAGATTGACCATCAGGAAAAAATCCCCCTGAAAAACAAAAAAAACCCCAGTTAAACGCCATGCTACAAAGACAATTTTACATCAAAGTACAGTTTGAATAAATTTGATCACAGTTCCCATATGATTATGAAGCAGATGAATAAGATGGGTCTCCACAGCACTCTTACCAATTTTGACCTGATTCAAATCATAGAACGCTTCAGGCAAAATGTCCTATCTACTTCTAGTGAACTCATACACACATAATAGTTGTGGAATAATGGCACCTATGGATTAACCCTTAAAGGACTATTTCCAACTTTTACAACCTCAGAACAGGTGCCCTCAACATGACATCATGTGGAGGTTCTGCTGACAATAGGCAAATTATCTAGGCAGTGGTTTATAGTTACAGTCTTGGCTGCCTGTTTAGGCAGCCAAGACATAACTAGAGATCATTGCTAAACCTCCCGACGTATAAAGGCTGTGGGCTAGAGGGAATTCAGGACACTTGTCCAGGCCCTTACGGATTATATAACCATTGTACTGGAAACTGATTAGTTGAAATATATCCTGTTAATCTGTTTTCTTTATGTTCTGTTTATTTATTTACAGGTGTTTTGGGTCACTTTTAGCATATATGGCTATATCATGGCAGCTAGAAAGTATAAACTCGAGTTTAACCAATTATTTATATGAGTATTCATAACAAGACAAACCTGAAATTTATCATATAATAAATAATGATAAGATATAGTGGATCCCACTCAACTGGATAACTCTTAATTGAATAACTCAGTTAATTGAAGATAATTTCTGAACACAAAGCCAATTACCCTATCTTTAGTACAAACATGACCTGTTAATCCTTTACCCAATGTACATGATATCAAAATTTATTAATTTAATAATTTTTTATAATTTGTTTCAAAAAATTCAACAAAATTTTATCATGTGACCCCACAATTGGAACGAGCTTGGCGAGCTCATTGAAATTATTGTTTTTTTCAACTGCTCAATTTGTAAATTATGTGGGCGAATGCAGTCAATTCAGTAGGTAAAGGGTTAATTTAACATAGGTTACATAATAAACTCCTGTAAATTGAAAACAAAATTTGGTAATCTGTCGAGAAATTCCCCTAATACAGGGCTTATATTTCATCTAAATTTGGGAGAATCCATTTGGATTCTTGCGAAAATGGTTTTGAGAATCCATACCTGCTATGAGTGTCCCAGGACCCCATGAGGCCACCATGATTGAACCCCTGTTGTCTACTGATAACACATGTTAACCGTTTACCCAACACAGCATTTTAATTTTAAAGCAAACTTAATTTGATAATTTTTTGAAAAATAAACAATATTTACAAATAAAACCTTACAAATACACAACAAGTCAGAAGTAGTTGTAGGTAAACCGCAATTATCTCGCGGTTTTGTGCGCGGTTATAAACTATACAAAAACATGAGTTTCGTTTCCGTGCCACTAATAAAAACGATAACCGCGGTTGCCGATCGTTTGCGACCGGAGTGCGAAACGTAAATAAACAATAGTGTTAGTCTTGTGGGAAGAAACGAGACGTGAGCTTTGCTGAAACTGCATTGTGGTTTTCAGTCATAAATGCAAATAAACGATACCAACAATCATTTATGATACGATCTATACACATGTAAAGCAAAAATCCAAAATCTGTTGTTGGCGTTTGCAATGCTCAAGTCGAGCACTCAAAAGTTTAGAACGTCATTCCATTTGAAATATTGTCCACTGTCTGCCTTTTAGTACAAAATTTCCAATTTCGCAAGTCATACTGGAGACTGTCAAATATTTAATAAATAACGTGTGGATCTGATCACTGCGACAACAAGTGGCTGAAATTATCTTGAAAAATCATCTGATGTGAATATAATGCATAATCCATTGTATATTTGAACAAGTTAAAAGTCAAATTGAAAATATTTTTTCAGTGTTATTGTCGGTCGCAAGTTTTTAAGTAGGCCCACCAAAGGCAAAGAAAGCCTTCAAAATCTCAATACCGCTGCATCTGGATCACAACAAACTACAAATTCAACAACACATTGTTGGACTTTATTTCTTGATGAAAAATTCTGTCCCACTACCCAGTATTCTTTGCCTCTCATGCCCAATAATCTGTCACAGTTTAATGGAAGAGAATAACACGTTTTCCAACACACGTAAAAAATTATCCTCTATCAAAACACCACTTTCACTTTCCAAAGCGTATCTGAGTGACTGATGAGTCATGCAGTGGCGTAGATAGCTTTTCGCTGGCGGAGGGGCAAGCCCAAAATTTTCCGACAGACCAAAAATTTTCCGACAGTGTAACAACAACAAAAACCCAAACAAACAGAAAGAATCTGTTGTTTACACCAAATGTACTGAAAATTGGTCTTTTTTACCCAAAATGTACCCAAAATGGCATGTTTTTATCCCCAAAGCCAGCATTTTAATGTTATTAGGCATAAATTCGCCTAAAAATGGTCCCAAAAAAATTCCGACAAAACATCTGGGGGGGGGGGGGGGGGGTGGAGCCCCCAAAGAGATTGCAGGGTGAGAGTGGGCATACTGAAACTTACTCCACAGGCTCATTGTCAAGAGGGATGCAACATTTTTTTTTTAAATAATTTAAAAAAAAAAATTTCGTGAGGGCATTTCAGTGGTGTAGCCAGGGGGGGGGGGGGGGGGGGGGAGTACATACCCCCCACCCCCCATTTTAGTCATTCCCCCACCCCGGTGATGTGGCTTAATTATTGATGCCCTTCACAACTTATAAATTATGGACACAAGCAGACTCAAGCAGACTCAGTCGAGGAAATTGAGTTTTTTTTGTCTTGAATTTCACATTTGTTTCAGGTGCGTCGGGAAACAATACACAAGTCGGGAATGGATTAATTAATGCCATTCTCAAAATATTTAATTCAATTGCATGAATACTTAATTACTTTTTGGGGTGCATTGTGAGATCCAGAGCATTGTTTTTTGTAAACAATAACTTCATAAGGTCTGCACAATAAAAGGAAGCTGATTGATTTGTTTGCCCGGCTCTTAATCCAATTTCGGTGAGTGTCTAATTGCCACCAGTTTAATTACAAAACAAACTACTGTAATTAACCACCTGTGGAAACACGAAAGAGGGACTACCCACTATTTGCATTATTTGAATGGCAAAAGGAGATCTGCTGCATTTAAATGATTGACATTTTTTTAAAATGTTGGCGTTAAAATCTAAATGCACTCAGACATTGAAACATTTTGTAATGTACAATGGAAGTATTGTATAAAACTCAGAAAACGTCGACAATGTTATTTTCACTGATAAATCTACGATCCAAATGGGAAACTCTGCAAACAAGTGTTACAGAAAATGGGATGAAACGACAATACTGACTCCTCAACCCAAACACCCTTATTCTGTGCATGTTTGGGGTGGAATCTGACAAAAGGGTGCCACTACGCTCGCAATATGCAATGGCAAAATTTTCAGGGAGAGTGGGAGGAGGGGACAAGTTCTCTAGATGAAGAAACTCAGTTTGTTTCATTATTTCAAATGAAAAATTCAAGTGAAAGCCTTGCAGAATATGGGTCAAACTGAATAGGGACGAATTGTCTTTGTTCCCAGGCGCATGTGTCGAGCAACGATCTTGTCACGTTCAATCGACATGTGCGTTATTTTTTTTGGGCAATCTCTACCCTTAGAAATTGGCACATTTTTTAAATATTATGGCAAAAAAATAACTAAAACTCATTATGTTGTTTTTTTTATCACATAAACATCTTCGTCCAATGAAGGAAAGCAAACAGAATATCAATTTACCCCAAATTGACATCCATATGATAAGGAAGGTACATGTAAAAACCTGGGGTTTGCACATGCATGTGTTATGTTTGGAACTGTCCTTAGTCCTTCAGAGTTCAGAATGAGAGGGTGGGGTGTGCATGGAAAGGAGAGGGATGGGGTGTCATATACAGGGGCACCGAAGCCTTTATTAAGTGGTAAATGACATCCGACGTAGCTAAGCGTATTACGGCATCAAGTCATTTAAGACAAGACTGAGGCGATGAAATAGAAAGTATTTTTTTCTATCAAATTGGAAACTTCAGGGCATTTAATCGCCAGAGTTTTGGTGAGTGGCGCAATAGAGGCCGGAGAAGTGTAATGGGGTATTGGGAGTTGGTGGGAGGGACAATTGATGGATAACTATGTTCATGTCGTTTTGAATTTGAATGGCGAATTTTCCATATTGCGCTGGCTATTTTTTAGCCAGCAAGTGGTTCAGGTGACCTCGTCTGTGAATATAACTAATAGGTAGGCAATTGGCATTTTGGGGGCTGGGGATGGAGGGGGCCTGGGGGGGGGGCACATTGCAAAGTGGTGGTTTTTGTAAGGGGAGGGGGATAGTGTTAAGTGATAAATGGGGAGAGATGTTTGCAGAGAATTTTTGTGAGATAAAATAGCTACATGCTATGCATGCGATTTCTGTGCTGCTGTCTTTTCTTTTAGTTTGCTCTTGTACATTCAAGTTGAAGCACATGTGCCAATGCTTGTTATTTGCCGAACGGATCAATGTTTATCTTCGTTTACAATCGGGAACACAAACGAACTGCTACATGATATCCCTGGAGGATAACCACAAAAAAATGACAAACGCGTTTATCTTTGTTTACAACAGGGAACAGAAACGAACTGTCAAACGATACTCCTGGAGAATAACCGCAAAAAAAACGATGAATGCATTTATTGAAAGTTTACAACCGCGTTTCGATTCCTGATTATACCGCGGTTGTTCCTACTACTACTTCCGACTCGTAGTGTATGGATGTCACTGGAACTGGCTCATTGAATCGGTTCCGATGAAAGCCATATTTGTACAATTTTATTGACAAAGTGTCAGGATATTTCAGGTCATGCTAGCCTTGTCTTGGTCAATTTGCTGCTGCCATGTTAGGTAAAGGGTTAAATTAATTCAATTCTTTTCACAAGAATCCTAGAAGAGGTGAGGTGAGAATCTACATGGATTCTCGCTGGTTTTGTTGTGCTAATCTTTGCGTGAATCGATTCCCGAAATATAAGCCCTGCAATAATTTGCCAAATTCCTTTTGTTTATCGACCAATTTGGCTCAGTGCATCCAAATCTAAGAGAGAATTTTTCTATATTATATCTTGTTTGACAGAACTCCATGTGCTTTGTTAAACAAGATGTAATAGAAGAAATGCTTCATTTATCTCCAGAACACAGGCAAGTGACCAAATTCCTGTTAACTCCTTGCATAGTGTTGGCAGATATTCTTGCCCAGAACAGAATTTCTCTTGCCAATGAAAAAAGTATAATGTGGGCACATTTAGTCCAATTTTCTCCTCGTTAATTGAATGGATTTTGTCATGAATGATTTCTTTGTGTTAAATGTAGTTGATTTTTTTATCAAATCTAGTCAAGGCTGCGTCACAGCAGCCAAAACTAGATTTGAGGAAAAATATCTGGAAAGTTAAAAAAATTTATAGTAATTTATATATTTTTTATACTTACCAATGACCCAGACTTAGCTGGTGCTAACTCTAAAATATTAAGGACCAAATGCAAATTTTACCCACCAATCCCTAAAATTTGCATCTAAAACTGAAAATTACATGTCCTATATGGTCCTCCATACTTTTACTCCACTACGCATGCGCAGTGTCAAGGAGGTCTCGAAATTGGCACCAAATGTCATTCTTACAACCAGTGCCTAGTAAGCATTATGTACTCAGCGGGGAGGTATGAGTTCCCAACTCATGGGAGGGCCATCCCCGTCTGGGTCATTTAAGTATAAAAAATATATAAATTACTATAAATTTTTTAACATTTTTATACTGTACCAATGACCCAGACTTAGCTGAATAGTAAAAAGGTTGGAGGGCCTAGGACATAAGGAAAATCCAATAGACTCAATTACCTATAACAGACCTATCCCCTTAAGGAGAAAAGGAGAGATAGTCTTACATGTATCTTTCTTATTTGTAACAAAAAAGAAAGACACAGTACTATTCTGTAAATGAGCACAATAACATCAATGATCTCTATAAACATCTAGTATAACCCTTTATACTAATATTTTTTAAGGAAAGCCAACAAAAGCAGGAGTCTAGAGAAATGAGACTCTATATACTCATTTAAAAGTGTTCGAGGATTGTATATTAACGCTTAAAAATCACGAGATATATACGAATGCTTCACACCAATCAACACTTAAAAAATATTACACAGATGAGTAAACATAGGCTTAACCCTAACATCATCCCGAAACCGACACGGAATTACTAAGTCCAAGGGAGGTATTCCCTTGCTTTACACTATAAAGCAGGTGACCTAAGGGAACACCTGCCCCCCCCCCCCCCCCCCCCCCACCCCTTTCCCTTTCCCTGGATCAAATACTCCAGAGCAAAGAGGGCAGCAAGACAGAGTCACTGCCGGAACCAAAAGCCTATACACACATAGTTGCCAGTTGCCACTATTTAGTAGATGACCTTCAGAGTAAAAAATAGCGGATCTAAACAATGTAGATCTGCAGAAAAGGACTCAATATTCTCAGATACAAAATTGTGAAAATGGAGGGCTAACACTAAAATGCAGCCCTCATTAAATCTGTAATAACCATACTAATAGGTTAAGCCGATGAAGTAGAAGAACTCTTACTTCATGAGCTTAAACTAAAACACAGACTGCTGAATAAAGAAATAATCATAAGCAGAACTGACTGTAGATTAAATCCATGTGACCATAGAATGGACCGAAATGTGGAGGAAGCTTCCACAGCATGTCCCACAACAGACGCCTGAGTAAATAGTCCACAGTCTTGTGGAGCTAGAGAAGCTACCAACAAAATTTGCATTGAAATAATTACACTAGAGCAAAATCTGTTGAATCAACAACATATCGCATATCTTATTATTCCGTCTAACAATATCGATAGAGCGTTTATTGCAAACGGTCAAAGATCCAAACATAATGACACATACGTCTGCAACTAATTGTTGAGATGCGTCGCGAATAAGTCGATCATTGGCCGCTCGCCATGGTAGCAATCTGATTGAAAACTCGTTTGTTGAAAGCCGATTCTGGAGGCAACAAACGGCCTCTCCATGAAGGGAGTCCGCTAATACGTTTGGACGACTCGGAATATGACGGACTGACAGGAGAACTTGATGTTCTAGTAGCAACCGAAAGATTCAATCTGTTAACATAAATAACAGGATGGAATGAGTGCCTCCATAATTCCGAAAATACGCTAATACCGTCGAATTGTCGGATAGAATTAGCATATGAACATTCTGAATTACGTTATCCAATAACGTAGCGCAAGCCAAAATGACATCATACTTGATGTTTGAGTGCTTGATAAGGAACTACGGAAACAAAAGACCCTGGCACTTCAATCCATTGGGCTCAATGAAAACGACCCAACCTGTTTACTGGCATCCGTCAAGACTGTAAAACTTGGATCCGGCAGTTGCAGTAGAACTACCTGAGTTAAGCCCAGAAAACTTGCCCAAGTCTGAATCTCTTATTCACTTGATTACACAAGACGATGTCCGTATCAAGCGAAAGAATCTTCTCCCTCCAATACTGAATTAAAGAAATTTGGAGAGGACCAATGCGTAACTGCCCCATCGGAATAAAATCGCGGCAGTCAAGCCTAAACGAATCAGCCTCATAAGATCTCTCGCTGAGACTTGTCTGAGCGAAGACAATAGTGAGCACAACAACTGAATAATTTCGTTCTGGGTAACGGCAGACGAACGAAAAAGTTGTGCGTTACGAAGCTCATCCCCTGGTGGGTGAATGACTTGGATGATACCAGATCCGACTTCTCCTCGTTTACTTAAGAAACCCGAGACGTCGGAGCAATAGAAGCAGATTCTGCACATAGTTCTGAAGCGTTAACTCATTGCCGTACCTGTATGAATGTTGTCCAGGTAGGCCAACGTTATCGCAGACAAATAAGTTTGGAAATGAGTCATTACCGAGTCCGTTATTCGAGTAAAAGCCCAGGGGGCCAGATTCAGACCGAAGTATATTGCTCAGAACTGATATACGACTCCTATGATAAGGAAGCGAAAATACTTTCTGACGCCTGATGTACCATGGTGTGAAAGTATGCATCTTGAGATCTATGCATGAAGCATAATCGTAGACCCGAATACTCGCTCTGACCGATCGGGTGGACTCCATATATAAACTTGGAGCCACGATCAGCTTGATTATCCAGTTCCAAATAATGAGTGAACGGAATGAGCCGTTTGGTTTTTGGAACCAGAAAAGGATGGTTGTAGAAACCTGGAAATTCCTGGATTTCTACGATCTCCATCGTGATCTTTCCAGAAGAGACTAGACTTCTGATGGAAGCGAGCCTCTATCCTACTGACTTGGCAGAAGCTGAGTCCATCTTGGACTCCGAGTTGACAGAGGATTTCGTTTGAGGAACAATTTAGTCCTTTCGAAATCACCCCCTGAATCCAAGGGACGTCCGTAATCTATTCCCAAATAATTGAGAAACTCGACCGTCTTCCGCTCACTAGTACACGATAGAGGTTAAAACCATTACCTCCTGATCCTGCGAGGTTTGCGGAAAGAGAAGCCATGTCCTCCACGGTCCGCACCTTGCCCCGTCCACCTCAACCTAGGGACGTCTGACCATAATTACGGCCCCTATATGAGTCGCTACCGTGACGGTCTCAAGAATAAGACCTGGAGGACGCATAGGAACCTTATAGGAACTGCCCTTGGACATATTCGTCCCAGAAGTGCCTGTCCTACTCTTCTCTGCTGAATCTGACTATATGGAAGCGAATTTTAATAGCAGAGAGTGTAAAGCTTTCTTAGTTAACTGATCATAGACTGCGGAAAGCTTGCCGTCGAAGAAAACTCTCCGGAGACCGGAGCGACTCTGAAAGAGTTTTTCACCTTACTATCTACACGAGTGGATGTAGCCAGGACCGCGTCACATCTAACCAACTCCATATTGCCACTAAAGGACGGAGTTTTACGTGAGGCCCTTGAAAGAACTCTTAAGGAGATTGTGCAACCTAGAATTCTTTTTCCTTGTGATGTAATGATAACGTTCTGGTAAGGTGATCTGCGTACGATGATGCATCTAAGCTGACCCTGCTAGATGATATTGTTATTTCCAACATCGTGGTTGGAATTGACATAGACGACAGTAAAAAACAATACTAGGTCCTGACCTGGTCGTCTAGACGCAGAGAACTCTCAGAATGCTCTGTCCAGCCATTTCAAAATATTCGTTGAATTGATGAAAGGCAGATGTAGAACATATTGCCGATAAGAAACCTGACCTGCCCATTTAGGTAGCAAGTTAAATAATATAGCGTCATTCAACAGATCAAATGTCCGAGAGACATATCTGGACTATGTCGGAAACTGAGGGATGATGACCCTAAACCGATTAAGAATTCTGTGTCCAGTGGCGCTATCAGTCTCTTATCCGGCAACGCAGTTGGTCCGGAGGAACAACATCAGATGACAATGCCGGATGCACTCTACGGCAATTATGTTGTTCCGAAAAGGGAAAATACAACTCATCCATATCCCTTTCGCCATCCTGTCGGACCACTTGTAATTCTTGGTCGTCCGTGTCTGAACCTGCAGCGGAACGTACCAACCCAGCTTCCTCGGATAATTACTGATCCGACAGAGTTACTGTCGGTTGCTGGGATGCTGCGAGAATTGTGCTATCTGCTATAGCATGTCCGTAACAGAGGCCTGTTATTAATATTGTACATTAATTTTTCAAAATCATTCAAAAATTTTGTCCACACTTAGGCTTTTTTGGGATCCTTTGGGCTCAAGGTTCCCATTGGGAACTTGGGCTCTTCTGAAATTTTTTTCCAAAATTTTTTTTTTTTAATATTATTTTCTTTTGAAATGTTATAATGAATTATAATATATATGTATATTTATTTCAAGGGTTAGTGCGAGTAATATGATGGTGTATATTTTTTCTGGTTGGAAAAAATATTCTTCATTCGTAATGCGAGGATATCTTCCTCTAATTCACAAGTTCATTGTGTTTCTTATAGTCAATGTAGTCGCATTAATTCTTGCTCTGTGTATGTTGATTGATATGACATCGTTGGAGACAGGTGTCACGGTATTTTATTAGCGGTGAGGGGTCCATTACGGTCCTCACTCCGTAGGGTCACTATATACTATCAGTTTCTTTTTCAGAAATCAGAGTGATGTTTCCGTGATGTCTTCAATAAGTGTGACTCTGTCGTTGAAATAGTAGGACTAGCAGGAAGTGCTCAAGGTATTACAACAATTGCTTGGAGTTAACTAGTTCTATCGAAGGCAATGTCGCCCACTAGTCTGCCCGGTGTCGCGTCCATTCACCAGGAAAGAATGGTACAGCACCCGGGTTAGTCCGTTGCGGTCCAGGGAAGCAGATTGGGTGATGCGAGCACTATAAAACTTCAGATGTGCACACCCAGCAACGACGGATCCGAGGATAGTACGGAGGAAGCCTGTCCGTCCGGTGGCTAGCTTGTCCAGGTCCCCCGGACCGTGAGCGAGAGAGGCCCCCTCTCTCTTGCATCAACATCTGCACCGTGATGTTGCTGTATGTTGTTCGCTTAGTCGGAGCTTACGTCCACTCCTCCTGCTCGGGACGCTCCGTCGCATGACAGTCCGACGCGGCTGCTATATTGGGTTCCTCATCCTCGTCAACACACACGACCGCACCTTGCCTATGTGACCACAGATTTCCAGGGGACGTTCGCATATTATATAAATGCAGGACTGAATGTCTCTGGTGCTCCTGCTTCGCCGACCAAGGAATACACGTCGACCAGGTCACTCCATCTACTAGCCAAGGATACGAGACCTTTCCAGTCGGGACGTTCGCATATTATATAAATGCAGGAATGAACATCCCGGGAGCTTCCAGCGGATATTTCATGTAGGACCGTGGCTCCACAGGTCTCACAGGGTAACATGAACTAGGTATTGTTACCATGAAGTCTTTGTAAGTGTGCTTCCGTTGTCACAGTCAAATGAAGAGATAGCAGTAAGTGCTCATACAGATACGTCAATTGCCTAAGAGGTCCCTAGTAGGATCGACGGCATTGGCATCTGCTGGCTCGCCCGGTGTCGCGACCATTCACCGAATGGCTCAGCACCCGGGTTCGTCCGTTGCGGTCCAGGAAGGAGATTTGGGTGATGTGAGCACTATAAAATACAATGTGCACACCCAGTGACGACGGATATGAGGATGGTACGGAGGAAGCCTATTAGTCCAGTTCCTAGCTCGTCCAGGTCCATTGGGCTGTGATATATATATAGACAGTCCGGAGAGACTGCTCTTTTGGCTTCCTCATCCTCACGGTAGCACTCGCGAGCGCACCATGGCTACGTGACCTGTGATATTCAACCAACATCGCCGACGAGGGATTCTACGGCAACCAGGTCACGCCATCCGGTGGCCAAGGAAATGAGGCCTTCATACTCCGGATGTTCACATATTAGATGTATGCAAGAGTGAACGTCCAAGGAGCTTCCAGGGGCTAAATCTTATAAGACCGCAGTGTGGACAAAATTTTTGAATGATTTTGAAAAATTAATGTAACACTTACAGACAATATTAATGTATCTTGCTATGAACTAAATTAAGCAGAAGACAAGTAATGACTGTCAGAAGTAACAGTTGTCAACATAAGCAAAAGTGTCAACAAACCGGAAACATGACTCCAGGCACTGAAACAAACATACCCCGAAATCAGTTACCAATTTAAACACTATCTGATGCAAAACAGAGGCTTCCAGAGAAGAAACTTTAGAACATCAGATGGTAGATGCAGACCAAAACGCCTAAACACCCCTGGGGTGAGGACGTAAACATGGGGAAAAAACAGAAAATAATTCTGTTACCAAGCCAAAACTCACAAGAAATTTTAGTAATAAACATTACAAAAAATAAGCTAGGGGGGAATAAAGGAAAGGGAGAGAGGAAACACTGATTAAACAATGGAATATTCATAGCAAGAATGACCACAACAAGGTCATGCCTCGAAAATAGGTAACATGAATAATTTCGTAAAAAAATTATATGTTACAGCCCTGAACATTTGTTTCCACTGTTTTTTTCCTCTCCACCTTCTTTTTCCACCATATATCCACCATTTCTCTCATAATTAGGCATCTGGCATCATTTAAACTGAGATTTACAAGCACAAATATCAGTCAGTTGTAACTGAATTGAGGGCCAAACAAAGAATGACTTTTGGCGGCAATTTCGAGACCTCCTTGACACTGAGCATGCGCAGTGGGGTAAAAGTATGGAGGACCATATAGGACATGTAATTTTCGGTTTTAGATGCAAATTTGGGGGATTGGGGGGTAAAATTTGCGTTTGGCCCTTAATATTTTAGAGTTAGCACCAGCTAAGTCTGGGCCATTGGTACAGTATAAAAATATACACAGTGGGTTAGAGTTAATTGAATACCCATGTTAACTGAATAATTCTCACTGGAAACATGGCTATTCAATTAACAGGGTATTCCTGTATAATGAAATTACATTTAATAGTAACGAGCTAGTTAACCTTTTACCTTACACAAAAACCACATCTGAACAGTACTATTCATAAAAATTGCTACATTATTTTTTAAATTTCTATTTCTAAATTAAACAAAGCTTATTTATCCTCAGTGGAACAAGCTCCTTGAGCTTGTTCCAATGAGAGTGTCATAATCTATATTTTGGGAACAAAACATGAAAATATGCAATTATTTAAAAACCTGTTGCAACAGACATCTTCTAGCTGTGTTAGGTAAATGCTTTAAGTGGTAGAGTTGTGGAAGCCCATATTTGGGCTTTATTCTGAAGAGCAAGTACTGTAACATAAAAGCTTCAAATTCTGTGGATGTGAGTCATATTATACTGTAAGTGGAATTATTATTTAGTCTAAGTGGATTTACCTTGTTACAATTTTTGGGAGACTGCCCACTGGTACACTCCTATAAATCGTAACAAGGCAAAGATATGTGCACAAATTCTGACAACCAAAAATAACTTCGTACTCTAACAGTTAATGAATTTGTTTTTTATAATCTCACACCACAACTTCCTCCTCATCACACAACTGATCCACACACTGGGTACCACTTGAATAAATATGCAGCTTTCAGATGATTCTCAACATTTTTTCTCTTTCAAACCCTCTGCATGAATCTCTTCTCAAATTAGGCTCTTGAAAGTTTTTCTCTTCCAGGCACACTGAAATATTGGCAGAGTTTGTTCTTGCAGAAAAACACTCTAAATATCTGAAAATTTATATTAATGACACCAGTTCGAAATGGTCTGGATTATATATCTTTTATTGATTAATTGCAAGAAACCCATAATTGTGCTCCAAAGAAAAGGACTCATGCTCAATTAAAAGGCTTTACAATCAGCAAATGTGCCTCATGCTCTCTGAGAAGTAAAAGAAAAATTACTTCATATGGATCTGTCTTGTTACAATTTATTTATTATTGTAGCCATGTCCACTTGATAGCATCCATGGCTCAGTCTGTTACTCGTACAGAACATCAAATTTAAAAAAAAAGAATCATCCAGTTGTTTGGAATGTATTTTTCTCCAGGAATCATTGTTATCTCATTAAGAATGAAGATTTCCACTTTAATTGTTGCATTATATTTAAATCTGACTTGTCAATAACAAAATAATATTCTATGTTAAAATACGGCAATCAATTAAGTGG
Source organism: Pictodentalium vernedei (assembly GCA_031216915.1). Classification (NCBI taxonomy): domain Eukaryota; kingdom Metazoa; phylum Mollusca; class Scaphopoda; order Dentaliida; family Dentaliidae; genus Pictodentalium; species Pictodentalium vernedei. The sequence continues at coordinate 289,396,323 of CM062292.1, forward strand.
ATTCGTCTCTATCAAAGCAGTGTAACTGTAATTAAAGATTGGTCCCATGCAGACCTGTTAACCTCTAAAGGTGACTGTCAGAGAGATTTTGATGAGCTCTCTGTGAGATTTGGATGCATGTCAGTGAGATTTTTGCACGCGGCCAATACATCAATATTTTCCTTATGCCTCCCACAGTCCCACCCGGGCACCCCCCCCCCCCCCCCCAACAAAAATGCATTATATATTTCATTTTAATAATTTATTTTAACACTTTTAATGGTATTTGTCAGTAAAAGCACACACAAATTTTATGTGAGTGGATGCCTATCTAGCCTTTGCCTGTACCAACCCAACAACCCCCCCCCCCCCCCTCAGTCCAGCCATTTTTCCTTGCTCATGCAAGCCCATCCCAGTGCTTCAAAACATGGAGGCTGAAACATCTTGGGCCGAAATGCCCCAGGACCAAAATGTTCAAGAACCATCACAAGCATTCCTTCTTCGTTCATGCCATTTATTCATGTAAATTCTTTGTTCAGTCTGTACATTTTTAGTGAGAAAATAATCATTCTTATTATCTTTTGACAGGTTTTATTGTACAATAAAAATTACTCAACAATACATATCGTTTTGTTTAAAAAAAAAACACCTGTTATTGCCGGTACAATGAAGTTGTGTGTGATTATGGTAATTTCGTTTTTTATTAAAAAAAATATTTGAACTGTGTTTTGTATTCCTCACATTAGAGAAGGTGCCCTCAGTATTATTCATAACTCCCATTGTGAAAAAAAACAAACAAAATAATCCTATTGGTTCAAAATGAAGACAAAATACTCTGCTGGAGCCCGAACATGATTGTTCTGAATCTGTTTGTATATAAGTAAGGGGAGGTAACTTAATTCTTGTGATATCTCACAACAGATTTTTTTCAGTTTTCAACAAACTTTCAATTATATTTTTTTTTACACAAAACGGATAAATTTGGTATGAACCATAACAATAGTATATATAAAATGTCAGCTGAAGTTAATTATACTTGAGAGATTATGTTTTTATTTAATTTATGTTTTGAGTTTATATAATTTTGATTTCACGTAACCACGACAGTATGAGAATATATTTGGCATACAATACAATTTGTTTAATTTTCAAAATAGAACAGGACAACTATTTTTGAAAAGTGTCAAATCGGGAGAAAATAAGATGTGACCATGAGAGCATGAGTTGGTGCCTCAAACCGGGAGACTCACGGTGAAACCGGGAGAGTTAACAGGTCTGGTCCCATGTCAGCAGATGTTTCGAAATCTCCTGCATTAATCCTCACCTTAAAAATAATAAAAATAAAAGATCGCTTGGCCATATGTCCCCCGACACAAAAAATGTGCAATTTGAGGTTTTTGAAAAAATTGAATTTTTTCGAAGTCAAACAAGGTACATAACCCTGGCAAAATATGTTGGACCAAACCCTGATTTGAACATGACCTGCATTTTATGCTGATACACCTACATACTACATTTTATTTTGATTCCGTCAACAACAACTAAAGTTACCATCGAGAAACCAAAAAACCCAAAAAAATGAATTTACGAAATTGAAAAAGGGGCTTAACTCTGGCAAAAAGTTACTGATAGATACGATAAACCTTGGTAGGCTCTGCAACTAATACTTGACCTGTATTTTATGTTGATACACCTACATACCAAATTTCATTTCATTTGGCCAACTATAACTAAAGTTATCACCGGGAAACCCAAAGTGGGATGGAGGGATGGACACCAGCTATTTTAATAGTCCACCGAAGATTTTTTTTCGGAGGACAAATACAAACTCTTTACATCTTGTTTGAAAGAGCTCTCTCTGAGCTCTGTTAAGCAAGAAGTAATTGTTTGGATTATATAACCAATACCTGTGAGGTAAAACCAAGGCATTGAAGGGTAAAAAGTTGCATTCAATATGAAGAGAGTTAAATCTTTTTGATTTTAACTGGTTGAGCAGTAGATTTTTTTTCAAAGGTGATTTGTAACACAAGTATTTTTTCAAAGATACCATGCAAATAACAACTGTAGCCTTAGTTTAGTGAAATTTGGTTAATAAATAATGTTCTGGTACAATTTATTGGTGAATGTACGTTGGCACTCTCCAATAAATTGTAACAAAACAATATACATGAACACATTATTTTTTTATCTCAGAGCAAATAACAAGCTCATACATACAGTTCAGCGAAACAGCCACGATAGTGGTCTCCAGCTCTCAACCAGTTAAACAGTGTTTATTGAAAATGGCATTAACAGATGCAAACAGTGTGCATTGTGTGTACACAAATACAACTGACAAACTTCTACAGTGGAACCCTATTAATTGAATAGCCACTTTCTAATAAAAATTATTCAATTAACAGGAGTATTCAATTAACAGGGATTGTGTCACTTTCCTGTATTCTAGAGATAAACTTAGCATTTATTCTATTATATCTTGTTTGACAGAGCTCCTTGAGCTCTGTCAAACAAGATATAATAGATTTACTTCTGTATTGGATTTACTAAGGCCAAATAGGTTTATAAACAAAGAAAAACTGAGGAAAAACTGGATAATTTCTTGACAGGTTACAAGATTTTTTTAATTCAATTAACAGGAGTTTACTCTGTAACCAATATTCAATTAACATGTCTAATTTGTACTGGCAGTATGGTAAATGGCTTTGTGTTTGGAAATTATATTCAATTAACAGGGTTATTCAGTTAAGAGATATCCAATTAAGTGGACTCCACTGTACCAACATTCAATTTCAATTTATAAGAGTGAAATCAGTGCTTTGCATCAAGCTGGGAAGTCATGTTACAGTTAAAACTATAAGTCCTGTCATGAAATGCGCACAAATAGTACGTTGATCTTCACGTTAATCTACGCGTTATGACCATAGTAAAGCTATCAAATTCTGTACACATGGCCTGTGCACAAGCACTATTTCAGCCAATGGACCTCCGGGTAACCCGGAGGTCCATTGGCAGAAACATTGCCTGTGTTTGCTATGAGTGACCAGGAGAACCTGCCGTGCTTTGGATGCCATTTGATTTGGCAATTGCGCGCAATTAAGCCTAGATAAGCGCACAGTTTGTGACAGGACTTCTAGTTTTAAATGTAGTAGTGTTGAAACGCCTCTGGGATTATGAAGTTGATTAGTTGACATCCAAAAGTTGAGTTGAAGTGAACTAGCAGGCACCTCACTTTCTGCCACCAAGATTTACATAGTAATACCTCTGCAGATGAATATTTTTCTCTACTTGCATACTTAACTAATGCCGGTTCACAGGTGACATACAGCGGCATGATGGGCTATATTTGGATTATATTTTGGTGGCAAGTTGTGAACAAAAATATCCATTTCATTAGACATTTGCATAAAAGATTAATGCTTCAATTCAATGTACAATCGACTGCAGATGTGGGGAACAATCCTGACAAATGGTTAACCAAATGTTTTCGATATTCTGACTGTGGATAGCAGTTTGCCCAACACATAGTGCCATGCACTGCACTGACCACATACATAGTAAATTAAATAGCAATGAGAACCTCATTATAATAGAAGTTCTATTGTATGGAGATGAGTTCAAATAACTAAGCTGTTAACAGTACTTGTGCAGTGCAACCACTGTCAGAGAGTTCAAAGGAGCAAATGCAACACAGTTAACTTTCACATCTACTTTGATCTCAAAGTCTGTGTCAGTTATCTCATTATTAGTATTGTTGATTTCACTCTCTGAACAGATCAACTGACAATTGCTTTAACTCTTCCTCAGAAGACCTTGCATTGGAATTATGTTACATTGTAACGTGTTTATATTATACACATTCTGACTAGTCAAAGTCAAAAACCAGAGTCGACATTGGGCTATATCAGCATCAACAACTAGCCGACTAATCGTTTCCACACTACATATTTGTGTTCTTCTTAGGCTATGATTTACAAAGAATAATTCTTGCGTTACCATGATACAAAAAAGATGGCTTCAGTCTATTTGCATGTTAGATCAACAAGCTGAAGATGAAAGGAAGATGAAAAAGAGGGAAAAAAGGTAAAGTAAAAATAAGACAAAACACATGATGTTATCAGATTGTTGGTGAGATGGTTCATAAATGAGGTGGGGAGGGGGTGTTGTGGGGGAGTGCTTGCATAGCCTGCCAAGGTTTATCAATCTATCAGCAACTTTTTCATCCCAAAATTAAAAATACTTTGGATAGAATTGCTGCCGATGTACAACTAAACTAAATTATGACAGCTGAAATTAATAGAAATTGTTCAAGTTGCTAAACTGAGATGAAACTGAAGAAATAATTTCAAACAGGGGTCACAATATCTTTACATTTATTTATTGGTGTTTTGGGTAACTTTCAGCATCTCCGAATATATATATATATATCATGACTGCAACATAGGTATAAAGTCAAGTTAACTGGGCGAGTGCTAAATTATTTTTCAGAGGTGGTTTGTAACATGAGTATTTTTTTCGAGATATATTGCTACCAGCAAGGGGAGCCTTAGTTAGAAAAGTTTTAATAAATAATTGTTTTATTACTATTTATTGGAGAGTGCCTGTTGGCACTCTCCAATAAATTGTAACAGAACAGTTTTATATGGACATGTCTTTTTCTACTACTACACAAACAACAATCTATTGCACATAGTGTAAAGCCACTAAAGTGGCTTTTAGCACATTTCAATAGAGCCCTGATAGTGACTTCTAGCACTCCACCAGTTAAATCAATGTTAAAACCTATGCTGACCTCTTTAGAGGACTTCCACCCCAAGTGTTGGTTTTCACGTCCTATTGTACAAGTAAAGCAGAACTTATTTACCACAGTAAATAAGAAATGCTCTATTTCCCACGGTTTCCATTGGGGCACATCTTTACATAAACTGAAAATACCTGCAAATAAAATGTAACATTATATAACAGTAAACTCACTGGACATTTTAAAGAACTCTAAAATACCATTTTGTATTTGTTCCTGTGTGAAACCTTTCTTCTGAGCATACCGAATAACATCTGGACTCAAGTATGTTTTACACCTCAAACCAAACACAGAACCTGGAGATAAATCTGTAAAAATAAAATGTGATTCAGTAACCTTTTACCCAACATACTCAAAATCAACATTTGTTTATAATATAGTTTTTTCTTTTCAATTTTTAAAAAAATGTCAATAAAACCATATCATGTGACCCCTCACTGGAACAAACTCATCAAGCTTGTTCCAATGAGGGTTTCATGATATAATTTGGTTGAAATGTTTTGAAAAAAAAATCTTTCCAACTGCACAGTTTTTTTATGGAGCTCCAAGTGCTCTGTCAAACAAGATGTAATAAAATAAATGTTCCTTTTATCATTTAATATAGGATAATGATTAATCCCTGTTAATTAAATACTCCTGTTAACTGAATATTTTTCAGTGGCAAAGTGGCTATTCAATTAACAGGGTTCCACTGTACAACATGAACCATGATTTTATATTTGAAATATTGCGATTTATATTTTAAGTGACACTACGAAGATTTACAATCCTTCAGATTGTCTGATTTTAATAAAGTAATATAACTGTTTCATGGTTTGTTGAAAATTCAGGTGTGAGAAGACAGAAGTCTCATACCATATGTTAAGTTTAGTGCTGATATTATAATATATGGTTTATTGAATATGATTAATTTGATCATACAATCATCTGTGTTGAAAATGTCATTTAAGTATTTCCTTGATTGCTTATTCAACAACAAAGTTTACGTCCTGTCAATGCATTCAATTTATCAAATTAAAAAGAGTCATCCTTGGTATCCTACAGGAAAATGAATACATTTTATAATTACAGTGGAGCCCACTTAATTATCTGGGTTCCTGTAGGCAAGGACTGATAAACTTTAAAACTATTCAAAACCATTTCTCGACATATTTCAGCATTATTCAAGATCCTACAATAGCCAAATTCAAGGATTTCCAAGGCCTGCTTTCACTAGTACTAATTAGGACCCTTCACTTATTACTCCTGCCTCTTACTTCCCTTGAAGAGAAATGGGAGGAGGTGGTAATAACCAGACGGTTCTAGTTAGGACTACGCCTTCACAAACTCTTCAAAAACTATACAGTAGTGGTGGTAATAGAAAAGGTAGTCCAGTGGAGCCCACTTAATTGGATATCTCTTAACTGAATAACCCTTCTAATTGAATATAATTTCCCAACACAAAACCATTTACCATACCTTCAGTACAAATTTGACCTGTTAATTGAATATAGGTTATAGAGTAAATTCCTGTTAATTGAATAAAAAATGTTGTAACCTGTCGAGAAATTACCCTGACTCTCCCCAGTTTTCTTTTGTTTATAGACCTATTTGGCCTCAGTACCTGCAATACAGGCATTTAAACTATTATATCTTGTTTGACAGAGCTCATGGAGCTGTGTCAAACAAGATATAATAGAATAAATGCTAAGTTTATCTCCAGAATACAGGAAAGTGACACAATCCCTGTTAATTGAATACTCATGCTAACTGAATATTTTTTATTGGCAAAGTGGGTATTCAATTAACAGGATTCCACTGTAGTAGAAAATCTCTATTAGGCCCCACAAAGTAGATCTTCTGTTTCTCAGGCCATTATTTGTAAAACTGCATGCGGGCGAGCGTTTTTTTATTTTATTTTTTATTTCTGTAATTATTTCTTTGCCATCAAAAGTTCATATCTTGGTTTATATTTTAGGCCTCATAATCTACAGAATAGCATAGGAGGTGGTGTATTTTGTCCCTTGAGAGAAAGAAGGCTTTGCAATGCTGAAGCATTGCAAAGCCATCTTGCACTCAAGGGACAAATTTATCAATTTTTTTAACTTTGGTAAAATATCAGACATAAACCATTTAATTTTGATTTTTTTAAAGTTTCCATTGGTTATAAAAAGAGACCATGCGGCAGCCAAAAGGACCATGCGGGAGGGCCTGAGAAACAGATTTTAAATTTTTTTAGGCCTTACATGTGACATGTGCCACAATAACAAAATGTTACACTTTACAGATGTATGTTCTTTATGAGCACTCGACCCTATGGATCTATATGTCACCCACTTCAATTATTACAGAAAAACATGTCTGCATATTGGTTTTTGTGTGAGATTTTGTGCTATGTCTGCATATTGGTTTTTGTGTGAGATATTGTGCTATCTATCACCAGAAATCTTATCCTACCAAGAAACATCATTATAACTATATAGTTGTGATTATGTGCTTCACTGGCATTTTATTTCATTAATATTCAAGACTTTTCAAGGCTTCCTGGCACATTTTCCAGGATTTCAAGGCCTTGAATGACCCTTAATCAAATTAAAGGCCATTCGTTGAGTCCAAGAACACTGATTGTATATCTTTTAATTGAATAACCCTGTTAACTTTATATAACTTACAAACACCAAATCGTTTACCATGCCTTCAAAACAAACTTGATCCATTAATTGCATAGAGATTACAGAGTAAAATGTTGTTAATTGATTAAAAAATATTGTAACCTAGGGTATTTGATGACTGGATTCACATCGCAAAATACTATACAAAAATGTCCAAATGCTAATCATTTTTCTTTCATATTAGCTTTATATTCACTATTTACTATCACTTTTTGAAACCAATATGGAAACTGCCAATCAAATTTTAAAAAAAAACCCCAAAATACCCTGTAACCTGTCAAAGAATAATACTAACATTGATTGATTGAAGGCTCCACATTTATAGATATTTTGGGCACAACTTTGTTGCACTCAAGAGACAAATTTATCAATTTTATTAACTTGGGTAAAATATCAGACATAAACCATATAATTTTTTATTTTTTTAAGTTTGCAGTGGTTTTAAAAAGAGAGCAGCCAAAATGACCATGCGGGAAGGGCTGAGAAACAGATTTTTAACTTTTTTTTAGGAAATATAACTAGACGATAAGAAAATGACCCAATTCCTGATAAATGTATGCTCATGTCAAATTCTGAATATTTTTCACTGGCAAAGTGGCTATTCAATTGACAGGGTTACACTGTGCATTTGAAAAATACATATACATTAAGGCTGTCATGATTTTTTGGTTTAGGAATTGATTAATCGTTGGAAAAAATCGATTAATCATACCTAGATTACCACCCTCTCCCTCTCTTTGAAGTCGTTAAAAATGAAGTTCAAGTCAGTTGACCTACCTCAAGTAAACAACTAAGACTATCCTCTTTTAGATACAATCAAAGCTTTGATGTTCTGAACTTTTGAATCGTCAGTGTAATAATCAAGACCGGTTGTCAGTTGTGAACTTTACAAGTTCACAACTGCTGACCAGTCTTGATTATTACACTGACGGTTCAAAAGTCCAGAACATCAAAGCTTTGAATGACAAGTTCACAACTGACAACCGGTCTTGATTATTACACTGACGATTCAAAAGTTCAGAACATCAAAGCTTTGAATGTACCTAAAAGACAAATGCTTCTTACGGCTTCTTGAGGTCTAACGTCGATGCTCTCAACCTTTAGAAACAATAGTTTTTTCATCCAATTGTTTTCATTATTAAACATCTAGAACGGGGTAAAATTTACTGATTCTGTGACAACAAAAAATACTAATCGATTTCGGCTTGACCGATCAACAATCGATTAATTGTGACAGCCCTAATATAGATTATTACTGCCATGTGGGTTTCCGAGAGAGTGTATTGAAGTTGAGATCTCATATCTGGGCATATATCAATAAGTCTGTCAGGCTGAGTTGAAATATGACCGAGAGGCGAGGTCGAGACTTCAGTACATCATCTTGGAAACCCACATGGTGGTAATAGCAAATTTATCTTACAATATTCTTCTCTTTCTTAACTTGTTCACATAATGATGGGATTGGGTACAGCTGTTCATGGCATCTGTTTTGACAAACATCCATGTGTATGAATTGATAACTGATTTTTTATTAAGATCATAGCATTACTTTCTTCTGCAGCACATGATGCAATCCCCTTTTATTGTTCCACTTGTACTTTTACCACTGAAGTTTATAGTAGCGTTTCAGCTGTGTTTTCCTTTGTTTTATTTTTCATCTTTAACACATGGTAGGCCTATATAAAAGTTAAAAAATTTATAGTAATTTATATATTTTTTATACTTACCAATGACCCAGACATAGCTGGTGCTAACTCTTAAAATATAGGGCCAAACACAAATTTTGCCCCCCAATCCCCAAAATTTGCATCTAAAACTAAAGAAAACATGTCCTGAAAGGCCCTCCACACCTCGCCCCCACTGCGCATGCGCAGTGTCAAGGACGTTCCGAAATTGGCGCCATTTATCATTCTAATAACCAGTGCCTGGTAAGCGCTATGTACTCAGCGGGGAGGCAAGAGTTCCCAACTCCTGGGAGGGCCATCCCCGTCTGGGTCATTGGTAAGTATAAAAAATATATAAATTACTATAAATTTTTTAACATTTTTATACTGTACCAATGACCCAGACATAGCTGAATAGTAAAAAGGCTGGAGGGCCAAGGACATAGAGCAAAATGGAATACGCTCAATAAAATAAAATAGAGTCATCCCCTGTAGGGAAAAGAAGTAATAGGCCTTACATGTATCTTTCTTATTTATGATAAATTAGAAAGATACAACACCTTCCAAAAATTGAGCTTCATACATCCATGTACTCTATTAATATCCAATAATCCTTATACTAATAATTTTTAAAGTAAGCCAATAATAAAGTAAGTCTAGAGAATAGAGACTCTTATACTCCTAAAAGTGTGTGAGAATTGCATAATCATGTCCGTTGACATATGCAATATTCAAAAGCTATACTTTAAAAACTAAGACTTGAATGAATTTTATAAACTTAAACTTCTCACTAAACAACCATCCCAATAACAGCTCAGAATTACTAACTCCGGAGGAGGTATCCCCTTGTTTTCATAGTAAAAACAGGTGACCCAAGGGAACACCCTCCCCCCCCCCCCCCTTTTTCTTGCCCTGGGTCAAATAGCCCAGAGCGAAGAGGGCAGCCGAACGGAGACACTGCCGAAACAGACAGCCTACCTAGCTATAGTAGCAACTGTTAAGAGAATGATATTCTGAGCAGTAGATAATAGACCTAACAATAGAGGCCTCCAGAAATGGACTCGATATTTCTGAGATAAAATTCATGAATGGATGGCTGAGCGCAATGAGCAGCCTTCAAAAATCTATAATAGCAACACTATTAATGTAAGCCCAAGAAGTAGAAGAACTCTTACTTCATGAGCCGAAATCTTAAGCACAACTGCTAAGCCAATGATATACCATAAGCAGTACGCTAGTTAATAGAATCCATTAAAAATAAAATGGAGCGTAACGTCCTTCTACTAGACATCAAAGACAGAAGAAGGTTACGCCCTTGTAATAAACAGATATCTGTTTATAAATACATAAACTGTACCCGGAAAGAGTAAAGGCCTATGCCCATACGAAGACGGAAGGACCTTAAAATAATAGGTTCCGGAAATAGGAGCCTAACTCTTATGCAACAATCCAACCTAAATAGTAACGGAAGTATTGATTCCGAAACTATGAAAGTGAAAATCATCCATCGATAGTGCATGAAACTCACTGACTCTACAGTAAAAGAGAAACCAACAGAATTACTGTCTAAAAGGTCAGAATTTGAAAACTACTGTTTCCAGAGGCTCAAATGATTACATAGCTAAATAAGAACCGAAGTTAAAATCCGTATAGGAATTTAATCTAAAGATTCTAAGTCTATTTATCAAAAAGTTACTAACTGACTTAGATAAAGAGACAAAAGACTCAATTGTAAACTATCGTAGAGTGCATAGGTATGAGGTAACATAAACCTATAACCTAAATAACAACAGGCTGCAGTAGATCTTGTGAAACAAGTATACTAAAAACTAGCAATGCGTAGTATGGAGGGATCAACCATATGAACATAATGATCCCTACACCACGACGGAAGAGCCTCCACTTTAGTCGCATAGAATAGCGAAGAAGAGGATCTCCTATAGTAAGAAATCGCGTCCAAAGCTCGTCCAGTACAGTGCTTACAATGCAATACGGACCACACAACAGAATACATGAAGGTTGCGACCTTGCTGGTTGTGATAAAGATGACACGATTTACCCAGTGAAAAAAGATCCTCACATAGAGGAAGATTTCACGTTAAGATCCACAGTAGACAAGAGAGTAAATTACTCATGATCTCTGTGAAGATAGAGATGCTATCAACAGAAATGTATTGTGGTTGTTTATCTTAGCAATACCTGCTAAAACAACAGCGCCGGAGGATACGCGTATCCTATCATTCCGTCCTATAGATCAATAGAGCGTTAACAGTATTAGCTCAGAGATCTGGACAAGCCAACACATACGTCTGCAATTGATTAGCAAGCTGTGTCATAAATAAAACATCATTGGGCGCTCCCATAGATAGCAAATCTGATTAAATACTTGTTTGTTGAGAGTCCATTCTGACAGCAACAAGCGACCCGTAAGAGAACGGGAGTGCGATAAAACAATCAGACGACCCAGAATATGACGGACCAAAACTGAACTTGGTGTACTATAACCAACAGACGGATTCTTTCCATTAAATTGAATAACGGAAACGAAAGAGTGCCTCCCTGGTTCCGGAGATACGCCACTACTGTCGAATTAAAGGACAGGAATTTGGGCATGCGTTTCTGAATAATGTTCATGCAATGACATAAAGCAAGCCTAAAAAACATTATTCCGCGGAAGTTAAACTGATAGCTAAAAGACTGCGGAACCCAAAGACCCTGGCACTTCGAATCCGTAGGGATCAGAATATCCCAATCTGTTTGACTGGCAACCGTCATAACAGGCACACTAGGGTCCGGCAACTGCGGCGGCACTCTCTGAGTCAACCACCGAATGTTTGCCCCAGTCTGAATCTCTTGTAACACTAGATAGACAAGAGAATGTATAAATCAAGCAATTCATGGATTGCCGGAAAGTTGCCGTCGAAGAGAAGCTCCTCCGAGAACGAAGCGACTCTGAGAGAGTTCTTAACCTACTATCCACGCGTGGATGTAGCTAGGGCTGCATCACGTCTAACCAACTCCAATCAGCCACTGAAGGGCGGAGTTATACGTGAACAAACTACTGCCCTCAAAAGAAATTACATTGAGAATAATATCCCGTAAATTTTTTCTTGAAGACGTAATGATAACGCCTCAGTAAGGCGGATTACGTATAATAAAGCGTCTAAGTTAAGTCTACTATACATAATGTCGTTCCCAACATTGAAATTGGAAAAGACATAAACGGCGAAAAAGAATATATGCAGTCTTTAATCACACCGTCTAGACGCATATGAACTCTCGGTATGCCCTGCTCTGCCAAAATAAACTATATGTAAAAAAGATAAAATGGCAGAAATGAGCCACGCGGACAAGAAACTAAACTATCATGCTTAGTAGCAGGCTTGTATATATATATATAAATATATAGCGTCGAAAAATAAAACACATGTTGTAATGACAATATTGGACTGCGTCGGTAAGTCAGGGACAAAGTCCCTGTACCGATCGAAAAATCCGAGTCCAATGACGCTATAAGTCTCTTATCCAAGATCGCAGCAATGAAGTCCGAACAATAATCACTGGAAGAAATGCCAGAAGATATGAAAGGCATCTTCCGATACTACTAAAGGGAAAACTCGAAATCTTTCGAATCCCTTTCGCCATCCTGTCGGACCCTATAAAGCGTTCGGTCGTCCGTAGCTTGATGCAACCGCGGACCGCACCGACCCAGCGCCGTCGGATAATTCCTGATTCGACCGAGAAATCGTCAATTGCTGGGATGCTGCGAAACAACTGTGCTAACTCGGATAGCACGTCCGTCACTGAGGCCTGAGGAGCAGCGGTCTTACGATGCATTGCCGCAGGAAGCTCCGAGATCGTTACCCCGTGCATACTTCCAATATGCGAGCGAACGGAGTGTATAGGCCTCGTGTCCTTTGGCTACCGGATGGCGCGACCTATTCGCTGTGGAATCACTGAATGCCGAAACTGATCGGATACTCGAGGTCACGTAGCCAATGTGCGGTCGTGTGCCCTGCTGTGAGGATGAGGAAGCATTAAAGACAGTCTCTCGGACTGTCAATATAACGGAGCGTCCCGAGCAACGGACATATGCTCCGAATGTAAAATATCTGAACCACAACATGCGGTCCCCTATGTTGTTGGCTTCCTCCGATCCGTCCTCAATCTGCCGTCACTGGGTGAGTACTAAAGTAATTAAAGTGCTCGCATCACCCAAATCTCCTTCCTAGACCGCAACGGACGAACCCGGCAGCCGAACCATTCGATGAATGTACGCTACACCGGGTGAGCTAGCGAATGTCACTCCGTAAGCGATAGACATATTCCATGAGCACTTATTGCCGCTAACTCTTCATTAACTATGACGACAGAGGCACACTTTTGAAGACATCTCCATAACTCTTCGAACAAGAAACCAGAAATGCTTGGATAGCAAGCATAAAATAATAATATATATAGCGTCGTTCAATAATTCGAAAGTTTGTGTGACATTATTGGACTATGTCGGAACTGAGGGACAATGTCCCTGAACCGAACCAAAAATTTCTAAGTCCACCGACGCTATCAGTTTCTTATCCGGCATCGCAGCATATGTTGTTCCGAAAGGGAAAGCTTGAAATCCACCGAATCCCTTTCGGTATCCCGTCGGACCGGATGAAACTTTCGGACGTCCGTACCCGCTTCCGCGGAGCGTCCCGACCCAGCATCGTCGGATAAAATATATGCGACAGATTCAGTTGATGCTGGGATGCTGCGATAAACTGTGCTATTAAGGAAAGCACGTCCGTTCCCGAGGCCTGTGCAGTAGCGGACTTACGATGCATTGCCGCTGGAAGCTCCGTGTACGTTGACTCCCGCACACTTCCTATGCGAACGTCCGGAGTCTGCAGGCCTCGAGTCCCCGGCTACCGACCCAGCGCTGTCGGATAATTCTCGATCCGACACCGTTTCTGTCGGCTGCTGGGATGCTGCGATAAGCTGTGCTATGTGCACAAGAATGTCCGGCGTCGAGACCTGCGGAGGCGCAGTCTATCGGTGCTTCGCCGAGGGCAGCTCCGCATCAGATGGCTCCCGCATACTTCCTATGCGAACGTCCGGAGTCCATCGGTCTCGAATCCCTGGCTGCCGGATGGTGTGACCTGGTCGCCGAAGAATCCTTGATCGGCGAAGCTGGTAATATATCGGCGGTCACGCAGCCAAGGTGCGGTCGTGTGCGCTGACGAGAAGAGGAAGCCTTAGCAGTCTCAGCGGACTGCCTATACAACGGAGCGTCCCGAGCGACGGACGTATGCTCCGCTAACGACACATTTGTACCACAACATCTGGGGCCAGATGTTGTTGAACGAGAGAGGGGCCTCTCTCGCTTGCCGTCCGGATGGACCGGAACGAGCTATGAACCGGACTAAAAGGCTTCCTCCGTTCTCCTTCCGATCCGCCGTCACTGGGTGTGCATTAAGTTAATTTTATAGTGCTCGCATCACCCCAAAATTCCTTCTAGACCGCAACGGACGAACCCGGCTGCCGAACCATTCGGTGAATGGACGCTACACCGGGCGGGCTAGCGGACGTCAAAGGCCGTCGAACCTACTAGGGTCCTCTTAGGCAATTGGCGTATTACATGAGCACTTTTCCGCTAGCCCTTCATTAATTGTGACGACGGAGGCACACTGTTGGAAGACATCACAGATACATCACCCTAATCTTGATCGTCTGAAATAGAAATTGATAAAGTAGAGTGACCCTGCGGGGAAAGGACCGGAGTGTCCAAATCCCCAACAACATACCGTGACATACGCTTCCCATATTGTCATCGAAATCATACGATACAGAACAGGAGTTAATGCGAGTACACTGACCACATATAGAATGATAATAAGGTCAGAGGAAGACTTCCTCTTAAAACAATTGATCAATATCCTTTCAATGTGAAAAGAAAACAAGTCCTGGTACTCGCACTAACCCCTGGCAATCAAAATACATAATAATAATATGATCCATTAATATAGAAAAAATAATTGAAATCAAAATATTTTGAAAAAATATTTTTTCAGAACAGCCCAAGTTTCTGAAAAGTAACGTTGAGCCCCAATGGATCCCAAGCCTAAGTGTGGACAAAAATTTTAAAAATATTTTCAACAATTTATTCAACACTTACGAACAATAATAATGTATCTAGTTATGATTAAAATAACATAAAGATATTATTATTTAGAAATCCCCCCCTCACACAGAGGGCTGTTGTAAATGTAAACAATGAGTGTAAAAACACTAAAATAAGACTCCAGGCACCCAGGCCCGAAATCAGTTACCAAAAATACCCCATCTGATGCAAAACAGAGACTTCCAGGGAAGAAACTGCAGAACATCAGATGGTAGATGCAGAACACAACGCCTAACCACCCGTAGGTGAAGACGTAAACATGGGGAAAGAACAGAATTCATTCTGTTATTAAGCTAAAACTCCCAAGAAATTTTAGTAATAATAATTACAGAAACTATGCCAAAAGCATGGGAGAATAGCAAGGGGGAATTAAAGGACAGGGAGAGAGGAAAAACACTTGAAAAAACAGTGTAACTAAATAATCAGAATGACAACAAAATGGCTGCTGCCTTGAAAATAGGTAACTTAACATAATTTCATTAAAAAATTTTAAGTTACAGCCCTGATAATATTCTGTCACACATTCTTTTCCTCTCCTCCTTTTCTATCCTCCTTAGAATCACCATTTCACTAATATTTATGTGTCTGGCATCATTTAAACTGAGATTTAAAAGCACAAAGATCAGTCAGATGTTAACTGATGAAGGGCCAAACTTAGAATGATAAATGGCGCCAATTTCGGAACGTCCTTGACACTGCGCATGCGCAGTGGGGGCGAGGTGTGGAGGGCCTTTCAGGACATGTTTTCTTTAGTTTTAGATGCAAATTTTGGGGATTGGGGGGCAAAATTTGTGTTTGGCCCTATATTTTAAGAGTTAGCACCAGCTATGTCTGGGTCATTGGTACAGTATAAAAATATATCATCATGGTAAAAATGTAGTCTAATTTATTTCATTGAGCTGGTGATTGGTTTATCATTTACTTACTATTATCAACAGCGGTGGCCTCGACATGTTGAATAACTTGATATCAATTTAGTACATGTAAAAAAATGTTCTCTTTCAGAATCGAATAATCGCATATGCGGTTGCTACCCTCAATCCAGATTTGTATTTTGTCTAGACATTTTTACTTGTTTTGGGGGAAATACATTCTTGTTGTAAGATTAATATAATTTATCCCAAAGAGAGGTCTTGGGAGAAACCTGAAGATATTGTTTTCTGTCCATTCAACTGCAAAGAAGAACAAGAGGGATGTTACATCCCAGCGCTCACCTACATTCGCGCTTGATAATGCCGTTCCAATGTAACATGCCTAATATATAGTTAATATAAATCATTAACTAGGCATCAAATGATTAATGTGGTTTATGTGATGGCTTTGGAAAGTCAATATTTTTGCATTTATTATATATCAATTCAACATAGAATCATTGGATATAAAAACATTTTTTTCTTTTAGAAATGTTTATGATTAAGAATATGAATCGTGAGGCCAGATTGCATTGGAAGACATAAAGCAGAATCTTCTGTCAAGTAACACTGAAAGTAATATTGAATTGGAATCACCTAGTTCTTTGCACGATGGAAACATCAGTGAAGAATCACCTACTCATATTGGCACTACTAATGGGGACACATTTGAAAGTTTTTACTTCAATCCAGTTAATGTAGAATGGCAGTTGCACCAGAGTGCAATTTTTAATATAATTTTTCAACACCCAGTGGCATTTCAAAGTTCAGATCCTTCACATCGTCAAGAAATACAGGCAGCTTCTCTGTAGTTCAGTAACCCATGTGTATAATATCAATTGCCTGGAAAGACACATAGAAACAGAACTCACCTTAACACAAACTTTTAGAACTTAAAATTGAGTAAGTCAGAGAAAAACATGAACACTGTGACTGAAAAAAAGAAAAGAAATCAGTTAAATTTCTGCATACAGTAGGGTTAATACCTAAAGTAGTTATTGAAATGAGGAAATAAACTGTAATGAGAGGTGAAGGCACCACAATCTGCACAAAAGCTGACTTTAATGCAAATTCTTACAACACCTGAACCCTAATTCTTACAACAAGTTTTGGCAGAAAATCTGCCTCAAATTCCTCAAATATGCATGTAATGAGGGTTAAATATTACTGCAATGGAGTTCAGTAACCCAAGTGTAGAATATTAATCACCTGAAAAGACACATAGAGACACAACTCACCTAAACACAAAGTTTACAAAGTTTTACAACTTAAAATTTACTGAGTCCGCGAAAAACATGAAAATTTTGACTGAAAAAAGTTAAAAAATTTATAGTAATTTATATATTTTTTATACTTACCAATGACCCAGACTTAGCTGGTGGTAACTCTAACAAAACCAGGGCCAAACACAAATTTTGCCCCCCAATCCCCAAAATTTGCATCCAAAACCAAAAGAAATCATGTCCTATAGGACCTCCATACTTCGCCCCTACTGCGCATGCGCAGTGTCAAGGACGTCCCAAAATTGGCGCCAATTATCATTCTTACTGGCAGTGCCTGGTCAGCGCTATGTACTCAGCGGGGAGGCAAGAGTTACCAACTCCTGGGAGGGCCATCCCCGTCTGGGTCATTGGTAAGTATAAAAAATATATAAATTACTATAAATTTTTTAACATTTTTATACTGTACCAATGACCCAGACTTAGCTGAATAGTAAACAGGCTGGAGGGCCTAGGACATAGAGGAAAATCCAATAAGCTCAACTATATAATAAAGAGGTAACCCCTTAAGGAGAAAAGGAGTATTAGGCTTTACATGTATCTTTCTTATTTAATATTAAATTAGAAAGATACAATACCCTTTATAATTGAGCACAATAACATTCATGTTCTCTATTAACATCCAGTATAACCCTTATACTAATTATTTTTAAAGTAAGCCAATAAATAAAGTTAGTCCAGAGAATTGAGACTCTTTATAATCTTTTAAAAGTGTCCAAGTATTGTATATTAAAGCCCGTTTGACACTTGACATATACAAATGCTTCATACCGAGCTACACTTTAAAAATATGACATGAATGAATTTTAACATTAATATTACACTCTAAAACCATCCCGGAAACGACTCAGAAATACTGACTTTGGAGGAGGCATTCCCTTGCTTTTCACTATAAAGCAGGTGACCTAAGGGAACACCCCCCCTCCCCCCTTCCCCTTGCCCTGGGTCAAATAGCCCAGAGAGAAGAGGGCAGCCGGACGGAGTCACTGCCGGAACAGAAAGCCTGCATAACTATAGTTGCAACTGTTTTGTGGACGACATTCTGAGCAACAGATAACGGACCTAAACAATGCAGGTCTCCAGAAATGGATTCAATATTTCTGAGATAAAAATTCGTGAATGTGGATGGCTGAGACCAATAAGCAGCCTTCATTAAATCTGTAATAGCAATACTATTAGCATAAGCCCAAGAAGTAGCAAGAGCTCTTACTTCATGAGCGGAAATCTTAAGCACAGACTGCTGAGAAGAAGATAAACTCTCATAAGCAGTACGGATAGTTAATTGAATCCATCTAGCAATAGAATGGACCGAAATGTCCTTTCTATTAGGCATCAGAGACAGAAAGAAACGTTTCCGTCCCTTTCTGATAAACTGAGATCTCTGTTTATAGATACGTAATGCTCTAACAGGACAGAGTAAAGGCCTACGCCCGTCTGAAGACGGAAGAGCCTTAATAACAATAGGTTCCGGATATTTATTAGGAGCCTGATTCTTAGCTAAAAAACCCACATTAGTAGTGAAGGTGATAGTGTTCCCGACACTACGATAGTGAGAATCATCCACCGACAGTGCATGAAGCTCACTGACTCTTCTAGCAGAAGAGAAAGCTAAGAGAAAAGCTGTCTTATAAGATAAGAATTTGAAATCTACTGTCCCAAGAGGTTCAAATGGCTTTTCCTTCAATTTAAGAAGAACCCAAGCTAAATTCCATTTAGGAATTAACCTAAGAGTTCTGGGTCTATTTATCGAGAAGTTTCTAACCAACTTAGATAAAGAGACATTAGATCCAATTTGTAAACTATCATGATGTGCATAGGTATCAGATAACATAGACCTATAACCTTTAATAGTAACAGGCTGCAGTTTGATTTCGTCAAACAAGTATACTAGAAAGTTTGCAATGTCTGGTATAGAGGGATCGAAAATATCTACAGAATGATCCCTACACCAACGACGAAAAACCTTCCACTTAGCTGCATAGTTTAGCGAAGAGGAGGTCCTCCTACAGTTAGAAATCGCGTCCACTGCTCGTCCTGTAAAGTGCTTGCCATGCAAGAAGGACCGCACAACGGAAAAACGTTAAGGTTGAGACCTTGCGGGTTGTGATGGAGTTGACGCGATTTCCCCTGCGAAAGAAGATCCTCCCGTGGAGGAAGCTTTCGCGGTAGGTCCCACAACAGATACCTGAGTAGATTAATCCACGGTCTCTGTGGAGACAGAGATGCTACCAACAGAATCTTGCATTGAGATTGTTTTATCTTTAGCAATACTTGCTGAATTAACGGCGCTGGAGGATATGCATATCCTATCATTCCGTCCCAAGGGATCGACAGAGCGTCCACTGCAAATGCTCTTGGATCCGGACATGGGGACACATACGTCTGCAACTGATTGTTGAGATGTGTCGCAAATAAGTCTATCATTGGCCGTTCCCATTGGTAGCAAATCTGATTGAATACTTGTTTGTTGAGAGTCCACTCTGACGGCAACAAGCGACGCTTTCGTGAAAGGGAGTCTGCTAGCACATTCAGACGACCCGGTATGTGACGGACCGAAAGAAGAACCTGATGTTCTAGCGCAAACAGAAGGATTCTTTCCGTTAGATTGAACAACGGAACTGAATGAGTGCCTCCCTGATTCCGTATATACGCCACTACTGTCGTATGTCAGACAGGATTTGGACATGTGCATTGTGGATAATGTCCATCCAATGACGTAACGAAAGCCAAATTGACATCATTTCCTTGATGTTTATGTGCTTGCCCAGGAATTGCGGATTCCAAAGACCCTGGCATCTCGAATCCGTTGGGATCAATGATGCACCCCAACCTGTTTGACTGGCATCCGTCATAATGGTAAAACTCGGATCCGGCAACTGCAGCGGAACTCCCTGAGTTAACCACTGAATGTTTGCCCAAGTCTGAATCTCTTGTTTCACTTGATCTGACAAGAGAACGTCTATGTTGAGCGAATGAATTTTCACACTCCAATTCTGAGTCAAGAAAATTTGGAGAGGACGCGTGCGTAACCGCCCCATCGGAATGAGATCCGCAGCGGCTCCGCACAGACCTATCAGTCTCATAAATTCTCTCGCTGTGACTTTGTCTGCGTGCAGACAATAGCGAGCGTAACAACTGACTAATTTCGCTCTGGTTAACGGCAGACGAACGAGATTGTTGTGCGTCTCGAAGCTCATTCCCAGATGTGTGAATGACTTGGACGGCACCAGATCCGACTTCTCCTCGTTTACTATAAAATCGAGACGTCGGAGCAATAGAAGTAGATTCTGAACATCGTTCTGAAGCGTTAACTCGTTGCCGTACCTCTGAAGAATGTCGTCCAGGTAGGCCGACGTTACTGCAGACGAATGAGCTCGGAAATAGATCATTACCGAGTTCATTACCCGAGTGAAAGCCCAGGGTGCTAGATTCAATCCGAAGCACATCGCCCGGAATTGATACACCACTCCTAGGACTGCGAAGCGTAGATACTTTCTGAATGTCGGATGTACCATGACGTGAAAGTACGCATCTTTGAGATCTATGCTTGTTGCATAATCGTTCACCCGAATACTCGCTCTGACCGACCGAATCGTCTCCATATAAAACTTCGGAGCGACGATCAGCTTGTTTATCCAGCTCAAATCTATGACTGGACGGAACGAGCCGTCTGGTTTCAGAACCAGAAACAGATGGCTGTAGAATCCCGGAGTCTCCTGGTTTTCTACGACCTCTACCGCGTTCTTCATTAAAAGAGACTGCACCTCTGATAATAGAGCGTCTCTTTTCTGCGGATCTGACGGCAGTTGAGTCCACTTTGGACTTCGAGTTAATGGAGGCTTTCGTTTGAAGGATATCTTTAGACCTTCCGAAGTCACTCCTCTCACCCAAGGGTCGTCCGTAATCGACGCCCATTCTTGTGAAAAGCTCGACAACCTTCCGCCAACCGGTACGCGATAGATGTTTAAGCCATCACCTCCTGGACCTGCGAGGCCTGCGGTAGGAGAAACCACGTCCTCCACGACCCGCACCTCGTCCCGTCGACCTCGGGGCGTCCGACCGGTTGTCCCGGCCCGAAGGACGTCCCGAACGTGAGTCGCTACCTTGACGGTCTCTCGAATAAGACCAAGAGGACGCACCGGAACCTCTATAGGAACCTCTCTTGGGCGCATTAGACCCAGAAGTGCCTGTCTTATTCTTGTCTGCCGTATCCGACTTCTTAGAAGCAGATTTGAACAACAGAGAATCCGAAGCTTTCTTTGTAATTTTATCATAAATAGCAGAAAGCTTGCCGTCAAAGAGAAGTTCTCCGGAGACCGAAGCGACTCTGACAGAGTTCTTCACCTTAGTATCCACAAGTGTGGATGTAGCTAGGGCTGCGTCACGTCTAACCAACTCCAGGTTTGCCACTGAAAGGGCAGAGTTACACGTGGAATAAGCTACTGCCCTTGAAAGAAGTCTTAAAGAGGATTGTATATCCTGAAATTCTTTCCCTTGAAGGCGCAGTGATAACGCCTTAGTAAGGTGATCTGCGTAAGATAAGGCATCTAAACTGGCTCTGTTAGACGAAATAGCTGTTTCCAACACGGCGGTTGGAATAAAAGCCGATGATGGTAATGATAGCTCTAAGTCTTCCGCCTCGTCGTCCATACGCAGAGGAACTCTCGGAATACCCTGTCCTGCCGTGTCGAATTTATTCCTTGCATTAATGAAAGGCAGGTTGAGAGTATTGGCGGACAAGAAACCTGCTTTCCCCATTTTGGAAGCAAGTTTAAATATAGCGTCGTTCAATAATTCAAATGTTCTTGCAACATTATTGGACTGCGATGGAAACTCGGGAGCGATGTCCCTGAACCGCTCGAAAAATTCAGAGTCCAATGACGCTATAATCCTCTTGTCCGGAACCGCAGCAGTCTGGCCCGACGGAACAACTTGAGGGAGAAAGTGCCGGATGAAGTCCACGGCAGCTTTATGTTGTTCCGAAAGGGATAGCTCCAAATCATCCGTATCCCTTTCACCATCCGGTCGGACCTCATGATGCTCCCGGTCGTCCGCCCCCGATGCTTCGGCGGAGCGTACCGACCCAGCGCCGTCGGATAATTCCCGATCTGACACCGTTTCTGTCGGCTGCTGGGATGCTGTGATAAGTTGTGCTATCTGCACAAGTATGTCCGGCATCGAGACCTGCGGAGGCGCAGTCTTTCGCTGCTTCGCCGAGGGCAGCTCCGCATCTGATGGCTCCCGCATACTTTTTCTATGCGAACGTCCGGAGTCCATCGGCCTCGTGTCCCTGGCTGCTGGATGGTGTGACCTGGTCGCCGAAGAATCCTTGATCGGCGAAGCTGGTAAGATATCGGTGGTCACGCAGCCAAGGTGCGGTCGTGTGCACCGACGAGAAGAAGCCTGAGCAGTCTCCGCGGACTGCCTATACAACGGAGCGTCCCGAGCGACAGACGTATGCTCCGCTTGCGACACATTTTGTACCACAACATTTGGTCCCAGATGTTGTTGTACGAGAGAGGGGCCTCTCTCGCTCGTGGCCCGGCTGGACCTGGACGAGCTAGGAACTGGACTCAAAGGCTTCCTCCGATCTCGCCTACTATCCGCCGTCACTGGGTGTGCACATTGAATGTTTATAGTGCTCGCATCACCCAACATTTCCTCCTGGACCGCATCGGACGAACCCGGCTGCCGAACCATTCGGTGAATGGACGCTACACCGGGCGAGCTAGCGGACGACATTTGTTTAATCTCCATGAGCACTTTTGCCGCTAGCTCTGTATTCATTTGTGACGACGGAAGCGCACTTGCGGAAGATAACATGGAAACATCACCCTGTTCTTGTTCCTCTGAAATAGAAACTGAGAGAATAGAGTGACCTTGCGGAGAAAGAGCCGGCATCGCCCTTTCTCCAGTAACAACATACCATGACACACGTTTCCAATGTTTGTCATCCCAATATTCACATATAGCACAGGGATTAGTGCGAGAACACTGACTACAATTAATACAATGATCATGAAAGTCAGAGGAAGATTTCTTCCCATTACAATTTGAACAATATCCTTTCATTGTGAAAAGTCAACAACAAGTCCTAGTTACTCGCACAAACCCCTGACACAAAGATACATAATAACATGGTCCATTAATAATGAAAAAACAATTGCAAATCAAAATAATTTTTTGAAAAATATTTTTTCAGCGAAGCCCAAGTTTCTGAAAAGTAACGTTGAGCCCCGATGGATCCGATGGCCAAGTGTGGTCAAAAATTTTAAATTTATATTAAATAATTAATGAGACACTTACGGATAATAGAAATGTATCTTATAGTGAGATAAACTACACCAAAGGCAAACAGCCCCCCTCAAAAAAGGCTGTTGCTAATGTAAACAAACAGTGTAAAACACCAGAAAACATGACTCCAGGCACTGAAAAAACTGGCCCGAAATCAGTCATCAAAATTACACTCTATCTGATGCAAGACAGAGACTCCCAGGGGAGAATCTGCAGAACATCAGATGGAAGATGCAGAACACAACGTTTATACACCCATGGGTGAAAACATAACTATGGGGAAAATAACAGAAAACATTCTGTAACCAAGCAACTCTCCCAAGAGAATTTTAGAAATGAACTTTCTCAAAAATATGCCAAAAGCATGGGAGAATTGCAAGGGGGGACTTAGAAGGCCAGGGGAGAGGAAACACTGAATAAGCAGTGCAACATTTTAGCAAGAATGACAACAAGAGGCCCATGCCTCGAAAATAGGCAACTTAACATAATTTCATAACAAATTTTAAGTACAGCCCTGATTATTTTTAGTCACTCCTTTTTCCTCTCCTCCTTCTATATCCTCCTTAGAATAACCATTTCTCCAATTATTACGTGTCTGGCATCCTTTAAACTGAGATTTACAAGCACAAAGATCAGTGAGATGTTGACTGATGAAGGGCCAAACAGAGAATGATAATTGGCGCCAATTTCGGGACGTCCTTGACACTGCGCATGCGCAGTAGGGGCGAAGTATGGAGGTCCTATAGTACATGATTTCTTTTGGTTTTGGATGCAAATTTTGGGGATTGGGGGGCAAAATTTGTGTTTGGCCCTGGTTTTGTTAGAGTTAGCACCAGCTAAGTCTGGGTCATTGGTACAGTATAAAAATAAGAAAATTTCCGTTAAATTTCTGCACACAGTAGGGTTAATACCTACAGTTGTTATTGAAATATGAAAATCAACAGTAATGAGAAGTTAAAGCAGCACAATCTGCACAAAAGATGACTTTAACGCAAATTCTTACAACACGTAAACGCAAATTCTTACAAGTTTTGGCAGAAAATTTTAGGTGAAATTTGGAAAAAAAAGTCGTAGTATCAGGGTTAAATACTGTTCTGATAGTCCCCTACAACCTACCTATGCAATATCAAAGGTCTGAGCCCACTGATCTTTGAGAAATTAACCTTAACATTAAATCTTACAATACTGGACACGCCAGACGTCGACGCTGACAACCGAGGTCATCATATAAGCTCACCACTTCTAATAGAAGTAGGTGAGCTAAAAATGATGGATTGAGGGAAACCTGAAGGGATATTGTTTTTTGTTCACTCAACCTCAAAGAAGACAAGTTGTAAAATACCATACTGCTTACCAAGCTCATATTCTGATTGTTCACAACTCGACTCTTGCTGATCTGATGAAACTTCTTCAGAAGGATCACTTTCAGATATGGATTCTGACATGCTGGACTCTGTGAAAAAAAAAGATTTGCTGAAACTATTCTGTGAAAAAAATAGATTTGCGGGAAAACAACCCAATCATTTAAGATTCTGTGGATCTCATTACCAGAACATGTAGACATGATGCAGCCAGAACATTTATCAGCTTTTCTTTTTTGCCCACCATTCTTTCAACTGACCTCATATTCAAACACCATCTGGCCCGAGTTTCATTGAAGAATTCAAGATAGTGATGTACCAATCATTGGCATCAGCTATAGGGCAATAACAACCTATCAGTATTGGTTCAACACTTGAGGTCAAATCATTGACAATGCCGATCCCCCCCCCCCGCCCCCCCCCCCCCCCCCAAAAAAAAAAAAGTGGATAGGCCAATGCAAGTCGGGTTGATTTAATTATTGCAATCATATTCACATATTAAATAAACTTTTCTTGCAATGACCACTGATAAAAATCCCCCCATTTGGCTTGACATTGAAAGTGCAATGTAGTTTCTGACAAAAATAAAACGAATATCCGATTACCAAAATGACCACATACTTCACTTAAATGCAATATCTACACATCTGCTGACCATTGTCAATAATTTCTATATATATGTTTGAATTGAATTAAAAAAAAAACCCATTGCATAATATACTTGCAACAATGACATTTTTAGACTGTAGGCAAAGATTTGAGGCTTTCTGTATCAATGCCCGAAACTCATTCATTAATATTCATAACCTGTTTCCACCAACAACGAAGCACTGTAAAATGTTTATCAGTTTATCAAATGCAGTTTCCTATGCTGAACTATAACTTGCCACTTACTCCTCATTTGTACTGTCCGGTATATTTATTTCTACAAGTAATTTCGAAAGCTTGAACTCCAAAATCGATTTCAAATTCACAGTTAAAGTCGGAAGGTTATTTAGGGTTACAATGAACTAAATGAGAAACTTTTACTCAATAAAATTTTCTGGGACGGCATAACTTTTTAGGGTTGGTCTGGTAACCTTAAACACAATTGTTTTTTTTGCAGGAGCAAATTGAGCTTGCAAACTATTTTACAAGACAACATCAGTGATGATTAGCCACTTGATCAATTTGTTGGAACATTCATCAGTAATGGCATCGGTATCAGCTGATTATGGTCTCAAATCACCAGTCATTGGTTCACAACCCCTTTTGATCATCGGATCATCACTAATTCAGGATGCAATTACTTGAACCATTAACTATTTACCTTCTGACCATTTTCAAGATTTTTCATCAAATCTGTTCATGGCTGCTGTTAAGCAGCCATGACTAGACATGGTGAAAATTCATTTAAATTTAACTTAAGAAATCATTGGTGAAAAAATCCATTCAATTTACGAAGAGAAAATTGGTTTAGATAAGCCCAAATTTTATTTAGAGGTAAGAGAAAACCTGTTTTGTGCAGGAATAGATGCCTGCTGCATGCAAGGAGTTAATGTTTGACTGAATCCTGACAGAGCTGCGATAAACACAAAATTCTATCTGCTTTCTTCCATACAGGATGGCTGCCACGGACTGGTCAAATTCCATGGGTGGGCAATATTTCCACGGATGCAATAAAATTACATTCCAAACACTAATTATAGGAATAATCATAAAAAATTTAATTAATGAAGCACTGGGTACAACCCAGTGCTTCATTAATTAAATTTCTGCTGATGATGATTTTTATTACCTGGAAAACACATGCATGGACATCAGTGCCCATCTGTAGACTACAACCAGTCCACAGCAACTGTACTGTATAGTGCCTCACTTGTCTTAAAAAATTGTGAGAACTGAATCACAAATGCTAATTTCCTAAACTTGTTCTTATTTTCATAATATTCCATTCATAAAATTTTGACACACAGGTATTAAATGTGCCACAACCACATGTATCCAACAATCTAATCAAGAAAGAGATTGCCTTTGAAATTAAAGGAATGTATCAGGGATGCTCTTGGACAATCCTATGTTGAGTTTCCTTCAATCCATATCCAAAATTTCTATAACCTTTTCTTGCTAGTCTAAAATCATCTAGCTCAAATTGGAGTTTCCAAAAAAATTTATCATAAATGTATCCGATTGTTGATTGTCTTCTATTTTTTACTCTTTTTTGGTTTTATATTTATTGCTTGTCAGTTAGTTGGAAATTACAATGAATTTATGGGATTATGCCTTCACCAGCCTTATGAGGAGGGGGGGGGGGGGGGGTTGAACACCAAAGTTATAACCCTGACCAGTTATATACACTCTGCCAATGGAGGTTCAATGGCATGGGTAATTACTGGAGACATCACAATGTACTCCTGGAAAGAAGATCAACTGAACAATGGTAAAGATGGGCATTTTCTTTTTGTGTTCATTAACTGGAAGAGTGCTGCAATACCATTTTTGGTGTTTATTATGAAGTGCTGGTGCCACAACTTAAAAGCTTCATATTCTGTGGATGTGCTTCATATTATATTTGAAGTGAAATTATTAAGTCTGTGTGGATTTACATTGTCACAATTTATGGGGGAGTTCCTGTAGATACTCTGCATATTCTGTTACAAGTCAAAGACAAGTGAGCAAATTTTGATGACCAAAAAGAATTGAGCACTCTACCAGTTGAAAAAAAACAATGACAAAAGACAGTGCAATGGGATCCGTGTTATCTTTGCTCAAAAGGGTCTAGCATTTTTTTTGCGTAATATTTTTGCATTCATCTTAAATTTTCAATTTGTGCCACCCTGTGTATGACAAATGAATAAATGATAATCTTACTATACAATTATTCATAAAGATAAACAAACACTTCCATTTGTCTCTAAAGAAAGTTGTGCCATTGCTTGTTAATAATACCACATCTTGTCATTCCTAGACAGTATCCTGAGAAAGCTTTCAAGAAATCAACACCAGGGGCTTGTAATATTAATACAGGAGAAAATAACAAAAGTTTCAACGGTGTCAACCTTTAGCTTCTTTTAACTGGTTGAGTGCTATATTATTCTAAAAGGCCTAAAAAGTTAAAAATATGTTTCTCAGGTCCTCCCACATGGTCCTTTTGGCTGCTGCATGCTCTCTTTTTATAACCAATGCAAACTTAAAAAAAAAAATAAATTAAATGGTGTTTATGTCTGATATTTCACCCAAGTTAATAAAATTGATAAATTTGTCCCTTGAAGCCTTGAGTGCAACAAGGCTTTGCTATGCTTTAACATTGCAAAGCCTTCTTGCACTCAAGGGACGAAATATACCACCACCCATTCTATTCTGTAGATTATGAGGCCTAAAACATAAAGCAAACCAAGAACATAAACTTTTGCTGGGAAAGAAATAATTACAAAAATAAAAAATAAAATAAAAAACTGTGCACCCACAAGCGATTTTACCAAAAAATGGCCTACTTTGGGGGCTTAAAGCTTTCAGCACTTTTTAAGAGCCCTAATAGTGGCTTTTAGCACTCAACCAGTTAAGAGGAACTAAATGTTTTGTGGAAACATTTATTAATAACATGCATGGTCTGGTGTAAAGATATTAAACATGTAATCAATGCACTTACCAATGTCAGAACTTTCTGAAGATTGTGATAGCATTTCTGTATCATTGTCATCCTAAAATAAAAAAGGTACATTTATTGACTTGAGAGTTACAGGCCTTTGAATTCCAACAAACTCACATCCGGTAAGCAGTGTCCCCAAATTACAGTAATGTTCCCAAATTAGAGAGTACAACTCATACTATGGTCTTCTTCCTGCTTTTTGTCTAATCTCATAAAACCAAATTTTAACCCTAACCCTGGGAACACAGTGACTGAGCGCTTATGATATTGGACTTCAAAGCGAAAGGAACTGCACAGTGTCCCTAGGCAAGGCACTTAATCCTGATTGCCTATGTGGGGACAGGTGGTGTTGTGTACTAAGGCATACTACACGCCGATGGTGCACTTGTCTTCAACCAAAGCTACCCCTGCTTCTGCTGAGTTAGTACAATGGGGAGTCTGACAGTTTCTCATTACTACTGGTGGTTCT
The DNA here is from genome assembly GCA_031216915.1 of Pictodentalium vernedei. Classification (NCBI taxonomy): domain Eukaryota; kingdom Metazoa; phylum Mollusca; class Scaphopoda; order Dentaliida; family Dentaliidae; genus Pictodentalium; species Pictodentalium vernedei. The sequence goes on from CM062292.1 coordinate 289,425,521, forward strand.
CTCAGGTTTCCTCTATGCATAAAACTGTCCCAACATGGGGTGACCTAGAGTGTCAAAAGTGTCATTAAACCCCCAATAAAAAGAAAAACTAAGAGCTAGAGGAAAGCAGTTTTACACATTTTTGCTGCGAAATTACAGTCAACATCCTGTAACTTTGCAGTTGTTTCTAGGCAAGTCTTGGCTGCCTATACAGGCAGCCAAGACTTGCCTGGAAACAACTACCATGATGATTACATGTATAATGAAACTTTGAGTTTACCAAGTGACTAAATGTTGGGGCACCTGTTCTCCTGCAGGTAAAAGTGATCAAAGTTGAAATTAGGCCTGGTCGGGTTAATAGATATTCTGAGACATCAATACAGCTCTGAGAAGTCAAAAATAGCATTTCAGAAAGTCAGAATTACAAAAGAGTTTCTTTAATGGGGCTGAGCAACTGGCTTGACAAGTCAGCAATTTCTCCAAATTTATACCAATCGAAATGCTTGGACATTTATAAAGCTGCTCCTGTTCCAATACATAACTAACAAGAGAACTGCTTGGTAGTCAATAACACAACCATCAAAAATAATTTGCGAACTTGTTAAAGAGGGTTCCAGGTTGTAAGAACAAATTTAAAGGGAAAAGTGTCGCCAGGTAATCAACAGTAAATATACTAATCAATTCAGCAAAATCTGGTAGGGCCTAAAAAAGTTAAAAATCTGTTTCTCAGGCCCTCCTGCTTGATCCTTTTGGCTGTCGCCGCATTCTCTCTTTTTATAACCAATGCAAACTTAAAAGAATAAAAATTAAATGGTTTATGTCTGATATTTCACCCAAGTTAATAAAACTAATAAATTTTCCCTTGAGTACAACAAGGCTTTGCAACGTTTTAGCACAACAAAACCTTTTTACACTCAAGGGACGAAATACACCACAACACTGGCAATTCTGTAGATTATGAGGCCTAAAACATAAAACAAAACAAGAACATGAACCTTTGATGACAGAGAAATAATTAAAAAAAATAAAAAAATAAAATACAAAGCCGCCCACCCACAGGCAATTTTACAAAAAAAAAACCCAAAATGGCCCAAAAAACAGATCTACTTTGTGGGGCCCAATATTTCTTTCTGCTCACAACATACATGTTATATTTTGCCATTTTGGATCGAAAAATATTAAAAAATACAACAAATGTCTGGCAGATGTCAAAACAGAAAAAGAGAGGTAATTTTATACTGAAACAGACAAAAAGTTCTGGAGTTGTGTCCCATGATATTCTCAATTCAGGACCATTTACACTGTGGATAAACCGTACACTAGACTTTTCGGAAGCCGCGATCGTCGAAGCGAGGCTTTTCTATTTTCATCGGAAAGTTTTTCATATTCGCGCTTTGAAGCAAGCGAAGAAATCGAAAATAAACAGCCTGGTCAAATTTGAGTTCCGGGAAAGGTACGTACTCAATGCATTTAGATGTTTGACACTCGCACATGACGTCGTAGGTTCGAGAGGTTCGTTTTATGAGTAAAAAACTTAACTTGATCACTTCAACAAATTGATTTCTGGAAGAAATTGTCCCCTTCAAACTAACTTTTAGTGGTCTTCTGTCATCTAAGAGAAACATTTCAGTGCATCGGAACATAGTCAAGTATATTGTCTACACGTTCCAATATCGTTTGTTTGTGATAGTACAACGCAACTGTGAACAAAGGACAATTTACTCAATGACCCCACGTTACACTGACTGTACGTCTAGCCATGTACGGTATCGATCGGTAGCCGCTCCAAAATGTACAGTAACCAGCACATCTGCATGTCCATCAATTTCTCTACAATAAAATATTATTCTTTAGAAATGGTGATTTAAGTACAATTACTTGGATCCCATGCAGGGTCTCATCTCTGTGTCAGTATTTTAAGAAAGGGATTTGTAATGTGTCAGGTTTATGTTAGAATATTTGCGCATCGCGCTGTCATTGCGAGCGCCGAAGTCACGAACCAATACGCGTAGGCCTGAGTTTCTTCCCCAGTAATTGTTTTAAATTAAGAATCCCCAGGTATCTACCTGGGGAAGTATTAGAGGTCCTAATTTGTCTTCCCTTGAACCAGTTTTTTCGTTAATTAACTTATTAGGTAAAAGTGACTGAATTTCGTGTACTCCCTATGACTATAACAGCTATACTTGTAGTATAAAAAATTTGTCAGCACAACCACAAATATACGCAATGATTTTGATGGGATGGTGCAATGGGATGGGAGGAGATGGGGCGGCATGATGGTGTGGGAGAGGTTCTTAAGGTAGGAGGGAGTATAGTCCGTCCTACCTTTTTGCGTGTTCTTATCACCCGAACACCAGGCGACAGTATAACATATTCCATTCCTTTTGATGACATCTACCCTTTACATCCACCTATAAATCGGGCTATTATATACTATTGTTTTAGTTTACTGAGAAAAAGCCGAAATACTTTGGGTTATGTAGTAAGCTTGGTTTTGCGGTTTTATTCTTTGCAAATTTCGGTAAGCATTTGAGCAATATTCAATCAAGTCAAAGTGTGTCTTGCATGACACCTTCACTATTGTTTTTTTACACAGGAGGTGATGGAAAAAATAATCAGCCCCAAAGTGGAGACGGAGGAGGTGGAGAGATCAGCAGTGATGTGGCACAGCTGTGTGACTGTCCATACACCACAAAGTTTGCTTCAAATTTAAAGAGACATCGCAAGGTGCATACAACAGTTGATTCCAGTTTTTGTCATTCGGAAAATACATTCCTCTGTGATAGATGTGGGAAATGTGTTAAGACTAAGTATGGTCTTGAGCATCACATCAAGGCACACGATGGTGTCTTCAAGTACAAATGTACTGTGTGCGAAAAGGGGTACAACGGACTATGGAACTTCAGGGGGCACCTGGCATCCCACAACCCTAATAAACAACACAAGTGTACATCCTGCCCATCTGCTTTTACACATAAAGGAGACCTCATTGCCCATCAGAAAGAAAAGCATAGTGCCTCGGGTGCCACTTGCGAAAATTACGTATGTGATCAGTGAGGTACCCAGTGTTCATGTAAGAAAGTTTTAGATGAACATTCAAAGGGAATGCACGGGTCTAGGGTATATTCCTGTGGGACGTGTGATAAACGGTTCCGCTGGAGAAGTTCGTTAGCTTTCCACATGTCGTTGAAACAAATAAACAGCCTACTCATCAGACTGACTACAAGATTTTGTATACGTGCCCTATACACATGTCACATTGTGATTGCAGTGAGCCATGAAACTTGTGATGACACAATCAACTTAGAGGATGATCCATGGATTTTCTCGCGAACTGTATCGCGGGAAAAACCTCCTTTATTTTTTAGTTGATTGGACAGTCAGCTGTCACATGACGTAATGTAATCACTAAGTCAGGTTACTTTCGGAAATCGTATTCTCCCAATTAGATAGACTAAGATTCCCAATACGTGGAATCAGGAATTTCTCCATGGGAACCGGTTGTCTCAACATGTCTATTAGGACATGATTTGAACGTGGAGAGCTATAATCAGTTATGTGATACATTAATAGGTTGCGAACTTTGTTGTTGGTCTAGAAGACCATTTCAAATTTTATTTTTTACAGACAAAATTGTCTGCCTATATTTTTTGACGTGTGACTTTTACATCTATTTTTTTATTGCACCTTAATGCATGGAATTAGTTTACATTATCTGATGAATAGCTTAATTAATTATCGCTAGGGTACCGGTAGCACCATCATTCGTCGTACAAGGCCCTTGCACCGCAGTGTGATGCGTGCGTTGCTATTTTATAGTTTTTGATGCATCCGCCTATCAAGCATGCAAGGAAGGTTGGTACCCCACAAATCTAACCAAGTATTTTGCAAATAATCTGAAAAAATCTTATTTAGTGAAATCCATAAATTGTATTACACCTAAGTAGGACAATCATTGCGGAGGTGCCAGCATTCCATAAATGCGTGGTACTAATTTGGTGGGCAAACAAGTCTACAGTTATAAAATGGTAACGCGCACATCGGAGTAGTGAGCAAGGACATTTTCTCCCCCAGACACTGGATCTCTGATAAACGGTCTAGACCAATTAACTCTCATCACTCTGATGTCAAGTTTACCCAAGATTATATTTCAACAATATATATTTTGATTGGAAGTGCTCTCCGAGCTCTGTCAATCAAAATATAAATTGTTGAACTTTTGACAACATAAGGAGAAATAAGTCAAACTGAGAAATCTGCGATTCTAATATTAGATTGAAGAGGGTTAACAACCATTGTATATACGTACCCGATCCTGTTGTCAGAGTGTAAACAGTTTGTGAAAAAATATACGCGTGTCATTTTTTTTTTATTTCATAAGTTCATCCATCTATGTACATTCTTGGTACTATGAAAAAACATCATATGAGAAAAGTGCCGAGGAATTTAAAATATGAAATCTGCTCCCTCTAAGACGGCAGATTTCATATTTTAAAGTGGTCACCTCTTTGTATTGGTAAAGTTTTCACTTGGTTTGATGCCATTCAGTAATGACGACTATAGTCAGCACTGGTAGGAAAAGAGTTAATAAGGCGAAGTGGGTTTGAACATGTCGATAAGAAAATGAGCTAAAATGCATCAATAAATTAGCATCCCTTTTATTAAACAGTGCTTCAAAAAGGTATACCTTCAACTTATTGGCGGGAGTGCGGGTAGTCTCATCGGTAGCGTATCGGACTCGGAATCCGAAGGTTGTTGAGGAATCTGGGGTCGATACCCGACCGAGGAATCTTGTGTTGTGTCCTTGGGAAAGTCACTTCATCCCACCTGCCCATATGGGGGCATGGTGGCGCCGTGTGCTAAGGCGTATCTCACGTTAAATCTACACACGCCTTCAACCAATGCTCACTCTGTCCAGGCAGGGTTAGTACGTTGGAGAGTCTGGCAGTGACTCGCCGCTGCTCGGAGGTTCTCACCGGGTACTCCGGCTTCCTCCACCCGTAACACTGCCCGACACGATATGGCCTTGGCTGTTAAAGTGGCGTAAAACCCCAATTAATCTTAAGATACGTCTAAAGCATTGAAAATAAACTTATTTTTCATTTTTAATCTCACATCTTCAAAGTACCCATTACCGAGGGAGTTACTTCACCATCACAGCTAGACGTAAAGATATTTTGCGACTGGCGATCAATGACTTATTCAGCTAGACGTACAGTAAAAAAAAACAGAGGTCTCTGGAAAATGGTATCTTTTTCAAAAATCTAGCCGATATTTGAGACTATATTGTATCACTACTTGTTGAAAATATATCAGACTTTCTTTTTAGGCACTGGAATGTTTCCATTCGTTGGCGGAAAAATGTAAAAAATGACACTGAAGTGGGAAATTTATGTCCAAAATCAGTTTTTCGAAATGATCAAGTGCTGTTTTTTTCCATAAAAACAAACATCTGTGGCCGAATACGTTATCCATGAGCGTCAAATGTGTTATCGCAATAAATATAAACATTTGGGGGGCAACTACACGCATTAAAACTGAAGATTTGCTTTTTTATCTTACCTCCGAGTACACCGACATCGAAAACTTCCCGATAAAAATAGAAACACCTCGCCTCAACGATCGCGGCTTCCGAAAAAGTCTCCTGTACGGTTTATCCACTGTGATTTAGAGGTTTCTTCTTTGTGCCGTTTGATGAATATATCTGCACATTTTCCAGTTCACGTGGAGATGTCAAGTTGACATACTTTTTGGAACATCAATAGTGAATAGATAGGAAAGAAGCAAAAATATTTTCTTCATCTTATCTTGCAACTTATTTTCACATAAACTCTTTGTATGATTTAGAAACCTTTAGAACACTTTACCCCATATCACTCTGAATGCTTATGTTTTTCTTTGGAAAACTCGGAAAAACAGGAAATGGCCAGGGATATTAAGCATGTACATGTAAATAATTATTCAAAAAATAAATGGGATGTAAATGAAAAAAAACCCTGAATTTAAGTAAAATTGATTTGATCTTGTTATTTTTCCATGGAAGAGATAAGAATATAATTCTTAACTTACACATTCATCCATGTTATCTATAGCAACTATATTATTCTCTTTGATCAATACTATATATGGGCAATCTGGTCTTTTATCCAAATGTTTCATCAAAGGTTTGTCACCCATCTTCCAGTCTGATAAAGTCAACTTGCAACAAAAGCAGGCAACCATGTCACCAAAACCTTCAAATGCAAAAAAAAATGCAGTTAAAAATGCTGAAGCAGTGTCAATAAATTTACATATTTCAATTCCAGCAAGACATGTACATGTAATTGTTCAGTTTGAAATTAATTTAATGAGGTACATGTACATGATGCAACTTTTGTGTACATTGTAAGAAGTTTTTTAACCCTTTACTCAACAAATCGGCCACATCCGCTTGCATAATATGCAAATTCAGCAGCTGAAAATAAATAATTTTTCAAAAAATTTCAACAAAACCGCATCATGTGACCCCTCTTGGGAATGAGCTCGTCGAGCCCATTCCAATGAGGGGTCACTTGATATGGTTTGATTGAAATTTTTTGAAAAATTAAAAAAAAATGTTATTTAAAATAATACAGTTTGATATCGTCTGCATTGGGTAATGGGTTAATTTCATGAACATGTAGTATCTAGTTTTATGTACTGTAAAGGTACTGCTAAACAGAGCAGGATGGTTTTTCGTTTTTCTGGATTTCAGTTTAGTTTCGGTTTTTAAAGCAAACCAGAAAACTGATCTGCAAGACCCAGCAAAAAACCAAGCAAATGGTTTTACTCTATTTGCGCCTAAACTGATTGAACTGCCTTACTGGTAGGGAACTGGTCTAGTGGCACCTATGAACTCTTGTCACTTAGTCTATATGGAATAGGGGCAAATACGTTGTATTCTCATTGTAATATTTTCTCCCCTACTGACTCGTCCAGCGGATGAGTCAATAAGGGAGAAAATATTATATGAGAACACATCAATTAGATAAAAATTAGGGGCAAATACGATAAACTTTTTTCATTTCTTACCCTAATTTATGTGTTTTTTTCTGTCTCAACATGCTCCCTCCCCTCCCCTCCCCTCCTCCCTCCCCCCCCCCCAATAATGATCAAGGGGGAGTTAGGCTGAAAATATTTACAGAAAGGGCTTATTGTGGTGAGTGGTGTCAAACAAACTATTACATTTTTTCCAAGTTAAGGAGCCTGAAGTGTTGTTTACTAAATGGTCATGTTCTAAACACACATAAAAACTTAACTGAAACAGATTTTTTCCTGAAACCCAATGACAACTGAACCAAATCTGAAAAATGCCGCTCAGGATCACCGATCCAATGTCGAGTTGTGACAACAGTTCCTTGCACCAAGGCCGACACACCTATGAAGTTTCATGACTCTAGGTTGAACCACTATCAAGTTCTCATCCGGAAACCAATTGTTGCGATATACTATGTTCAAGGTCACTGTGACCTTGACCTTTGACCTGGTGAGTCCAACATCAATAGGGTTCTTCCTCGCACCAAGGCCAACACGCCTGTAAAGTTTCATGACTCTAGGTTGAACCACTATCAAGTTATCATCCGGAAACCAATTGTTGCGATATACTATGTTCAAGGTCACTGTGACCTTGACCTTTGACCTGGTGAGTCCAACATCAATAGGGTTCTTCCTCGCACCAAGGCCAACACACCTATGAAGTTTCATGACTCTAGGTTGAACCACTATCAAGTTATCATCCGGAAACCAATTGTTGCGATATACTATGTTAAAGTTCACTGTGACCTTGACCTTTGATCTGGTGAGTCCAAGATCAATAGAGTTCTTCCTCGCACCAAGGCCAACCCACCTACGAAGTTTCATGAATGTAGGTTGAACCACTATCAAGTTATCATCCGGAAAGGAATTGTTGCGATTTACTATGTTCAAGGTCACGTTGACCTTGACCTTTGACGTAGCGAGTCCAAAATCAATAGGGTTCTTCCCCTCACCAAGGCCAATCTACCTATGAAGTTTCATGAATGTGAGTTGAACCATTATCAAGTTATCATCCGGAAACCAATTGTTTAAGATTTACTACGTTCAAGGTCACTGTGACCTTGGCCTTCGACGTAGCATGTCCAAAATCAATAGGGTTCTTCCTCCCACCAAGACCAACCTACGTATGAAGTTTAATGAATGTGAGTTGAACCACTATCAAGTTATCATCCGGAAACCAATTGTTTATGCCCGCCCGCCCGACCGACCGCCCGCCCGCCATTCACCAAACTATAAGTCGAGTTTGACTTCGTCACAACTCGACTAAAAATCAACCCCCCCCAGCTCTATTGCTGAACTGACAAAGTTACAAGCTCTTATGATTTTGTTATCGGTTACAGTACAGTCGTTGTGGACTGGTCGCAATCCAAGTGTGTGCATTGGTGTCTAAGCATGTCTTTACAAGGTAATAAAAATCATCTTTCATTATCAGCAAAATTTTAATTAATGAAGCACCGGGTTGTACCCAGTGCTTCATTAATTAAATTTTTGATGCTTATTCCTGTACATTGTAATTAGTGTTTGCAATCTAACATTATTGCATTTGTGGAAATACTGCCCACCCAGTGGAAAGTGACCAGTCCACGAGTGTGTGTACAGTGGAGTCTAAGCATGTCTTTACCAGGTAATAAAAATCATCAATGCATCATCAGCAAAATTTTAATTAATGAAGCACCAGGTTGTACCTGGTGCTTCATTAATTAAATTTTTGATGATTATTCCTGTAATTAGTGTTTGTAATCTAATATTATTGCATCCGTGGAAATACTGCACACCCAGTGGAAAGTTACCACTCAACGACGGCCGTGCTGTGACTGTTCACTTGAAACCGAAGTGTGGAAGTTTTTGAATTTGTCAGTTCACAGGTCTTAAATGTGTCCTGATTAGTAAGAATAGGTTTTGATTCTTGCAATCTCCTGCTATGGGTATCCATTTTCAATTCTTAAATAATTTAGAATTTGAGAGTACAGTTCTACTCTTGGGAGTGCAATCAGTACATATTCCATCATGAAAAACAAAACTCATATTTGTATATTTTGTTGAGTTGAACACTTAAGGGCCTAGTTCCAATTTGGGTGAGTTTCTTGTTTTACAGAGCTGTGGTCACAAAAGTGGATATGGAATTATGATGAGGCAGAAATACATTGTAAATTGAGATCTGATTGATGACCACAAGGAAACCAGTGTCAGTAAAAATGAATTAAAATCAATACAAAATACAGATTTCCAAGATGAGCAGAGTGTCAGCAGTCAATCTTATATTAGATTTTTATTCTAATACCTGTACATGGAAGTACAAATATAAAATATATCATTGCAAATCATTATACATGTATCATCATCAATCTTAAGGCTATTATATCCAGATATATGTAAGGCTACAGTATGGCCACCGTGGAATGGTCACTTTCAACAGGTGGGCACGGATGCAATAATATTAGATTCCAAATCCTAATTATAGGAATAATCCTGAAAAATTTAATTAATGAAGCACTGGGTGCAACCCGATGTTTCATTAATTAAAATTTTCTGATTATTTTTATTACCTGGTAAACGCATGACATCACTGCCCTAGTGTGGATTACAACCAGTCCACGGTGACTGTACTGTACATATTCTTAACAAAACAACTTGATTTCTGTGTTTCAACTAATATTCAAGTATTACAGGCATATTTATTTATTGATTGTTGTTTGAGGTCCCATATTTCTGCACAATAGCTAATAGTGACTGCAATATGGAGATATAAAGTCAAGTTTAGTCAATTGTTTATACCCATGTTACCCACTTTTGAGGACTTCCACTTCAAGCATTTTACCAGAAAAACAAAGCTTGTTCACCACAGTAAACAAGCACTGCTCAACTTCCCAGGGTTCCCACTGGGATATTAAAAGCAAATTGCACATCAAAATGAAGATTGTATTGCATAGAATCTGAAATGGATGCATGTGTATGAATAAACTGATGGAGGTGTGTTTCAGTGATTCCAGAAAGTCTGCTGCCATATTTTGGTGAGAATCATGCAAGAGTCAAATTACATCAAAACTATCTATGGCTGTAGTTACTCAAATATCCAAGTGAAAAGCGAAGGCATTAGATCTGTTCAGTAGGCAACAACATGCATGCATGCATCAAGAAACGTTTCCACACCTACGATTTGTTTTTCTGCAAATTGCCATCTTAGTGTTCTTGTGTGTTCATATTTACATTTTGGTAGGGGAAACCCCATACACTGAATGTGACTGAAGCTGACCGAAAGTCACTGGATTTCCAAAGCACAGCCAACTCATCTGTTGACAATAAACACACACATATATACTGATTACAGCTATCATCAGATAAAGTATTGCTTTCTACACTCTGAATCGAGGCTTTTATTTTTGGGGATTCGGTGCCACAATGGTACATGTGTAACAATCAGATGAACTGATTTTTACAGGTATTTTATTTCATCAAACTTCCTTCTTGTAATTAAAAACAGAATTTTGTATGAAATAAAGAATAAATCTTATCAATATAAACATGTGAATACTTTACCACGGTCATCGTTTTGAAAACATTCATATATGGCCACTTTCAGTACACCATACATGTACATGTAATATACATGTATAAAGGCCTGTCATGATCAAGCGAGAAGTCGACCACATGTAATCATCAGAAACACCCATAATCGACTACAATTTCAAAGTCGATGTTTATGGGTTTTCATCACGCCTTTACTGGCAAATTATTAGTTATTACTCTACCCCCCCCATCATGCTTGGAAAAAGTGTCAGAGACTGTAGAATCTCAGAATACATTGTACATGTAATTGATATGAGAAAGAAGTACATTATAAAATACAGCACATGACACATGGTCTGGGGTTCTAGAAAGTACAGGAGTATAAATAACTGCTCTTCTCAGTTTGCCAAGGAGTGTAATTGCCTTCTTAAATCTCAATTCAGCTACAGTTAAAATTAGAAGTCCTGTCGTGAAATGTGCACAAATAGCATGTCGATTTGCATGTTAATCTACGCGTTATGATCATAGTAAGGCTATGAAATTCTGTACATATGGCCTGTGGACAAGCAATGTTTCAGCCAATGGACCTCTGAGTACATTTGCAGAAACATTACCTGTGTTTGCTATGAGTAACCAGGAGAATCTGCTGTGCTTTGGATGCCATTCGATATGGCAATTGCACACTATTCCTACGTGCAATTAAGCCTAGATAAGCGCACAGTTCGTGACAGGACTTCTAGCTTTAACTGTATTATTAGACTCTTGACCACCTCATGTCCAATCCTGAGCCTAGGCTCAGGTTGGGGCATGAGATGGTCAGGAATCTGAATTTTCCTTGGAGAGTACTTTGCGTGCAGCATAACTAAAGAATGTCCATCCCAAGGAACTAATGACCAAAAATATTGTTTTCTATATAGTTGTTTCTAGAGGTCACACAGTATGATTACAGTCAACTTTAATCAATTATTCTTCTTCAAAAGTCACTCATGAAATTTCATAATTCTGCCAGTCCAACTTGTACAGGTGAATCATTGTCGGTATTTTGGCATGGTCATGGGTATTATATTTTTATAAAGACTGGAGATAACAGTCTATGCATATGGGAAGCCTGCTTGTCCAATTTTTAAAATCAGACATCGGAAGCTAAATGGTCTCCTGCAATATAAACTTGAGGGAACTGTTTTAGTGAACTAAAACACATGTCTCCTCTTCGATTAGTTCCATGCTTCCAACTTACGACTAACAAAGATCAAACTAAAGGTCAAATGTCAAGATAATGGAAGTTCAAGATAGAATGTGACACGTCAGCCTGGCTGTTGCAATCATATGCCAAATATCATAAACCTAGCTGAACAATTCAATAATTTGACTCTGATGTCAAAGATCAAGGTCATATGTAGGTCATGATGGTATGTGACACATTGTCTTTTGGTGATACAGTCACATACCAAAAATCATATGCCTAGGTCACAAGATTTTTAAAAAAGTCAATAATGTGACCTTGAGGCCAAAGGTCAAGGTCATATGTGGATCATGATGGTACGTGACACATCGCCTCATGGTGATACACCCACATGCTTGATATCATACACTTAGGTGAAAAGGTAAAAAAGTTCTGGCCTGGACAATCTTACTTGCCAAAAAATCAGTAATTTGACCTTGAGGTCAGAGGTCAATGTCATATATGGGTCGTGAAGGTACGCAACACATCACCTTATGGTGATACACTCGCATGTCAAATACCATACGCCAAAGTGAAAAAGTAAATAAGTTCTTGCCCTGACAAGCTTACTTACCAAAAAATCAGTAATTCAACCTTGAGGTCAAAGGTCAATGTCATATATGGGTCATGAAGGTACGCAACACATCATCTCATGGTGATACACCCACATGCTAAATACATGTATCATAAGCCTAGGTCAAAAGATAACACAGTTCTGGCCTGGACACGGTTGTATGAGAAGAAGAAGAAGAAGAAGAAGAAGAAGAAGAAGAGCAAGAACGACGAGGAGAAGAATTCAGGGTAAAACAATATGTCTCCCTTCAGTGAAGGGGAGACATAATTAATAGCTTATGAAGATACGATGTACATGTTTTGACAGTTTTATGAATAAAATCACCACCTTTTTAAAGAATTTTAAGGCTGAAATACATGTATATATCAAAGGTGCTTTATAAATATCATGTGACAACTCTCATAATTCATTTTAAGATCGCAAATTATGTGTTTGGAGAGAAAAAATGACTGCCATTCCTAACTTGCCAAATTCATGTACATTGGACTGCAAGTGCTTTCATTGTTCTTGAGTGCCAACACTCATAGTACATGTATGTAAGTAATAGCACTTGATTTTGTGCCTTAATCCATTGAGTTAAAAAATGGGCCATAAGAAAATCGAAAAGTGTTATTTCAACGTCTCAAAAACTATGAAAGTGCACTTTAATTTTTTATTTAACCTCCCACTTACGTTCCATGAACATGTATCTCAAATCTGATACTAAAACTAGTACCTTATGTGCTTTAGTTCTTTTTCCATGTTCATTCAACTTGAATGGCCTTTTTGCATGGTCTTATCAGGATTTTCATGTAGCCTTAAACAACATGTAATTTATCCTTGAGGAAATTGTGATCCATTAATAAATTACAAATAAATCATTCACCAGTCATTGAATATGAATGTTAAAAAATTTATAGTAATTTATATATTTTTTTATACTTACCAATGACCCAGACTTAGCTGGTGCTAACTCTAACAAAACCAGGGCCAAACACAAATTTTGCCCCCCCAATCCCCAAAATTTGCATCCAAAACAAAAAGAAATCATGTCCTAAAGGACCTCCATACTACGCCTCTACTGCGCATGCGCAGTGACGCAGACGTCCCGAAATTGGCACCAATTATCATTCTTACTGGCAGTGCCTGGTCAGCGCTATGTACTCAGCGGGGAGGCAAGAGTTCCCAACTCCAGGGAGGGCCATCCCCGTCTGGGTAATTGGTAAGTATAAAAAATATATAAATTACTATAAATTTTTTAACATTTTTATACTGTACCAATGACCCAGACTTAGCTGAATAGTAAACAGGCTGGAGGGCCTAGGACATAGAGGAAAATCCAATAAGCTCAACTATATAGTAAAGAGGTAACCCCTTAAGGAGAAAAGGAGTATTAGGCTTTACATGTATCTTTCTTATTTAATATTAAATTAGAAAGATACACTACCCTTAATAATTGAGCACAATAACATTCATGTTCTCTTTTAACATCCAGTATAACCCTTATACTAATTATTTTTAAAGCAAGCCAATAAATAAAGTAGTCCAGAGAATTGAGACTCTTTATAGTCATTTAAAAGTGTCCGAGTATTGTATATTAAAGCCCGTTTGACACTTGACATATACAAATACTTCACACCGAGCTACACTTTAAAAATAAGACATGAATGAATTTAAACATTAATATTACACTTTAAAACCATCCCGGAAGTGACTCAGAAATACTGACTTGGAGGAGGCATTCCCTTGCTTTTCACTATAAAGCAGGTGACCTAAGGGAACACCCCCCCCCCCCCCCCCCCCCCCCCCCCCTTCCCCTTGCCCTGGGTCAAATAGCCCAGAGCGAAGAGGGCAGCCGGACGGAGTCACTGCCGGAACAGAAAGCCTGCATAACTATAGTTGCAACTGTTTAGTGGACGACATTCTGAGCAACAGATAACGGACCTAAACAATGCAGGTCTCCAGAAATGGACTCAATATTTCTGAGATAAAAATTCGTAAATGTGGATGGCTGAGACCAATAAGCAGCCTTCATTAAATCTGTAATAGCAACACTATTAGCATAAGCCCAGGAAGTAGAAAGAGCTCTTACTTCATGAGCAGAAATCTTAAGCACAGACTGCTGAGAAGAAGATAAATCTTCATAAGCAGTACGGATAGTTAACTGAATCCATCTAGCAACAGAATGGACTGAAATATCCTTTCTATTAGGCATCAAAGACAGAAAGAAACGTTTCCGTCCCTTTCTGATAAACTGAGATCTCTGTTTATAGATATGTAATGCTCTAACAGGACAGAGTAAAGGCCTAAGCCCATCTGAAGACGGAAGAGCCTTAATAACAATAGGTTCCGGATATTTATTAGGAGCCTGATTCTTAGCTAAAAAACCCACGTTAGTAGTGAAGGTGATAGTATTCCCAACACTATGATAATGAGAATCATCCACCGATAGTGCATGAAGCTCACTGACTCTTCTAGCAGAAGAGAAAGCTAAGAGAAAAGCTGTCTTATAAGATAAGAATTTGAAATCTACTGTCCCAAGAGGTTCAAATGGCTTTTCCTTCAATTTAAGAAGAACCCAAGCTAAATTCCACTTAGGAATTAATCTAAGAGTTCTGGGTCTATTTATCGAAAAGTTTCTAACCAACTTCGATAAAGAGACATTAGATCCAATTTGTAAACTATCATTATGTGCATAGGTATCAGATAACATAGATCTATAACCCTTTATAGTAACAGGCTGCAGTTTGATTTCGTCAAACAAGTATACTAGAAAGTTTGCAATGTCTGGTATAGAGGGATCGAATATATCTACAGAATGATCCCTACACCAACGACGAAAAACCTTCCACTTAGCCACATAGTTTAGCGAAGAGGAGGTCCTCCTACAGTTAGAAATCGCGTCCACTGCTCGTCCTGTAAAGTGCTTGCCATGCAAGAAGGACCGCACAACGGAAAAACGTGAAGGTTGAGACCTTGCGGGTTGTGATGGAGTTGGCGCGATTTCCCCTGCAAAAGAAGATCCTCCGTGGAGGAAGCTTCCGCGGTAGGTCCCACAACAGACACCTGAGTAGATTTATCCACGGTCTCTGTGGCGACAGAGATGCTACCAACAGAATCTTGCACTGAGATTGTTTTATCTTTAGCAATACTTGTTGAATTAACGGCGCTGGAGGATATGCATATCCTATCATTCCGTCCCAAGGGATCGACAGAGCGTCTACTGCAAATGCTCTTGGATCCGGACACGGAGACACATACGTCTGCAACTGATTGTTGAGATGTGTCGCAAGTAAGTCTATCATTGGCCGTTCCCATTGGTAGCAAATCTGATTGAATGTTAAAAAATTTATAGTAATTTATATATTTTTTATACTTACCAATGACCCAGACTTAGCTGGTGCTAACTCTAACAAAACCAGGGCCAAACACAAATTTTGCCCCCCAATCCCCAAAATTTGCATCCAAAACAAAAAGAAATCATGTCCTAAAGGACCTCCATACTACGCCTCTACTGCGCATGCGCAGTGACGCAGACGTCCCGAAATTGGCGCCAATTATCATTCTTACTGGCAGTGCCTGGTCAGCGCTATGTACTCAGCGGGGAGGCAAGAGTTCCCAACTCCAGGGAGGGCCATCCCCGTCTGGGTCATTGGTAAGTATAAAAAATATATAAATTACTATAAATTTTTTAACATTTTTATACTGTACCAATGACCCAGACTTAGCTGAATAGTAAACAGGCTGGAGGGCCTAGGACATAGAGGAAAATCCAATAAGCTCAACTATATAGTAAAGAGGTAACCCCTTAAGGAGAAAAGGAGTAATAGGCTTTACATGTATCTTTCTTATTTAATATTAAATTAGAAAGATACACTACCCTTAATAATTGAGCACAATAACATTCATGTTCTCTATTAACATCCAGTATAACCCTTATACTAATTATTTTTAAAGCAAGCCAATAAATAAAGTAGTCCAGAGAATTGAGACTCTTTATAGTCATTTAAAAGTGTCCGAGTATTGTATATTAAAGCCCGTTTGACACTTGACATATACAAATGCTTCACACCGAGCTACACTTTAAAAATAAGACATGAATGAATTTAAACATTAATATTACACTTTAAAACCATCCCGGAAGCGACTCAGAAATACTGACTTGGAGGAGGCATTCCCTTGCTTTTCACTATAAAGCAGGTGACCTAAGGGAACACCCGCCCCCCCCCCCCCCCCCCTCCCCTTGCCCTGGATCAAATAGCCCAGAGCGAAGAGGGCAGCCGGACGGAGTCACTGCCGGAACAGAAAGCCTGCATAACTATAGTTGCAACTGTTTAGTGGACGACATTCTGAGCAACAGATAACGGACCTAAACAATGCAGGTCTCCAGAAATGGACTCAATATTTCTGAGATAAAAATTCGTAAATGTGGATGGCTGAGACCAATAAGCAGCCTTCATTAAATCTGTAATAGCAACACTATTAGCATAAGCCCAGGAAGTAGAAAGAGCTCTTACTTCATGAGCAGAAATCTTAAGCACAGACTGCTGAGAAGAAGATAAATCTTCATAAGAAGTACGGATAGTTAACTGAATCCATCTGGCAATAGAATGGACTGAAATATCCTTTCTATTAGGCATCAAAGACAGAAAGAAACGTTTCCGTCCCTTTCTGATAAACTGAGATCTCTGTTTATAGATACGTAATGCTCTAACAGGACAGAGTAAAGGCCTACGCCCGTCTGAAGACAGAAGAGCCTTAATAACAATAGGTTCCGGATATTTATTAGGAGCCTGATTCTTAGCTAAAAAACCCACGTTAGTAGTGAAGGTGATAGTATTCCCAACACTACGATAATGAGAATCATCCACCGATAGTGCATGAAGCTCACTGACTCTTCTAGCAGAAGAGAAAGCTAAGAGAAAAGCTGTCTTATAATTTGAAATCTACTGTCCCAAGAGGTTCAAATGGCTTTTCCTTCAATTTAAGAAGAACCCAAGCTAAATTCCACTTAGGAATTAATCTAAGAGTTCTGGGTCTATTTATCGAAAAGTTTCTAACCAACTTCGATAAAGAGACATTAGATCCAATTTGTAAACTATCATGATGTGCATAGGTATCAGATAACATAGATCTATAACCCTTTATAGTAACAGGCTGCAGTTTGATTTCGTCAAACAAGTATACTAGAAAGTTTGCAATGTCTGGTATAGAGGGATCGAATATATCTACAGAATGATCCCTACACCAACGACGAAAAACCTTCCACTTAGCCGCATAGTTTAGCGAAGAGGAGGTCCTCCTACAGTTAGAAATCGCATCCACTGCTCGTCCTGTAAAGTGTTTGCCATGCAAGAAGGACCGCACAACGGAAAAACGTGAAGGTTGAGACCTTGCGGGTTGTGATGGAGTTGGCGCGATTTCCCCTGCGAAAGAAGATCCTAACGTGGAGGAAGCTTCCGCGGTAGGTCCCACAACAGACACCTGAGTAGATTTATCCACGGTCTCTGTGGCGACAGAGATGCTACCAACAGAATCTTGCATTGAGATTGTTTTATCTTTAGCAATACTTGTTGAATTAACGGCGCTGGAGGATACGCATATCCTATCATTCCGTCCCAAGGGATCGACAGAGCGTCTACTGCAAATGCTCTTGGATCCGGACACGGAGACACATACGTCTGCAACTGATTGTTGAGATGTGTCGCAAATAAGTCTATCATTGGCCGTTCCCATTGGTATCAAATCTGATTGAATACTTGTTTGTTGAGAGTCCACTCCGACGGCAACAAGCGACCCTTTCGTGAAAGGGAGTCTGCTAGCACATTCAGACGACCCGGTATGTGACGGACCGAAAGAAGAATGTGATGTTCTAACGCAAACAGAAGGATTCTTTCCGTTAGATTGAACAACGGAACTGAATGAGTGCCTCCCTGATTCCGTATATACGCCACTACTGTCATATTGTCGGATAGGATTTGGACATGAGCATCGTGAATAATGTCCATCCAGTGACGTAACGAAAGCCAAACTGACATCATTTCCTTGATGTTTATGTGCTTGCACAGGAATTGCGGATCCCAAACACCCTGGCATCTCGAATCCGTTGGGATTAATGATGCACCCCCAACCTGTTTGACTGGCATCCGTCATAACGGTAAAACTCGGATCCGGCAACTGCAGCGGAACTCCCTGAGTTAACCACTGAATGTTTGCCCAAGTCTGAATCTCTTGTTTCACTTGATCTGACAAGAGAACGTCTACATCGAGCGAATGAATTTTCACACTCCAATTCTGAGTCAGGAAAATTTGAAGAGGACGTGTGCGTAACCGCCCCATCGGAATGAGATCCGCGGCGGCTCCGCACAGACCTATCAGTCTCATAAATTCTCTCGCCATGACTTTGTCTGCGTGCAGACAATAGCGAGCGTAACAACTGACTAATTTCGCTCTGGTTAACGGCAGACGAACGAGATTGTTGTGCGTCTCGAAGCTCATTCCCAGATGAGTGAATGACTTGGACGGCACCAGATCCGACTTCTCCTCGTTTACTATAAAACCGAGACGTCGGAGCAATAGAAGAAGATTCTGAACATCGTTCTGAAGCGTTAACTCGTTGCCGTACCTCTGAAGAATGTCGTCCAGGTAGGCCGACGTTACCGCAGACGAATGAGCTCGGAAGTAGATCATTACCGAGTTCATTACCCGAGTGAAAGCCCAGGGTGCTAGATTCAATCCGAAGCACATCGCCCGGAATTGATACACCACTCCTAGGACTGCGAAGCGTACTTTCGGAATGTCGGATGTACCATGACGTGAAAGTACGCATCTTTGAGATCTATGCTCGTTGCATAATCGTTCACCCGAATACTCGCTCTGACTGATCGAATCGTCTCCATATAAAACTTCGGAGCGATGATCAGCTTGTTTATCCAGCTCAAATCTATGACTGGACGGAACGAGCCGTCTGGTTTCGGAACCAGAAACAGATGGCTGTAGAATCCCGGAGATTCCTGGTTTTCTACGACCTCTACCGCGTTCTTCATTAAAAGAGACTGCACCTCTGATAACAGAGCGTCTCTTTTCTGCGGATTTGACGGAAGATGAGTCCACTTTGGACTTCGAGTTAATGGAGGCTTTCGTTTGAAGGATATCTTTAGACCTTCCGAAGTCACTCCTCTCACCCAAGGGTCGTCCGTAATCGACGCCCATTCTTGTGAAAAGCTCGACAACCTTCCGCCAACCGGAACGCGATAGAGGTTTAAGCCATCACCTCCTGGACCTGCGAGGCCTGCGGTAGGAGAAACCACGTCTTCCACGACCCGCACCTCGCCCCGTCGACCTCGGGGCGTCCGACCGATTGTCCGGCCTGAAGGACGTCCCGAACGAGAGTCGCTATCCTGACGGTCTCTCGAATAAGACCAAGAGGACGCACCGGAACCTCTATAGGAACCTCTCTTGGGCGCATTAGACCCAGAGGTGCCTGTCTTATTCGTGTCTGCTGTATCCGACTTCTTAGGAGCAGATTTGAACAACAGAGAATCCTTAGCTTTCTTTGTAATTTTATCATAAATAGCGGAAAGCTTGCCGTCAAAGAGAAGTTCTCCTGAGACCGAAGCGACTCTAAGAGAGTTCTTCACCTTAGAATCCACTAATGTGGATGTAGCTAGGGCTGCGTCACGTCTAACCAACTCCAGATTTGCCACTGAAAGGGCGGAGTTACACGTGGAATAAGCTACTGCCCTTGAAAGAAGTCTTAAAGAGGATTGTATATCCTGAAACTCTTTCCCCTGAAGGCGCAGTGATAACGCCTTAGTAAGGTGATCTGCGTAAGATAAGGCATCTAAATTGGCTCTGTTAGACGCAATAGCTGTTTCCAACACCGCGGTTGGAATAGAAGCTGACGACGGTAATGATAGCTCTAAGTCTTCCGCCTCGTCGTCCATACGCAGAGGAACTCTCGGTATACCCTGTACTGCCGTATCGAATTTATTCCTTGCATTAATGAAAGGCAGGTTGAGAAGATTAGCGGACAAGAAACCTGCTTTCCCCGTCCTGGAAGCAAGTTTAAATATAGCGTCGTTCAATAATTCAAATGTTCTTGCAACATTATTGGACTGCGACGGAAACTCGGAAGCGATGTCCCTGAACCGCTCAAAAAATTCAGAGTCCAATGACGCTATAATTCTCTTGTCCGGAAGCGCAGCAGTCTGGCCCGACGGAACAACTTGAGGGAGAAAGTGCCGGATGAAGTCCACGGCAGCTTTATGTTGTTCCGAAAGGGATAGCTCCAAGTCATCCGTATCCCTTTCACCATCCGGTCGGGCCTCATGATGTTCCCGGTTGTCCGCCCCGATGCTTCGGCGGAGCGTACCGACCCAGCGCCGTCGGATAATTCTCGATCCGACACCGTTTCTGTCGGTTGCTGGGATGCTGCGATAAGCTGTGCTATCTGCACAAGAATGTCCGGCGTCGAGACCTGCGGAGGTGCAGTCTTTCGCTGCTTCGCCGAGGGAAGCTCCGCATCAGATGGCTCCCGCATACTTTTCCTATGCGAACGTCCGGAGTCCATCGGTCTCGAATCCCTGGCTGCCGGATGGTGTGACCTGGTCGCCGAAGAATCCTTGATCGGCGAAGCTGGTAATATATCGGCGGTCACGCAGCCAAGGTGCGGTCATGTGCGCTGACGAGAAGAGGAAGCCTTAACAGTCTCTGCGGACTGCTTATACAATGGAGCGTCCCGAGCGACAGACGTATGCTCCGCTAAAGACACATTTTGTACCACAACATCTGGTCCCAGATGTTGTTGTACGAGAGAGGGGCCTCTCTCGCTCGCGGCCCGGCTGGACCTGGACGAGCTAGGAACCGGACTCAAAGGCTTCCTCCGTTCTCGCTTACTATCCGCCGTCACTGGGTGTGCATCTATTATGTTTATAGTGCTCGCATCACCCAACATTTCCTTTTGGACCGCATCGGACGAACCCGGCTGCCGGACCATTCGGTGAATGGACGCTACACCGGGCGAGCTAGCGGACGACATTTGTCTAATCTCCATGAGCACTTTTGCCGCTAGCTCTGAATTCATTTGTGACGACGGACGCACACTTGAAGAAGATAACATGGAAACATCACCCTGTTCTGGTTCCTCTGAAATAGAAACTGAGAGAGTAGAGTGACCTTGCGGAGAAAGAGCCGGAATCGCTCTTTCTCCAGAAACAATATATCGTGACACATGTTTCCAATGTTTCTCATCCCAATGTTCACATATAGGACAGGGATTAATGCGAGAACACTGACTACAATTAATACAATGATCATGAAAGTCAGAGGAAGATTTCTTCCTATTACAATTTGAACAACGTCCCTTCATTGTGAAAGAACAACACTAAGTCCTAGTTACTCGCAAAAACCCCTGACACAAAGATACATAATAACATGATCCATTAATAAATGAAAAAACAATTGCAAAACAAAATAATTTTGAAAAAATATTTTTTCAGCGAAGCCCAAGTTGCTGAAAAGTAACGTTGAGCCCCGATGGATCCGATGGCAAAGTGTGGTCAAAAATTTTAAATTTATATTAAATAATTAATGAGACACTTTCGGATAATACAAATGTATCTTATAGTGAGATAAACTACAGCAAAGGCAAACAGCCCCCCTCAAAAAAGGCTGTTGTCAATGAAAACAAACAGTGTAAAAACACCAGAAAACATGACTCCAGGCACTGAAAAAACTGGCCCGGAATCAGTCATCAATTACACTCTATCTGAAGCAAAACAGAGACTCCCAGGGGAGAATCTGTAGAACATCAGATGGAAGATGCAGAACATAAACGTTATACACCCATGGGTGAAAACGTAACTATGGGGAAAATAACAGAAAACATTCTGTAACCAAGCAACTCTCCCAGGAAATTTTAGAAATGAAATTTCTCAAAAATATGCCAAAAGCATGGGAGAATTGCAAGGGGGGACTTTAGAAGGCTAGGGGAGAGGAAACACTGAATAAGCAGTGCAACAATTAGCAAGAATGACAACAAGAGGCCCATGCCTCGAAAATAGGCAACTTAACATAATTTCATCAAAAAATTTTAAGTACAGCCCTGATTATTTTTTGTCACTTCTTTTTCCTCTCCTCCTTCTATCCTCCTTAGAATCACATTTTCTCCAAGAATTACGTGTCTGGCATCCTTTAAACTGAGATTTACAAGCACAAAGATCAGTGAGATGTTGACTGATAAAGGGCCAAACAGAGAATGATAATTGGCGCCAATTTCGGGACGTCTGCGTCACTGCGCATGTGCAGTAGAGGCGTAGTATGGAGGTCCTTTAGGACATGATTTCTTTTTGTTTTGGATGCAAATTTTGGGGATTGGGGGGCAAAATTTGTGTTTGGCCCTGGTTTTGTTAGAGTTAGCACCAGCTAAGTCTGGGTCATTGGTACAGTATAAAAATCTAAATTTTCTGGCCATTGTGTTTGGTTTCTCCAAATTTTTCGACTTCAGAACAGGTGCCCTTAACATGCCATCATGAGGTGGTCCTGCTGACAATAGACATATTACCTGCATGTAAGCAGTGGTTTCTAGTCAAGTCTTGGCTGCCTTAACAGGCAGCCAAGACTTAACTAGGAATCACTGCTAAGCCATTAGATGCTTAGAGACTGTGGAATGGTGAGAATTCAAGACACTTGTCCAGTCACTTACGGGTTAAACAAACTTGTGTGACTTTGTTGCGACTTTGTCAAAACTGGTTTGATTAAATCAGGTAAAAGGCCTCTTTTGTGATCATAGTACTATACATGTAGAATACATGATTGAACACACAAACCGTTGGTGATCTTGCTGATGAAAATTACGGAACCTTGGCACCAGGCAGTGGTTTCTAGTGAGGTCTAAGGTCTTCAGCATTTACCACTTCCAGATGAAAGTATTACCTTATTATCAGGGAGCAAAACCTGAGCACATGTAGAATTCTCCTGGCTTTTTTCAAAATCTAAGACAAGAATCAAATAAAGTTAAACATTCTGTGAGTCAATATTGATTCTGTTTATTTTCCCTGTGAGAATCATTTGCAAGAACTGATTCTCATTCTCGCCTGAATCTTAAACAATGGTTCAGAGAATAGGAATATGCAAAATATAACTTACTCTAGAGTGCCTAATAATAGTACAGGGCAAAATAATAGCACAGGGTGGAAAATTTCCTGAAAATTAATAATAGTACAGTGTCAAATAATAGTAAAGTGTGGAAAATTCCAAGATGTGAGCCAACCGCAATGCGCTGAACCATTTTCAGACATATGATGCTCTTGAAGTGATGAAGGGCTAAATTACTTTTGGTTACAATAATTTTCACATGGATTTGACTTGATGCAATTTTTGGGAGAGTGCCTGTAGGCACTCTCTCATAAATTGCACCAAGGCAAAACCTTATAGACTAATTAATTCTGTTTCAGTGATGGTATGAAGCTCATCCACTGGGTACTAGGTCTTAAAGTTATGGCAGCAGTACTTCATAATAGAGCTCAAATATACATGTATTCTTCCAGCTCTCTACCCATTAACATTTCCATTGCATCCTGTGTTTGCTTGTACATGTACATGCACCTTACTAGTTTGTTTTGGTAACTTCTTGAGATAAGCAGTTGCTCTGCACATTCGATTGCTGAAAATTAATAATCATACAGGGTCAAATAAGGATCACACATGTATCATTACTAGGCACTCAACAGTACATGTATATGTATGCAAATCTGGCATAAAATACTTGGGACTGATCATTGGACCAGAGGATTTCAGAAAGATTTGCAGAAATTACAGGTCTGGACTGAATAAAGATTTACAAACATGTATTGGTTTGGCTCTCACTGCATTATCTAACTCCCAGAGATAAAGTTCTATAACTTTTTCATGCCTTCTCCGTTCTTGCCCTTTTTTTGTAAGGCAAAAGTGGAAAGAGTATTTTAAACAGATCATGACCCAGTTGCAAACCTGTCAAATTTCTCTGTCAGCTTTTGTAATGGCAGTACTGTTTTAGCAGTGATCCAATCACCATGTGCCGTGCACGAACATGCACATGCATAAAGCCTTAATAGAAAACTGCAAAAGTGAAAACTTTAAATACACATGCACAATTAGGCCTAAAAAAGTTAAAAATCTGTTTCTTGGGTTCTTCCACACAGTCCTTTTGGCAGCTACATGCTCTCTTTTGTAACCAATGAAAACTTAAAAAAATAAAAATGAAATGGTTTATGTCTGATATTTTACCGAAGTTAATAAAATTTATAAATTTGTTCCTTGAGTGTAATAAGGCTTTGCAATGCTGTACATGTAGCACTGCAAAGCATTATTACACTCAAGGGTCAAAATACATCACCACCCATGCTATTCTGTAGTTATGAGGCCTAAAACATACAACAAACAAAGAACATGAACTTTTGATGGCAAAGAAATAATTACAAAATTTAAAAAAAATTAAATAAAAAACAGCCTGCCCACAGGCAACTTTACAAAAAATGGCCTGAGAAACAGAAGATCTACTTTTTGTGGGGCCTTATCATAAATTTGTTTCTTGGTGAAAAAACAATAAATAATAAAATACCTAGGTAGAAAAAGCCTGCTTCTGCAAGAGCATGAGGTAGATTGTTGGCAAAGTGTTTTGGCCACATTTTGTAGGATAGCTTTCTGTCAGCCTCTTCTGTGTATTCTGGAAAACTGGATGGTAGTGATTCTATGGCAGTGAAATTTAATCGTCTAACAACATGTGAATGTCTCTGTTGATTAGCTGCTATTTTGTCTTTTATTCTTATCTCGTCTTTAACAGTAATGTTTCCAACATCAATACCACATATAAATGGACAGTTTGGAAATTGTGTTCTGTGTAAAACATTAGCATTATAGCAACCTGAATCTGAGAGTTGAACTTGATTCTTACAAAAAGCACAAATAAATGACAGTTTTTCTGTGCTGTAATAGAACCCAGCTGCTGCAAAATTTTCACACAGGTCTCTATTTTCCAAATTCTGAAATGTGTCTCTCCTTAGTCTCTCAAAAAACCAAGAAGGATCCTGGCATGGAAATATCTTCCTCTGTGCATCGGTTTTAACTTGATTAAAAACACTGTCTTTTGTATGAATATACCTTCGTGAAAAACCCAGTTGCATGCTCAGTGTTTTGTCACTGTTCTCAACCTGTGGTAATGTGGATATTTCTTTACCACACACAAAAGGACACTTTGGGTTTAAAACAATATGAACTGTATATGGAGAATCTTCAGCCTTCCAGTTCTTGTACTTCTCTCTACATGAGAAGCACTTGGCTATATCCTCTGATCCCACATAAAAAAATCCAGCAGCAGCCAGCTTCACCGGACTCTGTTTTGCACTGGATGGCCAATGCCTGAAGGAATTTAATCTATTAAATTCAGAATCCATTTTGAATTTTTATTGCGAATCAAGTTGGCTTTTACAGGTAAAAATATTTCACTGGAAAAATAGAATAAAATGAAAAATTAACAACGATGTATCATCTTGTGTGAATAAAATATTATAAAACCAAGAATCCTTTCCTATTCAACTTGTTTTACGTAAATAAAGTCTGTAATATAGTGCAGTCTCCATGGACTGGACGTAATCCATGCTTCGGCAGTGATGTCGATGCAATATGTTTACCAGGAAATAAAAATCATCACCTTGAAAATTTTAATTAATGAAGCACTGGGTTGTACCCGGTGCTTCATTAATTAAAACTTTTGATGATTATTCCTATAATTAGAGTTTGCAGTCTAACATTATTGCTTCTATGGAAATACTACTGCCAACCCCATGGAAAGTGACCAGTCCACGGCGACTGTACTGTACTCCTGATCTAACACAAAATACAGTATACGAGAATATAAAGGAAATTATATTTATTGCTTTGGAAAAGACTATTAGAAAAAGAATGTTCATAAACAGCAAAACAGTTTCCACAAAAAAAAGAAAAACAAATGAGTAACATTTATGCATAGTTTTTTTCACATTCTCAACACTTTTTACGTGTGCTTTTCTGTTTATTTTAACCCTTTACTCAATGCAGATGCTTTCAAAATTAATTATTTTAAATATCATTTTTTAATTTTTTTCACAAAATGTCAACAAAACCATATCATGTGACCCCTCTTTGGAATGAGCTCCATGAGCTCGTTCCAAAGAGGGGTCACATGATATAGTTTTGTTGAAATTTTTCCAAAAATAATATTTTTTCAGCTGCTGAATTTGCATATTACGTGAGCAGATGCGGGCAATTCGTTGGATAAAGGGTTAAGGATATACCGGTACAAGGAACTAAACATAACCATCAATAAAAATGCAATGTCATGATAAATGTTCACACACTCGGTCAACAAAAAATCAGGCCTGTCATTTTGAGGTACATGTAAGCAATCGCAAGCTTCAATTTTTTAAAATTTGATTGTAACTACTTTTCATTTTCATGTTTTAATCAATGGGAAATGCCTGGAAATGATTTTTCAGTTCCATGATATGTTTTCATGGGAAACAACATTCGAAAAAAAAATCTTTTGAGTGAAAAATATTAGCAACCGCTTCACTATTTATCAGGTACTTTAATACATGTACAACAAGTTTTGAAGTTGACTGTTGACAGTCAATCTGCAAATCTCTGATGAAAACTAACACATGTACTCTTGGGATTCAAATAAACATACCCATACATTCAATATTTCTGTTGAAATTTCCCTCCCCCCACCCCTTTGTTGCTTATTCAGATCCCTATATTTATTAATTTCTTGAGGTGACAATTCATATCGTGTTCCCAAAAAGTTGATCACAATAACAATAAAAGATTCTGCAAGACGAAACAAGTTCCAAAATGGGGTGTGATATTCATGAGTTGGATAAATACATTTCATCAGCTGCCCATTGGTGATGGTATTGAATTCATGATTTTATTTTTTTTTAATCTTTTAAATCTTTTTTTTTCTTTGGGGGGGGGGGGGGGGGGGGGGGAGGGGGGTTGGGCTGTGGCTGTGGGGGGATGGACAAGCTAGAGGAAGGCTTGGGTTGTTGGGGGTTGAGATTGAGGATGGCTGCTGGAACTTTTCCAATAAGTGTACTTAACACAAAACTCTGCAGCTTGTGTTGAAAACGTGATGGTCTGTTGTCTATGACACAAGGGAGATTACTCAGATAATAGTATTACACTGTTAATTTTCATTACACAATTCGAATTTTAACAGTGTTAACTATTTAATTAATGATAGAAATGTAATTTTTTAATGACACAGTCAAATAAAATCACAAGCTCAATGTAATTCTACACTTTATCTGAATGTAATAGTAAAAAGATATCTGAGGGGAGCACCAGTAATATATTTTAGTTTTTTCCCACCCAAAACTGTGTTTGAAACCAGCATTGCACAGCATTCTTGGAAAACATCACATTGTAGAGTCCGTCGGTACTGTCAGGGATCACTGCCATCTCAGAGGGCCCTAAAACCAGGACTGAGGTGGATGTTCAGCAATCAGATAATAAGGCCACAGGGGCACAGGTAGGTACCAAGACCTGACAGGTTTTCTTCCGAGAACCCTGCTGTCTCAATGGGATACATGTATGTCCTGATATAAGCCTCAGTGACATGACCTTCACCCAAAAGGAGCCACTTTCTTAAAACCAGGAAACACTGGTTCAGGGAAATGCAGAACCCCCATAAGAGGAAACAGAAGGGTTACGACCCTGAATCAGAGCTACAGGAGGTGGGGGATGAGGAAGCCATCTCCAGAATGACTCCCAGACAGGTCGAGAAATGCAGGAGTCTTCTTCCTCATCCATCTCCCTACTCCAATACTATCACCACAGATAGCAGGAATCTGTGATCTGTGAACATAAGTCAATGGTATGGGGGGAGGGGGGAGACAACTCCGTAGCAGCTAAAGCTACCACAGATACATGTATGTGGTCCAGTAAAGTTAGAGGTCTAGCCAATGATCCCAAGGTTATGACCAGGAAAAAAACTCAATATGCCATGAGGCCTAGCATTGGCTAGCACTCCTCGAAGCAACCTCATTGGTGTTATTACAAGGGTTCACCCGGACACCCCCAAACTAGACAAAGATAAAAGCTCTCCAAGGTCTGAACTGAGAAACCCACGGGAAAAGCTATGCGGAAACAAAAGGTGACCTGCCCCAGCCAAGAAACAAAGTTAAAATTCATCAATCTTGGTGTCCAAATTAACAGAAAGTGGCTCGCCACGGAAGACTATAGGAATAACTCCTCTACAGTGCAATGCCACAAGTGCCAGAAATTTGATTCATTCACACAGCAAACAAATGTAAAGGAGAAGGGACTTGCATGAAATGCTGTAGTAACAAACTAACTATATCACAGCTTCATGCAAATCTAACTCTACCACCTGCCCCAAGTTCCCAACTGCAAAGCCAATGCCAATACCGGGGGTGACAAGACAGTTAAGACCAACATTGAACTGAAAAACGTCAATCTGAAAAAAGCAGAAATCGCCCCTTGCAGTATGTTCCCTCATCGCAGGAAAACTTCACACAGGACTGAAAAAACACTTAGCAGTCAACCTGGCTGACATCTGTCAAGCTGTGATCAATCAATAAAGCCTTGACTAATTGATACTTATCATGGATAAGCCCTAACAGGGACACTCTATTTAACATCGCCAAAAACATAATCAGCATGTTCTCAATAACTCATCAGCAACTTATATCAGTAGCAACCCACTCCACCACTCAGATATTCCTGACTTAATAATTGGCAGTAATTCTCTTGTCAACCACACTGATGACCACAGGGTCGGAAATGACAATCTGGGCAGCGACCACCTTCCACTGCACTCCTCAGTCAAAATTGGAAATGGTCCTTTAAGCACCCTCCCCCCCCCCCCCCCCACTCGCAGAAATCATGCAAAAATTAACTGGGCCCTCTACAGGAACACTGTTGATGTAAAACTCCTCTGCTACATCTCCTTCAATGCCACCGACCTCAAAACCCAATGTGCGGACCTAAAAATCATAATCAATTCAACCCTAGATGAAATATGTCCCAAAGAAGAGGTGCACTCCTGGCGACGAACAATCTCAGAGGACACCCTCTCAGTCTCTCGCTTATTAAAACTAAACCCTCAGTGCACTCAAATCTGAAAGTGACCCCATAAAAAAACAAACTTAAAAAGAACTACAATGGCCTTCATGGCGAGGTTAAAAAGGTACTCCAGGCTGAACAACAAGCTAGCTGGGAATGGGCTACATCCAACCTCAACAGGACAAAGGAAGCAAAAACAATTCTGGAACACCTTCAGGCTTTTAACTGCCAAAAGAGCAAGAAAATGTCCTCCAAGCCCCTATCTAAAGAACATGGTTCCACTGCTGCAAATGACAAGGAAAAAGCTGACATCTTTGCCAATAAAACTCACTACTCTCATGAAGGGCTGACTTCAACAATACGCTTAAACATGCAGTAGATAACTTCATAATGACAACCCCCCCAAATACACCAGTGACCACAACCCTAATTTCAACACAGAACCTGAGGAAGCAGACGATGACCTCATTGTCCCCATCACTAACAATGAAATTATTAATATCATAAAAAAAGCTAAAACTCTTCCTCACCCAGGGAAGATGAAATAAGCTACAAAATCCAAAAGCAGAGCCCAAACTCTTTTATTACCAGACTCAAAACCCTTTATAATGCATACCTCACTTATGGCTACTTCCCAAAATATTGGAAATCAGCCCTAAGTGCCATGATACCTAAACCTCACCAAGCCGGCTAACTACATGTACCAGCCTATTGCCTATCAGCCTCCTCAGCTACAATGGCAAGGTTTTCAACTCATTTCGAGAAAGTCCTAACCGATCGACTTAAGAAGCACCTTCAAAACTTTCAACTTTTTTTAATAAATGGAAGAGAGCCTACAGGTACTGAAAAGGTGTGGAGCTTTACTACTACTGCCTTGTTGAGCTTATGAAAATGGTCATCCAAAACCAGCAAGTAGACTCACCAATCCTACTTGACGTCAAAAAGACAACTGACTCTGCTTGGCACAAAGGAGTTCGATATAAGCCCTCTAACTAAATCTCCCCACTAACTTATTAAGACTACCATCCTCCTTTTAATGACCAGAAAATCAAAGTTCGGATCAACAATGAAATGTCCAGTGATGTCCCCTTGAGGCCAGTACACCCCAGGGGGTCCTTCATCAACCTCCTCCTCTTCATTATCTATGTCACTGACCTAAAAAGTACAAATAACTGCATCCAAATCTCCCAATTTGCTGATGATACTAGTAAAGGGTTATAATACTCCTGCAGCTGAACCACTCAATATCAAAAAACCCTTGAGCACTGGTGTGCTAAGTGGCAAATTGAACTCAGTATCAATAAGATCCAGAGAATAATTTTCATGTTTTGGACTAAAAATCACGACTTTGACCTCAAACTACAGGGCAAAGTCCTCGCAGTAAGCTCCAAGCCTAAATTCCTTGGCATAACTCTAGATCAAAGACTCAACTTCAACAAACACATTTCCACTAAAGTGACTAAAAGAATTAACCTGCTCAAAATGCTATGCGGCACCTTCTGGGTTACAAACAAAGTGGTCCTTCTTTAACTATACCAAGCATTTGTGCACCCTGTATTTGAGTATGGAGCACTCCTTCTCAGCAAGACTAACAAAGCAAACATTGGAAAACTTCAAAGAGTCCAAATCTATGTGCTCTGTATCGCCCTCCATCGAAACACCCAACAAACTCCTTCACAAAAGAGCTGGCATTGAGTGGATTTAAGACCGTTTTAAAATCCTAGCTGCCAAAAACTGCGATCACCTCAAAGACAGTGACCTTATATCCAAACTAAATGAAATCTGTTCCAGTCGCCAAAAAACAAAGTACTCAATTTATTTATTTATTTACCTTCAATGACACTTTTGACAGCCCGGGTCACCTCGCGTCAGAGAGTTTTATGAGTGGAGGAAGTCTGAGACTGCGTACCTGGATAAAACCACCGAGCAATGGCGAGCAACCATCAGATTCACCAACATAATAACTCTGCACAAGCAGCGTTAGCACTGGTTGAAGACAGGTGCACCATCGGTGTGCAGTATGCCAAGCACACAGCATCATCATGTCCCCAATCGAGATTAAGTATCTTACAGGGCGATGTTGCTGATACTCCGGAGTGACCTACAAATTTATTTTTTATTTTTCAAAACATTTCAGCAGAACCATATCATGTGGCCCTTCACTGGAACGAGGTCACTGAGCTTGTTCCAAAGAAGAGGTCACATGATACGGTTTTATTGAAATTTTTGGAAATAAAAAATTCAATTTTTTCAGCTGATGAATTTGTATACATGTATTACAGGCAGATGCAGATGATTCTTTGGTCAAGAGTTAACAGATGCAGTCAGTCAGATGAAGCTTAGCCATTAATGTTCTTATAAACTTCCAATTAACCCAGGGGGCGATATGATGAATATTGAGTTGAAGAAAGAGGTGGCTATGAGATAAAGAGAGCTACGACCTACAATCTGGGCATACTGGATTGTTACAGTTAACATGTAGTGAATATGAACTTAGAAATTGTTCAATTACAGTCTTTTTGAATAGCGATCTTGGATAATTTTGAAAGGATGGTTGAAAATTGTTCCACGTCCTAGGGAAAGTATGAATGGGAAGGTTAGCAGAGAACTGGGTCCTCAGTTTATATGTGCACAATTTAACTGACTGTCTGGTGTCCATACCAGATGGGTTTAGGTATATTTTAAAGCTATTCTCAAAACTTTCAGGTAACATTTTATTATGTCAATCATGCATAAACAGCAGAACATGAAGTTTATACAAGTCTGTGAATTTTAAGATACAGTGGTTTCTAAATAGTGGGTTGGTGTGTGCATTGAATTTTTTGTTGGATATGATTCGGATGGCTCTCTTTTGCAGTTTTGTGAGTGCTCTTGTGGCGAGTGAGTGCCCCCAGATTTGGATACTGTACAGCATGCGACTGTGGATTAAAGAGTAATATAACATTCTCAAGCATTTTTGTGGCAGAATTCTTTTCACTCTATTTATGGCATAAACAGCCCTAGAAATTTTGGAACAAACAACCGAAAGATGGTGCCTGAAGTTCAGATTTTCATCCACAAAAATTCCTAAGAGTTAGACAATGTTTTCTTCTTGATTATTTGTGATAGGATTTATGGTTGATTTATAACATAACCATTCTTTGAGGAATTTGTTATTTGGAGTAAAATTATGGGTTTTCCTGTGCAATTACAAGGAAGTAGAATGAATAACGGGTGCAAAGTGTTACCCTTTTACCAACTGTAACAGCATATGTATTACATGTACCAGCACAATAAGCAATCTTCGAAAACCTACCTTAAGACCCATCACTGATATGATGACATTTTATAGTTGTTGTTAGAATAGCCCCCTCTGCCTCCTGTATGTAAACATAGTTGATATCAAGCACCTACTTCAGCACACGCAGAAAAGTACAATGTTATCATTACCGGGCTTCACAAATCTGTGCTTGAAAGGTGATTAATGTGGATTTTACTGTTTTGTTCTGCTTGAAAGATAAGGTTGAAAGGTGATGTAATGTTGTGTTTACTGTTTGAAATGATGTTGTTTCAAAAATTTGATGTACAAATAATATAAAATGGACTTGTGTACAGTGTTATTGTTTGTAAGTTCCTAAAAAAAGCCCCCACTATATCATAAAAAAATGCCGATAGGATCACCGATCCAGTGTCGAGTGTGATAGCACAAAAGTGGGTTTAATCATTGTCAACTTATCATCCAGAAACCAGTTGTTTACAATTTACTATGTGAAGGGTCACTGTGACCTTTAACTTTGACCTTGTGATTCCGAAATGAATAGGGCTCTTTCTTGCACCATTGCCAACCTGCCTTTGAAGTTTCATGAATGTGGGTGGAACCATTGTCAAATTATCATCTGGAGACCAACAGTTTATGATTTATTATGTTCAAGGTCACTGTGACCTTGACCTTTGACCTAGCAAGTCCAAAATAAACAGTGGTCTTCCACTCACCTATATGTAAGCCAATCTACCTATGAAGTTTCATGTAAGTGGGTTGAACCACTATAAAGTTATCATATGGAAACCAATTGTTTTGATTTACTATGTTCAGGGTCACTGTGATCTTGACCTTTGACCTAGTGAGTCCAAAATAAATAGTATTCTTTCTCTCAGGAAGGCCAACCTACATATGAAGTTTCAAGAATGTGGGTTGAACCATAGTCAAGTTATCATCCGGAAACAATTGTTTACGATTTACTATGTTCAAGGTCACTGTGACCCTGCTCTTTGATCTAGCGAGTCCAAGATAAATAGGGTTCTTCCTCTCACCGATGTCAACCTACCTATGAAGTTTCATGAATGCGGATCGAAGCATTATCAAGTTATCATCCAGAAACCAATTGTTTTGATTTACTATGTCCAGGGTCACTGTGACCTTGACCTAGTTAGTCCAAAATAAATAGGGTTCTTCCTCCTTCCTCTCAAGAATGCCAACAAGAAGTTTCATGAATCTGGGTTCAACCTTTGTCAAGTTATCATCCGGAAACCAATTATTTATGATTTAGTATGTTCAAGGTCACTGTGACCTTTACCTTTGACCTAGTGAGTCCAAAATAAATAGGGTTCTTCCTCACATAGAGCCCAACCGACATATGAAGTTTCATGAACGTGGGTCGAACCATTATCAAGTTATCATCTGGAAACCAATAGTTTACGTCCGCCCGCCCACCATTCATCAAACTACATGTACTACTGTATAAGTCAAGTTTGACTTCGTCACAACTCGACTAAAAATACTTTTCCATAAGTATAAGACATTTCGTCAAAAAATTTACTTTCAGCGATATATTTTCTGGCGACTACCTAATAGAGTGATCGATGCCAACATACTTATGAAGTAGATTGGCATCGACCACTCTATTAGGTAATCGCAACACGAGTAATGTTTGCAAGGCGATAAATAATAACCAAATACAGAAGAAAAAAAATCGATGACCACTGTGTTTAGCACACTCCTCTCATAGCTGGCACTGCATACATATAAAATAAACTTTATACAGTATATTGAAAGGTTTGCCAATTTTAACTTTTACTCAGGAATTCTGAGGTGCTGCGAAATGTCAACGCAGGAATTTTAGAAACAGAACAGAACAGTAGCCACGGCGTTCAGATCGCTGAACTAACTGTTTGTCATTCTTGTTGAACCCACACTAGAGGAAATGCCATCACTAATCATGATATTCTTATATTTTTGCAAATGCAATCGTAATTGAAACTCAAGTCTTGTGCTCACAAACGTCGCCTGACAAATGACAAACAGTGCGTAATCAGAAGTCTCCCAATTTCGTGTTACGGAACAAGTCAACTTATAAAGAAACTTTAGTTTATAACTTCAATCAAAAATAGCACTAGCTGCATATAAAACCGAATGACAAATAAATACACTGTGAATTCTAGACCGTTTATGCAGTGTGAAAGGACGGATTGTGCAAAATGTGGGAGAAAAAATGCTGAAGAAATGCACACCACTCGTCCACTGTCATTATTTATAATTGTTTCCTTGCATAAAATGTGAAAAATAGGCTTGCAACATGTTATATTACTACTAGACATGAATATTTGCATAACTACCTGCAAATCCAGTGGTTATAGAAAAAATTAATAGGAAAATACTTTTAAAAAGCCTCAACATGAACAGAAACAACAACCATAACAAACAAAAGTGGGTTTTACAATTTGATTGACGGTGTTACTAAAAGATGCTCGATATAGAATTGTGAAGCCTGTCGCGTTTTGAAGGCACGAAAGGGGAAAAAATGCAAATGGTAATGGATGTTATTTTGTATTTCGTACTGTAGCACAAATGTGTTAGTTTGGTGAAAAATCGTGTAACTTGGTCGAAGTGGAGCGCCAGACTTGGGTGCTGGACGTTTCGTACACGGGCGTTTCGTACACGGCCAATTTAGGACGTTTCGTACACAAAACGCCTGGACGTTTCGTACACAGATTTTAATTTCGCATTTTCTCTTTATATCTCACTTTTTTCCTTCTAATTTCAGATTTTGGGTTTAAAAGCAAGAAAGAAGATTATTTTCTTGCATGAAATAATTTTATTTTCCAATAAATACGTGATGATTTTAGTTGAAACCTCATACATACTAAATTAAAATAAATTCATTACACAAAAATAACATGTTTTATTTTTATGTGTTTGATGTATTCTGCATGTGATTTTATTGTATTACATCAATATAAAATATATTGCTATCTTTGATAGTGATAAAATTTTATTCCGTTTTTATGACAATTTATCTCCGGCGATACTGTACATTTTCGGCAAATCACCTCATTGCATTATGCTAAACTGATTTTATTTTATCGATATTTGACCTTTATTGATAGCAACAGTATTTGGTGTCATTTAACACCACCAGTATGTTGTAGATTCCGAGCTCCTCCTCATCGTGTACGAATACGCCCAAACCGGCCTCCGACATTTTGGCCCAAACCGACCTCCACATTTTTACCCAAACCGGCCTCCAATATTTTCATCGTCGGCGACGGTCAGACTCTTTGCAATTTACCGGTGACTAGATTAGCCATCGCATGTACAAACAAAATAACCTAAAAACATCCCGGCAATATTCAAACAAATCACTCATCGGTAAAATCAAACAGTAAATCAAACAATAAATCAAAGAAATCAAGGAAAATTAACCTATTCAACATGCAATTAAACACCAACAGTATCTATAAAAACAGGAATAATTTTACATAAATATTCACAGGAGATATTCATAAATGTAAAAATATTAATTTAATGTAACAAAAATAATAAATAATTTTATAATACAAGGTCTAAAACAGATAATTAAACACGTGTACGAAACGCTCACTTCGTGTACGAAACGACCAATTTTTGTGTACGAAACGTCTTATTTGTGTACGAATCGTCGCGTGTACGAAACGTCTTGTGTACGAAACGTCAGTAAACCGCCAGACTTATCTCACTAGATGTGAGACTGGAGCCCACTGATCGCTTTTCAATGTTGGCTGGATACGAAAAGAGTGGGGGAAACGGATGTATCGACCCCAGCCGAATCTTCTGCTTGCAATTTTACCCAAATCGTCCACCAGCGCGCCAAATCGTCCGCTTGCAAGAGTGTGGATTCCATTCTCAGTTCATTTTATTTTAATCGGTCACATTATTATCACCAACCTGCAGTTATTTCAATGTCACTACCACGATGACCACTTCGTTTACCATCATCTTAACTGAACAATACTGTTTTGACCGTTACAATTGGACGACGGCGAATTGAATTGAACAAGCGAACTGTAACACATATGGCCCGAAACCATATAGGCTACAACCCATATGTTTAAAAATCAGTTATATCCCTTGAAAGTGGAACTTTCTATAATTTGGGCACATTTAAAGCCCAGAAAAAGATACAGCGTCGTTCCTGAAGGGAGAGGGGGGGGGGGGGGGTCTCCCGATGGTCCATCAGATTCAGAGCCATCGTGGGACCCCAGATTCGCGAGTGGGGGTCACCCCCAACCATGCCGACTTATCAAATTTTCAGGGTCTGACATCGTACTGTGAAGGGGGAACTGCGCACTTGGGAGACCCTCATGATAGCCTCGACATCTCGCACTCAATGTCTTCATAGGTTTTATCTCAAATTCGAGGTGGGGCACTCTCGCAAACAGAGAAGCCGTCAGAGTCGACCACCACTACACGAAAAATTGAATATCACACTTGGAGAGATCTCGCGCGAAGTGATCACATTGTCAGATTCAAATGGGTAATATTATATCTTCAAAATTTATGTGAACTCTTAGTTGACCGAAGCAATTCATCCGTCCTAACTATCCGCGGAGTAGCGTGACAGAGATCAAACTTTCAAATAAAACTCAACAAAGATAGACATAAACGAAGCCACGCGCTCTACAGCGTTATCAGCTGGTCAATAAATTAATTACCACCACCACCACTGCTTTATCAGTTTTACCTCGATACTTTATACAGTTAAAACTAGAAGCCCTGCCATGAAATGCGCACAAATAGCACGTCGATCTGCGCGTTAATCTACGCGTTATGACTGTAGTAAGGCTATCTAATTCTGTACATATGGCATGTGCACAAGCAATGTTTCAGCCTATGGACCTCCGGGTAACCCGGAGGTCTATTGGCAGAAACATTGCTTGTGTTTGCTATGAGCAACCAGGAGAACCTGCCGTACTTTGGATGCCGTTCGATATGGCAATAGCACGCAATTCCTACGCGCAATTAAGCCTACATAAGCGCACAGTTCATGACAGGACTTCTAGTTTTAACTGTAGAGTGCAGGTATTATTAATTAACTTTACTTATGATACAAACAACAACAACAACAACAACAACAACATACTACTACTACCACCTCTACTACTACTACTACTACCAATAATAATAATAATAATCTGACGATAAAAAAAGGAAGAAAATTTGTTTCAAAACTGCCTAAATTGCTTCATGTCATTCGAAAGCCCGAATAAAATGATGGTCGTTTTAATTCTTGAACTGTATATAGAAATAATCAATATGCAAATACATATCCAAGATTAACGCCCGGGTAATGATAGGTCTCTAACGTATTGTGAGAGTAATACATCACGAAATAAAAGCAATCAACCCCCTAACGACCACCACGCGCGCAATCATTAAAAGTTGAAACAACCTGTATCTAAAATATCTTTTAGAACTGTTTGGAACAAGTAAAATAAAACTATGTTATCCTAATTAAACGTATACTTAGATTGTAGTATTATAGAAAAATAACACGCAGTGCCATTTTCAGTCAGTGCAATGACTTCAATCGGGTTATTTTCTTTTTAAAACACGCTGGACTTCGACACTGTCGAATGCTCAAAACTGGGTATTTTTTAGTAAGACCGTAGCTCTTTGATCATTTCCCCACGGAAAAAAAATGTCAAAAATACCGGCGGATTAGAACACGCTCCATATCTGTTTCGGCCCAAAGTGACTTCGACCCGACTTGGTGATTTTGACCCAGTTCTGATGATTTATAGACAAAGTGGCCCGCGACATCCGCGAATTCATCTCATAGGCCTACCGGTACGCAACGTGGATAACAGAACAGGAATAATTTTGATCAGACGATGCAAAATCAATACTTTACTACGAATTACATTGGTCTCTCTTAAAAATGAAAGTTACTAAAATCAAAACATTGATCTTATGTCATTTGTTGTTTTCATTGATCAGTTACGCAACATTACAATATAATGACAACAATAATGATAATGCCTCGGATTAAATTATAAACAGTGGCTTATGATATTAAATAATTAGTAGGCAGCCTTTGTACTTTCAAATTATCCCCCCCCCCCGCCCCCACCCCCATACGCCGCTCTTCGAAAAACACAGCCTCAAACGATGCAAACAGTTGGAAAAACAAACAGTGAAAAGGGCTAAACGGAAAACGCCTGAACCAGATCAAGCTGTAGTTGCAACAAAGAGACCATGACGTGACCAACCAGTCAGTAACGAAAATCCAGCTAAGCAGGCTGACCAGTCAACGAAACAAATTACAAAGCCCACCAAGCCGTGCGAAGGTCATGCTACACTAGAGGACAAAGGCTTAAGTACCGGACAGCTTTCAGACAAAACAAAGAGTGCCACTTCAACGCAAACATTGAACCAAACGAAGACTGAAATTCTGAATCTAGATCAAATGAATAGTGTAGCTCGCGAGATTAGTCATGTCGCCCCCAACGAAATCGAGCTGCCGGTGTCAAAAGCCAAGCAGCCTGCTACTAAAAATCGAAAAAATAAAACTGGAGGGCACGCTACGAAAGAACCTTATTCGGCAGTCAAAGAAACCAGCAAAGATAAAGATGTTTCAAAACCACCTGAAACCAAGACACCGCCAATCAGCAGATGGTTATCCACCATTTCGGGAAGAAAGCATCGAAGATCAACGAACTACAAATCATTCAAAGATGTCTTTGGCGATAACGATTTCCTGGACGATTGTTATTGTACAACTTGAACTGTTACATGTATGTGCTAATATGCATAATGTAACTGAGAGTAGTGAAATAAAAGGAATTGGACATCATGTATTCTTTTGTTATTTGTTAATTAGTCCCCACAACACTGGCCCCCCCAGGTTTTGGTCTCCAAAGCCTGGTCCTCACTGATCCCCAAAATATGGTCTTTGCTGGTCCTCAAATACTCGTATGTGCGTATGTGCTGCATGTTTTGTGAGTACACTGTCGACTTGCACACAGGCACATATTGACACATTTTGCGTGTGCTGATGTGCTGCCACATGTGTTATTTGCACATTGTGTTCAATCTCATCTCATAGTAGAAATGATGGATTCAGCTGGGCGGTGGAATAAGCCAAGATCTTGGTTGCAAACGGTAACACTGTTGATAGCAGTACCTTTAGTAACTTGAGTTAAGAGACGGTGGTTAGACAATATTTCTGACATTGGTCCTCAAACCTTGGTACCCATGCCCTGGTCCCCAAAGCCTGGTCCAAAAGTACTTGTCCGCCCTCGAGATAAACATTGGTTTAATTCTGATCTCCGTCAACACATTAGGCGACGAGATCGATTACGGAAAAAGGCTTTAACAACTAAGAAAATTACTGACTGGAATGCATACAGGGCTACGCGTAACAAAGTAAACAATATGAAAAAACATGCCAAGCAGCAATATTTAGATACTCTGGAACAGACCCTCTCTAACTCCCCATCACCAAAATACTTTTGGCATGTCATCAAAGACCTCTTAAACAAAACCAAGATGAAATCAATTCCCCCACTGTACAATGGCGATACCAATGACCCAAATAACTTAATTACTGATAGCTTCGAGAAGTCAGAAATCCTAAATGCAAC
Organism: Pictodentalium vernedei; assembly: GCA_031216915.1. Lineage (NCBI taxonomy): Eukaryota > Metazoa > Mollusca > Scaphopoda > Dentaliida > Dentaliidae > Pictodentalium > Pictodentalium vernedei. The sequence continues at coordinate 289,465,819 of CM062292.1, forward strand.
GTTCCTTAAAAACAGTACAATTGACGATAGCAACCATAGTCTCCCACAATTCAACAGTTGGTGTAAAGTGAAATTAACAACTGTTAACGTCGAAGAAAGTGATATTGTCTGGGCAATCAAATCACTTATGTCTAACAAGGCCCATGGTCATGACGATATCAGTGTAAGAATGTTAAAGGGTACCTCGGAAACTGTAGCAGTCCCATTAAAATATTATTCCAACAAAGCATAGACAAAGGCATCTTTCCCGACGATTGGAAAAAAGCAAACGTCATTCCACTTTTCAAACATAAAGATCCATCTGCATGTAAAAACTATAGACCAATAAGCCAATTTCGAAACTGCCATCTTTGGACTTTAATCTATGCAAGGTCACAGGTCGCGAGGTGTAAACAGTGCGATTTCATTGCTAACAAAGCTTTTTCTTGGAATGTTTATACCTCGCGACCTGTGACCTTGCATAGATTAAAAGCCAAGATGGCAGTTTCGAAATTGGCTTATATCCTTACTTCCAATATTAGGTAAAGTGTTTGAGAAAGTGGTCCTAAAACATGTTTTCGCACACTTCTACGATAATAATCTGATATACAAATACCAGTCAGGATTTCTTCCTGGTCACAGCACAATATATCTCCTAGAACTATATCACTCGTTATGTCTATCTTTAGACAAGCGACTTGTTACCTGTGCAATATTCTGTGATATAACCAAAGCCTTCGAGAGGGTGTGGCACAGGCGACTTATCTTTAAACTTCAGCAATATGGGATTACTGGTAATTTATTAGAATGGTTTCAAAATTATTTAACACACAGGAAACAGAGAGTCCTAGTAAACAACACTTACTCTCCATGCTCCACGATAACTGCCGGTGTTCCTCAAGGATCTGTTTTAGGACCTTTTTTATTTCTAATTTATATCAACGACATTGCCGAATCACTTGATTCACTTGCGAGGCTCTTTGCAGATGATACATGCCTTAACAACAACAATACAAGTCAACATGAGGTTGCATCCGCCCTAAATAAAGATCTCGATACTATTCATGCTTGGTCACAGAAATGGCTTGTAACATTTAACCCCGACAAAACTGAAGCTGTTTTCTTTACATATAATCGCTCGGCCACATTTGAGCCATTATTACGTTTCAATAATTGCCCTGTTACCCTTACTGATTGTCACAAACATCTCGGACTACACTTACAAACCAACCTAGGCTGGGACAAACATATAGCGGACATTTGTAAAAAAGTAAACGCAAGACTCTCACAACTCCGGAAATTGAAATTTATGCTCCCAAGGAAAACCTTAGAGCAAATTTATTTAGTGTTTATACTTCCACTTTTGGACTATGGAGATATTGTATGGGATTGCGCCCCCCGACTACTTATTAAAAAGAATCGATAGACTCCAGTTCGACGCTGCCAGAATAATAACAGGGTTAAACCGTTCAACTTCGTCCGATTCAGTTTTACTTGAACTTGGTTGGAAAACATTGGGTGACCGAAGAAGGTTCCACAGACTCTGTACTATGTATAAGATTATTAATCACGAATCACCCGAGTTCCTATTCGAACATCTTCCAACGCGTATTGGTGACAGTGCGTCGTATAATCCTCGGAATGCTTCTGATTATAATTCATTCTTGTGTAGGACGGAACACTTCAAAAAGTCATTTTTTCCTTCAACATTAGAATTGTGGAACCGTCTTCCCAGAACCGCCAAAGATGCATCTACCCTAAGTGAATTTAAGCAGCACTTTTCATCTAGCGACCCTGTACCCAAACCTCCAGTTTATTTCCTGGCTGGAAATAGAAAAGCAAATATTCTGCATTGTAGATTACGCAATGGTTGCAGCGATCTAAACCAGGACAAATTCCTTAACTACATTTGCGCAGACCCACACTGTGAATGCGGTCACGAATCCGAAAATGCCAGCCATTTCGTTTTTAATTGTCCTAAGTATCATACTCAGCGGCTCGTAATGATAAATGCCATAAGTTTCTGCAATATAACTTGTGTTAATGATTTGCTCTATGGAATTACAAATTTGTCGGTATCGCAGAATGTTTTATTATTTCAAAAAGTACAATCTTTCATAATTACTAGCAGGCGTTTTGCTTGATCAGCATCATATTACGATACGGCGAATCACATTCAACAGTCTTTTCGAAAACTATGCACCCCCTCTGCCATCAAGGTATGCTACTTGACGATAGCCTGTTCACCTTTTACCTTTCACCTTTTACCTCTCATCTTCTTTTCACTTCCTCCTTTCGCTAAATTATCAGTTCAAATTTCGTTTGTAGTTCGTATTTTGTGTAATCAGTTTATTCTATGTTCTTGCCGCATTATAATAAGTTATTCTTTGTACGGGAAAGGAGTTTGTTTAAGGTGTATAACTTGTTCTCCGATCCTTTTGCATTTATGGCAATAAAATATGTTTAAACTAAACTAAACTAAAGCCTGGTCCGCACTAGTCCCCCCAAACACTGGTCCTCATTTGTCCTCAAACACTGGTCCCTACTGGTCCTCAAATACCCGTATGTGCTGCATGTCTTGAGCGCACATTGTTCACTTGCACTCAGGCACAATTTGCATGTGCTGCATGTGCTGCTAGACCTGTAACAGAGATAGAAACGGGGATTTTGAATTGACCTGGCATAACAAAATTCGAGCCTCCATAAAACATCCCTGTCCAAAATGAGGTTTTACCAAGTCCGTTTCGGTAGTTTGGGTGGATTTTGTTGATTTGGAGGGATTATCAGGATTATTTGGGTAATTATCTAGGGAAGTCGTTCAAAAAAAAGTACTCGGCTTCAATCGAACACGACCTTTTAAGGGTCTATATCACTACATGCTACTCCAAACAGGTCCGTTTCGGTTACAAGGGTACTTTCCGGTGATTTACGGGCATTTTCGGGCTTATTTAGGCAATTCTAGGAATCGGGAAATTACTCTTGTACAAAGGAACATGCCCTCCGAACATACCCCTATCCTATAAGAAGCCTTTGAGTAACATAGCAACCACGTGCCACCATAGAAACAAAGATGGCGGCCTCCTGCATACAAAATGGGCGTCGGAAACACGTATCACCCTAACAACATGAGCTGCACATGCGCACTCACATCATCCATCTCCACGACAATGACGTCACAACATGGCCGCTCACCTGGACTACCATGAAAACCACGTAATACCACAATACATTGCGGTATGACGTCACATGAGATCCCCCAAATGAGATCCCCCAGATGAGGCCCGAAAAACACATCTCCTACTACTATTATACCGTTGTCCCTGGATCGTTCGATTTTTTTTCCTGTAATAAGTTTTTTATCCCGTCTTCTTTTATAATGTGCAGGTGATTTCAGGTAATTGTAAAGACAGTTGAACAGTTTTTGTTTTGGATTCAACAATCGACCTGTCTAGCATGTAGAATTCACTATAATTGGGGAGAATTCGCCCCTAACAGGTCGGACTAATCCAAGTTAAAAAAAAAACAACAACACAATGATATGTTCGCTAATTCAATAAATAAAAAGCGTCCGGTCGAATTCATTAAATTCCAGTCGAAGTCACTTTCGACCCAAGTCACCAAAGATGAGTTGAAGTGACACTTGTACATAAAAAAACAGCGTTCCGGTTCCGCAAAGGATGAGGACACTGAAGTCTGGTTTGGTGGTCATTTTGTTTTGAAATAGTAACTCCCGAATTCTAACGGAAGAACCCGCAGGTATGAGAAACGAACAGCTAACTTAAATCATCCCAGCAACATCTGCAGTGAATGGTGTGGTTAACACACAAACAGTTTTGCTAAGGTGAATTCACCATCCAAATGTTTGTCAATTCGTATATCTGTGCATATAGTTGGAACTTCATATCAGTTGTGAGGGGCGTTACTAAGGCTCGCTTGAAGCCTAATTTGCAAGCGGCCAAAACATTAAAGACATTTCGTTGATTACCGCATATCAGTGATACACACAAGGGGAAGTCTCTATAAGCCCACATCGATTCACTCTTGACTAGCGCTGAATAGCGCTCATTTCATCGCATTGTTCTCAGTGTGTCAAGGAATTCAGTGTTTGAGCTGTGGACCCACCGAAAACATGTTATGGGGACAATATCTCTTACAACAGGGGCAAATGAAATTTTTGGAGGGGGGGGGGGGTGCAATTTGGCGGGGGAAAGTTGGAGTAACTAGGGAGAACCACCGAGTAGTGGTAATCAGCTGTCAGGACTTTTCAACGCGATAACAGCACTCAGGCAGGGATTCGGGTCCAGATCGCGTAGAAGACCACCACGGAGTTTCTACTGGAGTAAGCAAGGTAAACTGAAGAAGTGACCTGAGTTAGATCCGTACTCACGAACTCTCGATAACAACTTGTCCGACGAGCTATAACCATTCGGTGTCATCCAAACGGGAAGAAACCCGCAATATATGGATAAAATTCCCCGATAGGAGTGCATAGACCATACCCCTAATCATTTTAGTTGGTGTTTTCGTCTGAATTTTTAAATGATTCTAAATTTTTTGTTTGAAGGGGAATGTACGGAAGCCTATTAGCTTCACGTCGTTTTTAATTATTAAATTGTAACTACAATTTATTAAATTGTAACTACAATTTAGCTATATTGCAGTTACAATTTATTAAATTGTAAGTACAATTTAGCTAAATTGTAACTACAATTTATTAAATTGTAACTACAATTTAGCTAAATTGTAACTACAATTTATTAAATTGTAACTACAATTTCGCTAAATTGTAGGTACAATTTATTAAATTGTAGCTACAATTTAATAACTAAAAACGACGTGAAGCTAATAGGCTTCCGTAGTACGGGTTTATGCCATTAACTTAGTTTATTCTGTACTCAATGCGAATGGAAGACAATAAAAAGTTCTTCAAAAATGAAAAAAAAACAGTTTTTGTCTCAAATACATAGCTTATGACCTCTCATTGGAATGAGCTTATCAAGCTCGTTCCAATGAAGGGTTATAAGTAGAACCCTGCGAATATTGAATTTAGCTCAAATATCGACTCAAAAAAAAAATTGACTCGAACAAATATCAAACTCGAATATTTAACATGGTGAAAACAAAATTACAGTTGAGTGTGATGTTCTTATATGAAGAATGAGAGGTACATGTATGAAGAATGAGTTTGTATGACCCTGTAGCCCACCCAGTCTGTCTTTCAACTATGGAAAATTCAATATACATTTTGATATTATGACAGTTTATTAGCATCTCGGCATAAATGATCATGATCTTCGGCTTGGCTCACTATCAGTCATGGGCTTGGGAATCAAATATCAAAGGGATGCTATTAGGGATTGTGCGCTAATAATCATTTGTGCTGGATCGCTAATAAACTGTAACTATTATTACTGTACAATACAGCAGTTGATACCAGTAACCACTGACAGTACGTTTCATGGCTTTTGCCGTGACAGTGGCAGGCTGATAATCGCAGGTTTTCTGTAATTATCCGTAGTTAGCAAGTGTTTTGTATGTCGTATAAATTCACAGAATTAGAAATGGAATTTTAATGGATGGAAGTCTTGGAATATTAGCGGTAAATTAATGTGCTAATGTTACATTAATAATGTGTTTATTACTTTGTCTTGCTCATGGCATACATGCATGATGCTAGTCTTCCAGCTTGTTTTATGCCCAGCCCAGGCCATTGAATGATTCTCAATCATGCGCGTTACATTATATGCAATATTTGAAACTAATATTCAACCTTTCTTTTTATCCCCTGCCGATGAAGTCGGGAGGGGGATATTGAAGTGGTGTTCGTCCATCCGTCACAAACCTTATCCGGCTAACTCCTACAGTTTTCATTGGGTTTTTATGAAACTTGGTGGTGTGAAGTATCAGTATGAAGTGTAGATGTGGATGTGTTCAGGAATTTTTGATCCAATGAATTTTGCGCAGTTACGGCCCTTGGTAATAGCCAAATTTCTGTCACAAATGCTTGTCCGGCTAACTCTTCCTACAGTTTTCATTGGATTGTTATGAATCTTGGTGTGAAGTATCAGTATGAAATGTAGATGTGCATGTTGGCAGGAATTTCCGATGCAACTAAAGTAGGTGATAATTGAGAATACGAGCTCACCTGTACATGTACGTGTACATGTACACCTCCATAGGATTTAGTGTTAAAATCGTGTACGTGTACAAGATTTTAACGGTTTTTTAGGGTGAGCTCGAATTTTTTTAACACTGAATTGTATCCTAGACGCCCGTAGTTTTACGTACACGTACATGTACCGTTTTGATTGAAATCGGCATATGAGTTTTCCCCATAGGATTCAGTGTTAAATTGCGAGCAAAAAAACGTTTTGAGAATTCGAACACATCATCTTGCCGATTCTAACAATCCGTGTCCGTACACGATTTTAACACTGAAACCCTATGGAGGCGTACACGGAGATCCACTAGCGGATTTTAGGTCGGAAATCGACTCGTGTGAAGAGGTTGTGTTCGAACTCTGAAACCCACTGTCGCGTTTCTCGAAGTGAGACTAGCACACGTTATTGCGAGGTGATCTTGATAAACACTTGATGGAAATGTTTTGAATGAAGAGTGTTGCCAGGTGTTAGAATCCGCAAACCCACTGTCACGTTTTTGATTGATATATATAGGAGAGAAAAAAAATATATAAATAATAGTTATTTAGAAAAATAAATATATCAAATCGAATAGATAATAAAAAAAAATACGAAAATCATGTGCACTTCCCAGACTATGAGAGCGAGGATTCTTTTAAACATGCTGATGAGAGCATACGCAATCTGCGTGAACGAAGAACTACGTTCCATCTTGTTAGAACGATGCGTTGGATGTCGGGATCATCTAGACTTCGATCACGAGAATCATTCGTGTCTGACGATGGAAAGGGAAGATATGGTCATCATGTATTTCGAACCGGCGTTCGAACGCGTTAGATTCAACGATGTGATCACGTTTTGGAAGAGATTAGTCTTCTGTAAGAATGAAGACAAGCCTACAGTTTCGGAAGAACTGAAATCGGTGCGTAAAAGTCTGACTTTAGAAGACAAGGGATGCATCAAGAAATTATTGCTGAATGAAGCATACGTCTAAGTTTTTTTCGTTGATATAAAATAAGGGAGAGTAGAAAATAAAAATAAATACACACATAAAATTTTTTATCTAATATTAGAAAGAAAAAATACAAAAATGAGAACCAGAAATAAATTGTATCCGACGTTAGTGGACGACGAGGATTTGAAGCCAATTGACGTTTTGCCGATGGCACCGTCGCTAGAAGAAAGAGAAAGAGGAGAGAGGTATCGCATCGATCAAATCAATAGAATCCAAGAGTATCTAACTCGAGAGAGAGATTCTCGTCATTCCCTCAAAAAGAAGTATTTGCGTTTCGTGAAATTCGTCAACGCGATTGACACGACACTCATCACGATTTCCATGGGTTTACACGCGGCCGGCATCGGATTGTTGTCGACTGCAGTCGGCATTCCGATCGTGTTGACCGTAGAAGGAGTGGCTCTCACCGCCGGATTGTTTAGCACACTCTGAAACTTTTTGAGTAGGAAATTATATCTGAAGGCGAGGAAACACGACAAGATTCGCGTCTTGGCCGACTCCAAGATCGACACGATATCCGAAATGATCTCTATGGCATTGAAAGATGGTAGGATATCGGACGGAGAATACTTCGCGATATTGAGCGAGAAAACGAAATACGATGCTATGAAAGAAGCCGTGAGAATCAAGACTTGTCAGATCATCAAGGAAGAGATGAAGGATTCTCTCGTGGAAAAGGGGAGGAAAGAGGCCAGGGAGGAATTCAGTAAGATGATAGAACTCAAGAGCAGCGATTGAAAAAAAAATATATATAATAAGAACAGAATTAATTATTAAATTTATATATAAAATAAAAAAGAAATTAATTTAAATAACTCTTAAAAATGTATTGCGTAAAGTGTAAGAGAGTTACCGAGACGAGTAATTCTAGAGAAGTGCGAACTAAAAATGACAGACAGAATTTGCGACGTGTGTGGTTCTGTCAAGACTAGATTCGTCAAAAAAAAAGAATGCGAGCAAAGGTAAAGGCATCGTGAATAAAATGATCAATAATCTACCTTTCGAAATGCATCTGCCCGGTCAAAGTTTCACGGGACCCGGAACGGAATTGAACAAGAGACTCAATGCCGATCTGACTCCCAAATCTTGGAGCAAACCTGTGAATAGGGTGGATGCAGCCGCGTATGATCACGATCTGTGCTACGTCGAACATCCTGACACCAAGACTCGCAATGACGTCTGCGATAAAAACATGTTGGGGAAATTGAGAGGCATATCGAATCCGACCAGGAGAGAGAAGATGGAACGTTCGCTGGTCGGCAATCTGATCGGTGCGAAACGTCGATTCGGATGGGGCATTCCAAAAAAAAAGCGCATCTGAAAAGAAGAAGAAACGATTATTGACGAGCGAATTGGCCGAGGAGTTACACAAACCCATAGTGCGTAAATTTTGAAAGAGAAGGGTGTTCGTGAAGGGTCTGGATGATATTTGGTCTGCCGACTTGGTCGACATGAGATCGTTTTCGAGGTGGAACGAGGGCGTCAAATATCTATTGACGGTCATCGACGTGTTTTCCAAATACAGTTGGATCAGAGCTTTGAAGAATAAATCGGGACCTTGCGTCGCCGAGGCTCTGAAGAGCGTGTTCGACTCGTCTTCTCGAAAACCGAGTAAATTGTGGGTGGATAAGGGAAAGGAATTCTACAACAAGCACGTTCATCGATTGGTAGACCGCTACTCGATTGAAAACGAAGAGAAAGCCAGCATGGTGGATCGTTGGAATCGAACAATGAAGGAAAAGATGCACAGATACTTCACGGCGAATTCGACCAAGAAATACATATACGCTCTGAACGGTCTGGTCAAAGATTACAACAACACGCGACACAGATCGATCAAGATGACTCCCGCGGAAGCTAGCGATCCTCGAAACGAAAAACGAGTCTACGCGAATCTATATCCTGAGAGATCTAAGATCAGGAAGAAGTCAAGAACGCCGAAATTTGCAGTTGGTGATCGAGTGAGAATCTACGCTTATAAGAAGCACTTCAAAAAGGGTTATACTCCTTGATGGACCTCAGAAATCTTCGTGATAATCAAAATATTTCACACCGATCCGGTGACATACGAAATCGAAGCTTTGGATGCAGAAGAGATCATTGGAAAGTTTTACGAACAACAATTACAGAAGACGAAGTTCTGATAAAGAAAACAAAATTTTTTTTATTTACTCTCTTTAACATTTTCTTGTTTACACACATATATATAAGAGAGAAAAAAATAATAAAAAATAATTAAAAACTATTTTTAGATAAAGAAAGAAGCAAGTTAATTAAATAAACAAAAAACTAAAATCCTTTAAAATGACAAATATACTAGATATAGCACAAAGCATAGTGAAAGATGAAAGTATTCAAGAATATGAGGTTCACGAATACGAACCGGTAACCGGAACGAGTTTGAACCATGCGGGAGAGATAAGAATCAACGTCGAAACTCAAGATCTATTCGTACATCCTAGTGAGAGTTACATAGTGGTGCAGGGACATCTCACCAAGGAAGATGGGAGCGACTACGCCGACGACGACATGGTTACTCTAGCCAATAATGGCATCATGCATCTATTCAGTAATATAAAATACATGTTATCCGGACAAGAGATAGAATCTAGGACTATCCGTATACAGTTGTGTTTTATTTGTACAAAGTGGAACAAAGTCACGGAAGACAAGCCCTTCTCGCACCTGAGAATCCGGAATGGTAATCATGACGTTTTCTTGTCTGCTGCTTTTTGTGAGCATCCTGGAAGTGGTCTTTGTCTCCATAGAATAGCAGATCTACTGCCTTGTCCCGCACCACTCTATGGTTTTTGAAGATCATGTCGCCTGGCTGTCGCTGCTGTCCGCGCAGGTCCCATCCACGACAGCCGGAGAAAGTTTTTATGCAGCCCCTGGAATAGGGTACAATCTGGCTTAAGTTGAATGAGCGTCTTTGTCATGGCGGGGACGGAGAAAGGAGGAGGGTGGTATCCACGGTTGGGGAAGAATAATTCAAGGCTGTCATACACATGTAATTCTGCAACACTGTGGAGTCATGCAATGTAAACCGCTGGACCATACAGTCACACACCTGCAACTCACTACATTATGCAGCTACACGCAAGCAATTCGCTACGTTATGCTATATTATGCATACTGTAGTGAGTTGGACGTGTGTGACTGACTGTATGACAGCTTTGTATTATGTGTTGCAGATGTGTGATTGTAGCGTCCCGGTGTACCAAGTTATCTTCGCCCCTGGTTATCTTTCCCCAACCTGGTTATCTCCGCCCCCCCCACGCCCCCACCATGACAAAAATGTTTTTCGCGCATTGGCATTATTTGATGATGGAATGGCAAGAAAAATAAATTTTTCCAGAATATTGAGTTTTTTTTCAAGTCAAACCTGGATATCTTGCCCCCCATCCAGTAGCCGACCTGTGACAAACATTCGACATTAATTGATAATGAAATGGTGAGCGAAATCGATTTGGGGTAGAAGAATTGGTTTCGGATGGAAACACTGAGTTGGGGTTGGTTGGAATGACAGGGGGGGGGGGGGGGGGATATACAGGCCAGGATACACCCCTCCCCTGTCCCACACACCATGACAAAAATATTGTTTCCAACATTTGACATTTTTCGATAATAAAATGGCGAAAATGAGCAAACAATTTCTTTCTGATATAAACACTGAGTTATTTTTGTCGCTATATGATAAATCAGTGATATGTTTGGGTTTTTGTTGGTAATAATGATCTGGGTGGGGGCAGGAGATATCCAGGCTTGATATCTCACTCTTCTAACCTTCCAATGCAACCATCCCTGACTCAGAGTTTGTTTACATCTGTAAATGTGTTTCTCACACCATTACATGACAATATGAACCAAAATAGTGGAGAAAATATTGAGATGATTTTTTGTCATAGTTCGGTTGCTGGGTGGGGTAAGATATTCAGGTTGAACTTGAAAAACAAGAACAAAAATCTGCACAAAACATTTTACTCGTCTTTTCATCATCAAATAATGTCAAATCAATCCAATAAATGGCCATGGATAGGAAGGGAGAAGATATCAAGGGTAGGGGAAAGTCATCCTGAGATATCCCCCTTGGAGGTGGGGGTGGGGGTGGGGAGATATCTTGTTACACAGGCTTACATATGTGCGACTACATAATCTGATGTTGTGGGTTACATGTGTATAGCGAAACAAACTCATTCGAGATGTTGTTTGATTTGTAAATGGGTGTTCAGGAAACATCTGAGAAGTGTGTTTTGGCTCTAAAAGACAGCTTCAATGCCCCACCCCGCACCGCTTTATGGCTTGTGAGAACCATGTTGCCTAGCTGCCACTGCCCCACAGCCCGGTCCCATGCAAGACAGTCGAGTTGTGCTTTACGCATCTCATGGCATAGTAGACACCGAAGCCATGTAAATTCATTTTCGTGGCTGGCTGAAGGAATATATGGCTGGCTAGCCAGCTCAGCTGGCTAAGTTTTAACTTTAACGGCTGGCGGCTCATAGCGACTCAGCTGACTGAGAGGTGTAAAACACGGCTATCCCAGATTGGTGGAATGAAACAAAACTAAAATGCTCTAGAAAGGCAGATGTATAAATCTTACGAAGGTAGACTAATTGGAATTAGGGCAAGGGAATCGACATATGGAGACATTTTTCTAACGTTTAATCATTTTACTTAACGTAACCGTCAAAACCGGCCAGTGCGAAACTTTTTTTGAAAATATTTTCATTTTTGCTTCCAAAACATGGGTTATGACCCATCACTGGAACGAGCTCGTCGCGCACGTTCCAATGAGGGGTCATAACCCATGTTTTGGAAGCAAAAAATGAAAATTGTTAGTTACAGGAGAATTTTTTTACGAGTGTCGTCTGCTACTGGCGTTAGGTGAAGAGTTAATTATGAAATTTTGACAATTTACACGGCTTAAGCCGGTGTAAAAGGAATGGAAGTCCGTAGGAACGTTAGTCCCTCTGGACTATTATTCCGCGGAATTATAGTCCTAGGTCTAACATTTCTAGGAATAGTAGTCGGACTACTATTCCTAGAAATGTTAGACCTAGGACTATAATTCCGCGGAATAATAGTCCAGAGGGACTAATTTTCCTACGGACTTCCATTCCTGTAACACCGGCGCAAAATTTCGTGGCGGTTGATTTATAATACGGGTGGCTGACGAAAAATGTGGCTGGCGGTGGCTTACGAAAAATATAGCTGGCGGCGGCTTGTGGCGGCGGCTTCGGTGTCTATGGCATAGGACGATACCTGACTTGAGTCGGAGGGCCTTCTTAAAGGTTTTAAGACATTCATCCGTTGCCAAGTGATCAACCTCGACATCCTCATAGTTATTCACTGAGCACTTGTGGGGCATCTCACCGGAAACGGGCTGTGCTTTACCATGAACACCACAAAATACCTAATTATATCACTGCCTGGCCAACCAGTAAATATGTGCATGGCGGGTTGGGGGAAATGCATAGGTGTGATTGAATGCCTGTGAATTGTGGGTGGCTGCTCGATGTGGTGGTAGCATAATATGCCAAATTGAATATCTGCGATGGTTTGATAATTATGACATGCTGCAGTGAACTGCATTAACATGGTTACATAGTGTAGTGGGTCTCAGTTGTGCCATGGCATGGCCTAGTTTTTCACAATCTGTGATTTCATAGTGTTGTACATTTCATATGTATGTCAGCTTTCTTTTCTGTGTTAAATGTGTAAGGCAATAGTGTACAGGGTTACACGCCCACAACTGCTTGGCATACTATTGTGTCTTACTTGTGCAAAGCGGATCAGAGTCACGGAAGACAAGCCCCTCTCGCACCTGAGAACTCAGAATGGTGATCATGACGCTTTCTTTTTTGCTGCTTTTCTGGGCATCCCAGAAGTGGTCTTTGTCTCTGTGGAATAGCAGCTCTAGTGCCTTGTCCCGCCCCTCTCTATGGCTTTCGAAGATCATGTAGCCTGGCTGCCGCTGCTGCCCATCCAACACAACCCAGGAGAGATTTACGCATTCCTTGGCGTAAGCTACTATCTGGCTTGTATTGGATGGCCTTCTTTTGAGGTTTTAAATATTCATCATGTGGTCAATCTCGACCTCCTCATAGAAAACCAAATGCAGCCTAAGCAGTTATGGAGTACCTCACCGTCAGTGGACGGTAGTGTACCCTGATCACCACAACATACATGATAATTTCACTGTGTAACAAACAAATACACATGTGGATTTGTATGGCAGGAGTTTGGAAATGCATAGGTGTGACCATACCATTGTGAATTGCAAGAACGTGGTTGCTCATTGTAGTGGCTGGATAGTGTAGTGATTTGCGTGTATGCAACAGCATAGTATTAGTATGGTATATCATAGTGTAGTAAATAGCACGTGCGTGGCTGCATAGTGTATTGGGTTGCATGTGTGTGACTGTGGGGTCTAGTGGGTTATATTGTGTGTCTTCATAGTGTAGTAGATTTGATGTGGGTGGCGGCTCTGTATTCGTGTTACATGTGTAACTTCATAGTGCTCCTGATTACATATCGTCCCCTGAGTTCCAGTGTGTTCTATGTGCCTACTGGCACATAGAACACATTGGAACTCAGGGGACGATATGTGCACTGCAGAGTGTACTGTTGTGTGCTACACGTATAAAGATGGCATTATTAACCCCATTGTATCTTGATGAACTGACAGGATGGCAGACTTGACAAAATCGTGTGTTAGTGCAGTCGGGAAGACAGGAACCGTCGTATTAGTCAGGGCCAAAAGTCCAGCTTTACATATCGTACATCTTCTTACCAAAGACGATCACAGTGTTATTGTACGTGGACAGACAAGTTGTGGGAAAACCTTCCATCCTTGACTTGCTGGAATTGTCACGTGAATATGGCAGATACTGTGAAGTCTTTCAACATATAGTGTTTTTTTTACCCCACCGTGATTGTGTAAACGGTACACTGTTGTAGTGTATAGGTGGTCCCGAAAAGGTCCATCGATGGTAGCTTGGTAGTTGCTTGGGCGTGGCTGGTGGACGGAATGGGCTCCGCCGACTGGTCCTCCTGTTCTTCTGCTTCACGGGTCATTTGTCGGCTATTTCTACACCCAAACGCAGTTTTGCCCAAAATAACAATTATGTACAATGGTCACTCGGGCTATTGCCCCAGTCGATTAGGAGACCAAGACAACTTTCAGGTCGATGGCTCCATTGTGGTCTGCTCCACATGGAGGGTTGAGGCAGAACATCCGATCAACGTTGGCGATATACACATCTAGTATTGAGATCCATGCAGGGCGCGTAGCCCTCGTCCACCAAATGACAGAGGTGAGGGCAGCACAACTCTTTAAGATCTCGGGGGTGGGGGAGCTAATATATCCTGAACATGAAGTTCTTGTAGGAGCAGGACGAACGACCGACCGGCCAAGCATGCATAGATCCCAACCACGATATTAATTGCGCGATGGTACTTCTTGTTGAGCTTTTGGCGTTCCAGTTTTTCGCCTTCGCGTCGCAGTTGAAGTTCGCTGATTTCCTGGTGTCGTCCCTTTATTCTGAAGACCCAATACTCCTAAGGTCCAATACTCCGAAGGTCCGACACTCAGAAGGCCCAGTAGTCCGAAGACCCAATACTCAGAAGGTTCAATACTCCGAAGGTCCGATATTCTGAAGACCCAATACTCCGAAGGTCCGATACTCCGAAGGTCCTATATTCCGAAGTCCCAATACTCCGAAGGTCCGATACTCCGAAGACCCAATACTCCGAAGATCCCATACTACGAAGACCCAATACTCCGAAGGTCCCATACTACGAAGACCCAATACTCCGAAGGTCCCGTACTCCGAAGGCTCAATACTCCGAAGAATATAGTTGGATAACCCATAAGTTTTTAATTACATTATTGCGTACGGATGGTTTCATGCCCTCAAGTTGTTAGTACTGTTAAACTACCTGAGAAAACCCATTTCTCGAGTTGCGCATTCCTGGGGTTTAGGATCTGTGGGCGCCCCAAAATACCCAAATAACATTTTTAATCACACTTCCGCATACGTTCACGAGTTTCGTCTCGAACATTGTCTAATGTGCACTGATCACAAAAATGGTACTTAAGAAACAATTTTCCTGGCGTTTTCAGATTAGAAGGGGCCCTTCGTGCCCCCCCCCCCCCCCCCCCCCACCAACCACCACCAAGTTCCTCACATTGATTCCCCACTGTCCGAATGTGTTTTCGCAGAAGGAACATTTCCTATCACCAGGTCGCATATGGGACAGCCATGAACATTGCTTCCACCCCCCCCCCCCAGAAGAAACGGGTATTCGCCCCCATCCTCATAAATGACCTTGCGGAGGTCAGAAGAGGAACGGTAAGGGAGACGCGACCCTGAGAAATTGAGGGTATGGGAACAGGAGCAATCAGTCATTGAGAAGGTAACCGATAGCTTTGCTATGCCAGGCTGTTGTGCCGGAGGAGAGCCCACTGTTCAAATGTATCAAGGAGGTACAGCTGATGCTGGAAGGCAGAGTCCATCGGTATTATTAGTGCATGCGCCATAAATTTTCCCCACTTCGGGAGAAGAGATACATTTCGGTATACCCAGGATATGTGTCGGGGGGGGGGGGGGAATGCGCATGTTAAGGGTGACACGATATGCAGCAGACTTGTGATAAGGCGCGGCCACAATGAACGTATAACAGCCTGCGATTGACCATGTACAGATAGATCGAGGGTTCGGAGTTCCCCCTGGTGAGCGTGAGGGTGGATACCCCTTTCTTCTGCGGGGATGTGGAAGCAATGTGCATGGAAGCTCCCATCTACGACCTAGCGGTGGGGAATGTTCCTGGGCGAGAACACACCGGACGGGAGGTGGCCAACGCAGGGAACTCCAAGGGGAGGCTTCAGGTTACCAGAGTCAAACAAACAAACGGGCCATTGGATGTGCATTGGAAGAAGGTGAAGGGTCTTCGTAGAAAATAGAGGGGAACCAGAACGGAGCACACATCCTTGAGGAGATCCTGGGTATGATCAATAAGGGGGAGTCAGTGGTACGGGTCAGTATATATGTGCTGGCTCCCCAAGGGGGGTATGGACAAGTAACACGCGCTTGTGGCTGGGCAACGCTGTTCTACCTTGAAGGTCCAAAGTGGATAATTGGGAGAACCCGCATATAGGGGTCAAAAAACGAAAGAGGTTGAAGGTAGGGGGCCGGGCCATCGGGAAAAAGTGGAGCACATCCAACCCGAACAACGCTGCGGGGTGTGTTTAGGCTGTGGACACCTAAAACTGAAGGGACTCGTGTAGATTGGTCGGGGTCGCAGATAGTTCAAGGGAGTCCATAAGGTCCGAAGGCAACAAGAGGTTAGTAAATGGGTTGCTTTCGGAAAGCCGACTTGGGTCAGAACAGGAACCGTTTCATAAGAAACAGAGAAGAACTCAGTGTGAGCATGTGTGTGGATGGTAGTATTTATAACGTAATTTCGCGATACTCCTCTTGTAATTACACGTTAAGAATTCCGTTATTATGCGTTAGTATCTCGTTGTTACGCCTCAATTATCTCGTTATTACGTTTTAGTATCTGGTAATTACGCGCTAGTTATCCCGTAATTACTCGTTATTGCATGCGGTAAATAAAAAAAGCTTGTTACCTTAGGACACTTTCAGAGTAACGGACCTACGGATTATCGGACCTTCGGAGTAATAGGTCGTCGGAATATAGAACCTTCGGAGTATTAGACCTTCGGAGTACTGAACCTTCGGAGTATTGGACCTTCGGACTATTGGACCTTCGGAGTATTGGACCTTCGGACTATTGGGCGGGCCTTCGGAGTATTGGACCTTCTGAGTATCGGGCCTTCGGAGTATTAGACCTTCTGAATATCGGACCTTCGGAGTATTGGATCTTCAGAATAAAGGGACGTAACCGATTTCCTCTGAACAAAAAGAGAGCCCATGGGGTTTAAAATACACTACCGCATATACGGAAGGTTTGATGCCCTCAGGTTGTTAGTACCGTTAAACTATTGAATAAAGCATTTTTTAAATTGTGCATTCCGGGCGTTTAGGAGATCGCGTACGTCTACGATTTTCGGCTTTAACATTGTCCAATGTTTACTGATCACAAAAATGTAACTTAAGAAATAAACTTTCCTGGCGTTTTCAGATAATAGGTGGTCACTACCGGCCAATTTGTATTTATAATTACACTTTTGCGTCGACAATGTAACTCGGCACAATATTAGCACCACGTTCAGAAAACACTTCGTATAAAATGAAAATCACTGGCGGTTTCAGATAAGAAGGGGTGTATTCCGCCGTGGAGCAATGTATATCAAATTTACACGTATATACAACAGCTCCAATGCCTACTTGAGATGAATTGCGGCTATCAAGAAATTTGCCGAAGCTTCTAATTTCTTTGAAGGTAAAGGCCGGTTTTGCTAACATATTTACCTCCCAGCACCAGACTTCATGCTACAATCAAAGTGTGGTGTTTTTGCACCAAATGCGGCCAACCAGACGTTTTTTATCACGACAGGATATTGGACGCCAGACGTATAAATATCCCCTGAAAGATGTCGATGTTGTCAATCGCTACAGAGAGGGTTAGCCTTTAACCTCAAACGATTCAGGTGAGGTGGCTAGTAGCCTGTATCGCATCTGTATAATCACGAGCCACCGAGCGGTCACAAACTACTTCAGGTGATGACTGAGCGAGAGAGGTAATTTAGCGTATATATGGCCGAGCGGAGGAGGGGCGGTTTGTGACGCCCTCCCATACCCAAAATGTTTTCGGAAATTTTCGGCTCGTCGGGAAAATTTGGAGATTTTTCATACGAGGAGCTGTACATATAGGGGAGATGATGAGAAGAGAATATCCCATCTCATCGTTGGGATTGGATGTGGGGGGGGGGGGGGGGGGCGTCTCCCCATGGAATATGGTCCTAAATTACAAAACGCTTTATCCTTGATACTTAGGCCTTTGGAAGGAGTTGGAAGTAGGTGTTGTAATAGGCGGAGTTAATGATTTTCCGCCGCCGTTAACGATATAGGCCCTATGTTCCGAGTTGACAGATACACTACACCTATACGTCACAATGCCAAAAATCCCACCCTCCATCTGCCCATGTGTGAGAGCTCTGTCGCCTTAAAGCCGTGATGGTGTGCCCAATCTGAGCGTACATCAGCCCTACTTTTTGGTTACAGTCAAGCGATGCGAGGCGCAAATTGTCCTTGTTTTGTCCATGATTCTCGACCACTCTATTTACATTAAAGTATTTCGTGTCCTGGGAAAAGCTATTTGTCTCTTTGAAAAAGCATCGCTTTACGGCTTTTGGAATCATGTTGCCTGGCTTCCACAGCCCCACAGACCGGGACAACCGGGAAAAGATTTACTCATCTCTTACAACCCAAATCTGACTTGAGTGTCGGGAATGCCGTTCTTAATGGTTTGAAGGGATTCGCCATTTGCCCTGTGACCAACATTGTCTTCTCATTGTTGTTTACGTACGACATAAGCAATTATGGAACAATTCACCGGCAGTGTGCGGCAGTTTAACCTGGCCAAAACAACATACTGCGGGGGAGGGTGGAGCTAGTTTTTACTCTGTTTTGCTTGACAATTTTTTTTTAAAAATGTGTGTTGTTAAGGAGGTTTCGCAATAGTTTGGAGAATTCGTCGGAAATTTCCAGAGTTTAGCCTCCACACCCCCAAGCCCAAACCTCAAGTAGTTGCCATGTATACCGACATTCTGACACACTGGGCCTGGCTCCACCACTTCCCTTACATCTTTTAGTGTAGACCCTAAATGCCTGACGTTTGTCGACGATCAGTGGAACGCAGTAGGAAGCATTCTGCTGGGACATTTACTGTTCGAGCCAGACTCAACATATATTAATAGGTGTTGGAAGTACCAATTCGTGATACTTTTCTCTGTCCATGAGAGGTGCCACGGAGCAGGACGTTCACATAATAGGAGTGATGGCATCCAGATATTGCAGAGTGAATATATTCAGAAGTTTAAAAAAAATTATATTCAGGCCATGTCGATAATAAAGTTCTCAACAATATTAGAAAAGCTTGTCGACACTTTGGAAAACGCTCTTCTGTCAGCGTCAGAAAGATTCAATGCACATGTTATCAAATTAAGAACCTTGTTGATTACAATCAAATGTAGACGATTACATGTGTGTGTTCCTATCTGTAGTGAGTTTCGAGGTTTTTTCACAGCAGTTGATTGCATGTGTGTTCCAACTTTGTGTTACTGTGTAGTGAGATACACCCCAAAATTCACATAGCGAAAAATCAATCAGGTGCCAAAATCCAATAGATAGTCAGATAGCCAAGGAGACGCCCTTTCGTATTCGGCGCTTATTTCATCCCAATAATTCAGTTTTGATACTGTAGTCATTTGCCGGTGTAAAAGTTGGTGTAGTGATTTCCATGCGTATACACGTATGTGTGTGTGTGTGTGTATGTGTGTGGGGGGGGGGGGGGGGGACCTATATTGAAACCTGGCCTGTATTACTAGCTGGAACATACACATATCAACTTTGGTTGAAAGCAAATAATCCAAACTGGAGTTATCAATCGGAAACCACTTGTTTACAGACAGATGGATGGACCGACAGATGGACGGACGAAAGTCATGACTATAGACCTGACTATAAACAGTAAAGCTAAAAATGCATTTTGTACCAAAGAAAAAATATTGCATGAATGGCCCTGGGTGAGGAGGAGGTGGGGTGGGGGGTCAGGGGTTGGGGAGAGTGGGGGTGTGTTAGGGGAGTCCATTTTTTCCCCACATGTGGTCAATCTAAATCCTTCAGAATGCATTTTGAGCAGAGGAAAAAAAAACCTAACTGGCACCACGGGGGTGGGTGGTGGTGTTTGTCTGGGTTTTTATCCACAAACTTTAACCAAAACTGTAAAAAAGCATTTTTCACGAAAGCAAAAAAAGTACCTAATTGCCCCGAGGGGGGTGGGGGTTGGGAGTGGGTGGAGGGGGGGGGGGTATGTAAGTTTAAAAAAAGGTTCCGCATGTAGTGACTGTAAATAGTTCAACATGCATATTGGAGAAAAGAAAAAAAAGCCTATTAGGGGGTGGGGTGGGGGGTGGGGTAGGGGGTGGTGGTGTTTGTCTGGGTTTTTAACCACAAACTTGGAGTCATCCTACCAAGCTACAATGAAATCCCTTCATAATTATGGCCTGTGGAATATTCTAAAGGTTTTCGGGCTTCGGGCCTCAGTTACCGTCACAGTTGCCCAAAAGGGGACGTTCTCATCTAGACATTATATGAAGTCAACCTATCAAGTTACAATGAAATCCCTCCATAAATATGACCTGTAGAGTGTGCTAAAGGTTTTCGGGCTTAGGGCCCCTGTTGCCGTCACAGTTGCCCAAAAGGGGACGTTCTCATCTAGACATTATATGAAGTCAACCTATCAAGTTACAATGAAATCTCTCCATAAATATGACGTGTAGACTGTGCTAAAGGTTTTCGGCCTTAGGGCTCGGGCAGCCATCATGGTTGAATGATCGCAACCCAAAGGGGACATTCTCATCTGGGCATCATGTGGATTGATCCTACGAAGTTACAATGAAATCCCTTCATAAATATGACCTGTAGACTGTGCTGAAGGTTTTCGGGCTTCGGGCACCTGTAGCCGTCACAGTTGCTCAATCACGTCCAAAAGGGGACTTTCTCATGTAGACATTATATGAAGTCAACCTATCAAGTTACAATGAAATCCCTCCATAAATATGACATGTAGCCTGTGCTAAAGGTTTTCGGGTTTTGGGCTCGGAGGTCGTGACGGTTGATAGATCACGCCCAAATGGGGAAATTCTCATGTAGACATCATACGGAGTCATCGTATCAAGTTACAATGAAATCCGTTTATATTAAACACGACCTGCAGACTGTGCTAAAAGTTTTTGAGTTTCGGGCTTGGGCAGCAATCACGGTTGACAGATCATGCCCAAACGGGGACGTTCTCATCTAGGCATTATACAGAGGCACCCTACCAAGTTACAATGAAATCCCTTCATAAATACGACCTGTAGACTGTGCTAATGGTTTTCGGGTTTTGGGCTTGGGCAGTCATACCGGTTGACCGATCACGACCAAAAGGGGACGTTCTCATGTAGACATGACCCCAAACCTGCATATGAAATTTCGTGACGATCAGACAAGAACTACCGGGTATAGCCTGTACTTGAAGGCTGAATTAACCACAAACTTTAACCCAAACTCCAAATGTCAACTAAAGAGGAACCCCTCCCCCCACCCCCCCCCCCCCCAAAAAAAACAAAACAAAACAAAACACTTGAACCTTCAGTAAAAACTTTAACCACAAATTTTAACCAAAACTCTAAATGCTAACAGATGGACAGACGGATGGACGGACGGACAAAAGTCATTACTACAGCCCTCACTGAAAAAGGCGGTCTAAAAATGAATGTGTTTTCGTCTTCCAAATGAAGTGCGAGTGAAGCTTGATTTAGAAAACGCGGATACAAAAAAATGAGAATCCACGATTTCTCACGCCGAGAACGCCTGGGAAAGCTGTGCAGTTTATAAATTTCGTGGCTACAACAACTGGTATCCGCATGAGGTAGGTTTTCGATTGCTGACGGCAAGCAGAATTTTTTGCTTTGGAATAGTCTGTATGCTCGTCACAGGCAAGTTTATCGGACTCGGTGTTTGTGTAGGCAGCTTTCGACCATCGATCGAGGTGCTGTGGGCACTCTAGAAGTCATAGTTACAACTAAACGAGTCAAACGATGCTGGTTTCGGAGCAGCCCTATATACCATTATGCCCATACAGTGACCAAGACGAAATGCAATTAAACATAAAAATCAGAAGGGCCACGACCCAATCACACCCACCCCCCCCCCCCCAACTTCTCTGTAGCAATCAGCATATCGGGTTGAAAGAAATGGTTTTAAAAGTCCACGACAGCTGTTTGGGGTAAAATGGTGTATGTAGCTGTGGGATTGCTGTTTTGTTGTGTGGGTGATAAGAGGGGCCAGTCTAAGCATAAGCTTAGCAACGTAGCTTGGGCATGATTGACCTTCATTAACCGAACAATGTATGCTGTGCTGTGGGCCTCTGTACTCTGTTGCTAAAGCCTGTTATATACGTCGCACTACCGTCGCGTTGAATTCAATTGAATTAGATTCGTCTGAAATCCGTCAAATCTTCATTTGAGATATACGACGAACTACCGTCGCATCGAATTCAATTCACGCGCGACCTCAACTCACAATGTTTGAGGCTACACACAAATCTTATATGATATATACACACATTTTAACCGTGCACACGTATGGGAATCCACCATACTATGGCTTAATTTGATTTATTCGGACGTTCCATCGTCGCTCTGAATTTATTTGGAGATTTTCTTTCATACGATAAGGTTTATAAGTTTGAACTGCATATACAAGCATATTTTCTTTTTGTAATTGACACTGCTTTAATGGGGTAACATGACGCATAATGTTTTAAAAGAAAATTGCCGAGTAATGTCTGTATAGCTTACTTGGCTGCCTGCCTACCCCCATCCCAAACCAAGGAAGAAAAACAATCCCAAATTTGAATTAGATCCGCGTTGGCTAAAGACGACGCATCACAGTCGACTCGAATTAAATTCCACTGCGAACGTTATTGAAATTTGTAGATTACGTCAGGACATTCGGTGTTTTCCAGATGAGCATATCGTTATGAGTTCATTTGCATTTAATTCGAGTCGACGGTGATGCGACGTCCATAACCAACACGGATCTAATTCGAGTTTGGGAATTACATTCGTCTGGCTGACACGAGGATTCGACTGAAGTGCGTCTACTCGCATTTAATGGTTATATATGTCGCAATACCGTAGCGTCGAAATCATCAATTTATTAATTTTAACGGTAGTGCGACGTACAGTACAGGCGTTACTCCTTCTTTGACTGCGTGTTTGATGTGAAAAGATAACACAGTGTTTACGTGATTTAATCGCGATGTTATGAAATATAAACTTTCTGGCACTCCTATCTATATCCTGGGAGTTTTAGAAAGACATCAGAATTGAAGTTAGCGAAAAAACTAGAATCTGACGTGGCTATCGAGCTGGGTTTATAAGGTTTGGTAAGATCCTACTCAGCAATGCAAATCATTGACGGCACGGTATCCATCTAAGAGCTCGGCGGTCGACTGTTTTCGACACAGAGTTTCAGAGACTCAAAATCGAAGTTAGTGAAAAAACTAGAATTTCAAGTGGATACAGAGCCAAATTTACCATGTTTGGTTGGACTCGAGTCAAAGTTTGACATTTCGTCGCCTGAGTGCTAGAATGTTCTATGTCCCCTATGGGACATAGAACATTCTAGCACTCAGGCGACGATTTATCTAAGAGCTCGATGATCGAATGTTCAAGACATTCTCTAACTTGATGGACATCCTTAAAATGAGGATTCTTATTTCCACCGAGGCAGTTTATTTCTTAATTGGTGTTTAAGATTATCATTATCTTTGGCTACCTGATGACCTCAACATAGGTAAAGTCAAGTTTAATCAATTGCTTACATCTATGCTGCACACTCCAAAGGATTTTCACCCCAGATGTTGGTCCCTGGTCCTATTTTACCAGTAAAGCTGACCTTGTTTACTGCAGCAAACAAGCACTGCTCCGACGTAATGTCGTCGCCTGAGTGCTAGAATGTCCTATAGGGGACATAGGCCATTCTAGCACTCAGGAGACGATGTGTCTTCTTCTATGTTACGGTGTTTATTCCCTGCCATCGATCAGATTCCGAGAAAATCGTCAAACGAATTCGTAGGTATGGCCCAAGTGGTGGTGTGATGCATGTCTCACAGATTTCTGTAGTTAACATAGTAAGCAGGTGGCGTTGATTACTTTCGTATCGTGTCAACTTGAGAAGAAATTACCGTCTTCAATACCTGATCAGAATTCCATTGTCACAGAGGGCGGATACGACAGTAGGGAGTCGGTTAAAGAGATCACTACCAACAGAGTCCGAGAAGTGAAGGAATTTGCCAGAGAACACAAAGCTGAGACTCGTATTATTTCGCATGAGGTACATGCTCTAACAAACATCACAAGAGTATATGTCAAAACTAATGATACAGATGTTCTTGCACTAGTGTTATAAAAGGAGCAACCAGACTGTTGCCAAAACATTCATATATACTTTCGGGACCTTCTCAAGTCAATAAATAAATAGGAAGCGATCCAGTCCAATTGATTCTATCCGCTTCTCTACTTGTTGCAGGGTTCTTTTCAAATAATAAGACTTTGGCCGGCCGCTGATATCGTGTGAGAAGGCATTGATTAACCATGTGCTTTCATATGCACCCCATATTCCCACGCCTCTCTTCACCTCCCAACAACCCTACCCGCCGCGCACGCAATAAGAAGCCGTGATACATCTGCCTTACAAGGTATCACGCCTGAATATAAGCAACCTGACATGTGCAAAATGAGGTTCCCAGAGGGTGAATTTGCTGATATCCCATACAGTGGGCCAATTTATCATCTAGGTACATCTTTCTGTTTTGGCTAGAGACCTTGATTCAGACTGAGGTTCAGAGGGTAAATTTTGTGATGCAACCCTGCTGTGCAGGGTAGCATCACTAAATTCACCCTCTGTGAACCCCATTTCGAAGATGACAGTCTGCTTATTTTCAGACTTGCAAGGTATAGGTAAGAAAACTGGCCACAATACATTTGCGAAGACGATGGAACAGACCGCAGGTAACTTACTAAATTTGGTGAGTGTTCGACCACAGCCACCAGGGTATTCATTATGAAGTCGTATGACGAAAGGAGAAGAGCAGACGGTGCGGAATGCGGAAACTTGGAACGAAATTTTACAGACAAATCATCACTTTGAGTCCCGGAAATGAACGGGTGCGAGTACAACTGCTCCCCACAGCTCCCGTTGTTTCTATTTTACGGAAGCTAAAAAATGCACTTGTTGAAAAATATCGTGGAGCACCTATACAGTGTGAGGGCGTATAAATGTGTGTTTTGAGAAAACAGCACACTGTGGCCAGTGGTAAGTTAGTCATAATTCAGCAATTCGTTATACATCTGAACACTAGTGGCATATGCCATGCCAGTTCAATGGCAGCAATTAGAAGAGTCCATATTCATTATTTTGGATAGATCAATCAATATTTTCAACGTGCAGCCTCGGACGTATCATGTTCATGGCTGGAAAGGTGAGCCACTCGCGTTCAAAGAGATAAGGTTTCTTGTGACAGTATTCCCTCGAAAATTCATATACTAATATTTTACGGGTGCAATTTACTCTCGTCTCTGATTTCGCGAGAGCTTAAAACTGCACCTGTCAATTTTATTCATTTCCAGCACTGCACTAGGCCAAATAGAAGCTTCAGCCACTCAGCATGCATTCAGATGTTGCCCCAAGGTAACTCTACCTTCTTGTGGGCACATGTAATGCCATAAGACTACACAGCTGCATTGAATCGCGTGTTCTATATAACCAGCCTTTTCCAGTTTACATCCAAATTTTGAGGGCCTTGCCATAAAAACGCGATTTTCCCAATGAACGCAACTTTCATCTTGTACTGCACATTCTTCCTCGAAGCCCGATGCTGGTGGTTCAAGTGGCATATAAAATATAAATATAAATTAAAACTATAAACTTTTAAATGTGTTTTGAGTCTCGACTGTAGGACTCTGTAGGAAGGAGGTCTTGCTTACTTTAAGTTGTGGACTCTTTTCTCTCCCCTATATATTCTCCAACAACCATTTAATACAGATAGAATAAATAATAAAGTCAATTTTATACAAATATTTTATTTTCAAATAGTTTCATTCACAAAATCGCTCAGAACTCCACATATTTCTACATGAAGGTTAAATTATATGAATCAACTTTCTTACGATGGTATGAATGTTCTCCTTCAAGTCACTAAACAGTTATGAAAATGTTTATGAGATGTTGAATTTCAGATGACTACGATTCTCGCATTGATAAATTCTCAGTGTGTGGTTAACAACCAACTAAATGCTGAGGTTGAAAAGTTAACTCTAATCCTTCATTTAACACAAATTTTAGAAACAAGTACCAATGTTCATTTCCAATGTTATGATTTCAGCTCCCAGGGCGATTTCCATTGGTCTCCACAGGATTAGTAGGTACAGATGCAGGCTGCAAGCCGAAAGGTCCTCGGTTTGAATCCCACCTGCGGCAACCACGTTGCGTCCTTGGGCAAGACACTTAATCCCGATTCCCCACGTTGCCGCTGTGCACAAAGGCGTACTGCACGTCGATGGTGCACCCGTCTTCAACCAATGCTAACCCTGCTTGTGTGGCGTTAGTACGTTGGGAAGTCAGACAGTTGCTCACCATTGCTTGGTGGTTCTCTCCGGGTATGCCGGCTTCCTCCACCCGTAAAACTGTCCGACACGAGGTGAACCCGGCTATCGAAAGTGTCACTAACCCCCACCCCCCCCCCCAAAAAAAAAATAAAAATAAATAAATAAACTGGCCTCCACACAAACTTACACAAAAACAATATCCCAGTGTGGAGTTTTATAGAGCCAACTGACAAATGCTTGAAGGATAACTGCAAGATAATTTCTGATCCAATTTGGTTTCTTTGGAGATTTCAACACTTGACATCATTTGTTGGGAAGCTTCCCAAGAAGGGAAAGTCAGGGTTTGTAATCAACAAAGAGAGAATGAAACAGAAAATTCATTGTGATTATCTTATAAGTTATCTCAGCTGGAACTATTGGGCTAGTTTTGTAAAAAAATATGGCACAGGCACTCTCCTATAAATTGTAACAAGGCAAATCCTAACAGACTAAATAATATCACTTCATAGATAATATGAAGGACAGTCACTGAATTTGAAGCCTTTAAGTTACAGTACCTGCACTTCACAATAAAGCCCAAATATGGGCATCCAGCACTCTGCCAGTTAAAGGTTACATGGAATATATTTATATGGGTTTAAACCTTTACCTAACACAGTATTTTCAAAAAAATAAATTAAATTTCACATTTCACGAAAACAAATGTCACAATCTTTCAATAAAACCATACAAATATGGATATCATTAGAACCAGCTCGATGAGCTGGTTCTAATGATATCCATATTTGTGTGGTTTTATTGGGAAACTTCCGAGATATTTTAGTCTGCGGTAGGCTTATTCTGGTTAATTTTCTGGCTGTTTTTTGGATGCTGTGTTAGGTCAAGGGCTATTAACACTTTTGGCAACCAGGGTCACCTCATGTCAGACAGTATTATGGGTGGAGGAAACCAGATTACCTGAAAAGAACCACAAGTAGTGGCAAGCAAGTGTCATATAACCAAACATACTAAGTCAGCACAAGCAGCATCAATGGTTGAAGGCATGTGAACCATCAACGAACAGTGTGCCTTACTACACATCACCACCATGCCCTCATGTAAGCAATCAGGATTAAGTGTCTTGCCCAAGGATACAATTCAGTTACTGGTGTCAAGATCAAACCATGGACCTTTCAGTTGCAAGTTCAATACTCTAACCACTGAGCCACTACACTCCTGATTAAGCAGAATATAACTTTTAAAAGTTGTATCTTGTTTGACAGAATTGGCGATCTGTACAAAACAAGATATAATTCTATTCTTCATACTTATGAGAATTAACAGAGCAACTGATGAAGCATGAAACTTTCCTTCAGATTGAAAGGAGAGGAATGTCTGTGACAATGCTGACAACAAATATCACTCATTTTATGTATAAGCGATGTGAATAAAACAATAGAAAATTGGAATATTCATTCCACATTTACGATATTATAGAACAAGCCTAAAAATAAGCAATCTGTCATTTGCAAAATGAGGTCCCCAGAGGGTGATTTTGCTGATGCTATCCCATACAGTGGGTCAATTTATCCTCTGGGTACCTCTTTCTGTTTAGGTTTGATACCTTGATTCAGACTGAGGTTCACAGAGGGTAGGGTAGCATCACCAAATTCATCCTCTGGGGACCTCATTTTGCAGATGACAGTCTGCTTATTTCTGGCTTTTTATAGAATGTTTATGTTGATGGCAAAAACACAACTTTTAAACAAATCTAAAATATGGAGAGACATATTAAACATGGCCAACAAAATTGTACGACTTTCATATGACTATCAAATATGCAACGTTTGTTATAATATAAATGATGTAGCACTATTTACAGGCAAAGCTGCCTATAATGATATGTACATTAAAATAGGAATTCAGTAAAATAGGTTTTTCTAAAACAAAGTACATCAGTGTAAAACAATAATTTGATGCTTCTTGATGCATTATCTAAATTTTTCTGAACAGATTCTAATAAATTTTATCATGGCAAAACACTATGAAATCTTTCCATTCTTATAATTTGATTTACAATGTGAAAAAAATGACACTAATGCCACACAAAGTAGATCTTCTGTTTCTCTGGCCATTTTTTGTAAACCTGCATGTGGGCAGATGGTGTTTTATTTTATTTTTTATTTTTTGTAATTATTTCTTTGACATCAAAAGTTCATGTTTGTTTTATGTTTTAGGCCCATATTCTACAGAATAGCATGGGTGGTGGTGAATTTCATCCCTTGAGTGCAAAAAGCCTTTGCAATGCTTTAGCATTGCAAAGTCTTGTCGCACTGAAGGGACAAATTTATCAATTTTATTAACTTGGGTAAGTATATCAGGCATAAACCATTTAATTTTTATTTTTTAAGTTTGTATTGGTTATAAAAAGAAAGCATGTGACAGCCAAAAGGACCATGCAGAAGGGCATGAGAAACAGGTTTTAACTTTTTTAGGCCTAAACATATTTCAAGATGTCTCACAAGACAAGTTGAAATGCAAACAAAATTTTATGTCAATCAGATGATCAATTCTTTTTGAAGTTAACATATCAAGCCATGGCTGCTTGAGAGTATCAATGATGTGTTTTAGAAAAATAATGCTAAAGAGAAATCATGTGAAAATATGATAGTTTAAAAATATTACATGATTTAAGGTCACTGGGATTTATATACTCTGGATAATTTGACTCCAGTAAAATGAGATGAGTTAAAAATGCAGACTTATGAACATTATGAATAACAATTAATTTAAAGCTTCTATCAAAAACAAGAAAAATATGGATAATATTGCTTGAAAAACTACTACTTAGCACTATTTGTCATTATGTACATATATACATGAGGTATTAAAACACATACAGTAGAGACCTGTTAACTGAATAGTCACATTGCCAGTAAAACATTATGTTAATAGGGGTAATTAACCTTCTTACAAAGGAATCAGCCACTTCACCTGCATAATTTAAAAATTGAAAAAAAAAAATCTGAAATTTGCAACAAAACCATATTGTGTAACCCCGATCATTCGAACAAGCTCATCAATTTTGTTTCAGAGAGGGGGCCACATGATATAGTTTTATTTGTTGACATTTTCCAATAATATTGGAAAAACATAATAAATTTTTATATCATGCATGTTGGGTAAAGGGTTAACAAAATTTGTGTAATTTCCCTGTATTCTAGTGCTAAACTTAGCATTTATTCTATTTTAACTTGTTTGACAGAGCTCCAAGAGCTCTGTCAAACAAGATAAAATAGAATAAATGTTTAAAGCTCTGCAAAACAAGACATAATGGAGTAAGTGCTCCCATTTGATGTGCTGTTGTCAATTGAGTCTATGAAAAAAATGAAGAATTCAGTGGTTATCAAGAATAATTCTTTGACAATGTGAAATAATTTTTAGTCCATCAACTGGAGTTTATGCTTGTCTACATGCAATAAATAGAGTTATTCAATTAATAAAATATCCAATTAAGTGGGCTCCATTGTATAATTTTACTGTACACAGAAAGTAGATTACTATCAAAACAATGATAGGGCCCGATGCCCAATCAATGACTACAAACAATTTTTGAGAAAATGCACAAAAAGCATTAGCTAATTTCTAGCTGATGAATCCCTCAATCCATCAGCTTTTGGACCATAGAGTGCATGCAATAGTTAATCACTGAGCTTACAATTTGCACAATCTTTCTGAGGATTTTTTCATAAGTTGTAAATAGCCATTAGTTGATGAATCCATCCTAGCAGTGTTTTCATAGAAATTCATACTTCCCTTACTATACAATTATATACATCTTTACATATATACATTTTTACATTTTAAATAGCATTTGAATATAAATAAAATGAAATAAAAATCTGAACCATGAAGAGCAAGATTTGCATTGTAGGAATCAGATGTCATGTCAGTTGTGTGAAGAAGTGAGAGGAAAACAGACAGAGCAGAGAAAAAAAGTGGCAAAGAATAGCACGAGAGAGAGAAAATAGTACTGGCAGATTGATTCTTTTGGTACCTTCATTCTGAGTATGTGTGCATCTGGGGTGTGTGTGTGTGGGGGGGGGGGGGGGGGGAGAGAGAGAGAGAGAGAGAGAGAGAGAGAGAGAGAGAGAGAGAGAGAGAATAGTGCAAGTGGCACATTGATTTTTTTGGTGCCTTCATTCTGAGTATGTGTGCATCTGGGGTGTGGGAAAGAGAGAGAGAGAGAGAGAGAGAGAGACAGAGAGAGAGAGAGAAGAGAGAGAGAGAGAGAAAATAGTACAAGTGGCACATTGATTTTTTTGGTGGCTTCATTCTGATTATGTGTGCATCTGGGGTGTGGGAAAGAGACAGACAGAAAGTGATGTGTATATATCAATAGAAGATGAGAACCATCATCAATCATGTAAAAGAAACTAAAAATTCAGTCGAAGTCACTGACTGATTGGCACTGAGGTCTTGCATAACAAGCAAAAAGAAAATACTGTATATTTCCCATTAAATTCCCAAGTCTTTCAAGCACATTAGGACAGTGGAGAGCAGCTTATTATGAAAACATCTATGAAGTTGAGTCTCCATCCATGAAGTTGAGACAAAGATTCATGAAGCAAAAGTGAAGTTTCTGGTAATAGACATGCTTCAGAATACAGCAAATCTAAAACAGCTTAACCCTTAAAGACCAAATTTCGACTTTAAAGCCCTACATGCTGCTGGCGGATATTCCTGCCCAGGACAGGATTTCTCTTTCCACCTAAATAAGTATAATTTTGGCATATTTTATCAGATTTCCCCTCTGTAAATGGCATGGATTTTTTCATCAATAATTTCTTGAGTTAAATTTAGCTGAAATTTTCATAAAATCCAGTCACGGCTGCTATACAGCAGCCATGACTAGATTTGATGAAAATATCTTGAAAAAAACTCATTGGGTTAAGAGTTAATCACACATTTTTTTTTGAAAAACAAAACAGGTGCATCAACATGCTTTCCTTTGGCAAACTTGTAATTTAAATTCTAAATACCATGGCACTAGTTTTTAGGCAAGTCTTGGCTGCCTCCCTATCAAGCCAAGACTTGTCAAGAAACAACTACAAAGCCACATTATGAAGATTGCCAGAGTGTAGCAAAAATGAATAAAATATCTCCAGGCTTTTAAGGGTTAAGCAAAGTTTGGTGTTATGAACCTTATTTTCAAAGGATCATAGAAAAACTAGTTGGGAGGAAAATGCACACTGCACCCATGTATTTGTCAATTGCTCTCTATAATATATATATATAAAACACTGAATCTTAACAATAGTATCTTCAACAAATCATAAACAACATGATACTATGGTTGTGTAAACAGTCCATGAGAGAACATAAACGAAAACAATAAAACTAGTATGGCACTTTGTTTTTTGCTGCATGACTTTATTTTAATCACTTTCATGCCAGGTACTATTATAGAATGGGGATTACATTTTTGTGTATCTTTGCATTTGGTGATGAAATGCTGCTATGTTACATACAGCAGAAAAAAGGGTGTCTGAACCCTTTCTAAGAAAGTGCGTCCTCCAACACCGTGTTATCATCTCTAACATTAACCCTTTACCTAATGTATCACCCTCATCCACCCACGTAATTTGCAAATTAAGCAGTTGAAAAAATTATATTTTTCAAAATATTTCAACAAAACCATATTATGTGACCCCCTCTTTGGAACAAGTTCATGTTATGCAGAAGTCGAATCTCCACAAGTAAGAATAATTTTTGATGGATTTAACCTTTGGTTGTGTTTACAGTTAACTTATCTTCTGACAATATAATCACATTCTAATTGCTTATATTCATATTTTTGTGAACAAAATGGCATTAACTGGTTGAAGGCTAGATACTTCTGGCAGTCTGAATTTGTTATTCAAAATTTGTTTTATTACAAATTATTGGAGAGTGCCCACAGGCACTCTCCAATAATTTGTAATAGAACAAATAAATATAAACAAAAAATTAATTGCATTTGAATGAATATGAAACATGAGCAAGAATATATTGGCTTTTGCTCTGGTACCCACATTTCTTTGAAAGCCCTTGAGGTGGCTTCTAGCACTCAACCAATTAAATTGTGAATTGTTTCTTTTAAATTTACCCAGGAAATGTTTGATAATCTTCACTATATCGATGGTTTAAGATAAATACAAGGATGGTATGGTGGGCTCTGGAGCGCAAGTTATCTCAACTTTTTTGAAATTAGGACATTTTGCTCTCAAAATAACCTACTTCCAACTCAATGACATAACGTACCTATCAAAACATACCATACCAATACCATAAATATATAGTATTGTGAGTACTAAAATGGACAGAGTATTTCAACCGGATCATGACTGGGTTATGATCTGGTCGAAATTATCTGTCCATTTTTCTTCCCACTACACTGTAGAATCTCACATATCAAAAATGAAATGTGAAAAAACTAATTCACAGAAGATAATTTCCTGTTTGTTTTCTTCATTTGGTCTTGATTTCACAACATTTTATTTGAAATTTCAACCTGCTAGCATCAGTATATCATCACAACAGTACAGCGGCTGTGGACTGGTCATAATCCACGCATGAGTAGTGATGTCCAAGCATGCACTTACCAGGTAATAAAAATCATCATCAGCAAAATTTTAATTAATGAAGCACCGGGTTGTACAGGTGCTTCATTAATTAAATTTATTTTTGATGATTACTCCTATAATTAGTGTTTGGAATGTAATATTATTGTATCTGTGGAAATATTGTCCACCTGTGGAAAGTAAACAGGTCAGGGTGGCCATACTATAGATTGTGATCTGTTTGGGAAATACATGCCTTTTATGATCACAGTACTGTACCTTTTCTGTTGGAGTTTTGCATGCAGACCAAAAGATTCCAATAACATCATGTGACAAGTTAACCCTTTATCTAATGAATCAATCACATCCAACCACTTAATTTTTAAATGAGGTGAGAGTTGAAAAAATTCAACAAAACTATATCATACAACCCCTCCTTGGAATGAGCTTGTTCAGCCCATTCCAATGCAATAAGGAGGGTCCATGATGTGGGTTGTTAAAATTTTTGAAAAAAGATAATTAAAATAACAAGTTTTGATATTGTGTGTATTGGGTAGAGGGTTAAGTCAGCAAACACATAATAATCATTTATACTGGACATGGATTATACTAAAATACCTGTGTAGTGGAGTTTTTCACCCATATCTCAACACAAACTATAAGAAAAAGCACAACAAGAATGAACAAAACAGTTTCAACCAATTCACTTCCGAGTACAATCCAGTAGTCGATTGGCTTAGACTCTGCTTGTACTGCATTAGTTCTTCAGAGAACATGATTGATCGGTAGTTAAAGCTTAACCTGCAGAGTAATTTAAACTGTTTTCCATCAAATCTAGTCATGGCTGCTGTGAAGCAGCCATGACTAGATTTGATGATAAATTCCTGAAAATTTAACTCAAGAAAACTTTTCTCAAAAAGTCTATGCAATTAACAAAGGGAAATTTGGCTCAATATCTTCAATTTTAATCTATTTTAATAGCAAGAGATTTCATGCCCTGGGCAGAAATATCTGCCAGCAGCATGCAAGGAGTTAAAGCATTGGTCTTGAAAATAAAATGCTGAAACTTCAATCCCGACCACAACTACATAGTATCCATGGGCAAGACACTTGATCATGATTGTCCACGTTGATGCATGGTGGTGCTGTGTACTAAGGCATACTGCACATCAATGGACAACTTGTTTTCAACCCATGTTAACTCTGCTTGTGCTGAGTTAGTAAAATGGACAACCTGAAAGTCTGACTTCCTCCATCTGTAAAACTGACCACAGAACAGTACTGTATTTACTAATTTATTTATTTATTGGTGTTTAAGGTCACATACTTCTGTACAATGGCTAATCGTGACCATGACAGTTTTACGGGTGGTGAAAGCCAGAGTACTCAGAGAGAACCACCGAGCAAAAACGAGCAAGCGCCAACTCAACACTCTAACTCTGTTCAAGCTCCA
Organism: Pictodentalium vernedei; assembly: GCA_031216915.1. Classification (NCBI taxonomy): domain Eukaryota; kingdom Metazoa; phylum Mollusca; class Scaphopoda; order Dentaliida; family Dentaliidae; genus Pictodentalium; species Pictodentalium vernedei. The sequence continues at coordinate 289,500,335 of CM062292.1, forward strand.
CTCAAGCAGGGTTACAGCGGTTGAAGACATGTTCACCATCGATGTGCTGTACGCCTTAGTAAACGGCATCATCGTGCCCCCGTGTAAGCAACTGGGATAAAGTGCCTTGCCCAAGGACACAATGTGAGTCGACCCGGACGGGGATCAAACTCAGGACCTCTAGCATAGAAGTCCAACAGTCTACCAAACAGCCACCACTCTTCCTGTATTTACTAATGCAGGCAGAGAATTTTGAGCAAATCCTGACTGGGTCAGGATGTGATCAAAATGCTCTGTCCGCTTTCCATTCCACAACACTGTAGAATAACTCAAGGAACAATGCAGTATTCAACTGACTAAAACTTTGTCTTACATTCTTTATTTTCACAGTTTTAGAATGATAGTATACGGATGAAAACTTAATTCAAGGAATGTTTTTGTGGTAATTCACTGTCCATGTATTGTATATAAATTTACATACAGTACTCTGATTATAAAAGCAGACAGAGAATTTGATGGTGATTTGGTCATGGTCAAATTTGTTTGAATACTTTCCTTCCAACAACACTATAAAATAACACCAGACAAAAATGAATGCGAGAACATGAGAGGACAAATGGTAATTTTGTTTGTTTTTTCTTGAGTTGGTTTTAAATTTGCAATATTTTATTTATGAAATCTCCATCCAATGCTGTAATTGTATAGCAACCAGATTGCAATATAATTGATGAGATTACTTTTGTTATGACAAAACAGTAATGAGAAAATCACCGCAATTTTATAGCTGTCATAAAAGAGTTAAAAAGTTTTTTAACTCTTTGCATGCTGTTGACGGATATTCCTGCCCAGCACAGGGTTTCTCTTGTCACTGATATAAGTATAATTTGGGCATATTTAAACATATTTTCCCCTGCAAATTGAATGGATTTTTTCACCAATGATTTCTTGTTATATTTAGATTAATTTTTCATCAACTCTAGACATGGCTGCTTTATAGCAGCCATGACTAAATTTGATGAAAAAATATGTTGAAAATACTCACCGAGTTAAGAGTTAATGAACTGCTATTTTACAGATCAAAGAAAAGTGTGTGAAAACTAAGATTCAAGGCTTTTTGTTGAAACATGCTGACCTGCGAATGGAGATCATTCCAGCAGTGAATTGGAATAAGTTCACGGAGATGAAAATTATTATTTTTTCACAATATTATGTTCCTATAAATTGTTGAGTAGCTGTGACAGGGAACAATGCATGTAGATATATATATATATATAAAATTATACAGAATAGTACAAGTATGGTACAAACTGCAACTTACTACCCAGTGCATATAAAAAAAATCAGCCTATTTGTTTCCATATTGACATAAACATAAACAATAAAGATAGAATTATTAACCAAAAATGTACATGGTGCTTTCTTGCAGGTAATAAAATATGTGCCATTACAGATAAAAACACTGACAGAAACTGATTGAAAGAGTTCAGAACACATTTTTTAAACTGCGTTAACATGTTAACCAACAAAGTATTTTTTTAATATTTTTCTTCAAGTCTAGTCATAGCCAGTTCATATATTTGATGAAAAATTCAACAACATTTATTGAAAGAAGTCACCCGTGTCAAAGTTGATTCAGTTCACAGTGCAAAAACTGGGTTAAAAGTATCCAGATTATACTCATTATAGAGGCAAAAGATTGTATGCACTGGGCAGGAAACTCTGCAAACAGCATAATAGGTGTTAGATGACAACATTCAATCAATATGGAATATGGATCAGAAGGCAGCATTTTGTCAAACTGGACGATGATAATCAATGAATGAAAACATATACTTTTTTATTGTGTATATGATGGCAGTATCTGCTGAAGTCATGTAAAAATGGCTGACTGAGTTAGTGTACCCGGGGTGAAATTATGTTGTTAGAATTCTAACTATAGGTAACTTCACTTTTTTTGTGTCTGAGAGGAGTGGTATGATCAGTTATTAATTTTGAGTGATCTTTAATGATCTACACTGAGACCCTTAACCAGGTGTTCTCATCATTCAAACAAATGAATCTTTGTTGTCTTAATGTGTAATGGCTGCCTGAGTTAGTGTACCCTGAGTGATATTATGTTGTTAGTATTATCAAACTGCCTACAGGTAATTTCAATGTTTTTTGTCATTGGGTGGGAATGGTATTATCTGTTATTACTTTTGAGTGATATTTCATACTCAAGATCCTCAACCAGGTGTTCTTGGCATGCAAACACATTTTTTCGAACTGGACGGAAACAATCAATGCATGAAAATGTATAGTTTTTATTTTGTCCATGATGGCAGTAAATTTGTTGTCATGGCTGCATGAGTTTGTGCACCCTGTGTGAAATTATGTTGTAAGAACAGTGAAACCCTGTTAACTGAATAGCCACATTGCGAATGAAAATTATTTAAATAATAGTTGTATTCAATTAACAGGGATTATGTCATTTTCCTGGATTCTAGCGATAAACTCAGAATTTACTCTATTATATCTTGTTTGACAGAGCTCCGTGAGCTCTGTAAAACAAGATATAATAGATTAAGTGCCTGTATTGGTTGCACTGAGGCCAGATAGGTCAATAAACAAAAGAAGACTGGGGAGAGTCGGGGTAATTTCTCAACAGGTTACAAGATTTTTTATTCAATTAACTGGAGTTTACTAAAGACCCTACATTCAATTAACAGATCAAATTTGTACTAGAGGTATTATAAATGGATTTGTCTTGGGAAATTATATTCAATTAACAGGGTTATTCAGTAAAGAGATAATCAATTAAGTGGGCTCCACTGTATAATCATCCTACATATGGGTAACTTCAATGTTTTGTGTTCGGGAAGAATGCTATGATCAGTTATTTCATAGGACTGATCTTTCATTATTTGTACTCATTATGCAGGCATGTTTGCAATTTTCAAACAAATGAATTTGTCAAACTAGATGGAAACAATCAATGGATGAAAATGGGTATTTGTATGTTGTATCATATGATGGCAGTGTTTGCTCACTTAATGTAATGTAAAAATGGCTGCCTGAGATCTTGAACCAGATGTTCTTGCCATGCATACATATGATTTTTTCAAACTGGACGGAGACGATCAGTGCATGAAAATGTATGGTTTTTATTTTATCCATGATGGTATTAAATTTGCTGTCTTCTTGTAAAAATGGCAACTTGAGTTAGTGTACCCATAATGATATCATGTTGTTAGTATTATCAACCTGTTTACAGTTAACTTTAGTTTTTTTGTGTTTGACAGGAATGGTATGAACAGTTATTGCTTTGGAGTGATTAGCTATACTGTGATTCTAAACCAGATATGAATTCTTTAAACTGGACAGTGTCTATCAATGAATGAAAATTTGTAGTTTTTATTGTGTCAGTGATGGCAGTATTGGCTGTTGGAATGAAAAAAATGGCTGCCTGAGTTTAAGAGTATCCGGAGTGATATTAAGTTGTTAGTATTATCATCTACCTCAAGGTAACTTTACTGTTTTTGTGGTGGGGAGGGGTGGTATGATCAGTTATTATTTTGGGGTTATCTTTCATTATCTATGCTTAGATCTTTAACCCTTTGATCTCTAGTGGTATCGTCCATGCCAGTTCAATAACAGCAATTAGAAGAGTCCACATTCATTATTTGGGGTAGACCAATCAATATTTTCAACGTGCAGCCTCAGGGCTGCACGTTGAAAATATTGATTGGTCTACCCCACACATTTACTGAACAGCCATCCTATTTAACGACATTATGATGTATCATGTTCCTGGCTGGAAAAGTGACCGCTAGGATACAAAGGGTTAACCAGGTGTTCTAGAAATTCAAGAAAATGACTTTATTCCCAAGATGATCTTTCAAAGTACATGCACTCTATCAACAAATAAAACAATGGAAGATCAAGTCCATCACTGTCCTTCTAACAAGACAATCTCTTGTTTGTAACAAAATTAATAGGTGATGAAAACCATATACAGGTTCCTTCACTTGAATGAGTAGATAATTCAGGAGTTTTCAGGAGATTCCAAGACCTTTACAGGTATATTTGAAGGGTTTTCAAGGGCTAGAAATGAGAAATTCAAGGATTTCAAGGATGTACTGGAGCAAAAACTGGGTGTTGCCTTTTAAAAGATACAAGTAGTTAAATGAAAATGGAAGCATAATGAAGCTGTATTCAATACTTCCTAGTTTAATGTCATACCTAGTTGCATGAAGATGTAAACATAAGGAATCTGTACTCAATACTTCATAGTTGTAATAATATTACAACCACAGCTGAAACATACCAAAGGATGTTCATTCTATTTAGCAGATATTCTACTTGACAGAGAAGAATTATTCCAGTAATATTCTGCTCAAGAAAAGAAACAAGATTATAAATGTGACAGAATAGCAACCAGGCTTTAGAGAAATCAAACCTGATTTGATGCTCCAAATGGTCCATTAAAAAAAAACTGTTTAGAAGTGTGACACCAAATAAAACTTTTCATTTTTAAAGAGGTGTACAAATAAAAAAAAAAATTGCAATGTAAAAGAATTATTACTGAAACTAAATTGTGGTATTTTTGGTATTTCTAATGCAACACACACTGTCTGTAAGTTTCACTGAGAGATCTAATGCAGTTTTACCGATTACAGTTCAAAGTGACTCTCAGCACGTTAGACATTAGTTACTACAGAAAATAAGGCCTATTACAAAAAAATTCTTGTTTTTCAGGCCATTTTCTCACAATTTTATAATGAGGTAGGGAGGCTTTTTTTGTTAACCCTACACTACTCTGTGGAAAAAAATGTTTACAGCAATTAAAATTTATTCTACTGCAGATGCAAATTTAACCAACAATATCTTGTTTGACAGAGCTCAGTGAGCTCTGTCACACAAGATATAGTCGGTTAAATTTTTAGTCTGACAAGTGCAAAATAGTATCAATGAAGAGATGTTTGGGTTAAAAAAGGGGGATGCGGTGGCATTGCTGTAACCGATTCTCATCAGATCACCAAAGTTAAGCAACATCGAGCCTGGTTAGTCCTTGGATGGGTGACCATCTAAGCGATCGATTCGGACTCCCACGTTGTGTCCTTGGGCAAGACACTTAACTCCGATTGTCCACATGGGGGCACAATGACGTTGTGTACTAAGGCGTACTGCACGTCGATGGTGTGCATGTCTTCAACCAATCTAACCCTGCTTGTACTGCAGTGCAGAGTTATGATTTTGGGGAGCTGGCAGCTGTCACAATATGACCTTGGGTGTTAAAGTGTCGTTAAACCTTAATAAATAAATAAATAAATAGGTTAACAAAAAAGAGTGATGAGGCATGTTTTCAACGACATGGAAGGTGCCTGAGAAACAAGAATCTCTTTTAATAGCCTAATTATAGGCACTAGTTTTAAAGTTTTTATTTTGTCGTTTGAGTTTTGAGATTCACCAGGTGCTCAGAATATCATTTTGGCAAAGACAACACCAATTAAGGTTTTATATGTATATACATTTTGGTTGGTTTTGTTTAAGTTCAACTGGCCCCCCAAAAATATTTTAACAGTTTTTGTGAGATCAATTGATTTACAATGATGATCAAAGGATCAAACTTGTGTACCTTTGTTGATGAAATCTGTTTTATGTCATACTTGTGGACAAGAAACTTTGAGCTCTTTCCAACAATATATCACAAAACAGTATGGAATCTAGCCACTAACGAAGACAACCATCAATAAATGTTTTTGTGCTTGAATAGTCGTCAGTATAAACATGGTTTACTTTATAATGAGTTTATTCAAGAAAGAAAGTGGTTTTCATGAAAAAAAATTATAGGCCTTAAATGATGGATAACAAGGTAAACAGAAAATGTTGACACAATATTTTGTAAAGAATGTGCTGCATGGATAAAGTATGAAACAAATATGCTTTGTTTTGTTATTGATGCTTAAAAAACTGTACAATGAAAATAGGACTGTAGATTTTGTGTGAAATAAGAATGAATTATATGACAAACAAATGTGTATTCAGTGAAAAAAAAGTTAAGATTTCCATAGCTGCCCTAAGTACAGGTTACCCCCATGATGCATCTCAAGGTTCTTTCACAAAACAACACCAGAGCTGCAAATATAATGTCTATGTGTTTAAAATGTATTGCTTTTTAGCAAAATTTTTGAAGAAATGTATTAAAATTGCATCTCAGGCATGAAAACACTTTTGTTTCCAAAAAGAACATGCCAATTTCTAAGTCCAATACGCCATTTTAGGAACATTTTCCAATTGATTCTGTACAGAGCTGATTACAAAATGTCATTAAATATCATTTTCAACTTTTCAACTTGTGCTGAGAACTTGTTATGAACACACCCGGTCTAACATTCTGTCACTGCTCCACAGTGAGTGAATGTCAATATGAAATATTAAAAAGATATTTTGAAAAAGTTTGCAAAGGGCAAAATACATAACTACAAAAAAAATCAGTGGATAAATGCCCTTTAACAAAATCTAATCTGGAGCTCTGTGAGACGATACAAAATAATCAACACTTCTCTCTCCAGTTTACCCTTTGGACACAAAATAAAGTCAAAATCCATGCCTTACTGTAAAACAAAGATAACTGTGATAACACAAAGCATTATGTGTGGTTTGAGGGATAAAATATTGATTATGAGTTTGAAACAATGATTTGTTGCATCAGTGGTAATAAAATAAATGATAGTATGTTTTGAGTTTGACCATCAGACTTGGTGTGATTATTATCTTTGTTCTCGAGTGTGGCAGAATTACTGACAAGACACCATGTGAAAATTTCGAGTTAACAAGAGAAATTGTTGTTTATGGCTTTTTCACACTGAATGCATTGAATGACCTTTATTGTTATCTCACAACACGTTTTTGAAAAATAAAAATCTAATTCGTTGAAGAAAAATACAATCAGCCTTGAATAGATCTGAGAATTTGACTCATCATATCTTGTTCGATTGATCAAATATTTTATTAATTCTCAAAGCAATTTACATTAAACAGTAATGCTAGCTGACAGTATTAGTCTTTCAGTGTTAACGAAGTTAAGCCTTTACACACTGGTATCAAAATTTCAAGATGTAAATTTTTCCATAATGCGAATAGGAATTTAATCAATTCAATCTTGTTTGACAGAGCTCAATGAGCTCTGTCAAACAAGACTGAATAGGTTAAATACTTGCAATATAGGAAAAATTTGCAGCTTGAAATTTTGATATTTCAACATCAATGTTCAGAGGGTTAAACAATAAATAATAAATTTATGCAACAGATAGTTCAGTTTTTAAGTCTTTGCTGCCTGCCAAGACTTAACTACTGGTCATTGCTGCAAGTTATAACCTGTACCAAATCTATTGGTAAGTAAATGCAAAGTCTATATTCAGATCATTTGGAATTAAGACATATAAACATCCATAGACTTGTCAATGGTAGCTCTACATGTAGGACACTTTTTCGTACCTTCCATTAAGGTGTGTGAACAGCTCTGACAACACACCATATGACTACATGGCAAGAGTACACTATCCAGTTCATTGTTCAAACATACTTTACACTGTACTTTTTGCTTCAGATTATCACATTCCTCAACAAGCTCTCTCATGCCAGAGTTACTTCTCAACTGCTGATTCTCTCTCATCAACTGGGCAAGCATTGCTTGTAACTGGCTGTTTTTCTCTGTTAAGTTAGCATTCTCTTGTGAAAGTTTGCCATTGTCATGTGTAAGTTTGCCAACATCCTGTGTAAGTTTGCCAACATCCTGTGAAAGTTTGCCAACATCCTGTGCTGCCCCTGCAATGAATATATGAGATACTGAGAAATGTCATATTACTGGTACCAATGTATGTTTAAATATACAGAAAAACATACTGGTGAATGAAAGAAACCAATATGCATGTAGAATGCAAAAGTTTCACTATCAACAGTAACATGTGTGTAACACTCCTTGAACAAATGGAGAGAGCTAAAAAATTAACCTAAAATGAATAGCAGATATTAACATTAGTATCTTTTCCAAATAGAATGAAAGTTGATATTGACAGTTTCAAATGACTGATATATACATTAATATTACTGGTAACTAAATTTGGTTGTCTTTTCCATATGTTAGTTCAGAGGGTCCAATTTAATTGGACATTTCGTAATTGAATAACCCTGTTAATTGCATAGAATTTTGCAACATCAAATCATTAATCATACCTTCAGCACAAATTTCACCTGTTACTTGCATATAGGTTTAAGAGTAAATTTCTGTTAGTTGAATAAAAAATCTTGTGATCTTTCAATGAATTATTCAGACCACCACTGAATTTCCATTTATTGACCTCTTTGGCCTCAGTTCATTTAATAGAAGCATTTACACTATTACATCTTATTTGACAGTGCTCCCTGGGCTCTGCCCAAACATATCATGGGATAAACGCTCAATTTATCATAGAATTTCAGAAAATGACCAGATTCCTGTTGATTGAATATTTCTGTTAAGTGAATGTTTTTTCTTGAGAATAAATAATATAATTCCACTGTATCAATCTAAAGACAAGGGATTAAAAGCATTCAAATTAGTTATCAAAATAGTTAACAAAATTAAATGTGTGTACGAATCCAAGGGTGAGTTTAGGGAGAATGACAACCCCTCCCCCCCACCCCCCCACCCAAATCAAATAAATTTAAGATTTCAATTTCCTCTTGTCAGTAATCATATACTTTCTCGCCAGACTGGATTTCATAGTAAGACTAGGGTCACACATACAGTCTGTCAGACAAATGGGAGAACTGTAGAACCCAATTCAGACTGTTGGCATGACCATGTTTATTAGCTGGTTGAGTGATAGAAGCCACTATCAGGGTTCTACTGAAAAGTGCTGAAAGCCACTATAGTGGCTTTACACTGTTTACACTATTTTGTTGTTGGCTCAACAGTGGAAGAAAAATATTAATATAAAATTATTTTGTTACAATTTATTGGAGAGTGCCATTCAGCACTCTCCAATAAATTGCAACAAAGCAATTATTTATGAGCAACATCAAGCTAAACTAAGGCTCTTTTTGCTGGTAGTGAAATATTGTAAAAAAATACTTGCATTAGGCCCCACAAAGTAGATGTCCTGTTTCTCAGGCCATTATTTGTAAAATTGCATGTGGGCAAGAGGTGTTTTTATTTTATTTCTGTATTTATTTCTTTGCTGTCAAAATTTCATGTTCTTGGTTTATGTTTTAGGCCTCATTATCTACGGAATAGCATGGGTGCTGGTGTATTTCGTCCCTTGAGAGCAAGAAGGCTTTGCAATGCTAAAGCATTGCAAAGCCTTCTTGCACTCAAGGGACAAATTTATCAATTTTTTTAACTTGGGTAAAATATCAGACATAAACCATTTAATGTTCATTTTTTTAAAGTTTACATTGGTTATAAAAAGAGAGCATGCGGCAGCCAAAAGGACCATGCAGGAGGGCCTGAGGAACAGATTTTTAATTTGTTTAGTTGAATATTTTGTTGAATTTCCTAAAATCAAGTCATGGCTGTGGTGAAGCAGCCATAACATTTTTTAATGACAAATTCAATAGAGTCTGAAGTAAAAAATCCATTGATAAGAAACTTATTTCTATTTACAGGGGTATTTTCTAACCAGTCCCAGGATTATACCTCTGCTGGGTAACAGAACATTTTTGTACTGGTCAGGAAAATCTGTCTGCAGCAGGCAAAGATATGACTACAGAATTGCTTGCATTTTTAAAGAAATTTTATCTAAAGCATGCAAAGAAATAAAGTATAAAATGAGTAGTTAACCCCTTCAGGCCTGAAAATAAGCAGTCTGACATTTGCAGAATGAGGTCCCCAGAGGATGAATTTGATGATGCTATCCCATACAGTGGGCCAATTTATCCCCTGGGTATCTCTTTCTGTTTAGTTTTGAGACCCTGATTCAGAATGAGTTTTACAAAGGGTACATTTAGTGATGCTACCCTGCTATGCAGGGTAGCATCACTAAATTCACCCTCTGGGGGCCTCATTTTGCAGATGACAGTCTGCTTATTTTCTGGCTTGAACCCCTTACACAATGCACACAACATCAAAATTTTTTTTTTGCTTCAAATTTTAAAAATAGGCACCAATACCATATCAGCTCATTCCAATGATGGGGAGGGGGTCACATGATATGGTTTATGTTGCAATTTAAAAAAAAAAAAATTTTCAACTGCTCAATTTGTATCTTTAGTGAGTTGTGACTACTAGTAAGCAGATAAAGCCAATTCATTAGGTAGTTGGTTGAAGACCCATGTAAGCATGTAGCAATCAAGACCAAGTTTCTTATCTGAAAACTGAAAATGAACACTCATTAGAAAGCATAAAACAATTTTAAAATGTAAGATAACTTCAAGAAAATTCTTTTTTTTCGCCTAGAATAATAATACAGTGGAGTCCACTTAATTGGATATCTCTGAATTGAATAACCCTGTTAACTGAATATACCTTCCAAAGACAAAACCATTTACCATACCTTCAGCACAAAAATGGCCTGTTTGGTGTTAATTGCATACAGGCCGTAAATTAAACTCCTGTTATTTGAATAAATAATCTTGTGATTGGTCAAGAAATTACCCTGACAATCCCCATATATTTCCCTTGCTTATAGACCAATTTGCCCTCTGAGTATCCAATACAGGCATTTAATCTATTTATATCTTGTTTGACAGAGCTCTGTGAGCTCTTTCAAACAAGATATAATAGAATAAATGCTAAAGTTTATCTCTGGAATATAAGAAAGTGACCCCATCCCTGTTAATTGAATACCTGTTAATTGAATAACTTGCACTGACAGAATGGATATTCAATTTACAGGATTCCACTGTATAAACCCCTGACAATTACCATGAAAAGCTCAAATGGCTCAAAATAAGCTCTTAGCTTCCTGCCAAATCTTATCTATATAATTGTATTATTCATCAGATAGTTACATCAAAGCACTTAATTCTACGAACTGCACCTCAGAAGAAATCAGCAACACTTGTCTTTTTCAAATTTCTCAGATGCCATAGAATTAAGAAAGGATGCTGGTTTTGTTTACATTGGCATGGCGGGGTTCGAACCCACACCAAGAGAGTTTCCTTCGGCACCAACCGCCTAGCGAAACTATACTGAACCACGCACACCACTCGGCCACCGACAGACCCCTAAAGGGAATGCTAGTTAACCAAGTATATACGATGTAAACAAAACCAGCGTCCTTTCTTAATTCTATGGCATCCGAGAAATTTGAAAAAGACAAGTGTCGCTGATTTCTTCTGAGGTGCAGTTCGTAGAATTAAGTGCTTAGATGCAACTATCTGATGAATAATTAAACAATTGAGTATTCTGTGTGTTCTGTACTGGCCTCGTATATACTTGGTTAACTAGCATTCGCTTTAGGGGTCTGTCGGTGGCCGAGTGGTGTGAGTGGTTCAGTATAGTTTCGCTAGGCAGTTGGTGCTGAAGGAAACTCTCTTGGTGTGGGTTCGAACCCCCGCCATGCCAATGTATATAATTGTAGTTTCAATCATTTATCTTAATAATATTACATACTTTCTTACTCTGTATAATGCTCAGTTACTTTGATATTGTGGTCAAACTTACATTGTGGTATGATTAACATCATTTTCGCTAAATAAAATATTGTTTAAACTAAGAATGAGTGTCAGGATCTGACATCATCAATGAAATAGAAAAAAATTCTTGTCACGATCTAATGGCACTCAAGTGTTCAGCTGTGTATTCGTGATTCTATGTTACTAATAATGTCAAACTTCTCAGGATCCATACAGGAAGACACACAAATGATGTTTAAAAACTGCAGTTAAAGACTTTTGTTAATACAGTGGATCCCACTTAATTGGATATCTTAACTAAAAAAACTCTGTTAATTGAATTAATTGAATATAATTTCCCAACACAAAACCATTTACCATACCACCAGCACAAATTTGACCTGTTAATTGAATATAGGTTATAGAGTAAACTCCTGTTAATTGAATACAAAATCTTGCAACCTGTTGAGAAATTACTCGGACTCTCCCCAGTTTTCCTTTGTTTATAGACCTATTTGGCCTCAGTAGATCCAATACAGGCATTTAATCTACTATATCTTGTTTGACAGAGCTCTTAGAGCTCTGTCAAACAAGATATAATAGAATAAATGCTAAGTTTATCTCTGGAATACAGGAAAGTGACACAATCCCTGTTAATTGAACCCTCTAGTTAATTGAATAATTTTCATCGGCAAAGTGGCTATTCAATTAACATGGTTCCACTGTAATGAAAAATGTTCTCAAGATGATAATTCAGAAGAGTGAAAATTCTGTATGAACAGTTTAACACGTGGAGATGTCAGCTGATACTGTCTACATTGACAATATTAGAATTTTTGAAACACAGATGCGTTAAACAGAAAGACCTTGTCTGTACGCAAAGGGAAGCAAGCAGAATACAGAACAGCCTTCTCCATGGCTGCAAAACCGTAACTTCTCTCATTTCTACTGAAGAATTTATAAAGAAAAGAAAAGAAGGCACCCAGTGCTCATCTTAATGAAAGAGTCAATGACACTGTAGCTTAACTTGACTATGTGTTGTGTTTGATGAAAAGGATAATGTTCAATGTTTATGAAAGGATTATGAAATAAGACAAGAATTGGGATAATTGGAAATATGATAATTTCTCGGGCAGCCATCATGGCTGACCGATCCCGACCAAAAGGGATGTCCTCATCTAGACATTATAATGAGTCATCCTACCAAGTTACAATGAAATCCTTTCATAAATGCAACCTGTAGTCTGGGTTAAAGGTTTTTGGATTTTGGGCTTGGGCAGCCATCATGGCTTAGTGATCACGACCAAAAGGGGAAGTTCTCATCTAGACATTATATGGAGTCAACCTAGAAAGTTACAATGAAATCCCTACATAAATACGACCTGCAGACTGTGCTAAAGGTTTTCAGGTTTTGGGCTCAGGTAGTTTTCAAGGTTGACAGATCATGACCAAATGGGGAATTTCTCATCCAGACATCATACAGAGTCATCCTACCAAGTTACCATGAAATCCCTCCATATTAAATATGATCTATAGATTGTGCTAATAGTTTTTGGGTTTCGGGCTTGTGCAGCTGTCACAGTTAACAGATCATGACCAAAAAGGATGTCCTCATCTAGACATTATACTGAGTAATCCTACCAAGTTACAATGAAATTCTTTCATAAATGCGACCTGTAGTCTGTGCTAAAGGTTTTCGGGTTTTGGGCATGGGCAACCATCATGGCTGAATGGTCGTGACCAAAAGGGGACGTCCTCATCCAGAGATCATACAGAGTCATCCTACCAAGTTACAATGAAATCCCTTCATAAATATGACCCGTAGACTGTGCTAAAGGCTTTTGGGCTTCAGGCCCCTGTAGCCGTAACAGTTGACCAATCGTGACCAAAAGGGGACGTTCTCATCTAGACATTATATGGAGTCATTCTACAAAGTTACAATGAAATCCCTCCATAAATTCGACCTGTAGATTGTGCTAAAGGTTTTCAGGTTTTGGGCTCGGGTAGTCGTCTCGGTAGACAGATCGTGACCCAATGGGGAAGTTCTCATCTAGACATCATACAGAGTCATCCTACCAAGTTACAATGAAATACCTCCATATTAAATATGATCTGTAGATTGTGCTAAAAGTTCTTTGGGTTTCGGGCTTGGGCAGCCGTCACAGTTTACAGATCATGACCAAAAGGGAACGTTCTCATCTAGATATTAAACAGAGTCATCGTACCAAGACATCTAGACATGACCCCAAACCTGCATATTAAATTTCGTGATGATCGGACAAGAACTATGGAGTGTAGTCTGTGCTAAAAAAAATGTGAACAGACTCACAGACTAACAGAACAACAGACATCTGCACGCGTGATAGCAGTAGCTTATCTGGACTTTGTCAAGTTAAGCATAGCCTACTTGACAGTAAAAATGGTCAATACAGAGTTTTGAACCCTTTACCTAATGAACTGGCTACATCTGCAAGCATAATATACAAATTCAGCAATTACAAATCAATTATTTTTCAAAGAATTTCAACAAAACAATATCATGTGGCCCCCTCATTGAAATGAATGAAATGGTTTTGAATTTTTTTTTTTATATTTGAAAAAAAATAATATTTAAAATAATAAATTTTGTTATCGTCTGTGCTGGGTAAAGGGTTAAAGACTTAAACAAAAATGCAGTTTCCTATAACTGCTCTTGACCATTTTCAGGAAAAAGTCGAAGGTAATATATAGAGAGTAATCGCTTGACTGGACTGGTTATGTGAAATAATTCATGAGAGGTGAGGGACATTGTAAAAACATGAGTGCGCGAGTACGCTCAAGTGTTTTACAATATAGTCCCTCGCCTCGAATGTTTTATTTCATGTAACCAGTCCAGTCAAGCGATTACTCTGTTTATTACTTTTCATTATTAACGATAATTATATTTTTTAACCCTTTACCTAATGTAATGGCCAAAACCGGCCTGCGCTACTCTAAAAAAATCGCCAATTTTTTTGTCTCTAAAACATAGGTTATGATCCCTCACTGGAATGAGCTCGTCGAGCTGGTTCCAATGAGCGGTCATAACCTATGTTTTTGAGACAAAAAATGAAAAAATTAGTTATTCAAGAATTTTTTTTGCAAGTGTCATTGGCTTTTCATGTTAGGTAAAGAGTCAAAAACCTAAAGCAATGAAGTCCCCATTACACCCACGGCAAAGCATCTTCGTTTGCGCACACTGATACATGACACAATTGTTGACTGCACAATTCACTTGTGAAGTTATCGTTTATAATCAAACCTGGAAATCCCAGTAAATCACACTTTGGAAAGTAATAAATAAAGATTAGTGAACACAGGTCTGCAGAATTTGGGCAAATGATCTTTTCAGTCATCTGCTGTTCACATCAAAAGAAACCGGATAACTGATTATTCGTTAACGATACTAGATCTAGAACAAATAGCGAGAAAGTTTGGGCTAATTGTTCTTGATATTCATTTGTTAACTCTTCCAGAACCATCATCTTTTTTATAAAGACGATTAAACCTTTGTCTCTGAAAATGGTGCATTACAATCCCCCACTGGAAAGACCACCAAGATCCCTTTCCACCCATATATTACAACATAATGAATCAGCTTAATGGAAGAAACCCATATAATAAACTGCTGATTTCTGCATCTCAGCATTTCCCCTATCAAAGGTAAATATATCAGAATTAGCACATTTCTTATGCTTACAATTTCTTTTATGAAAAAGGATGAATGGAGTAGAATGGGTTGCCTGAAACAACTTGAAGTAACAGTTTTTTCAAATTACCTTTAATTTCTAATTTCTACAGGACATTAACAGGTAGAGTGCTAAATTAATTTTTGTCACAATAATTTGCTTGCAAGTCTTTGCCTTTTTATAATTAAAAGGAGAGTGCCTGTGGGCACTCCCCAATAAATAGTGACAAGGCAAATCTTAACAGACTACATAACATCACTTCAAAGATAAAATGAAGCACAGCCATTGAATATGAAGCCTTTAAGTTGCAGTACCTACACTTAAGAATAAAGCCCAAATATGGGCTTCCAGCACTCTACCAGTTAATTGTAAAGTTACACCTATATTAACCCTCTGCACATTGATGGCAAAATGACAAAGTTCCAAGAAGCAAATTTTCCCCATACCACATCTAGGAATTTAACTAATTCAATCTTGTTTGACAGAGCTCATTGAGCTCTGTCAAACAAGATTAAATTGGTTAACTTCCTTGTTGCATTATCGGAAAAATTTACTGCTTAAAATTATGGTACTTTGACATCAGTGTGCTGGGGGTTAAGATATATCCTTCACCTCCACCCATCATGAGCCTTTTTCAGACCAATAGACTATAATAGCCGCCCAAAAATTAAATAAATTTGTGAATGTCGTAGCTTTGGCTAGAAAAATTCCATGGCTTATAAAAATATATTTGTCACTTTTCCATGACTTTCCACGATTTAGTTTTTACATGCTTTTCTATTATGCTACAAGCCCTGAAAATAACAGAGATATTCTGATAACTCCCCAGAAGGTTATTAATGGTGTACTTTTTGATGATATTAAATGATCAGGTGGAACACCAAATTATTTTTCAAAAGTGATTTTCTAACATGAGAAGTTTTTTTTTCAAAGATAATACTCTACTGAAAAATGGAGAGTTAATTTAGTAAGATTTTGTTCAGAATTGTTTTGTGATAAATTACTGGAATGGAATTTGGTACTGTACAATAAATTGTAACAAAACAATTTCAAAGACATTTTTTTCAACTGCTGTGAAAGCAACATGCTAATGAATAGAGTATATTAACACTTTTCAATAGAACCATGATATGGTGACATCCAGTATTCAACAAATTAAGAATTAACTAAAATCTTGATAGATATAGCTCAAAGAGCTTTGTCAAAGTTCATATAATGACACATGAAATTGTTTACAGTAAAATGTCCAAGATAGTCCATGAACTGTAAATTTTCTTGTTGCAGGTCTTTAATTTTCACAAAACTCACATCGAAAACTGGTGTACCCAAATTACATGAATGTTCCCAAACTGAGGGCATAACACACAGTATAGTTTTTTAAAACTTTGTTTTGATTTTTGTTGAAATGATTCAACCAAGAAAGGCCTTGATATTTGTATACATTTTTGCTACTCAATGACACTCTACATTCTGTGGCTTTGCAGTTGTTTCTAGGCAAATCTTGGCTGCCTATACAGGCAGCCAAGATTTGCCTAAAAACAACTGCAAAGGTTATTATGATTTTACGTAAATTTTATCCAGCGATACCCAGTGACTGCATGTTCTGTTGCACTAAGTGTGATCGGAGTTGGAATAAGGCCCCATAGGATGATAAGATATTCTGTGGCACCAATATAGATAGCCTGGACAAAATCAGGAAATGGTATTTCTTACAGTTAGTATTGCAAAAATGTTCTTCAGTGGGGCCAAGCTGCAGATGACTTGGTGATACAGTAGAGCCCACTTAATTGGATATCTTTTAACTGAATAACCGTGTTAATTGAATATAATTTCCCTACACAAATCCATTTACCATACCTCCAGTACAAATTTGGCCTTTAACTGAATATAGGTTATAGAGTAAACTCCTGTTAATTGAATAAAAAAAATCTTGTAACCTGTCGAGAAATTATCCTGATTCTCCCCCGTTTACTTTGTTTTTATACCTATTTGGCCTCAGGACATCCAATACAGGCATTTAATCTATTATATCTTGTTTGTTGATACAATCCCCTTTAACTGATTACTCCTATTAACTAAATAATTTATTTTCATTGCCAAAGTGGCTATTCAATTAACAGGATTCCACTGCATCCCTGAATTAGACCTGTCTGAAGGCATGGTTGTTGGGTATTTTAGTTTCTACTACACTGGTAAATAAGATCCTGGACATGGTGTCTGAAGGCTGAACACCAAAGCAATATGCGTGTGCTGTACAGTATATCAAAAACCATGATTATTATTAACCCTTTATCTTACACAATAGAAAAAAATAGATATCTGTCTTCACAAAACTCACTAATCAAATATCATCATTTTTTTCATTTTTTGTTTTGAAAACATATGTCTCTTCATTTGGAATTAGCATGTTGAGCTCAATGAGGAGTAACAAGTAACACTTTTGAGGCAAAAAGTAAATAAAATTTTTGGGTCATTTCAAGAATTTAGTGCCATCCACTATGTACTGGGTGATGGTGTGACGCGAATCTGCTTCCTTTCTTCCCACTAATGTCAAATACTTGTATCGATTTGCAATACATTCCATGAGATTGAAATGTAATCAACTAATATTTGACAGTAATCTTTTCCAAGAAAAGATAATATTCATACACATACACTTAACTCTCAACTAAAACTACAATTTGGTGAATAACCAATGACTCGCCTGGGACTTTGAACACAATACATTATTACCATTCAATCAACTTACCATCTTCAACAGATTATCAGAAATCATATCCATCATTGGAAACTACAAGACTATTTCAACATTTATGAAAACCATACATCTAAGGATGTCGGTGGAACACAAGTGAAAAGAGCTTCTTCTACTGTCATTCACATTTGTGTGATTTGCTTTACAAGATTTGAAGATGAATTCAGAAAATTAAAGTAAATTTAATTTTGCACTGGATATTGTATTTATATCACTGGCACTTGTTCACTTGTCACACATCTCACTGAACTCTATGCATATGCTGCTGATGGTTATTTCTGTCCAGGACAGCAAATCTCCTGCCTCACGAAATAAGTAGAATTTGGGCATCAATTTTAAACCAAATGTTCCCTTCCAAATTCAATCATCTCTTGGACAAATAACTTCTGGAGTTAAATTTATCAAAAAATTTCATCAAATCTGGTGATAGATTTGATAAAAATATTTAAAAAAAATAATCAGTGGGGTAAGAGTTAACCATTTACTTAACTGGTAGATTGCTGGAAGCCCATATTTGGGCTTCGCTCTGAAGTACAGGAACCACAACTTGAAGGCTTCATATTCAGTAGATAGGCGGTGTGGTGGCTCAGTTGGTAGAGGTGCAGGCTGCAAGCCGAGAGGTCCTCGGTTCGAAACCCACCTGCAGCAGCCGCGTTGTGTCCTTGGGTTAGACACTTCACCCCCATTGCCCACGTGGGGGCATGGTGACGCTGTGTACTAAGGCGTACTGAACGTCGATGGCACACCTGTCTTCAAACAATGCTAACCCTGCTTGTGTGGAGTTGGTATGTTGGGGAGCTGACAGTTGCTCACCGTTGCTCGGTGGTTCTCTCCGGGTACTCCGGCTTCCTCCACCCGTAAAACTGTCACGGTCATGGTTAGCCATTGTGCAGAAATATGTGACCTTAAACATCAATAAATAAATAAATAAATATTCAGCAGATATGCTTTATATTATCTTTGAAGTGAAATTATTTAGCTTGTATGGATTTGCCTTGTTATAATTTATGGGAGAGTGTCTCTTGGCACTCTCCCATAAATTATAACTAGGCAAAGCAGGGCTTATATTGCGTCTAAATTTGTGAGAATCCATTTGGATTCTCGTGAAAATGGTTGTGAGAATCCATACCAACTACGGGTGTCCCAGGATCCCATGATGCCACCATGGTTGAACCACTGTTGTATACTGATAACACATGTTAACATTTTACCCAAAACACCTTTTTAATTTTTAAAACTAAATTTGATAATTTTTAAACAGTAAATAATAAATAGATGATAGAATTATTAAATGAACAATATTTACCAATTAAATCTTACAAATATGGCTGTCGTTGGAACCGGCACATTGAGCCGGTTCCAATGACAGTCATATTTGTAAGATTTTATTGACATAGTGTCAGGATATTTCAGGTCATGTTAGCCTTCTGCTGGTTAATTTGTTGCCGCTGTGTTAAATAAAGGGTTAAATTGACTCAATTCTTTTCATGCGAATCCTAGCAGAGGTGCAGCGAGAATCTACATGGATTCTCACTGGTTTTATAGCGCGAATCTTTGTGCGAATCTATTCTCGGATTCTCGTCGAAATTTTAGCCCTGCAAAGACATATGAACATATTTTGGTGACCAAAAATAATTTAGCACTCTACCAGTTAATCTAACAGCTATATATGACAAGCATCTTATTATGCTTTGAGTTAATCTGTTTGTCATGATCTGCTCTCAGCCTCTATAGATGTGATTGACTTCAAACTTAGCAGGTGCGTGTATTTCTTTCTGATATAACTAAATGGACATGCTTGGTGACAATATTTTGCATTATTTTCTGAGAATCAGAAATTGTGTCTTAAGATAGGTGGTGATAAAACACATAGGAACATTCTATGCTATAAGGGAGGTAACATCTCATTGAACTCTTTGCATGCTGCTTATGGTTATTTCTGTACAGGACAACAAATCCCCTACCTCAAGAATAAGTAGAATTTGGGCATCAATTTTAAATCAAATGTTCCCTTCCAAATTCAATCATCTCTTTGACAAATGATTTCTGGAGTTAAATTTACCAAAAAATTTCATCAAATCTAGTGATGGCTGCTGTGAAGCAGCCATCACTAGATTTGATAAAAATATTTAAAAAAAATACTCAGTGGATTAAGAGTTAACCATTAACTTAAACTAACAGCTATATATGACAAGCATCTTAATATGTTTTGAGTTAATCTGTTTGTCATGATCTGCTCTCAGCCTCTATAGACGTGATTGACTTCGAACTCAGCAGATGTCTGTATTTCTTTCTGATATAACTAAATGGACATGCTTGGTGACAATATTTTGCTTTATTTTCTGAGAATCGGAAATTGTGTCTTAAGATAGGTGGTGATAAAACACATAGGAGCATTCTATGCTATACGGGAGGTAACATCTCACTGAACTCTTTGCATGCTGCTGATGGTTATTTCTGTCCAGGACAACAAATCTCCTGCCTCAAGAATAAGGAGAATTTGGGCAACAATTTTAAACCAAATGTTCCCTTCCAAATTCAATCATCTTGTTGACAAATGATTTCTGGAGTTAAATTTACCAAAAAATTTCATCAAATCTAGTGATGGCTGCTGTGAAGCAGCCATCACTAGATTTGATAAAAATATTTGAACAAAAATACTCAGTGGATTAAGAGTTAACCATGAACTTAAACTAACAGCTATGTATGACAAGCATCTTAATATGTTTTGAGTTAATCTGTTTGTCATGATCTGCCCTCAGCCTCTATAGACGTGATTGACTTTAAACTCAGCAGATGTGTGTATTTCTTTCTGATATAACTAAATGGACATGCTTGGTGACAATATTTTGCATTATTTTCTGAGAATCGGAAATTGTGTCTTAAGACAGATGGTGATAAAACACATAGGAACATTCTATGCTATAAGGGAGGTAACATCTCATTGAACTCTTTGCATGCTGCTTATGGTTAGTTCTGTTCAGGACAACAAATCTCCTACCTCAAGAATAAGTAGAATTTGGGCATCAATTTTAAACCAAATGTTCCCTTCCAAATTCAATCATCTCTTTGACAAATGATTTCTGGAGTTAAATTTACCAAAAAAATTTCATCAAATCTAGTGATGGCTGCTTCACAGATTTGATAAAAATATTTTAAAAAATACTCAGTGGATTAAGAGTTAACCATTAACTTAATCTAAAGCTATATATGACAAGCATCTTAATATGTTTTGAGTTAATCTGTTTGTCATGATCTGCCCTCAGCCTCTATAGATGTGATTGTCTTCAAACTCAGCAGGTGCGTGTAGTTCTTTCTGATATAACTAAATGGACATGCTTGGTGGCAATATTTTGCATTATTTTCTGAGAATCGGAAATTGTGTCTTAAGATAGGTGTTGATAAAACACATGAGAGCATTCTATGCTATACGGGAAGTAACATCTCACTGAACTCTTTGCATGCTGCTGATGGTTATTTCTGTCCAGGACAACAAATCTCCTGCCTCAAGAATAAGTAGAATTTGGGCATCAATTTTAAACCAAATGTTCCCTTCCAAATTCAATCATCTCTTTGACAAATGATTTCTGGAGTTAAATTTACTAAAACATTTCATCAAATCTAGTGATCGCTGCTGTGAAGCAGCCATCACTAGATTTCATAAAAATATTTAAAAAAATACTCAATGGGGTAAGAGTTAACCATTGTCACGATCTGCTCTCAGCCGCTATAGACGTGACTGACTTCAAACTCAGCAGGTGCATGCATTTCTATGGACATGCTTGGTGGCAATATTTTGCATTATTTTCTAAGAATTGGAAATTGTGTCTTCAGAAAGATGTTGATAAAACACATAGGAGCATTCTATGCTATAGGGGAGGTAACTCCAAATGCCACTTATCGAGAAAACATGTATAGCAAGGGTCCTATTCACTAGTTATTAATAAAAACTGACATTCCCTTTTATTAATTTTACAAAATATTTGACTGGAAGACATAGCTTATGACCCCTCATTGGACTGGAATGAGCTTAATCAGTTCATTCCAATGAGGGTGTCAAAAGCTATTTTCTTTGACAAAAAATAATTTTTTAGTTATTCAAGAATCTTTTTTTGCAAGTGTCATCTGCTATTCATGTCTGGTAAAGGGTTATGATACCGGAGAGTGATTGATTATTCACCATCAATTTACTCTTGGAGTGGTCTGTGAATGATCTCTTTGCCAAACAAGATAAATAGGTGAGACTTAGATATACAGAACGACACATGTATGTGAATGGGTTAATCGATATGGCACGAGTGCCAGCGTGGAAGGATAAAACGAGAGGTCACTGGCCTTGAGTTTTATCCTTCTATGATGGTTCAAGTGCCATATTGATTAACCCATTCACACGCACATGGCATTCTGTGTTTATTACATGCCTTCACGTCTATAAAAACAATTATTAGAAGAACACTCAGCAATTCATTTGACAACTATTAACACAAAGACCACATTTTATCGCCAACCAAATTTGTGAGGGGAACACATGTTACTATTTCGTCCCCTGAGTTCCAATGTGTTCTATGTGACAACTGGCACAAAGAACACACTGGAACTCAGGGGATGATTTTTAGCTATTGATAGGGATTAAAATTGTAATTGCGGTGCACGTTTTATAGAAAATTCCAGTGAAATTTTGCTTCTATATAACCCTTTACCTAATGCAGACGATATAAAAATTTATTATTTTAAATATAATTTTTTTCAAATTTTTCAAAAAATTTTAACAAAATCATATCATGTGACCCCTTGTTGGAACGAGCTCGATGAGCTCGTTCCAATGAGGGGTCACATGATATGGTTTTGTTGAAATTTTTTGAAAAATAATATTGTTTTAACTACTGAATTTGCATATTACTTGAGCGGATGCAGCAGATTCGTTGGGTAAAGGGTTAAAATAGTCTGTCAATGATTTCCCTTCCACACATATGTGCAGACCTGATTTTCATTTTCCGCATGGTTTAATGTTGCTGTAGATGGGATTTTATAGAACAGGAATGTAATAAAATGCTGTGAAATCCAGTTAATTGAGGAACTAAATGTCAGTGAAATATATTTAAATCATAAAGAATTTTGTTGTTGTTGATCATATTTATTTCTGCTAACTGATGATAAATTAGCAATTGAATTCTTTATGTTTTACTTTTGAGGGAGCTCAGGAAGCTCTGTCAACCAAGACATAATGAACTTAGTACCTCTAATTTTTGGATTCAGTTGCCAAACTATATTTCTAAACCTGGACAAAATTAATTTATGTGTGGTGTATGAATGGAAATAAATGCCAAATGGAAGGTACATATTCAATGGAAAGGTTGCGTCAAATGTGTTTCAGTTCTTCAGTAATTCAATATTCATGTATTTAAAACGCACATATCTTATTACTCATGCATTTGGTGATTTCATAATATTTAGGCTTAAAGCAAAGAGTCACAATAAAATTATGTTTACTGCTGTATGAATTGCTTATTGCAGATGTGTTCAAAATTAATATCATTAACCCTTTACCCAATGAATTGGCCACATCCGCTCGCATAATATGCAAATTTAGCAGTTGAAAAAATATTATTTTTCAAAAAAATTTCAACAAACCATGGCATGTGACCTCTCTTTGGAACGAGCTCATTCCAATGAAGGGTCACATGTTATGGTTTTGTTGAAATTTTTGGAAAATTAAAAAAAAATGATATTTAAAATAATAAATTTTGATAGTGCCTGTGTTGGGTAAAGGGTGAAAGGCTGCAAACTCTTATAACCACCTATACAACCACATAGATGCACTTTAAGAACCCCCCCCCCCCCCCCCCCCCCCAATTATTAGTTTCTGAGAATCCCCACAGAGGACATTGATTAAAACACGTCATTTTAAATTCATATTAACATACCCTCGAGGAGCTTAAGACAAGTAGGATTTTTCAGTGTTTCCTCAGTTTTTAGCCTTCCACAAAAGTGAGACAATTGTTGTGTACAAATCATATTTTCAAACAGGTTGTCTTAGGTAAAATGTTAAGACAATCATTATCTGATTGAAGGATTAGTATAGTAACTCAATCTTGATCTTCTAAGAACATCATTTGTACACTTCCAACAAGATTTTCCATATCTTTTCTGTAGTTATCCAGACCTGTGAGATAATTTTTTCAGGCTGACTGTACTGTGTTTACAAAAGCAGACAGATCAAATCAACAAGATCACACAACTGAAATTCCCTGCCCGCTTTCCACCCTACAACTCTGTAGAATGTTACCTTTCGAAAGATAAAAGAGAGAACACTGCAATCTGCAATACCGTTTTCACATGTATTTCTTGATTTGGCAATATTTTGTTTAGGATATCTTGAAAATGAGTGCATTCCCACTGGAACGTGATCTGATTGAGAAAGCGATATTTTTTTTGCCATCACAATACTGTAAAGTAAGCTTCGTCAACATCTCTTTCAAACAACCCCCTGCCCACCCCCCTCTCTCTACCCACCAAAAAGACAAAACAAAAAACTCTCCAACTGAGTTTGATGGAATATACTACAGTGGAGCCAACTTAATTGGATATCTTTTGATAGCATAACCCTATTGACTGAATATAACTTCCAAACACAAAAGCAGTATTATACCTTCAGTACAAATTTGACCTGTTGATTTATAATACATGTGGAGCAAACTCCTGTCAATTGACTAAAAATCATGCAACATGTGGAGAAATGACCTTACAATAGGGTCCTGCGAATTTCGAATTGAATCGGGTTGCCTATTCAAAATGGAATCAAACCTCGAATCAAATCAGGGGCATCATGAAGATGACCCATTTGGTGTGGGGGACTGTAAACCTTATTTGTTCCGACCGTGATGGCACAAGTCCCAACTGATAAAATATTCCAACTATATCATCAAGGCATGCCTTCGTTGAAGGCATGCCTTGATGATGTAGTTGAAATATTACCCAGTAAGGATTATACACTCTAGTTCAAAACAGGAATGGTGCGAGAATTACTGGTACTAGGAACAGCACAGTGCTAGCCACTTGCATCAGTGCATTATTGACACTCTGGAAACCTTAAATTTTCTTGCAACAGAGATAGTGACGAGTAAGACTGAAATTAGCATGGGTGGTGGCATGGGTGCAGATGTTATTTATGTTAATATAGCGAAAATTACACTCAATCTTTATTTTCAGCATTATAAATTATATATTTTATACTACGATGTGGATGACTGATACCAAGCTATATTCCTGCGAAAAGATTCGAAAGGAAACGAACTGGGCAGACGATTTTGAATTGAACGAAATGGCAACTTAAGATTCAAAATCAAATCAAATCTCAAAGCTTCACAGGGCTCTACCTTACAATTATCAAATTCCCCTTGTTTTTTTTTACTTATATGGCTTCAGTACATCCAATACAGGTATTCAATCTGTACTACTCATAATTTGCTAAAGATCATCACTATTCATCTACAGAATTGTACATACAGGGGAGTCCAGATATTGGATGTCTCTTTACTGAATAATCCTGTTAAATGAATATAATTTCCCAACACAAAACCATTTACCATACCTCCTGTACAAATTTGACCTGTTAAATGAATATAGGTTAGAGAGTAAACTCTTGTTAACTGAATAAAAAATCTTGTAACCTGTCACAAAATTATCCTGCCTCTCACCAGTTTTCCTTTGTTTGAAGACCTATTTGGCATCAATACATCCAATACAGGCATTTAATCCATTATATCTTGTTTGACAGAGCTCATGGAGCTCTGTCAAACAAGATATAATAGAATAAATGCTAAGTTTATTTCTAGAATACAGGAAAGTGACACAATCCCTATTAATTGAATACTCCTGTTAATTGAATAATTTTCATTGGCAAAGTGGCTATTCAATTAACAGGCTTCCACTGTAAAAGGTAAATGTATGATTCTAATCACTCTCCATTGTAGAAGTTCACTCTCCCTAGTCATCCATGATCAATCTTGGGCAGTGAAAGATCACACCCCATTAGACTCTTTTGGGGATTTCTGTTAAAGTTTTTCTAACATAATTGAGATTTCAAACATTACATTAGCAGTCTTCATGTGAAAATCATTATTTTTAAGACCCCCACCTCCACCCTGACATCATTTGAGGCTCCAAAAACACTCAAGAAACAAAGGGTAGTGGCA
Organism: Pictodentalium vernedei; assembly: GCA_031216915.1. Taxonomy (NCBI): domain Eukaryota; kingdom Metazoa; phylum Mollusca; class Scaphopoda; order Dentaliida; family Dentaliidae; genus Pictodentalium; species Pictodentalium vernedei. Next base: position 289,526,551 of record CM062292.1, read on the forward strand.
TCGGGCATATCAAAGAGACAGGCTGCTGCACCACTAGGGGTGTGCAAAAGAGTGATCTCTAAGGCCTACAATCAGTTTAGACCTCTTGGTAGACTTCACAGAAAGCATGGTGAAGGTTGTCAAAGAGTCACAACAGTTCATAAAGACAATTACATTGTTACTACAGCATGCATGTACTGCATCACTAATGCTACAGAACTGTAAAGCAACCCCCCAAACTGCAACTGGAGCCACTGTATTCACACAAACAACCTGGAACCGATTCCACAATTCAGGACTGAGATATTCAATTAAGTTGGTACCACTGTAATATATTCTATCAAATTTCATTGGAAAGTGTTTTGTTCTGTCTTTTTTTCACATTCTCATTCAGTTTGGATTGAGTTTGGATAACCGCACTGAAACCCTGTCACATCCTGAATGATAATCTGAATGGGAAATGGTTCTGAGACCCTAGCAAATTTTGAGCAGTATACATGTAGATTGAATACCTGTATTGGATGTTCTGAGGCCATATAAATAATAAAAAAACAAAAAAAACAAGGGAAATTTGGTAATAGTAGGGGTCATTTCTCCACATATTGCAAGATTTTTTATTCAATGAACCCTTTACCTAACGTAATGCCAAAAACCGGCCAACACAATTCACAAAAATGACCATTAAATTTTCATTCTTTTTTCAATTTTGTCCCGTAAACATAGCTTATGATCCCCTCACTGGAACAAGCTCAATGAGCTTGTTCCAATGAGGGTTCATAAGCTGTGTTTTTTACTTTTACGCAAGAAAGGAAAAAAATTAGTTATTCAAGAATTTTGTTTGCAAGTGTCGTCTGCCTTTCATGTTAGGTAAAGGGTTAAGAGGAGTTTGCTCTATTACCTATATGCAATTATAAATCAACAAGTCAAATTTGTACAGAAGGTATAGTAATGCTTTTGTGTTTGGGAGTAATATTCAGTCAACAGGGTTATGCTATCAAGAGATATCCAAATAAGTTGGCTCCACTGTAATATATTCCATTAACGGTTTGAGTGCTAGAAGCCACTATCATGGCTCTATTGAAAAGTGATGAAAGCCACTTTAGTGGCTTTACACTGTATGTGTTAGCTTGTTGTTTGCTAGGCCATAAGGCACTCTCCAATAATTTGTAACAAAATAATTATGTATGAACAAAATCTTTCTAAATCAAGGATGCTCTTGCTGAGATATGATATCTACCAAAAATAACACTCGCATTACAAATCACATTTGAAAAATAATATAGTACTCAACCAGTTAAACTCCATTGGAAAGTTTTTTGTTTTGTCCTCTTTTTCAGATTCTCATTCAGTTTAGATAACCGCACATCATCCTAAATAAAAATCTGAATATGGAAGGGTACAGAAATGAGGTTCTGTGACCATTTTTGCAACCATATGTATGGGCAGTGAGCAAAAGCTTCATTCTAATGGATTATAATACCAGACCCCATCAAGCCAGATTGGTGACTCATTAAGTGGAGAGGAAAGATTTGAGTGGATATACTGGCTTGCATGCTGACTCGACTTCAGATATACTAAAACTTTTTTTTTTGACATGAAGAAATTGTTTTGGATAAAACAGTTGTCCTGTTGGCAGTTTAAAACCTCAGAAAAGGTGGAGACCTACTTTCACATTCCTTGGCTTCGCTGAGTATGATTGCATACTGGTAATAACAAATGTAAGGGTCAGGAGAAAGTCTGTCTGAACTATGGAGAGTGATTACAACCACACATATTCCTCCTCCTCCATGAGATCTGTCAAACAAGATGTAACAGAATAAATCCTCAGTTTTCTTCAAGAAAGAAAACAGGAAAGTGACTAAATCCCTGTTAACTGAATACTGTTAATGGAACAATTTTCACTGGCCAAGTGGCTTTTCAATTAACAACAGGGCTCCACTGAAATACAATATGAACACAGGTAATGCAAAAAGACTGGCAGTGATGTAAGATATTGTCAGTTATATTTCCAGTATAGGAGGGTGAATTAATAGTAATTATTTACTACTACAATGCCACATGAAGATTTTCCACTCAACAAGCTATGAGAAATAGCACAAGAGACAACACCAAACCAGGGTGTCTTCTGTCCTATCTGGGAAAACGTCTGGCTCACACATCATTGGGTAATCCCCTCATGGTGGGAGGGTGTGTGTGTGGGGGGGGGGGGAGGGGGGGAGGGTCTTCAATTTATTTATATGCTGGTGTTGAATGACACTTTTTTCAGCCAGGATCACCTTGTGTCGGAGAGTTTCACGGGTGGAGGAAGCTGGAGTACCCACAGAGAACCACCGAGCAATGGTCAGTTCAGTTTGAAGAATGTTGTGATGATACAGAAGTCAAGTTAACAAAGAAGTGTACCAATAATTTCATGCAGCATGGAGAAAATCCAGGGTTTCGCAAATTTGTTTTTTGGGGCACCCATTTTTGGGTCCCACAAATATTTTTTGTGGGACCCCTTTATTTTTGCAGGACCCATTTCCAACATGTGTCTTAATCACGTGGATTATGCTTATTTATCTTCAAATACATAGATTGTTCAACCACCATGTCAAAGTCTATTGCAGGAATCATGTTTAAAGAAATGAATCTAATTTTATTAAATTTTTGATTCAGTGTCACTGACAGACTGAAATCCCCATCCCAGAACAGTTTTCCTCTTCACCATGTTGATTTAAAGAAATGTGAAAAAAACACTGAAAAATTGCTCCTGAATGTATTTTATTTCTACAATACTGCACCTGAACCAGCTTGTTGATTTCACAACTCACAAGCAACAGTTGCTACAGTGTTAACAATGTCGATTTCCATCAATCCTGAAGCCAGATAGTTGTTGATTTCATGCATAGCGAAATTGACATTGCCTTTCATTTAACATTTTGCTTTTGATGCAATGCAGTGGGGGCAAACTTTGCAAAGATTTTGCGATGGCAGAAATATGCCGTCGCACTCTATATGAGCGATGGCATTTGTGGCCTCATTGCAAGATGCCGTCATAAATTCCGAAGGCTGAATAGATCTTACCAACGAAAAAATGTTTATATTTTCGGCAGGAACGGTAAATGGGTCTCCTTAACAAGCATTTGCGAGAACGTCGCAGGAACGAAACAACTGTTCTTGCAAAAACCCTAAACTCAATCAAGAACATAGCTCTCTTCGCACAGATTTTATAGCAACACTTAACCCATCCATGCAGCTGTGAATCAGATAACCTGTATTTCCACATAAAATCAACCATCATGCTTCTGGTTTTGCATGTACACTAGTGGAAACCATAAACAGAATATCTTTTAATAGCATAAGCCTGTTAATTTAAATCAGCTTCCAAACACAAAACTAGTAACCATATCTTCAGTAAAAATTTGATCTGTTATTTGCATTTCACTACTAGAGAAAACTCCTGTTACTTGAGTAAAAAGTCTTGCAACATGTAGAGATATTACCATAATTACCAAACTCTCCTCGTTTATCCCTTTATCTAATGAATCAGCCACAACCGACCATGTAATTTAACAAGGCAGCAGTTGAAAAAAACAGTATTTATAAACTAAAGGCTCTAAAGAGCCTGTAATCGATCACCTGGAATTACATATAAAAAATGAGATTTCCCATAGGCTTTCTATGGTAACTATGAGCTGCATTTGTGGCCATGTTTGCAACATTACATCAACATTACATGAGGATCATTGGTAGAAGGGGGTCCCATTCCTCAATCAAGTGAAGTTTCAAAACATTTGACTTTGTACTTTCAGAGTGGAAGATTTTTGCAAAATCCATCAATCAGAATCAGAGAATGTCTCTGGTGGCCATATTTAACGACCCACAGGAACAAAAATAGGATTGTTTGTAGAGGGCCTACTATAGACCATTCCTGCGAAGTTTGGTTCATGTCGGCACAGTAGTTCCAAAGAAGAAGATGAAAATGTGATTTTCCATAGGGTTTCTATAGTAACTATAAACCACAATTTTAGCCATGTTTGCAACACGATCAACATTAAATGATGATCGTTGGAAGAGGGTGTCCCAGTCATCAACCATGCAAAGTTTTAAAACATTTGGCCCTGTGGTTTCAGAGGAGAAGATTTTTCAAAATCCACCAATTAGAATCACAAAATGCTTCTGGCAGCCATGTTTTTCGATGCACGGTAACAAAAGTAAGGAGCATTTGTAGAAGACCTCCATTGACTATCCCTGCCAGGTTTGGTTCACGTCGGCACAGTTGTTCCAGAGAAGAAGATGAAAATGTGGTTTCTCATAGGTTTCTATAGTAACTATAAGCAGCAATTGATGTCATGTTCACAACCCGATCAACATTAAATGAGGATCGTTAGTAGAGGGGATCCCAGTCATCATTTATGTGAAGTATCAGTTTCAGAGGAGAAAATTTTTTGAAAATCTACCCACCAGAATCAAAGAATGCCTCTATCAGCCATGTTCTTCAACCCACGGGACCAAAATGAGGATCGTTTGTAGAGGATCTCCCATAGACCATTCCTGCTGAGTTTGGTTCACATCGGCACAGTAGTTCCAAAGAAGATGAAAATGTGATTTCCCATTGGGTTTCTATAGTAACTATAAGCCATAATTGAAGCCATGTTTGCAAACCGATCAACATTAAATAAGGATCATTGATACAAGGGGGTCCCAGTCCCCAACCACGCAAACTTCCAAAACATTTGTCCCTGTGGTTTCAGAGGAGAAGATTTTTCAAAATCCACCAATCAGAATCACAGAATGACCATTCCTGCCAGGTTTGGTTCACACCGGCTCAGCGGTTACAGAGAAGAAGATAAAAATGTGAAAAGTTTATGGGTGCCGGACGATGATGGACACCAAGTGATGTGAAACTTTTTTAGGCCAGGTGAGCTAAAAAGTTTCAACAAAACCATATCATGTGACCTCATTGGAACGAGCTCATCGAGCTTGTACCAATGAGGGCTCACAAATGTTTTTTTTTTAATGTTTTTAAAAATTAAAAAAACCCAATAGTTCAAATAATAAATTTTGCTATCCTGTGTGTTTAGAAAACGGTTATATACCTACCTGGCTTCAGTACATGCAATACAAGCATTTGATCTACTATAACTGTTTTGAAAGAGTTCATGGCTTAGAACCCAGTCACCACTATGAGTGTGCATATAATAGAATAAATACTTAGTTTATCTCTAGAATACAATACAGCCACCACATTGCTGTAAACTGAATACTTGACGCCTGTTATCCCTTTACCCAATGAATCGACCACATCTACCCATGTAATTTACAAATTAAGGTAGAAAAAAAAAGTTTCAAAAGATTTGAACAAAACCATATCATGTGACTTACTTAACTAACCCTCTTCATACTGATGTCAAAATGCCAAAATTTTACACAGCGATTTTTTTTTCATAATGGACATAGGGCTCATTGAGCTCTGTCACACAAGATTGAATTGGTTAAATTCCTAGTTGTAATTTGTTTTCTTCAAACTAATTTTCCTTACTAATTGAATATTTACCTCACTTGCTTACAAGGCATAGATTATGACATAAGCTTGGTTTTGGAAGCAAAAGTAAATGAAAAAATAAAATCTAAATGGCAATTTCTGTTTAACCCTTTACCCAATGCAGATAATATCGAAATTTATTGTTTTAAATATCATTTTTTTTCAATTTTTCAGAAAATTTCAACAAAACCATATCATGTGACCCCTCATTGGAATGAGCTCGATGAGCTCATTCCAAAGAGGGGTCATATGATATGGTTTTGTTGACATATTTTGAAAACAATTTTTTTTTCAGCTTCTGAATTTGCATATTACATTGGGTAAAGGGTTAAAGCACCTGGCAGATTTGACGATTTCATGAGGATAAGGGTTCAAGAGAAACTTGATTATACCCGACTTGTGACAAAAGTATTGCTGTTCTCTAAACAAATCTAATGCATGCAAGGAGTTAACTCAACTCCCTATGGCTCAAAATAAGCCATACTTTGGATAAAATTACTATTGTTTTTCTAATAAATCAATAAACTCACAAATGTACAAGTGTTGTGAGCTGCTGGATCAGTTCTTTTGTAGTCTGGGAGACAATATGCCCCACCCAATGCCAACATGAGCTTTTAGCATTTTTCTTAATATTTTTATTCACCTTTTGAACTCAGTGTTTAAAAAGTGTCAGTTCCTTCAAATTTTTCTGAAGCAGGTAACCAAATCAAATACTTGTGTTCACATATGAGAATGATCATGACATTCTTGTGTACACATTTGCACTATGGGGCCTATAACATAGTAACAGATTCAATGGCTAATAAGTGAGCACTTGGAAACTGAAATAATGCAGAGACCAGGTAGTCTGTGTCCCGACAAGTGTGGTGCAACCGCTTACAAGTTTGACAAAGATAAATATATTGATTATTAAGTATGATTACAGTTAAAACTAGAAGTCCTGTCATGAAATGCGCACAAATAACACGGCGATCTGCTCGTTAATCTACATGTTATGACGATAGTAAGGCTATCAAATTCTGTACATATGGCCTTTTCACAAGCAATGTTTCAGCCAATGGACCTCCGGGTAACCCGGAGGTCCATTGGCCGAAACATTGCCTGTGTTTCCTATGAGTAACCAGGAGAACCTGCCGTGCTTTGGATTCCATTCGATATGGCGATTGTGCGCAATTCCTACGCACAAATAAGCCTAGATAAGTGCACAGTTCGTGACAGGACTTCTAGTTTTAACTGTAAGTAAGATTATTGAGTATGCTTGTTTCATGTTTTTCACAGTCTTCCTGATGGTGCTTGAATTTAAAAAAAAGTTGAAAGAATATTATGATTAAAATTTCTAATCAACTGTATTTTTCTCTTTTATATTGTGTTCTGCCAGCTAGTGGTTCTAAAATCTATCAGTAGCCCTGTATTCCATAATTATAAGTTCAATACAGGGATTCTTCTGCCTTTTTTGAGACAGGGTCCGGTGTCTATGCCATTGGAAAAATTTACATCCTGGAGGCTCCAATTAGGAATTTGTTTTGGAGGGGAAGAAACATATAGAGAAATTTTATATTCAAATTTAATAGAGAACATTAAGACCGATTCCTACGCAACTGCATTATACTACAAGTAAATATTATAACAAAAAGTCACCCACCTCCACAATATCAAAATTGGTTATTTTAATATTTTTTTTCTTCAAATTTTCCAAAAAATTTAGCAAAACCATATCACATGACCCCATGACTGAAATGAGCTTGATGAGCTAGTTCCAACGAGGGGTCACATGATATGGTTTTATTACGAATTTTTTTTTCCATTACTAATTTTATAAATTAAGTGGGATGATACATCAAATTTGTTAGGTAAAGGGTTAAGAGTGAATTATCACAAAAACACCTGTAGATTTACATTTCCACCAGCTTAGAAACACAAGCAAAGTTTTAGCTAATAGATCACCAGATTCAATCTGGATGTCCATTAGCTGAAACCTTGCCTGCACGTCTTACACTTTTTCACAGAATATACAGTACTGCCATCACAAAAGCGGACAGAATTTTGACCAGGTTGTGAATCTCCTGCAGTCTGGTCAAAATTCACTCACTGCTTCACCACCCATAACATTGTAAAATCTCACCTATACTGAAAAAAGAAATGTAAAAACAAGACACCTCACATGCTATTTTTGTTTGTTTTTCTTGCTTCAGTTTTATTTCATAGTATTTAAATTTATGAAATTTCAATCCCTTGTTGTAAAAGGTGTAGCAATTAGATCGGGATCTGATCGAGGAGACAACCATTATCTTCACAGTTCTGTAAATTACTGTATGGGTAGAAATTCCTTCTCCTGGGTGTTTTAGTAACTATTCCCCAAAATCACCATTCAAATTTCATTATTTTTTTCATTTTTTTGTCTCAAAAACATAGCTTATGACCCCTCAAGGGGTTATAAGCTATGTTTTTGACAGGGAAAAAAAACCGAATTTTGTTTGCAAGTGTCGTATGTCTTTCGTGTTTGGTAAAGTGTTAACAAGCACTCCTCCACTTCCTAGCATTCCTTTTGGGGTCAAAATTGATAAGGTTTACGCAACAGATTTGCTATTTGACGCTTAAGCTGCTATGTATTAGGCTGAATATTTCATAAAATGATGACTGCTGTAGAGATTCAATAGAGTCTGTTGTCAAGAAATTATTGCTGTGAGGTCTACATCTATTTTTAAGGATATATTTTGTTAACGAGAGCCAGTAAAATACCTGCACCAGGTAAGAGACTTATTTTGTTTGGGACAACAAATGCTGCTGCCAGCAGGCAAATAGTTAAACAGTTTCAGTCAATGTGAAATATTCTCAACTTGAAGAGTACATTCGCATAATTATCTTGTAGAATACATTACAAAGGGATGAATTATCAGTAAAATACCGACAGTTTCTGCCAGTCATTGATAACAAGTCATTAACTGAAAGTAGAATATGTTTTCATTTTTGGAATTCACTTAAAATAAAAAAAACATTAAGGGGTCTTAAGCTGAGTTTGAATGCTTTTTGAGAATACTTTTGGCCATTACTTTAAAGAGTTGATGTAGATAAGATTTACACTAAGGATGTACAGTGCACACGGTTAGTTACTCAGTTAAAAATGAAAAATTTTAATAACCAGAAAGTGTGACGAACCCTGTGCAATGCACAGGGTTAGTCACACTTTTCTGGTTATTAAAAATTGGTAGCTGCCATATCACACACCACATGAAAATATACACCAACTAACACTGTATAAATTTACAGGGTTAGTTAATTTCATGTTACATAAGGTGCTGGATTAGGTGCTGAATTCAAGGAACTTATGGAAATACTTACAGTGGAAAATTTTGGTGAATTCCTCAAATGAAAACATATTCAATTTTCAGTTAATAGCTTGCTTGATTCATATTATGTGAAACAACAAAACAAGAAGCACAAGCTTAGTTTCGTTCAATGGAGCTCTGAGAAGAACCAGTAGATCCAATGGATGAAACACTGTCTGTACTTCTTACAGAAAAGAGTGTGGATTACTACCAAATACCTGTGAAAGTATGTTGTATCCAATGGATATACCAAATAACTGTGAGAGTATGTTTTATCCAATGGATATTCAAAACTGATGAATTTGTTTTTTTTGTTTTCTGGGTTCAATGATACTTTCAGCAACAGCCAGACATATATTATTGTGGGCAACAGTTTCATTGTTTGATTAAGTCAGAGTACACAGAGAAAACCACTGAGCAATGACAAGTAACAAGTAGCTATCAGACTCTCCAACTTACAATACCCAAGTAGGGATAACAGTTGTTGAAGGAAACTATAACGTTGCCATAATGTGCTCCTTGCTACACAGTGCCATTGTGCTTCCACTTGGGTAGTCAGGATTAAAAGCCTTGACCAAGGATACAATGCAGATGACGTGGGTCAGGATCAAAACGTCAACCTTTCAAACTGAAGTTCAGTGTGCTAACCAATGAACAACCATCCTCCCACACAACTGATGAGTAAAAGGACAAGAAGCATACAAAACATATCAGCTCATGGACCAGTGGTTGCATTCATCAGATGTTCTGCACAAGAGCTAGGTTTTTAAATTTCAGTTTTGCTTCGGTTTCAGAAAAAAACCCTCAGTTTTGGTTAAGTTTTTCTATGTGTTAAGAACATATAGTAAATAACACTTCAGGCTCCTTAACTTGAAAACAATCTGCAATAGTTTTTTACAACACCCCTCATCACAACAAGCCCCGTCTATAAGTATCTCCACTGGGTTCAGCCTAACTTTCCTTTAATCATTCTTAGGAGTTCTAGGAGAAAAATTGCTACACCTATTGAGTCTGAAAAAAACCCATAAATTAGAGCAACAAAAGAATAGGGGGGCGCAGTGGCATCGCGATAACCAGTTCTCGTCAGATCACCGAAGTTATGCAACGTCGAGCGCGGTTAGTAGCTGGATGGGTGACCATTTCAGCGACTGATTCGTGCTCCCGCATTGTGTCCTTGGGCAGGACACTTAACCCCGATTGCCTACATGGGGGCACAATGATGCTGTGTACTAAGGCGTACTGCACGTCGATGGTGCACATGTCTTCCACGAATCTAACCCTGCCTGTGCGTGGTGCAGAGTTTAGAGTTACGATGTTGGAGAGCTGACAGCTGCTCATCGTTGCTCGGTGGTTCTCTCCAGGTACACTGGCTTCCTCCACCCATAAAACTGTCACCGACATGATATGACCCTGACTGTTAATGTGTCGTTAAACCCTAATAAAAAAAAAACAACCCAAAACCAAATGAATAAAGTTCATCTAACCTATGTTGTGATCTTATTGTCAGCTTTTCTCCCTTATTGACTTGTCCACCGGACGAGTCAGTAAGGGAGAAAAGGTGACAATGAGAACATGAGGTATTCACCCCTTTACCGGAAGACCAGGTGACATGATCCACAAAGGCTACTAGTTCAGTTCCCTAACTGAGATAGTTTGAACAATTTATGCACAAACACAGTAAAACTGTAACTGGCCACATATTTTGTTGGGTCTTGCAGTTCGTTTATCCAGTTCCCTCAAAAAATGAAACTGAACTGAATAACCACCCAGCTTTATTCAGCACCTGAATGAACAGTGAATTCAAGGAGTTTCCATGACCTTCCAGGTATATTTTCAAGAGTGTGAAAGAACTAGAGATGGGGCAATGCAGGTGTTTTCAATTAAAGGCCTAATTATGATTTTGATGACTTTTTATTGCATCAAAACAGGTGCCTCAAAATACAGTCTTCGGGTAATCTTGCAAGTTATGTTCCAAGTACCTTGGCAACTGTTTCTAGGCAAAGTTTGGTTGCCTATACAGGTGGCCATGATCATATGTCTCGGCCAAACGCAAAGCCACAGAAAGTGGATGGTTAAAGTTTACAAAAATGTATAAAAATCCCCAGACCTTAAATGGTTAGAGAAGATCCATCCCAGCAATATTCAGCCCACTGTGAAATGAGCTGAACACTGCTGGAATGAATCTCCTCCAATCGCATGATATCTGGATTTTGAAGGATTTCCATGGTTGGTTCTAATATTCAAGGACTTTTCTAGGTCTTTGGCCAGTAATTGTTAGATTCCAAGACTTGTAAGGAATACAAGAAGCTGTAGGACCCTGATTCATAAGTCCATGAGTTTAAAGATTACTAGTACCTCTCACACGAGTGCTTTGTTTCTGTAAATTGAAATTATCAGGAAGACCTTAGTGTTTTAGTACTAATCCATTCTCCCCATACTATATGCTTTTTCTTAAGATTTGAGAGTTAATATTGTCTGGGTAGCAACTCCATTCCATGGATGTTTTAGATGTTATCTCAGACCTTATTTTTCGATGGGTGTCTGGGAATCCCATTCCTATTCCTGTACTATTCTTGTAAACAGCAAGAATCTAATTGGATTTCTGTCAACCTGAGTGATCAAGCTAAGGAATGGGTGTTTTATTTGTTCAAATTTCTGAATTGGCAACAAAGACTGTTAACCCTTTAACGAACAAATCGCCCGCATCTGCCCGCGTAATATGCAAATTGAGCAGTTGAAAAAATTAAATTTTTCAAAATATTTCAACAAAACCATATCATGTGACTCCTCATTGGAACGAGCTCATTGAGCTCGTTCCAATGAGGGGTCACATGATATGGTTTTGTTGAAATTTTTTGAAAAATTAAAAACAAATGATATTTAAAAAAATAAATTTTGATATCATCTGTGTTGGGTAAAGGGTTAAGACATCAAATGGCAATATTTAGCATTTTTTATCTATTTATTGAGCATAATGTTAACCTCATACATCCAAAGTGCGGTACAATTATGAGACATGAAGTATTCTCCAGTGCTGAGACTCACAATGTGAGTCTCAGCACTGCAGAATATTTCATATCAGGTAACACTTGGAACATTACAAGTTCCTAATTAGTCTCAGATAAATAAGGAAATACAATGTAGTATTTGATGAAAGGGGGGGGTGGAGGTGGATGGGGTGGGGGTGGAGGTGGATGGGGTGGGTGTGGGTGGGGGGTGGGGGGTGGAGGGTGTTTTCAAACACTGCCCAGTGGTTCTGTCTTTACCAACAATATATATGTACTTGATTTTGACAGGTTCCTTTCAAAACAGTTTATATGAACTTAAAAGGATTTCACAAATATTCGATCGTAACCGAGACCAGTAATCAACTTCCCATATACCATAATGCACAGGAAGATTAGATTACTGCTCAAACAGTTGGGCTACTTTTCATCTGTAAGTTGAAGTTTTGATGGAAAATCGCAACAAGCATTTGCAAACTTTCTGCTGATGCAGAACCAAGCAAAACAGAGTATCCATGAGCTTCACCTGAACAAGTCTGGAAAATAAGAGTGAATTTATATTGAATATCAAACATGCTCACAAATTATGGCCTAGGTGTTTCTGGTCAAGCATCAGACCGAAGATGCTTGACTAGAAAGAACTGTTTACATTTTACGATTCTCTTTGCTTACAACAGGAAGCCCAAATATTCACATGGGGACTTGGTTTCAACAAACTTACATCTGACCTCCCTAGTCCTATAAATACTGTGCATACCAAATATCAAAATAATCTGACTGATGGATCTGCATAGTTCTAAAGGTTATTTTTCGTATTGCACTAAGTTAAAATTCAAGCCCCCATTGGGAGTCCAAATATTAACTGGGGAACTTGATTTGACCAAACATGAATCTGACCCCCTGTAATGATGTCATACAGCAGATATTAGAAGATTCTGATCGGTAGTTCTGTAGAAGATATAGTAAAGAGTATGTGTCATATTATACCATGTTTAAATTTGGTTTCCTGTATTCAGCCCAAATGTAAACCGGAGGGCTTAATTTTAACATTCTGGTATCTGCCCATGCCCCCACTCCATCAGAGGTTTTATATTTTTTTTTATTTATTGGTGTTTAAGGTCACATACTTCTGCACAATGGCTAATTATGACCCACAACATGGAGATAAAGTCAAGGTCAGTCAATCATTTATACCCCAGGTTGCCTATTTTAGAGGACTCACAACCCAAGCATTAGTGACTGGGTCCTATTTTACCAGTGAAACAGAGCTTATTTACCACAGTAAACAAGCACTGCTTCACATCCTGGGGTTCCCACAGGGAGATGCTTTATATTAAATATCAAAAGATACTGATCAGTGGTTCTGGAGAAAATTTTGTTAATTTTTGCAAATATGCTGACTTGGCATTTTTTTTATTCCCTCTCCAGTGCACTATGACAGAACCAATGGCACTTTTATTTTTACCATTCCATTCTACTGATCAAAAGGATGCTTCATACTAGTGTAGAAATCTAAATTCTATAGTAAATTTCCTTTCTTATTATACCTACCACAATTGTTTACTTCAGGCTTGCACTACAGTGGAAGTCCCTAACTCGGATAAAATACTCTCTATTTTTGTCTTTCCCAAGCAAGTTGGGAAAGAAAAGTGGTGCAAAAGCACCAATAAAAAATAAGCCAAAACTGGGTCGAGTGCAACCGGCGCAGACCCAGTACGGGACGCTCTCTCCCAAGTACAACTCCACGACTTCCGTTGCCAGAGCGCATATACCGTCTCTAAAGACTCATTCTTTTTGAATCCGTAAACGTTAGAGGTATGTGATCAGCGGGGAGGAAAGATTCTTTACCCGTAAAGAAGACGGGAGGGCCTCCATGTAAACAATTGTGGTAGGTATAATAAGAAAGGAAATTTACTATAAAATTTAGATTTCTTATCAACCTACTCACAATTGTTTACTTCAGGCTGAATAGACAAAAGGCTGGAGGGAATCGCATAACCAACCCCCACATAACCCCAGTGCACTGGAACCGTGAAGCTGAAGGAAGAGGTCCCGAGGCTTATCAACCATAATGTCGCAGTCATTGGTAAAGGACAATGAAAAGAGACATATGAGCCTGTGTGACACACAGACAGAAAAAGGGCAGTAACAGCACAAGACTGAAACTGACCTTCAAGAAGCCTAATGGCTATGGCAGACAACAGCCTGAGCAGAAGAAAGAGGACCCAGGGCAAAAAGGTCCTCCGACTGCTCCTGCAACTGGCGCAAATAAAAGGTGGAGAAAGTAGAAGCATTTCTCCAGTAGGCTGCCTGCATAACATCCGACAACTTGCCTGAGTTAGAATAAGCCCAAGAGGTGGACAGTGTCCGCACCTCGTGGGCAGAAATACGATTGGTAATACAACCGCCAGCTGCTAAACGACCATAAGCCGTACGAATAGCAAGACAAATCCATCGAGAAATGGATTGAGGAGAGATCTTCTGTCGACCCGGAATGAGAGACAGAAAAAAACATTTCCTGCCTTTCCGGATGAAGCGTGTCCGATCAAGATAAATGCGAATAGCACGGACCGGACAGAGCAAAGGGCGATTACCCTCAACAGAAGGAAGAGCCCTGATACAGATAGGAGGAGGAGTAGTATCTGGTAACTGATTCTTGGCCAAAAAGGAGCAATCAGTGGTAAAAGTAACACTGTTGGGAGAGCTCCTAAAAAAGGCCGGGTCAACCGAGAGGGCGTGAAGCTCACTAACCCGTCTGGCCGAAGCAAATGCCATCAGAAAAGCCGTCTTATATGTGAGAAAATGCATATCCACCTGGGATAAAGGTTCGAACGGCGCCTCCCACCCCAAGCAAAGCAACACTCATGAAAGATTCCATCGTGGAGTAAGCTGCAAAGTCCGAGGCCTTTTCAAAGAAAAGTGCCGAACAAGCTTGGAGAGGTAAGGATTAGTGCCGATACGACGCTTCCCCACATAAGAAAAAGTCTCTGAAAGCATAGACCTGTAACCCTTGATGGTAACAGGCTGGAGACCCCTAGAGTCAAACAGATATACCAGAAACTCCGCAATCTGTGAAATCGAAGGATTGGCATAATCAACAGAGTGATCAGCACACCATCGACAGAAGACCTTCCATTTAGCTGCATAAGCTAAACCAGTGGAGTGCCTCCTTGAAGAAGAAATGCACTCCACTGCTCGTCTCGAAAAACCTCTACGGAGGAGACAGGACCTGACAAAAGATATGCGTGAAGGCACAATGAAGTCGGGTCGACGTGAAACCTCCTCGGGCGACCTTGACAAAGAAGGTTGCGACGTAGCGGGAGACGTGCCGGAACCGCCGCCATCAGCGAGCGGAGCTGATTGATCCACACCCGCTGAGGCGACAGGGGAGCGATCAGAATGATTCGACAACTGCAGGTTCGAATTTTGGCGAGAACCTGAGGAAGAATCGGAACTGGCGGGAAGGCGTAGCTGACTAGACCGTTCCAATCGAGTGACAGAGCGTCCACGGCAAAAGCCAGAGGATCTGGACACGGGGGCACGAAAGTGTCCACCTGATGGTTCCAACGAGTCGCAAAGAGGTCGATGTGGGGACGTCCCCAGAGATCGCAAAGCGACTGGAACACTACCCTGTGAAGCATCCACTCGGTGGAAATAACCCTGCCCTGTCGGGACAGGGAGTCGGCTAGGACGTTCAGACGACCGGGAATGTGACGAACAACCACTCCGGCGTGAACATCCTGAGCGAGCAGTAGAAGATCCTGAGCTAACTCGTACATCGGAACCGAGTGCATGCCGCCCTGGTTCCGAATGTAAGCAACCACTGTCGAATTGTCGGATAGTAGAAGGACCTGGCGATTCGACAGGTGAGGGATCCACTGCCTGAAACTCAGAAGAAGAGCAAGAAGCTCCTTCTGGTTGATGTGTAGAGCTGCTTGATCCTGGTCCCACATCCCGTGTAGGGAAAGACCGAGAGGATCCAATGTTGCACCCCATCCGAGATCGCTGGCATCCGCTGTCAGAACGCGATCGGACGTGGGTAAGTCCAGTGGAACACCCTGCGTAATCCACTGAACATCTGTCCAGGGAAGAAGGTGAGGATACAGAGAGTCCGGAAACGGAAGCACCTGATCCAGAGAATCTACATTCGGCCTCCAACGACTGAGCAGAAAGTGTTGGAGAGGTCTGACACGCAGCCGACCTAGAGGAATGAGATCCGTCACCGAACCGCAGAGACCGATCAGCCGGAGAAAACTCCGAGCGGTCGCAGACATGGACTGGGACAGAGTCAGAGCAAAAGCTGAGAGAATCACAGCCTTGGCCTGGGGAACCGCTACCAAATTGAATTTGGTTTGGAAAGACATCCCCAGATGACAAAACGACTGAGAAGGGACCAGGTCCGACTTCTCCTCGTTGACTCTGAATCCTAGCGACGTGAGCAAACTCAACAGAGTGGCGACATCCGACTCCAGTAAGGCAGCATTGGAATGCCTCTGGAGGATATCGTCCAGATATGCCGAAAGAGTCTCCCTGGACTGTGTGCGATGGAACGCTATCACATGCGACATCAGTCTGGTGAACGCCCAAGGAGCCAGGTTGAGGCCGAAAAGCATGGCCTTGAACTGGTAAACTCGCCCCAGAAAAGCGAACCTGAGATACTTCCGTGACGCCCAATGCATCGGAACGTGGAAGTAAGCATCTCGCAGGTCGATGCTAGCTGCGAAATCTCCCTGGTGAATAGATTGGCGGACCGACCTGAAAGTCTCCATGCTGAACTTGGGAGCAATGATAGACTGGTTCAGGATACTCAGATCGATAACCGGTCGGAATCGGCCGTCCTTCTTCGGCACCAAGAACAGGCGGGAATAGAAACCCACTGACTGAACGTTCTTGACGACCTCGATCGCCCCCTTTGCCAGGAGATTGGCAATCTCCGTGTACAAAAGTTCCCGACGTAAAACGTCTGAAGGAACTGTGGTTGGAAGAGGCACCCTTGACAGAGTGGGGTGCCGACGGAAGGATATTCGCAGCCCGGACCGAACAACATCTAACACCCATGGATCGGATGTGATGGTGGCCCAATGGTCTGCGAACTCTGCTATCCTTCCTCCAACCTGGGACAAGTCGAGGTGAGGACCTTCATTTCGAGCCCCGACGAGGCCCGCGAGAGGAGAAACCACCTCTGCTAAATGAAGAATCCTGAGCCTTCCCTCGATTCTGCCGACCCCTACCTTTACCCCGTGAGTAAGAAGTAGAGGCGGCGGCAGAAGGACCAGCCTTTTGCTTCACAGAGGAAGCAGAAGGGTACTTGTTAGGCTTGGAACGGCCCTTGCCTCCCCGAGAAGGCTGATCAAGCTGACGAAACAGCAGCTGATCTTTGGAATGACGTAGGACGTCATCCGGACCGTCGACACGGAACCATGGAAAAGTTGCGGACCTGCCAAAGAAGCAGATCGAAGAGTAGCACGCTGCTCCTCGGGAAGGGATCGTCCTGTGTCCAGCACAGCGTCCCTTCAAACTAATTCCAAATTAGCCGTGTTACAGGCATGCGTGTGAGTAAGGTGCATAAGCGCCTTGGACAGCACACGCAAAGGAGCCTGTACCTCGTCAAACTTATCTGGAGGCAGATAAGCAGCCAAAGCTGAGACGACGTGATCTGAGAGAGAAAGCATGCCAAGCATCTCTCTAGATAAGCCCAACGTGGACTCCAGAGTCGTCATTGGAATGACGGCAGACTTGGGCTTGGAAAGCCAGAGGGAAGTGGAGTCCTGATCCAGAACCGTCAAAGTCTGGCAGACTGACGGATTGGCGGAATCGTAGGAACGATAACGCACAGGAGGCAAAAAGGTGTCAACCCTGGTGAAGAACGAAGTCTTCAAAGCCTTGGAATTCAGCTAGGCATCCAAAGCTGAAAAAGCTTCAACCACCTGTACCGACTGGCACGGTCGAAGGCGCCCAGAAGCAGGTTGCTCCATAGGCTGTTGGCGTGCGACCGATGATCGCGGCCAGGCTGACACTGTCGGCTGGTTAGCAGGTTTGAGCTCAGGCAGAAACCCAAACACAAAGTCAAGAGCCGCCCCCAAGTCCGAAGACTGCTGGCCCTCGACCTCAAGCATGTCGGACTCCTCCCCAGAGTCAGAAGACACATAGCCCATCGTGGGCAAACCAGCCGACGCCTCCCATGGTGTCGGGACACCAGAGGAATCAGAAACCGGCCTGTTTCCAATCCCGGGAGGTGGCGCCATAGGAGGCGCCTGGAAACCACTCATAGCCTCATTGGAAGCAACAGGAAGGCTCTTAGAAAGAACCTGAGTGAGTAAGGAGAGAGCCTCCCTAAGCTCACTGCCCGTACTGACCGGTTCGACAGGGGAGCGAACCGGCAAAGTGGCTTCACCTCTGACCCTCTTAACCAGCGAAGGGTCACGATCCTCCAAAACACCCGACGCGGGACGACGGGTGGCAGCCGAAACATCTGAAGGCAGATGTATATAGGGGTACGATGCATCCCGAGAATAAAAATTGCGAGAACTCATGAGAGTCACCGCGGACCTCTGCGGGGCAGAAGGTCCAGGCTGCACAAAAGGCGTTGGTCTCCCCAAACTGGTCGTGTGACCAGAGTGAGTAGACGGAAACGCCACGGAGTTCATAGTGTTTCCACTACGAACATCCGAATCCAAAGACACAACTGTGGTGCTCGACGGCGAAGAGACCACAGAGATGGGCTCGGCCGGCAGCCCCTTCCGACTTGAAGTCAGGGAAGGCTGAGGCCGATATCCCATGTCTACAGTATCGGACATTCCTGCAGTCCCCTGCAGCGAAAAGCCGAGGCCGGCTGAAACAGACGACGAAGCAGACGGACCAGCAGCAGTAGTAGATACGTCGAGAGTCGTTGAGGCTGGTGAAATAGTGGAGAGAGCACACCGGCTCGGCTCCGAAGGAGGAGTCACAACCCTAGTGACAGCCTCAGATGTTGACTGGAGGGGGACCGTAGTCCCGGAACCAGGCATCTCTTCACCAGAACACTCAACGGCTCCCGCAGTATCCACCACAGGAAAAGACTGCACATCCCCCATGGAGGAGGAATAACTCTCACCAGACAAAGTCGGCTCGGGAGGCCCCGAACGACCACGTTCTCCTTTCCTGCGGGAGCGGGAGGCACGGCCACGAGAACGAGCGACACGGTTTACTGACGCCCAGAAGGTGGAAGACCATGTTCCACAGACACCACATGGCCGCTCGGCCGAACACCCATTACAGGAGGAACAAGACGAATGTACATCGTCCACATGCTTTGGCAGCAGACATTGCCCACAAGGAATTGTCCTGGGCATGATAGAGGTGAGAGGAGCAAAGAAGGTGAGATCAGAAAACAGAACACCCCCAAAGAAGAGAGAAAGGTGACAGAAACAAAGACCCCAGACGGTCGACCGGGAACCACACAACAGGGAGACTACTCTCAAAAGAAAGAAGAAACACTGTAGGAGTGGTACCCCGCTGACACCTAACTCTAACACAATTAGAAAATTTTGCAAAAAAAGCATGAACAATAATTGTGAAAAAAATCTAAGTCCGAA
This sequence comes from Pictodentalium vernedei, assembly GCA_031216915.1. Classification (NCBI taxonomy): domain Eukaryota; kingdom Metazoa; phylum Mollusca; class Scaphopoda; order Dentaliida; family Dentaliidae; genus Pictodentalium; species Pictodentalium vernedei. The sequence continues at coordinate 289,545,959 of CM062292.1, forward strand.
TCGCGTGGCACACGAAATTCGCGCGCGACTCGAGAGAGAGCAAATAAATATACATTATGGACATATAATAGAAAAGAGAATATAAAACACTGTTCCTGAGAATACAAAGGATACACTGTGGTATAATGAATCAGGAATCATCAAACATCGAGCTGGTGGAACACTGATAAGCGCGCAAAAACATCTCGACACGAAGCGGATTATAAAAAGAATGAGTCTTTAGAGACGGTATATGCGCACTGGCTACGGAAGTCGTGGAGTTGTACTTGGGAGAGAGCGTCCTGTACTGGGTCTGCGCCGGTTGCACTCGACCCAGTTTTGGCTTATTTTTTATTGGTGCTTTTGCACCACTTTTCTTTCCCAACTTGCTTGGAAAAGACAAAAATAGAGAGTATTTTATCCGAGTTAGGGACTTCCACTGTAGTGCAAGCCTGAAGTAAACAATTGTGAGTAGGTTGATAAGAAATGACTTTGGTATTCTGGAGATGATTATTCTGCAGTTGAATATTTTTCTCCACTTGTGCACTGTACTGATGCCGCTTGATATGTAATAAATTAACTGGCATGGGCATCTCTCAATAATAAAAATTTTACTATACAGAGACAAGTTCAAATACTGGTAATTATGCCGTTAACGGTATTAACTGGTAGAGTGCTAAGTTTTTTGGCTTGTTATAATTTTGTTCACATGTTATTGCCTTGCTACAATTTATGGGAGTGTGCCTACAGGCACTCTCCCATAAATTATAGCAGGGCAATTCCATCTAGACTAAATAATATCACATCAAGATTTAATTGAAGCACATCCACAGAATATCAAGCCTCTAAGCTGTGGTACCTGCACTTCAGGATAAAGCCCCAAAATGGGCTTCCAGCACTCTACCAGTTAAGGCACATGCAATGCAACCACTGTCAAGGAATTCAAAGGGTCCATACAACAAAATTAACTTTCACATCTACTTTGATCGCAAAAGTTGATGTCAGTTATCTCATTATTCACTCTCTGATCAGATCAACTGACAATCATTTTAACTCTTCCTCAGTAGGCCTTGCATTTGAATTTTGTTACAATGTAATGTTTTTAAATACTTCGACTAGTCAATGCGGAAATCCAGAGTCGATGTATAGCTATATCAGCATCAACAATGACTAGTTGACTAATCGTTTCAACACAACTTCATACCAAATAACAGATTTCTGTTCTGTGTGGTTTGGAAATATGGGTGTTTGAAAATATTTCTGTTTTTATCTCCTGGGTTCCCAGGGGGATAGGTGAAATTTTTTTTTTTGCATGAATCATGTACATATGACTCAATAATACCACATACTAATTTGGTTCAAATCAGCTCATCAATTCAGAAAATAGACATTTTGGGCAGGGCCAAGTATCTTGCCCCTCCCATTACAAAGGCAAATATTACTCCATGGACTTTGCTTGTACAAACTGGATTTTACACCTTAAAAGGAAGTTCAGTACCAAATATTAAGTCATTGTACCCACCAGTTCATGAGAGAATTTTTTTTTAAATTTGGGAGCATTTCCTACACCCACTCCCTTTGGGGCTGGGCAAGTTGACTGATGTCAGAACAAATAAAAGGCCGCCCGGCCACATGTCCCCCCAAAAAGTGTGCAATTCGAGGTATATGAAAAAATTGAATTTTTCATGTCCCCCGGAAAAGTGTGCAATTCGAGGTATTTGAAAAAAATTGAATTTTTCGAAGTCGAAAAAGGGACATAACTCTGGCAAACAATGTCCGACCAAACCCCAATTCCAACTTGACCTGCATTTTATGTTGATACACCTACATACTAAATTTTATTTGAATCAGTCAACAACAACTTAAGTTATCGTCGGGAAACCAAAAAAATGAATTTTTGAAGTCGAAAAAGGGGCATAACTCTGGCAAAAGTTGTTGGACCACAACCCAATTCGACCATTGACCTGTATTTTATGTTGATACACCAACATACCAAATTTCATTTGATTTGGCCAACTGTAACTAAAGTTATTGGGAAACCAAATTTGGACGCACACATACACAAACACACGGATGGTCAACGGCTATTTTAATTGTCCCCTGAAAATTTTTTTTTTTGGGGGGGGGGGGGGGGAACCAATCACTTGAGATTTAACTGAAATTGGTTCATCGGTTTCAGAGAAGGTACTAACACCATGTTCATGGATGACGGATGACAGACGACAGATGGTGTATGATCACTATAGCTCACCCTGACTTTCAGTCAGGTGAGCTGAAAATTTCAAGCTAAAACTCTTTCCAATCATGCAACTGTGAATTTAACAAATTCAAATGAGCTCTGTCAAACAAAATTGAATTGGTTGAGTTCCTAGTTGCATTGTGAGAAAAATTTGGGACTTGATATGCTGACCTCAGTGTGCAGTGATTTTAATAGTCTCTCTTATTCAGTACCTGACAGTACCAAGCCAAATGGCACTGAAATACAATCCTCCTTATTTTTTCATTTCTGCCTGTACTAGCACACATGGCACAAAAGTAGTGCCTCCCAATTCTTTCTAATTCTTTCATTTCTGGCGGTACCAGAACCAAAGCACAAAAATACAGTCTCTTCCATTTTTTGAATTACCAACCCCACAATACTGAAACACAGTTTCCCTTATTCTTTCACTCTCGACATATCAGCCCAAAAGGCTCTGAAAATCTTGCCTTTTAGTTATATGGCAACCAAACACTCATGTAGTGTAAATTGTGGATTTGGCACCATCAAAGTTCTTTCTATTGGGTAGAGCATGGTGACTCATTGGTTAGATCATATAATTTCAGACTGAAAGGTCATAGGTTCCATCTTAACCTGCATCATGAAAGTTGTTTTCTTGGGAAAGACACTTAATCGCATATGCCCAAGTGGGAGCACCATGGCAGAATAAGCTATGGTCTTATGTTGATGATACACATGCCTACAAGCCATTATTAAACCCTACTTGTACTGAGTTAGTAAGATGGAGTATCTGACTGTAACTTGCCATTGTTCAGGGGTTCTCGTAGAGTACTTCGGCTTTCTACATCCATAAAAATCTTCTGACCCAATATAATCCTGGCTACTGAAAGTACCACTGACTCCAAAATAAACAAATACATAAATATATTTCTGTCTATAAATATCTCAAAATAAAATGAATGTACCCTGCTTATGTAGAGTTTATTTATTTAATTATTGGTGTTTAAGGTCTTTGTCAAATTTCAAGACAGAAACATAGGGATGAATTAAAGTTTAGCTAATTGTTTTTTACCTATGCTGCCCACTTTAGATGACTTCAACCCCAAGTTTTGGTTCTGGATACGATTTTATCAGTAAAGCAGAACTTGTTTACTGCAGTAAACAAAAGTGCCCCACTTCCCAGGGTTTCCATGGGGACCACGTGTAGAGACTACTTTTGTACAAGGTAGAGTATATGGTATGTAGATCATAGAGTGGAATTTCAGCCAAAGTAATAACCGATGTTATATCTTACTCCTATGAAAAAGAGAAAGAAGTACAAGCAAAGTTTCAGCAAATAGGACTCCTGGTTCAACAGTTTTCACATTTCAGGTTTTTGAACAAAATTTGAGAGATATCACTTATCTTCCAAACAGATTTGCTGTCCATTGTGTCATTATATTCCATACTGAAACTTTCATAATAAACCTATATTATAGGCATTACAGGTTATATTCCATACTGAAACTTTTATAATAAAGCTATATTACAGGCATTACAGGTTACATTCCATACTGAAACTTTCATAATAAACCTAGATTACAGGCGTTACAGGTTATATTCCACACTGAAACTTTCATAGTAAACCTATATTACAAGTATTACAGGTTCATTTGACAGTAATGTGTATTAAGCAGGGATGAGAATGGCAAGCAACAAAATTCGCTGAAATTTGCGAAAATTCACACATTTTTAGGATAAATTTGTGAAAATCAGGTTTCTTCAAAAAATCTAAGAACACAGAGTGAACGTTTTGATTGAGAGATATTTAAATTCTATAAATTTGCATAAAAGTTAAAAAATTTATAGTAATTTATATATTTTTTATACTTACCAATGACCCAGACTTAGCTGGTGCTAACTCCAACAAAACCAGGGCCAAACACAAATTTTGCCCCCCAATCCCCAAAATTTGCATCCAAAACAAAAAGAAATCATGTCTTAAAGGACCTCCATACAACGCCTCTACTGCGCATGCGCAGTGACGCAGTCGTCCCGAAATTGGCGCCAATTATCATTCTTACTGGCAGTGCCTGGTCAGCGCTATGTACTCAGCGGGGAGGCAAGAGTTCCCAACTCCAGGGAGGGCCATCCCCGTCTGGGTCATTGGTAAGTATAAAAAATATATAAATTACTATAAATTTTTTAACATTTTTATACTGTACCAATGACCCAGACTTAGCTGAATAGTAAACAGGCTGGAGGGCCTAGGACATAGAGGAAAATCCAATAAGCTCAACTATATAGTAAAGAGGTAACCCCTTAAGGAGAAAAGGAGTATTAGGCTTTACATGTATCTTTCTTATTTAATATTAAATTAGAAAGATACACTACCCTTAATAATTGAGCACAATAACATTCATGTTCTCTATTAACATCCAGTATAACCCTTATACTAATTATTTTTAAAGCAAGCCAATAAATAAAGTAGTCCAGAGAATTGAGACTCTTTATAATCATTTAAAAGTGTCCGAGTATTGTATATTAAAGCCCACTTGACATATACAAATGCTTCACACCGAGCTACACTTTAAAAATAAGACATGAATGAATTAAACATTAATATTACACTTTAAAACCATCCCGGAAGCGACTCAGAAATACTGACTTGGAGGAGGCATTCCCTTGCTTTTCACTATAAAGCAGGTGACCTAAGGGAACACCCCCCCCCCCTCCCCTTGCCCTGGGTCAAATAGCCCAGAGCGAAGAGGGCAGCCGGACGGAGTCACTGCCGGAACAGAAAGCCTGCATAACTATAGTTGCAACTGTTTAGTGGACGACATTCTGAGCAACAGATAACGGACCTAAACAATGCAGGTCTCCAGAAATGGACTCAATATTTCTGAGATAAAAATTCGTAAATGTGGATGGCTGAGACCAATAAGCAGCCTTCATTAAATCTGTAATAGCAACACTATTAGCATAAGCCCAGGAAGTAGAAAGAGCTCTTACTTCATGAGCAGAAATCTTAAGCACAGACTGCTGAGAAGAAGATAAATCTTCATAAGCAGTACGGATAGTTAACTGAATCCATCTAGCAATAGAATGGACTGAAATGTCCTTTCTATTAGGCATCAAAGACAGTAAGAAACGTTTCCGTCCCTTTCTGATAAACTGAGATCCCTGTTTATAGATACGTAGTGCTCTAACAGGACAGAGTAAAGGCCTACGCCCGTCTGAAGACGGAAGAGCCTTAATAACAATAGGTTCCGGATATTTATTAGGAGCCTGATTCTTAGCTAAAAAACCCACATTAGTAGTGAAGGTGATAGTGTTCCCAACACTACGATAATGAGAATCATCCACCGATAGTGCATGAAGCTCACTGAATCTTCTGGCAGAAGAGAAAGCTAAGAGAAAAGCTGTCTTATAAGATAAGAATTTGAAATCTACTGTCCCAAGAGGTTCAAATGGCTTTTCCTTCAATTCAAGGAGAACCCAAGCTAAATTCCACTTAGGAATTAATCTAAGAGTTCTGGGTCTATTTATCGAAAAGTTTCTAACCAACTTCGATAAAGAGACATTAGATCCAATTTGTAAACTATCATGATGTGCATAGGTATCAGATAACATAGATCTATAACCCTTTATAGTAACAGGCTGCAGTTTGATTTCGTCAAACAAGTATACTAGAAAGTTTGCAATGTCTGGTATAGAGGGATCAAATATATCTACAGAATGATCCCTACACCAACGACGAAAAACCTTCCACTTAGCCGCATAGTTTAGCGAAGAGGAGGTCCTCCTACAGTTAGAAATCGCGTCCACTGCTCGTCCTGTAAAGTGCTTGCCATGCAAGAAGGACCGCACAACGGAAAAACGTGAAGGTTGAGACCTTGCGGGTTGTGATGGAGTTGGCGCGATTTCCCCTGCGAAAGAAGATCCTCTCGTGGAGGAAGCTTCCGCGGTAGGTCCCACAACAGACACCTGAGTAGATTTATCCACGGTCTCTGTGGCGACAGAGATGCTACCAACAGAATCTTGCATTGAGATTGTTTTATCTTTAGCAATACTTGTTGAATTAACGGCGCTGGAGGATACGCATATCCTATCATTCCGTCCCAAGGGATCGACAGAGCGTCTACTGCAAATGCTCTTGGATCCGGACACGGAGACACATACGTCTGCAACTGATTGTTGAGATGTGTCGCAAATAAGTCTATCATTGGCCGTTCCCATTGGTAGCAAATCTGATTGAATACTTGTTTGTTGAGAGTCCACTCCGACGGCAACAAGCGACCCTTTCGTGAAAGGGAGTCTGCTAGCACATTCAGACGACCCGGTATGTGACGGACCGAAAGAAGAACGTGATGTTCTAACGCAAACAGAAGGATTCTTTCCGTTAGATTGAACAACGGAACTGAATGAGTGCCTCCCTGATTCCGTATATACGCCACTACTGTCGTATTGTCGGATAGGATTTGGACATGAGCATCGTGAATAATGTCCATCCAGTGACGTAACGCAAGCCAAATTGACATCATTTCCTTGATGTTTATGTGCTTGCACAGGAATTGCAGATCCCAAAGACCCTGGCATCTCGAATCCGTTGGGATTAATGATGCACCCCAACCTGTTTGACTGGCATCCGTCATAACGGTAAAACTCGGATCCGGCAACTGCAGCGGAACTCCTTGAGTTAACCACTGAATGTTTGCCCAAGTCTGAATCTCTTGTTTCACTTGATCTGACAAGAGAACGTCTACATCGAGCGAATGAATTTTCACACTCCAATTCTGAGTCAGGAAAATTTGAAGAGGACGTGTGCGTAGCCGCCCCATCGGAATAAGATCCGCGGCGGCTCCGCACAGACCTATCAGTCTCATAAATTCTCTCGCCGTGACTTTGTCTGCGTGCAGACAATAGCGAGCGTAACAACTGACTAATTTCGCTCTGGTTAACGGCAGACGAACGAGATTGTTGTGCGTCTCGAAGCTCATTCCCAGATGAGTGAATGACTTGGACGGCACCAGATCCGACTTCTCCTCGTTTACTATAAAACCGAGACGTCAGAGCAATAGAAGAAGATTCTGAACATCGCTCTGAAGCGTTAACTCGTTGCCGTACCTCTGAAGAATGTCGTCCAGGTAGGCCGACGTTACCGCAGACGAATGAGCTCGGAAGTAGATCATTACCGAGTTCATTACCCGAGTGAAAGCCCAGGGTGCTAGATTCAATCCGAAGCACATCGCCCGGAATTGATACACCACTCCTAGGACTGCGAAGCGTAGATACTTTCGGAATGTCGGATGTACCATGACGTGAAAGTACGCATCTTTGAGATCTATGCTCGTTGCATAATCGTTCACCCGAATACTCGCTCTGACCGATCGAATCGTCTCCATATAAAACTTCGGAGCGACGATCAGCTTGTTTATCCAGCTCAAATCTATGACTGGACGGAACGAGCCGTCTGGTTTCGGAACCAGAAACAGATGGCTGTAGAATCCCAGAGATTCCTGGTTTTCTACGACCTCTACCGCGTTCTTCATTAAAAGAGACTGCACCTCTGATAACAGAGCATCTCTTTTCTGTGGATTTGACGGAAGATGAGTCCACTTTGGACTTCGAGTTAATGGAGGCTTTCGTTTGAAGGATATCTTTAGACCTTCCGAAGTCACTCCTCTCACCCAAGGGTCGTCCGTAATCGACGCCCACTCTTGTGAAAAACTCGACAACCTTCCGCCAACCGGAACGCGATAGAGGTTTAAGCCATCACCTCCTGGACCTGCGAGGCCTGCGGTAGGAGAAACCACGTCTTCCACGACCCGCACCTCGCCTCGTCGACCTCGGGGCGTCCGACCGATTGTCCCGGCCTGAAGGACGTCCCGAACGAGAGTCGCTATCCTGACGGTCTCTCGAATAAGACCAAGAGGACGCACCGGAACCTCTATAGGAATCTCTCTTGGGCGCATTAGACCCAGAAGTGCCTGTCTTATTCGTGTCTGCTGTATCCGACTTTTTAGGAGCCGATCTGAACAACAGAGAATCATTAGCTTTCTTTTTAATTTTATCATAAATAGCGGAAAGCTTGCCGTCAAAGAGAAGTTCTCCTGAGACCGAAGCGACTCTAAGAGAGTTCTTCACCTTAGAATCCACTAGTGTGGATGTAGCTAGGGCTGCGTCACGTCTAACCAACTCCAGATTTGCCACTGAAAGAGCGGAGTTACACGTGGAATAAGCTACTGCCCTTGAAAGAAGTCTTAAAGAGGATTGTATATCCTGAAACTCTTCCCCTTGAAGGCGCAGTGATAACGCCTTAGTAAGGTGATCTGCGTAAGATAAGGCATCTAAATTGGCTCTGTTAGACGCAATAGCTGTTTCCAACACCGCGGTTGGAATAGAAGCTGACGACGGTAATGATAGCTCTAAGTCTTCCGCCTCGTCGTCCATACGCAGAGGAACTCTCGGTATACCCTGTCCTGCCATATCGAATTTATTCCTTGCATTAATGAAAGGCAGGTTGAGAGTATTAGCGGACAAGAAACCTGCTTTCCCCGTCCTGGAAGCAAGTTTAAATATAGCGTCGTTCAATAATTCAAATGTTCTAGCAACATTATTGGACTGCGACGGAAACTCGGGAGCGATGTCCCTGAACCGCTCAAAAAATTCAGAGTCCAATGACGCTATAATTCTCTTGTCCGGAAGCGCAGCAGTCTGGCCCGACGGAACAACTTGAGGGAGAAAGTGCCGGATGAAGTCCATGGCAGCTTTATGTTGTTCCGAAAGGGATAGCTCCAAGTCATCCGTATCCCTTTCACCATCCGGTCGGACCTCACGATGTTCCCGGTCGTCCGCCCCCGATGCTTCGGCGGAGCGTACCGACCCAGCGCCGTCGGATAATTCTCGATCCGACACCGTTTCTGTCGGCTGCTGGGATGCTGCGATAAGCTGTGCTATCTGCACAAGAATGTCTGACGTCGAGACCTGCAGAGGCGCAGTCTTTCGCTGCTTCGCCGAGGGCAGCTCCGCATCAGATGGCTCCCGCATACTTTTCCTATGCGAACGTCCGGAGTCCATCGGTCTCGAATCCCTGGCTGCCGGATGGTGTGACCTGGTCGCCGAAGAATCCTTCATCGGCGAAGCTGGTAATATATCGGCGGTCACGCAGCCAAAGTGCGGTCGTGTGCGCTGACGAGAAGAGGAAGCCTTAACAGTCTCTGCGGACTGCTTATACAACGGAGCGTCCCGAGCGACGGACGTATGCTCCGCTAAAGACACATTTTGTACCACAACATCTGGTCCCAGATGTTGTTGTACGAGAGAGGGACCTCTCGCGCTCGCGGCCCGGCTGGACCTGGACGAGCTAGGAACCGGACTAAAAGGCTTCCTCCGTTCTCGCTTACTATCCGCCGTCACTGGGTGTGCATCTATTATGTTTATAGTGCTCGCATCACCCAAAATTTCCTCTTGGACCGCATCGGACGAACCCGGCTGCCGAACCATTCGGTGAATGGACGCTACACCGGGCGAGCTAGCGGACGACATTTGTCTAATCTCCATGAGCACTTTTGCCGCTAGCTCTGAATTCATTTGTGACGACGGACGCACACTTGAAGAAGATAACATGGAAACATCACCCTGTTCTGGTTCCTCTGAAATAGAAACTGAGAGAGTAGAGTGACCTTGTGGAGAAAGAGCCGGCATCACTCTTTCTCCAGAAACAACATATCGTGACACACGTTTCCAATGTTTCTCATCCCAATGTTCACATATAGGACAGGGATTAATGCGAGAACACTGACTACAATTAATACAATGATCATGAAAGTCAGAGGAAGATTTCTTCCTATTACAATTTGAACAACGTCCCTTCATTGTGAAAGAACAACAATAAGTCCTAGTTACTCGCAAAAACCCCTGACACAAAGATACATAATAACATGATCCATTAATAAATGAAAAAACAATTGCAAAACAAAATAATTTTGAAAAAATATTTTTTCAGAGAAGCCCAAGTTGCTGAAAAGTAACGTTGAGCCCCGATGGATCCGATGGCAAAGTGTGGTCAAAAATTTTAAATTTATATAAAATAATTAATGAGACACTTTCGGATAATATAAATGTATCTTATAATGAGATAAACTACCACAAAGGCAAACAGCCCCCCTCAAAAAAGGCTGTTGCCAATGAAAACAAACAGTGTAAACACACTAGAAAACATGACTCCAGGCACTGAAAAAACTGGCCCGGAATCAGTCATCAATTACACTCTATCTGATGCAAAACAGAGACTCCCAGGGGAGAATCTGTAGAACATCAGATGGAAGATGCAGAACACAAACGTTATACACCCATGGGTGAAAACGTAACTATGGGGAAAATAACAGAAAACATTCTGTAACCAAGCAACTCTCCCAGGAAATTTTAGAAATGAAATTTCTCAAAAATATGCCAAAAGCATGGGAGAATTGCCAGGGGGGACTTTAGAAGGCTAGGGGAGAGGAAACACTGAATAAGCAGTGCAACAATTAGCAAGAATGACAACAAGAGGCCCATGCCTCGAAAATAGGCAACTTAACATAATTTCATCAAAAAATTTTAAGTACAGCCCTGATTATTTTTTGCCACTTCTTTTTCCTCTCCTCCTTCTATCCTCCTTAGAATCACATTTTCTCCAAAAATTACGTGTCTGGCATCCTTTAAACTGAGATTTACAAGCACAAAGATCAGTGAGATGTTGACTGATGAAGGGCCAAACAGAGAATGATAATTGGCGCCAATTTCGGGACGACTGCGTCACTGCGCATGCGCAGTAGAGGCGTAGTATGGAGGTCCTTTAGGACATGATTTCTTTTTGTTTTGGATGCAAATTTTGGGGATTGGGGGGCAAAATTTGTGTTTGGCCCTGGTTTTGTTGAAGTTAGCACCAGCTAAGTCTGGGTCATTGGTACAGTATAAAAATATGGTCTTTTAAGACCATTTTCATGCAAATTTATAGAAATAAAATTTCAGTACCAAGGGCATGAATTCACTGAAATCAGCAAATTTGTTGAAAAATCTTATCCTTGATTAAGTACATCTGCTTAATACTCTGCACACTAGTAGTGATGTCGAAATATCAAAATTTCAAGAAGCTAAAATTTCCCCGCAAGAGCAATTAGGAATTGAACAAATTCAATCTTGTTTGACAGAGCTCACAGAGCTCTGTCAAACAAGATTGAATTTGAACAATTCCTACTTCCATAAAGAGAATAATTTGAGACTTAAAATTTTGACATCAGTTTGCAGAGGGTTCTTTCCCTTTTGGTCATAATTAACAAACTTCAGCTATCAAAAGCTTTCAATATTCTTTGCACAGCAGATTGATACGCATATATGAGATGAAACCTGACGACTAAAAAACTTCTTAATATATACTGTATGAAAGGGTTAAATGTAAAATTGTGTTCAAAGGAATGAGAAGTTGTCAGTAACCTGGAATAACAACTTCAACCTGCTCATTACAATGTTTCAGGAGAATTGTTTTATTTTTCTTCATTGACGAACAACTGACTACAAGCATGCATGTTTAAGCCCCTTCACACTGATGCTAAGATATCAAAATTCCAAGGAGAACATTTTTCCTATAATGCAAACAGGAATTTAACCAATTCATTCTTGTTCTGACCGAGCCCTGTAAGCTCTGTCAAACAAGATTGAATTCATTAAATACATAGTTTATAATGGGAAAGATATGCTGGTTGAAATTTTGATATTTCTATGTCAGTGGGCAGAGAATTAAACAAGAAATCTCAGGCCTTTCTTTAGTAACGATTTCAGAAGATAGGTGTTTCAAAGAAACAATCAAATTCTGCAACCTTTAGCTTTTACCAACAAGAATGAATCATGTTAGCTGACCACCATCAAAAAAGCAGGGCATGTATGGATGAACTTCCCACATTTAACAGTTTAGGGAATGGAAATCTTTATTATTTTAGGACTGGTTTGGGGTCCAGTTCCATAACAATAATTAGTTACATAAAATTAAAAGGGGATTAAGCAAGTTAGTAGGAAAGCACAATTTATATTTTCAACCTGCAGCCATGAGATTGTAAATATTACTTTATTTGTTGGGTCTTAACTGGTTGAGGGTTAGATTATATTTGATGGCCTGATTTTGTTATTCAAAATGTGTTTTATTATAAATTATTAGAGAGTGCCCACAGGCACTCTCCAATAATTTGTAATAAAACAAATTTATGTGAACAAGATATTATTTGCATTTGACTGAATATGAAACATGAGCAAGGAAAGTTTTGGCTTTTGCTCTGGCACCCTCATTTTTCTGAAAGCCCTGATAGTGGATTCTAGCACTCAACCAGTTAATGACTACACTTTCAACAGAAACTATCAATATTGTGTTAGATAGGTTTATGGATGGTAGAGAGATAGTTTTATGGATAGAAGAAGATGGAATACCTGGAAGTCACTGCAAGTGCAAGGCAAAGTTAAATATCTGTCAGTCCTTACAACTAACTGGTCAAGTACAAGTAGAGCTTGTGATTGATTTACATTGGTTGAAGCCACGTGCAATGCAACATGTCATTGCCTTGGCTAACTGCACTACCAGGTTCCCATATCAGAAACTAATGGTAAGTATTTTGCAAAAGGACACAATGCAAGTGATTCTGGCTAGATTCAAATACATGGCATCTCAAATGAAAAGTCTGATATATTAACTCCTTGCATGCGGCTGGCGAATATTCCTGCCCAGGCCAGAATTTTGCTTGCCAAATTATAATTTAGGCATATTTAATTGAATTTTCTCTCTGTAAATTGAATGGGTTTTTCACCAACGACCTATTGACACTCTCAATAAATTATAACATAAAAATTTTAGAAAACATTTTTTTTTTAAAACAAGCTAATGCATAATGGGTAAAGCTGGTGAAGTGGCTTTCAGCACTTTTCAGTAAAACCTTCATAGTGGCTTCCAATATTCAACTTGTTAACAAAGGATTAATAAAAACATTGACAAATAATCAAGTTGAGTTCATATTGTTCATATCTTCATATCAAATTCTGTGATCCTATTAATCAACAATACATTGGAACAACTCATTATGCTGACTCAATCAACTTTAAATAATTCAATGACAAAGCAAAAAAGAAATTAAAATTTATCCCTTCCGTAAAAGAGCTCTATTTATGTTGGAAGAATTTGGTCACTTTCTAAGGTTCACCGAAACACTGAAAAGACTAAGTTGCTGTAAATAAATTTCTTGTATAAATCACTCCTGCATGTATTTTTAAAAAATAAAAAAACACTGTGAAATTTTTAGAAATTCTTTGCTTCAAAGCTTTTTATAAAGAAAAAACTGGTAAAGTTACCACATGTAAGATAAAATGATGAGAGGAAATCAGACTGATATCAGTCACTTACTATAAATTACAGTAACACCTGACTATATTCTATCTAAAAAATCCTACTTACTTTGTAACATCTGATCTTTACTTTGTAACATCTGATCTTTACTTTGTAACATCTGATCTTTACTTTGTACTTCTTGTCTCCAATGCTGATCTTTATTTTGTAATTCTTTTTGTAACTGAACCCTACACAAATCTTGTTCTTTTCTTCTATCTGCCATTACTTTATGTAAGTTACTTCTAAGCTCTTCATTTCTCTTGTTGCTTTCCAATTTCTTCTCAATGGTCAAGGCAAGAGCTTGACCATCAGGAAAAAATCCCCCTGAAACACAAAGAGAACAGTACATGCACTTCTGTAAAGAACTGCATACTAAAGTAAGGTTTGAAAAATGTCTGAGCACAATTCATACATAACAATGTAATAATGAAAAAAATATATCTTGATGATTATTTTACAAATTCCGAACACATTCAGTTCTCAGCACACTGTAATCCAAATGTCCTGTCTAGTGCATTCAAATACTCCAAAACAGTTGAGAAATAACCCACACTGCTTCAAATAACATTAATCATAGTAGGCTTCTTTAAATAAGAATGTTTGTTTATTGTTGTTGACTGATACTGCCAGCAGTGAAGGTCAAATTGTTTCACACAAATTCATTAGGTGAAGCAGGCCTGTGCAAATTACACATTAATTATCTTAACCTTTTCAGGAAACCTATTTTTTAGGTACCTCTTTTCCAATATTTTGAACAAGAGGAAGCAAATGTAAAACTGATATATTTACCATTGTTGGTGGAAAGACTGAGGTGAGAAACCCAGAATATTACAGCAATTTCATGAATTTCGTTCATTGTTGATATGCTGTGTTGTACTACACTGGTGGAAAGGGCTCAGAGAGCCCTTTCCACCAATGTATTACATCACAGCAAATCTTTGCCAAGGTTTTACAAACATAGCAATAGTTTGGGAAGAGTTAATGTCTATAAATTGCAATTTCGTCACACTTTCTTGCTTTAAGTCTTAGGTATAGTAATAATAGGGCAAAGGAAAAATTGGTTACCTAATTTATTTTGAGGTGGATGAAAACAAAACCATCGTTTGTCTAATTTGTGCAAGCCTGGTAAAGAAAGGACTATGCTGAGTAACTATTGGACTCTCCAGCTTATCAACCAGACAAAAGCAGGGTTAGCTGGTGCTGAAGGCATGTGAACCATCAGCATGTTGGATGCCTTAGTGCACTGTAACATTGATCTCCAACTTGGACAATTGGGATTAAGTGTCTTCCCAAGGATGCAACACAGAGTCAGGATCAAACCTGCAACCTATTTATCAAAAGTGTAATGCACTAGCCACACAGCCATCACACTTCCTTATAACATTAATCATAGTACTACAAACTGATCAGTAAACTTGTCACTTCACACCTGTTACCGTTATACTTGTCAAGTCCTGAAAATCGAGGAAAGGGCATCTCTGTGGATTCTTTTTTAAAATTTACTCCCACTTGGATAAACCATATTCACAATAAGTCTGATACACCTTGGTACTTTTGTGCCCCCTAACATTTGATGGACCACCTCTCTCAAAATTCATGACAGACTCCTGAAGTCAGAACTTGCACAACAAGTCTTTAAATAGACACGATGGTGTTAACTGGTGGTCAACAGAACAAGCAGCTGATTGACTGACGGATTGAGTAAATTAACATGAATTATTGCCTGAGTGGAAACTCCCCTCTGTGGGTCTTTTAATGATAATCCCCTCTTCATGTACAATACATGAGACTGTCAAATCTCTCTGTCTCCCTGTGCATGTTCCTTGGGTATTTCAGCAGATCCCACTGAACTGTATATCTCTTAATCGAATAAACCCGATAACTGAATATAACTTCCAAACACATTTGACCTGGTAATTGTATATATGTTACAGAATAACTCCCCATTAAAATGAACAAAAAATCCTGTTGATAAATTTCCCTGACAGTTACCAAATTCTCATTGTTTTTAGACCTATTGGATCTCAGTACATGCAACACAAGTATTTAATCTCCACCATGGTGCGTAACCTCGGATTTTTCATGGATGCGACATTGTCTGCTGACTATCATGTCACACAGGTGTGTCGGACATCATATTATCACTTACGAAACATCAGCAGGGTGCGCATCGTGGTTGACGAGGATGTCGCCAAACAGTTAGTTCATGCGTTTGTCACCAGTCGCCTGGACTACTGCAATTCCTTAATGTACGGCTGTAAACGGTCCCTACTACATAAGCTGCAGCTTGTCCAAAACTGTGCTGCCCGATTGATTCTTAAAAGGAGGAAATCGTGTCATATAACACCCTTACTGTACCATCTTCATTGGCTACCCATTGAAAAACGCATTGATTTCAAAATCATCGTAACTGTCTATAAATGTCTAAATGGATTGGCCCCTACATATCTCAGCAAACTACTTCAATGATACGTTCCCTCACGATCTCTGAGATCCTCCTTCACAAATAATCTTTGTCACAAGACCAGTACCATTGTAACTGCTGGAAATCGGGCCTTCTCCGTTGCCGGACCTCTTCTCTGGAACAATCTGCCTGATCACTTGAAATCACCACAAACATATCATATCTTCAAAACTAACCTTAAGACGCACTTATTCGGTAAAACCTATACATAAATTGTCCTTCTAAATTTATGATTAACACAGAGCTGACTTTATTTATTTTTTTAATTTTGTAAAGCCTGAGAGCACATTTGCGTGGAGTCATGGCTCTAAACTGTATTTATTATTATTTATTTATTATATTTTGTTTGAGAAGATATAATAGAATAAATGCTCATACTATCTCTAGAATACAGGAAAGTGACCAAATCATGTTAATTGAATATGCCTGTTAATTGAACAAGAGGGGTAATACAAAGCGTGTGCCAATGCCCCGACCCGCTGAAAATTTTTTAAGTGGAAAGAGTGAAAAAGTGCCATAAGTCTGAAAAAAATGTGGAAGAAACTCACGCTACACAGGTACCATTCCCCCATGATGCTCTATCACAACACCAAAGAGCATTCAAATCGGAGTAGCAGTGGCTGAGATACAAGGGAAAAAGTTGGTACAGACGGACTAATGTACAGAGGTCTCCATTAGATACCCCTTTGACTTTTCAAGTCGGGGGCATGCAAAGTGGCTATTCAATTACCAGGGGTCCAGTTAACTAAAAACTTTTGAAACATGGAGAACAATTTAGCAGACAGGGACAATTTTGTTCAAGGAGTAAGACAGGGTGGATTTGGTCCCTTTCAATCATGACTTGCATTTGATGGGGTTTATGAGAGTTTTTCATTCATTGGAATTTTCTGCTTATACAATGAAGAAGGAAACTATTTTGCATACTATTCGGTTTACTCACCACCCATAACATGATCAAAACTCAAAACCCCAGCCTTCAGATTACCACATGCAATGCTAAGAAATTCAGCAAAAACATATATACACATATCCACGTTTTCCCTGATACTCTAAGACATACTTTCACCATATATATGAATATTATTAGAGTTTTGTTGCAAACAAGATGTGTAGTTTAATTCCTTGCATGCTGCTGGCAGATATTCCTGCCCAGGACAGGATTTCTCTTACTACTGAAATGAGTTTAGTTTGGGCACATTTAATCCAAATTTCACTCTGTAAAATGAATTGATTTTTTCACCAATGATTTCTTGAGTTACATTTAGATGAATTATTCATCACATCCAATCATGGCTGCTGCAAAGCAGCCATGGCTGGATGCGATGAAAAATATCTAGAAAATACTCAGCAGGTTAAGAGTTAATTCATGGATCAGACCTTACAAACAATAAACACTAGTCCCAATCAACAAGAACAATTACAAGGCTTTGATTCAGTAACAACTGAAATAAAGCATTGGAAAACCACTAGATTGTTTCACAGGCTTTATATTCATAAATACAGTGAAAGTTAAAAAATTTATAGTAATTTATATATTTTTTATACTTACCAATGACCCAGACATAGCTGGTGCTAACTCTTAAAATATAGGGCCAAACACAAATTTTGCCCCCCAATCCCCAAAATTTGCATCTAAAACTAAAGAAAACATGTCCTGAAAGGCCCTCCACACTTCGCCCCTACTGCGCATGCGCAGTGTCAAGGACGTTCCGAAATTGGCGCCATTTATCATTCTAATAACCAGTGCCTGGTAAGCGCTATGTACTCAGCGGGGAGGCAAGAGTTCCCAACTCCTGGGAGGGCCATCCCCGTCTGGGTCATTGGTAAGTATAAAAAATATATAAATTACTATAAATTTTTTAACATTTTTATACTGTACCAATGACCCAGACATAGCTGAATAGTAAAAAGGCTGGAGGGCCAAGGACATAGAGCAAAATGGAATACGCTCAATAAAATAAAATAGAGTCATCCCCTGTAGGGAAAAGAAGTAATAGGCCTTACATGTATCTTTCTTATTTATGATAAATTAGAAAGATACAACACCTTCCAAAATTGAGCTTCATACATCCATGTACTCTATTAATATCCAATATAATCCTTATACTAATAATTTTTAAAGTAAGCCAATAATAAAGTAAGTCTAGAGAATAGAGACTCTTATACTCCTAAAAGTGTCTGAGAATTGCATAATCATGTCCGTTGACATATGCAATATTCAGAAGCTATACTTTAAAAACTAAGACTTGAATGAATTGTCTAAACTTAAACTTCTCACTAAACAACCATCCCAATAACAGCTCAGAATTACTAACTCCGGAGGAGGTATCCCCTTGTTTTCATAGTAAAACAGGTGACCCAAGGGAACACCCTCCCCCCCCCCTTTTTCTTGCCCTGGGTCAAATAGCCCAGAGCGAAGAGGGCAGCCGAACGGAGACACTGCCGAAACAGACAGCCTACCTAGCTATAGTAGCAACTGTTAAGAGAATGACATTCTGAGCAGTAGATAATAGACCTAACAAAAGAGGCCTCAAGAAATTGACTCGATATTTCTAAGATAAAATTCATGAATGTGGATGGCTGAGCGCAATGAGCGGCCTTCAAAAATCTATAATAGCGACACTATTAAAGTAAGCCCAAGAAGTAGAAGAACTCTTACTTCATGAGCCGAAATCTTAAGCACAACTGCTAAGTCAATGATATACCATAAGCAGTACGCTAGTTAATAGAATCCATTAACAATAAAATGGAGCGTAACGTCCTTCTACTAGACATCAAAGACAGAAGAAGCTTACGCCCTTGAAATAAACAGATATCTGTTTATAAATACATAAACTGTACCCGGAAAGAGTAAAGGCTTATGCCCATACGAAGACGGAAGGACCTTAAAATAATAGGTTCCGGATAATAGGAGCCTAACTCTTATGCAACAATCCAACCTAAATAGTAACGGAAGTATTGATTCCGAAACTATGAAAGTGAAAATCATCCATCGATAGTGCATGAAACTCACTGACTCTACAGTAAAAGAGAAACCAACAGAATTACTGTCTAAAAGGTCAGAATTTGAAAACTACTGTTTCCAGAGGCTCAAATGATTACTTAGCTAAATAAGAACCGAAGTTAAAATCCGTATAGGAATTTAATCTAAAGATTCTAAGTCTATTTATCAAAAAGTTACTAACTGACTTAGATAAAGAGACAAAAGACTCAATTGTAAACTATCGTAGAGTGCATAGGTATGAGGTAACATAAACCTATAACCTAAATAATAACAGGCTGCAGTAGATCTTGTGAAACAAGTATACTAAAAAATAGCAATGAGTAGTATGGAGGGATCAACAATATGAACATAATGATCCCTACACCACGACGGAAGAGCCTCCACTTTAGTCGCATAGAATAGCGAAGAAGAGGATCTCCTATAGTAAGAAATCGCGTCCAAAGCTCGTCCAGTACAGTGCTTACAATGCAATACGGACCACACAATGGAATACATGAAGGTTGCGACCTTGCTGGTTGTGATAAAGATGACACGATTTACCCAGTGAAAAAAGATCCTCACATAGAGGAAGATTTCACGTAAAGATCCACAGTAGACAAGAGAGTAAATTACTCATGATCTCTGTGAAGATAGAGATGCTATCAACAGAAATGTATTGTGGTTGTTTATCTTAGCAATACCTGCTAAAACAACAGCGCCGGAGGATACACGTATCCTATCATTCCGTCCTATAGATCAATAGAGCGTTAACACTATTAGCTCAGAGATCTGGACAAGCCAACACATACGTCTGCAATTGATTAGCAAGCTGTGTCATAAATAAAACATCATTGGGCGCTCCCATAGATAGCAAATCTGATTGAATACTTGTTTGTTGAGAGTCCATTCTGACAGCAACAAGTGACCCGTAAGAGAACGGGAGTCCGATAAAACAATCAGACGACCCAGAATATGACGGACCAAAACTGAACTTGGTGTACTATAACCAACAGACGGATTCTTTCCATTAAATTGAATAACGGAAACGAAAGAGTGCCTCCCTGGTTCCGGAGATACGCCACTACTGTCGAATTAAAGGACACGAATTTGGGCATGCGTTTCTGAATAATGTTCATGCAATGACATAAAGCAAGCCTAAAAAACATTATTCCGCGGAAGTTAAACTGATAGCTAAAAGACTGCGGAACCCAAAGACCCTGGCACTTCGAATCCGTAGGGATCAGTATATATCCCAATCTGTTTGACTGGCAACCATCATAACAGCCACACTCGGGTCCGGCAACTGCGGCGGCACTCTCTGAGTCAACCACCGAATGTTTGCCCCAGTCTGAATCTCTTGTAACACTAGATAGACAAGAAAATGTATAAATCGAGCAATTCATGGATTGCCGGAAAGTTGCCGTCGAAGAGAAGCTCCTCCGAGAACGAAGCGACTCTGAGAGAGTTCTTAACCTTACTATCCACGCGTGTGGATGTAGCTAGGGCTGCGTCACGTCTAACCAACTCCAATCAGCCACTGAAGGGCGGAGTTATACGTGAACAAACTACTGCCCTCAAAAGAAATTACATTGAGAATAATATCCCGTAAATCTTTTCTTGAAGACGTAATGATAACGCCTCAGTAAGGCGGATTACGTATAATAAAGCGTCTAAGTTAAGTCTACTATACATAATGTCGTTCCCAACATTGAAATTGGAAAAGACATAAACGGCGAAAAAGAATATATGCAGTCTTTAATCACACCGTCTAGATGCATATGAACTCTCGGTATGCCCTGCTCTGCCAAAATAAACTATTTGTAAAAATGATAAAATGGCAGAAATGAGCCACGCAGACAAGAAACTAAACTATCATGCTTAGTAGCAGGCTTGTATATATATATAAATATATAGCGTCGAAAAATAAAACACATGTTGTAATGACAATATTGGACTGCGTCGGTAAGTCAGGGACAATGTCCCTGTACCGATCGAAAAATCCGAGTCCAATGACGCTATAAGTCTCTTATCCAAGATCGCAGCAATGAAGTCCGAAAAATAATCACTGGAAGAAATGCCAGAAGATATGAAAGGCATCTTCCGATACTACTAAAGGGAAAACTCGAAATCTTTCGAATCCCTTTCGCCATCCTGTCGGACCCTATAAAGCGTTCGGTCGTCCGTAGCTGATGCAACCGCGGACCGCACCGACCCAGCGCCGTCGGATAATTCCTGATTCGACCGAGAAACTGTCAATTGCTGGGATGCTGCGAAACAACTGTGCTAACTCGGATAGCACGTCCGTCACTGAGGCCTGAGGAGAAGCGGTCTTACGATGCATTGCCGCTGGAAGCTCCGTGATCGTTACCCCGTGCATACTTCCAATATGCGAGCGAACGGAGTGTATAGGCCTCGTGTCCCTTGGCTACCGGATGGCGCGACCTATTCGCCGTGGAATCACTGAATGCCGAAACTGATCGGATACTCGAGGTCACGTAGCCAATGTGCGGTCGTGTGCCCTGCTGTGAGGATGAGGAAGCATTAAAGACAGTCTCTCGGACTGTCAATATAACGGAGCGTCCCGAGCAACGGACATATGCTCCAAATGTAAAATATCTGAACCACAACATGCGGTCCCCTATGTTGTTGGCTTCCTCCGATCTGTCCTCAATCTGCCGTCACTGGGTGAGTACTAAAGTAATTAAAGTGCTCGCATCACCCAAATCTCCTTCCTAGACCGCAACGGACGAACCCGGCAGCCGAACCATTCGATGAATGTACGCTACACCGGGTGAGCTAGCGAATGTCACTCCGTAAGCGATAGACATATTCCATGAGCACTTATTGCCGCTAACTCTTCATTAACTATGACGACAGAGGCACACTTTTGAAAGACATCTCCATAACTCTTCGAACAAGAAACCAGAAATGCTTGGATAGCAAGCATAAAATAATAATATATATATAGCGTCGTTCAATAATTCGAAAGTTTGTGTGACATTATTGGACTATGTCGGAACTGAGGGACGATGTCCCTGAACCGAACCAAAAATTTCTAAGTCCACCGACGCTATCAGTTTCTTATCCGGCATCGCAGCATATGTTGTTCCGAAAGGGAAAGCTTGAAATCCTCCGAATCCCTTTCGGTATCCCGTCGGACCGGATGAAACTTTCGGACGTCCGTACCAGCTTCCGCGGAGCGTCCCGACCCAGCATCGTCGGATAAAATATATGCGACAGATTCAGTTGATGCTGGGATGCTGCGATAAACTGTGCTATTAAGGAAAGCACGTCCGTTCCCGAGGCCTGTGCAGTAGCGGACTTACGATGCATTGCCGCCGGAAGCTCCGTGTACGTTGACTCCCGCACACTTCCTATGCGAACGTCCGGAGTCTGCAGGCCTCGAGTCCCCGGCTACCGACCCAGCGCTGTCGGATAATTCTCGATCCGACACCGTTTCTGTCGGCTGCTGGGATGCTGCGATAAGCTGTGCTATGTGCACAAGAATGTCCGGCGTCGAGACCTGCGGAGGCGCAGTCTATCGCTGCTTCGCCGAGGGCAGCTCCGCATCAGATGGCTCCCGCATACTTTTCCTATGCGAACGTCCGGAGTCCATCGGTCTCGAATCCCTGGCTGCCGGATGGTGTGACCTGGTCGCCGAAGAATCCTTGATCGGCGAAGCTGGTAATATATCGGCGGTCACGCAGCCAAGGTGCGGTCGTGTGCGCTGACGAGAAGAGGAAGCCTTAGCAGTCTCAGCGGACTGCCTATACAACGGAGCGTCCCGAGCGACGGACGTATGCTCCGCTAGCGACACATTTTGTACCACAACATCTGGGGCCAGATGTTGTTGAACGAGAGAGGGGCCTCTCTCGCTTGCCGTCCGGATGGACCGGAACGAGCTATGAACCGGACTAAAAGGCTTCCTCCGTTCTCCCTCCGATCCGCCGTCACTGGGTGTGCATTAAGTTAATTTTATAGTGCTCGCATCACCCCAAAATTCCTTCTAGACCGCAACGGACGAACCCGGCTGCCGAACCATTCGGTGAATGGACGCTACACCGGGCGAGCTAGCGGACGTCAAAGGCCGTCGAACCTACTAGGGTCCTCTTAGGCAATTGGCGTATAACATGAGCACTTTTCCGCTAGCCCTTCATTAATAGTGACGACGGAGGCACACTGTTGGAAGACATCACAGATACATCACCCTAATCTTGATCGTCTGAAATAGAAATTGATAAAGTAGAGTGACCCTGCGGGGAAAGGACCGGAGTGTCCAAATCCCCAACAACATACCGTGACATACGCTTCCCATATTGTCATCGAAATCATACGATACAGAACAGGAGTTAATGCGAGTACACTGACTACATATAGAATGATAATAAAGTCAGAGGAAGACTTCCTCTTAAAACAATTGATCAATATCCTTTCAATGTGAAAAGAAAACAAGTCCTGGTACTCGCACTAACCCCTGGCAATCAAAATACATAATAATAATATGATCCATTAATATAGAAAAAATAATTGAAATCAAAATATTTTGAAAAAATATTTTTTCAGAACAGCCCAAGTTTCTGAAAAGTAACGTTGAGCCCCAATGGATCCCAAGCCTAAGTGTGGACAAAAATTTTAAAAATATTTTAAACAATTTATTCAACACTTACGAACAATAATAATGTATCTAGTTATGATTAAAATAACATAAAGATATTATTTATTAGAAATCCCCCCCTCACACAGAGGGCTGTTGTAAATGTAAACAATGAGTGTAAAAAACACTAAAATAAGACTCCAGGCACCCAGGCCCGAAATCAGTTACCAAAAATACACTATCTGATGCAAAACAGAGACTTCCAGGGAAGAAACTGCAGAACATCAGATGGTAGATGCAGAACACAACGCCTAACCACCCGTAGGTGAAGACGTAAACATGGGGAAAGAACAGAATTCATTCTGTTATTCAGCTAAAACACCCAAGAAATTTTAGTAATAATAATTACAGAAACTATGCCAAAAGCATGGGAGAATAGCAAGGGGGAACTTAAAGGACAGGGAGAGAGGAAAACACTTGTAAAAACAGTGTAACTAAATAATCAGAATGACAACAAAATGGCTGCTGCCTTGAAAAAAGGTAACTTAACATAATTTCATTAAAAAATTTTAAGTTACAGCCCTGATAATATTCTGTCACACATTCTTTTCCTCTCCTCCTTCTCTATCCTCCTTAGAATCACCATTTCACTAATATTTATGTGTCTGGCATCATTTAAACTGAGATTTAAAAGCACAAAGATCAGTCAGATGTTAACTGATGAAGGGCCAAACTTAGAATGATAAATGGCGCCAATTTCGGAACGTCCTTGACACTGCGCATGTGCAGTAGGGGCGAAGTGTGGAGGGCCTTTCAGGACATGTTTTCTTTAGTTTTAGATGCAAATTTTGGGGATTGGGGGGCAAAATTTGTGTTTGGCCCTATATTTTAAGAGTTAGCACCAGCTATGTCTGGGTCATTGGTACAGTATAAAAATTCCTGTTACTCAAAGAGCCAAATTATCAGTGAGAAATATTCAAATAATAGAATTATTCTTTTATCCAGAATTTTGTTAACAGCTTTCTAATAAAATAATTATTACGAGTTTAACTCATTATATTCTATATGGCAGAGTTCAGGGAGCTCTGTCAAACAAGATATATTCAAATAAAGCTGCTAATTTTCAGTTTTGCTGCAAACTGTATTTCTAAAACATGGAGATTTTTAGGAACTTAGATTTTGGATCTGAGAAAATCCCGGTACCGTTTTCAGAAAAAAATTGGAAACTCTAATGAACATGTAAGTTAAGGGAATTTTGTACTGAATATTTCCTATTTTAATGTCTTATCACAATCATATGTATGATTCTCATCCTTTTGTGCAAATATTCCATTAGCTGGAGAAGCTCCATTCCAACAATATTAAGCTCATTGTGAAAGAAGACAATAACTGCTTATCCTCTGATCACCTGATATCTCTGTTTTCAAGGGTTTTCAAAGATAGTACCTGGTACCAATATACAAGGTACTGTATAGACCTTTTCAAGGGATTTTCAAGTTCAAGGATTTTTAGGGAATTGTATTTGCCATGGCACCCTGTTACAGGTCAAATTTCTGTTGAACGCATGATAAGTAGATTGGTGCTTCAAAGAAAGGTGCAATTAATTGGTAGAGGGCTCAATTTTTTGGTACTTAAAATTTGTTCACATGTTTTTGCCATGTTAAAATTTATGGGAGAGTGCCTTTAGGCACTCTCCCATAAACTGTAACAAAGCAAATCTACATAATATGAAGCATTTCAGGTGTGGCACCCAGCACTTCAGAATAAAGCCCAAATATGGGTTTCCAACACTCTACCAGTAAACAGTGATTTATTTATTTTTTCTTGTTTGGAGGACACGTAGTTCTGCACAATGGCTGATTGTGACCACAACATGGTCATAAAGTCAAAGCCAACAGTACAACAGTAAACAAGCACTGCTTCACTTCCTAGGTTTCCCACTGGGAAGTAAACAGGGATATTCTACTGCAGGGTATACAATAAAGTGACTAGGATTCTGTTTCAATGGGTATCCAATAGTTGCTAGGACAACCACAAAATCAAGTTTCATGAAACAAAATGGATACTTGCAACAATGATCATGATAAAATGTTGTAACTTTAAATGTCATTTTTTTATATATTAAAATCACAAAATACTTTTAGTGCTTTCAATGCTTATTTGAGTCAACCACTGAAAGTGCATTGAAATTTAAGTCTATTGCCTAGTTGATTTAAGTGCATGGGGACAGGTCAAGTCC
Source organism: Pictodentalium vernedei (assembly GCA_031216915.1). Classification (NCBI taxonomy): domain Eukaryota; kingdom Metazoa; phylum Mollusca; class Scaphopoda; order Dentaliida; family Dentaliidae; genus Pictodentalium; species Pictodentalium vernedei. Next base: position 289,571,825 of record CM062292.1, read on the forward strand.
CAAAGTACAATGCACCTGCTATTCCTTAATGAATACCAACAGCGGGAAAGAAAGAGAGAATGGGGGAGTTCCAAACTAGAATGACAGTAACTCAATGATGATGTGTGCCAAGTTTTATTTGATTGGAGCCACTCATTCTGTAACTGGTAGTTTTCTAGATTATTTTTGGTAGTCTTAATGTATTCATCAATATTTGCTTAGTTATAATTTATTGAAGAGTGCCTGTTGGCACTCTGCAATTAATTATAACAGAGCAAATACTCATTAACACTACCTTCTATTTATTTATTTATTGGTGTTTAATGTCACATATTTCTGTACAATGGCTAATCGTGACTGCAACATGGAGATAAAGTCAAGTTTACGCCCAAAAAGGGCTCAAGGGACGAAATACACCACCACCCAAGCTATTCTGTTGCTAATGAGACCTAAAACATAAAACAAACCAAGAATAAGAACTTCTGATGGCAAAGAAATAATTATAAAAAATAAAATAAACAAGAGGCCCCGCGGGGCCTGAAGCGCTCATCTTGTACAGAACACAATTTGAACAGAGTCCAAGAATGAGTCTACATTAAGCAAGCCATCTCCATAGGCTACACTGTCAATCCTTGAGTCCCTCAGGAGTGACAAAAATAATCTGGGCATCATGCCTTTTCTTCAGTTGATCATAAGTAAAATGTAGAGCTCCCCTATGAAGCCCCTTGATACAACCTATGTGGATTAATCTTAGTACCTCTAGAGGGTACTGAATACAAAATTTTTAATTCTTCAGCAAAATGGCCAATTCTGGCTCCCATAGAGAGCCCAAATATTAACCCAGGCTCTTGATTTGAACACAGTTAAATCTGACTTCCCTAGAGATGTTGTGTACCGAATATGAAAGCATTCTGACTGTTGGATCTGAAGAAGAGAAATTGTAAAGAAATTTCTTCGAATTGCACTAAGTTCAAATTTGGGCTACCATAGCGAGCCCAAATATTGACCTATGGATCCGATTTGAACAAACTTGAATCTGACCCCCCTAGAGATGTATACCAAATGTGAAAGCATTCTGACAAGTGAATCTGAAGAAGAAGATTTCTGAAGAAATTCCCTCATATTGTACTAAGTTAAATTTCATGTTCCCATATGGAGCCCAAATATTAACCTAGGCACTCGAATTGAACAACCTGGAATCTGACCCCCCTAGAGATGTTGTATACCAAATATAAAAGCATTCCGACTGGTGGATCTGAAGAAGAAGATTTTTAAAGAAATTTTCTCATATTGCACTAAGTAAAAATATGGGCTACCATAGTGAGCCCAAATATATACCTAGGAATTTGATTTGAACAAACTTGAATCTGACCCCCATAGAGATGTTGCATACCAAATATCAAAGCATTCTGACTGATGGATCTGAAGAAGATTTTTTTAAATTACCCTCCATATTGAACAAAGATAAAAATTTGGGCTTCCATAGGAAGCCCAAATATTAACCTAGGGACTTGGTTTGAACAATCTAGAATCTGACCCTCATAACAATGATGTATACCATATATTAAAAGATTCTGACTGGTGGTTCTGAAGAAGAAGATTTTTAAAGAATATTCCCCATATTACCCTATGTTAAAACTTCGGGCTCCTGTAGAGAGCCCAAATATGAACCAATGAGCTTTATTTCTACAAACTTTTATCTGACCCCCCTATGAATGCTGTATACCAAATAACAAAAGATTCTGATGATTGGTTCTGGAGAAAAGATTTTTAAAAATTTTTGCAAATATGCTGACTCAGCATTTTTTCGATGCCCATTACAGAACACCCTAACATAACCGATGGCAATTTTTTTTTACCATTCCATTCTACTGGTCGTAAGGATACTTCATACCAAATAAAAGCTCTCTGTTCCTTGGGGTTTGGGAAATATGGGCGTTTGAAAATATTTCTATTTTTAGCTCCCAGGGTTCCCATGGGGATGCAGGAATTTTTTTTTTTGCATGGGTCAAGTACTTATGACCCAATACTACCACAAACCAAATTTGGTTCATACCGGACCATCGGTTCAGAAAATAGAAATTTAGGGCGGGGCCAAAAATCTTACCCCTCCTATTACAAAGCCAAATATTACTTTACGAACTTCGTTTGAACAAACTTGATTCTACACCTCATATGGAAGCTCCATAGCAAATATCAAGTCATTGTACACACTGGTTCTTGAGAAGAAGGTTTTAAAAATATTTTGGAGCATTTTCCCCCATTCCCTCCCTATGGGGCTGGGCATGCTGAGTTGAACAAAAATGAAATGCCCCTTTGGGACCATCACTCACACAAACTTTCACTTGAATTGGCCCAGTGGCTTTGGAGGAGAAGACCAAAACATGGTGTTGACGGACGCCGGACGGGAAGCGATTAGATTAGCTCAGCTTGACTTTGTCAAGATGAGCTAAAAACCGCCCGCCCGCATGCAATTTTACAAAAAATGGCCTGAGAAACAGAAGATCTACTTTGTAGGGCCTTAGTCAATCGTTTATACAAATGTTGCCCATTTTAGAGGACTTACACCCTGAGCATTGGAGACGGGTCCTATTTTACCAGTAAAACAGAGCTTGTTTACCACAGTAAACAAGCACTGACTCACTTCCAAGGGTTCCCACAGGGGACACAGGCATCTATCTGAATGTAAAGCATATGCTAAGGATTTGAAAACTTCACAGTGGCAACTATACTTTCTATAAAATCCCAAAGATGGGCTTCCAGAAGTGAACTTGCTAAAAGACTGGAATGTAAAAGTTAACAGATACTGGTACAGGACATAGGGTACCAGATGATGGACAATGCATGGCAAGTGGTGGTAATAGCTCATGTGGACTTTAAATCATGTGAGCTGAAAAGCCCCATCCAGAGATGAGGCCTTCACAGCTTAATTAAGGAAAGGTCATGAGAATAGGTTAGTAAGCATCAGAGTGTGCAATCCTACAGGAGTGTTAAAAAGTGCCCCCGAGATTCCCTTCAAGTGCCCCCTGAGATTCCCTTCCAGAAATCATAACAGGAATCAATCAGGCAGAATTGGGGACTTTTGGGAAGTCTAAAGGTTTTCCAAGCTTCCTCTCTAATCTGCATTGTGGTACTACTTGAAGCTCCTGCAAGAATGGCTATAATCTTGAAACTTCAAGTAATAAATCTGCTGGAGTTCTACAGAGAGGAAAAAAGTAAGGTGTGGTACAGCATGTGTGTGGAATTTTTGGTGAAATCCTGAAGTTTGTAAGTTTGTTGGTGGTTAACGTCACATATTTATGCATAATGGCTAATCGTGACACAACGTGGAGATGAAGTCAAGTTTAGTCAATCGTTGATCTACATGTTGCCCATTTTAGAGGACTTTCACCCCAAGCATTGGTGACTGGGTCCTATTTTACTAGTAAAGCGGAACTGGTTTACCACAGTAAACAAGTGCTGCTTACTTCTCGGGGTTCCCACGGGGAGGTGAAATCCTGAAGGTGGTATGAGGTGGTAGAACTAAACTGGAGAAAACAATGTTTAACTGAACAATACATTGAATGGGCCATCACTGAATAAACAAAGGAATGACAACCTGTGTTGCACCAAGCATCAAGTGATGGAGAACTTTTTTTTATTTGCCTATGACAAAAAAAGAAAACAGTTTTGAGAGAAGTTAATATGTGATGAGGTAATGGAAACATAAAAGTAAAAGTTTTGAAGATCACATGAAGAGCATGTTATTTGCACCTGGTGTCAAGAGAATCAAAGGCTAGTCACTACCAAGAATATATCGGTGGCACAAAATCTGAAATCAATCTTGCTAGCAAGGGTGATACATGAACCTTCAGAAACCCTATTTCTTTGGAAATTACTATTATGATCAAACATGTGCAACAAAAATACAATAATGTTGGAAAAACCCAAGAGTAGGAATATTCCATTTAACATGGCAGCATTCTCGGATATATACGGAGTCAAAAAAGAAAGTATAATAGAAACAAATGGGAAAAAATAGCATGAAGGATGAAATATAATAGTCCTAATGTTGCATGTTTGGGGCCAAGAAGTTGTGCAAAGTGTTTAATGACATGTTGTTGTTGTCCACCCAACCGTATACAATTTTGCTACGGATTTCAAAATAGCACATGCTACCCAAGAATGTCAAATTGAATGGGTGACCGAAGATTTTCTTTGTGTTATGTCGCTGCTAGAAAGCCTCGGTTATTGAAAAAACACGCTGTTTTTGTCTTCTGACATTTTAAAAAATGCCAAGGTTAGCCGAAAATCAGAGGTTGTATGCCATTGGTATGCATGGGGCTGGGATACCTCCAGATGAGTTTGCTGCTGAGTTCGGAGTCACTGTGGTCACTATTTACTGTCTCATTGGAAGGTATAGAACCACTGGATCTACTGCCGACCAACTGCGTTCAGGATGACCGAGAGTTACGACCGCTGCACAAGACCGACACAACAGGACGTCTCACTTGCGGGATCACTTCCTTCTGGTAACGAGGACAGCAGCAATCACTACTGGTTGAACTAACTAAAGAATCAGTGCAGAAACTGTCTGCAACAGACTCGCTGAACACGGCATCCGAAGTAGGCATCCATACCAAGGACCCATCCTTACCCAATGTCATTGTAACATCAGAATGGAATGGGTACGTCAGCGTGTTTGCTGGACTCAGTAGCATTGGAGCACAGTTCTTTTTAGTGATGAATCACGATTTTGTCTACTGCATGCTGATGGTAAGGAAAGAGTGTATCACCGACGAGGAGAATGGTTTTCTGAGGGTTGCATGCAGGAATGCAAGCGTTTCGGCATGGGTAGCATAATGGTTTGGGCAGGAATTTCCTTGCACCATCAAATGCAGATGATATTCATCGATGGTAATCTGAATGGACAGCGATATAGGGATGAAATTCGTAATGCTGTTGTTGTCCCGTTGTTCAATGCTAATGTCAGATTGCAGTTATTCCAGCAAGATAATGCCTGATGTCACGTGCCTCGAATCTGTCGTGACTTTCTTGAGGAGCAGAGCATCAAACTTCTTCCCTGGCCATTTTCTCATTCCATTTTCGCCGGATTTGTCGCTAATCGAGCATCTTTGGGATCAATTGGACCGTTGGGTATGACTTCATGATCTTCAGATGTTAGGTGATTTACGTAATGTGGAACACAAGACCACAAGGTTACATCCAGAGACTTATCAGGTACATGCGCCATTGATGTCTTGCCATCCAAGAGACAAACAGTGGACATACATGCTATTGACTGCATGTGTGAACTTTTCATTTCACCCCATGTCTGAATTGGGACATCCTGATGTGATGCTGGCAACAGTAAGAACATGAAATTATGTCAATTCATACAGCTAGACTCGAAATATGAATTTACAATAATTTGTTTAGGATTAAAGCCGATAATACTAAAAAAATTGATCCTCAAAGTTTATTATACTTTCTCTTTTGACTCAGTATATATTGGTACAAGAATAACAACTCATAGCAAATTTGACTGGAAGTTATATGAGGGCAAGTGATTCTTTAGGGAAGAAATCCAGTTTTGACTGAAGCTATATGGGTCTTAAGATTTCTTTGAAAGAACAAAATGTTGGCTGAAAAGTACATTTGATTACTATCCTAATTATTGTTTCCTTAAGTAATCAGTAAGATGTGATTTGAATGACATACTTTTACACTAATAATTTACAACTATTTATACTTTTACTAAAAAAAATGGTAGTCTTGGAAATACAACTTAGTTTTTTTAATATTTTTTGTTGGTGTTTAAGGTCACATACTTATGCACAATGGCTAATCATGACCGTGACAGTTTTACGGGAGGAGGAAGCTGGAATACCCGAAGAGAACCACCGAGCAACAACGAGCAACTATCAGCTCCTCAACATTCTAACTCTGTTCAAGCTCCAAGTAGGCAACTGACATAAAGTGCCTTGCCCAAGGACACAACGCGGGTCGTCCCAGACGGGGATCAAACTCGGAACCTCTAGAATAGAAGTCAAACAGTCTACCACTGAGCCACCACACTCCCTACAACTTGGTTAATAACAAGAAAGTGGTTTTAACTCATTAAAATGAATTTACTTCCTTAAATTTTTTTTTAAAACAGCCAAAAGGGGTTATGAAGCTGAATTAAACAGCAATGGAAGTTAAACAATAAGATAACAACATTAACTGGTTGAGTGCTAGAAGCTACTATCAGGGCATTCAAAAAATGAGGGCACTAAATCAAAAGCCAACATTTTCCTTGCTCATGCTTCATATTCAGTCAAACCCATATAATATTTATTCATAAAAATTTGTTCTATTACAAATTACTGGATAGTCAATAATTTATAAAAGAACCAATTTTAAATAACAAATTCAAACAACCAAAAGTAATCTAGTCCTCAACCAGTTACAAACAAGTGGATCAGAATTTGAGATACTGCTGGGTACCACTAAACTAAATTTGTATAAATCTATTTGGATTCTGGTAAAAAAAAATGCAAATAAAAACTCTAAGTGGGATCGACTGTCCACAACAGCACCCAATCTTTATTTCCAGTAAGTGGTGATCTGAATAAAAAAAGTGGGTCAATAAAACCTGGAGAGAAGTTCTTGTTGTCATACTACAACTTCCTTTGAGTAGATAGTAAGAGAACATAACTGGTCACTTCTCTGCATGTGTGGACAGAATAAAACAGTACTATAAGAGTTAATAGCATTCCAAGAAAAATAAGAATGTCAAGAATTATTATATTCCACCTAATTTATTCAAATATTTCAGTGCCTTGATATATCCTAGAATAGGAACATTTTTGAGAATTAGAATCTGTTTTACTGATAAAATGTTATTTGATACATAACTGGAAAAGGCTCCTTGAGCCCTTTCCAGCAGTGTTTCAGATAACTGCCTATTATCAGCAAAATGGGAGCAACACAAATAGCCTTCTATATTCTGAGCTAATCAGATAGACTTTGGCATTAAAAGAGAGGCTTATTATTAATATTTTGGGTATTTAAGCTCACTGTGCATCTATGGTTATATCATGACCACAACACAAGTATAAAGTCAAAACAGGCCAATTGTTTTTACCCAGGATGCTCACAAAATAAGTATTTCCATCCTTGGCATTGGTTACTGGGTCTATTAATATAATAATAAAGACAACCTCATCTACCATAGTTAAGAAACATTGCTCCACTTATTGGCATTCCCAATGGGGACTAAAAGAGTTAAAATTAAATGGAGCATTTCATTTTAGACACTCTGTGTTATATAATATTCATTCCTGGTATCTCTGACAATAATTTGAACAAGAGGCCCTGGTGGCCTGTGAGGTAGGATCACCACAATATTAACAGATGTCCTTTATAAATCTATTTTGCTAAAAAAGTCTTTCATGTGAAAGGTTTCCAAGTTCTCTCAAAGCCTTTTTCTACATTTCTATTAACAGAATGTCATCAGATAAATGGAAGAAATGCACTAGCCATCTATATTCAGGGAAAATCATATCATACCTTGGTAATAAAAGAGTTGTTAATAATAAGATTGTGCATTTCATTTCAGACATACAGGAAATGGAAAGAGTGTGTCTCCGTTACATTCATAAAATTAGTCTCAGTACTGTCAATTTTGCCAAACTTCTGACTTGGTGAGATAGGAAATTTAGACAGGCTTTGCAAATATCATATGAGAGAATCCAGAATTCTAAATACAGTATATCATAAGAGACCCATTTCATAAAAAAATACTCGAGTTACAAACTTGGCAAAGGGTTAACTACAATACATTTTGCCTTCAAAGGCACTTGAAATATATGTTTAACACAAGAGGTCTCTCAGCCTATATAGTTCCACTCACTATCATATGAATTCTCCATATTAAATACATATGTACTGTTCAGTTTGCAGCATCCATACTTTAACCCCTTGCACACTGATGTTGAAATATAAAAAAATTCAACCCACAATTTTTTTCCCATAACATAACTAGTAATTTAACTCATTCAATCTTGTTTGACAGAGCTCATTGAGCTCTGTCAAACACGAATGAATTGGTTAAATTCTAAAATGCATGATGGCAAAACTTTGCTGCCTGAAATTGCAGTATTTTGGTGCAGGGAGTTAATACAGCATCCATTTACTTAGTACCTACTTGAAAATATTTAATATTCTGCGAATAAAATTGTTATTTTACAATTTATGGGGCAAGTAACTGTCCAATAAACAAACAGAAATATAATTTGAATACAAGAGGTTTTTCAGCCTAAAAAGCTTTGCTCAGTGTCACATGAATTCTCCATACAAATATTGAAAAGAAAAGTAGTTTAACAGTGGCTGGAAAAAAGGTGGAGCAAAGCTGTGGCCACAACATCCAACATCACCCCTACATGAGCTGCCTCTTACTTTCAGTTATATTTGATTGTATTTGATTGCTTTTCAAGTCTGCCAGCTGTTACACATCCAGAAACAATTGTTAAACATATTAAAATAATGAAAGCAGAGAATAATGAAAAAAGGCACAACATAAATCACAACAAGATGTGTTGACTTCTTCATGTGACCTTAAACTTAGGAATCAGTCAAGAATTCTATATGCAGCACACCATCTAGTGATAATACATGTGTAAGTTTCATTGTGATATCTCTTTCCACGAAGAAGTTATGACCTGCACATGAAAAAGTTTATGTGCCAACCAATTCCATCTGCTAACATCTATTTGACCATGACCTTGGTGGGACATCATGAAATATCTGTATAACGCACCACCTAGTGATGGTGCATATGTTGTGTAGGTTTCATTGCTATATTGCCTTTCACTAAAAAGGGTATGGCTGCGACATGAACAAGTTGATGTTCATGTTTATTCCATGTGTTGACCTCTACCTGTTGTCGCCTTCCTCTAAAAAGTTAGGGGGTGGATACAAAAAAGTTGTGCATACTAATTCCGTGTGCTGACCTCTGCCTGTGACCTGGACCTTGGTGGGTTAGTCATGAATTTTATATGTGACACAGCATCTAGTAGTGTACCATGTGTTGTGTTCATTAACTCCCTGCATGCTGCTGGCAGATATTCCTGCCCAGGACAGGATTTCTCTTTCCACCGAAATAAGAAAAATTTTAACACTTTCAATCAGATTTTCCCCCTGTAAATGGGATGGATTTTTTCATTCCTTGAGTTATATTTAGTTGAATTTTTCATCAAATCTAGTCATGGCTGCTGTACAGCAGCCATGACTAGATTTGATGAAAAATATCTTGAAAATACTCAGCGGGTTAGGAGTTAAAGAGTTAAGGTCCAGACATGAAAAAGTTAATGTGCATGCTTATTCAATGTGTTGACCTCTATCTGTGACCTTGACTTTGATGGGTCAATCAAGAAATTTTGTATGTGCCACCCCCTCGAGTGGTGGTCCACATGTTGTGTGAGTTTCACTGTGATATCTCCTTCCACTAAAAAGTCATAGGTCAGACACAAAAAGGTTGATGACCTTGTTCATTCTGTGTGTTGACCTTTTTCTGTGAATTTTATATAAAAAGTTATGGTTCAAAGAAAAAAGTTGATGTGCATGCTCATTCCATGTGTTGATCTCTATCTGTAATCTTGGCTGTGGTGGGTTGATCTTGAATTTTGTATGCAACACACCGTCTAGTGGTGATACATATGTTAACAGTGTAAGTGGCATTGTGAGATCTCTTCCCATTAAAAAGTTATGGCTCAAGGCACACAAAAGTTAATGGATGCACTGACAGCTGGTCAAACAGATGGACGCAGCCATAGCATGAACTATCAAAGTGTATGATTTTTGTCACTGGGACAAAGAAACTTTAAAAAAGGAGAGGAGAATGGATGTAGATGTTAAGGAGTTTTATATACTGTGGCCATAAAGAATAAACAAAACCTGTAAATAGAAAAAATGTACCGTTGCATAACAGTAAACTCACTGGACATTTTAAAGAACTCTAAAATACCATTTTGTATTTCCTCTGGTGTGTAACCTTTCTTCCGAACATATTGGATAACATCTGGACACAAGTATGTTTTAAACCTCAATCCAAATTCAGATACTGGAGATAAATCTGAAAGAAGAAATTAACACATTCACTTTTAAGATCAATAATGAAATATGTACCTATAATCTGGGACCCATGCACAAAGCAAGAGATCACAAAACTAGAATAATGCATACAAAGAAAGGGTGCAAGATTCATCACCAAAAACTATAAATCAAGAGAAGAGGGGTATATGACAAAAATGCTGGAGGAGCTAAAATTACCTACACAACAATCCAGACACAGAAGCAGCACCTAACCTTCTTCTATAAGTTGAAAGATTAATTTTTTCAAAATATTTCAACAAAACCATATCAGGTGACCCCTCATTGGAACAAGCTCAATGAGCTCATTCCAATGAGGGGTCACATGATACGGTTTAGTTTAAATTTTTTGAAAAATTTAAAAAAATGATATTTAAAATAATAAATTTTGATATCGTCTGCGTTGGGTAAAGGGTTAATTGAATATAGATTATAAAGTAATCTCCTGTTAATTGAATAAAAAATCTTGTAGTATGTCGAGAATTTACCCTCACATCACTAACTTCACCTTGTTTATTGACCTAGTTGGCTTCATTACATCCAATACAGGCATTTAATCTATTATAGCTTGTTTGACAGAGCTCCATGAGCTCTGTCAAACAAGATATGAAAGACTGAATGCTCAGGTTAACTCGAGAATACAGCTAAGTGTTCACTTCCCTGTTAATTGAATACTCCTGTTAATTGAATAATTTTCACCGGTGTAAAGGCTACCACTGTAATTGAGGGACAATTATCGGCAATATCTCCAGATAAATTCATCAAGTTCCAAACACAAACGCAACAACAGATTCAGGCTAAAAAATCTGATAACTGACTAGTCACCAACACTGTGTCATCTTCAGTAAGGAACAATAGTAGATCTGAAATAGTTTCAGCATGTAAAACAGTCCAGAAGAAACATTCATTCTTTGTGCCAACAGCAACTGACTGGAATTACCTGGAGGAAAAACCCTAGCACAATTGAGGGCTTCAAATCCACCCAAGTGGACTATCAAGAAGGACCTGCTCTCTCTTCTGTCATGTTTTAGCCCAGCAGAGACTCTGATATATCCATATAGATACAGATGTATGTATGGATCTGCATATTTTCCATTCTTCATAAGGACAGCTTATTGACTGACAAATAGAGGATTTCTAATGAGTTGTGATTTCATATGAAATTTCTGTATGAGTTCACTTCAAACTGATCTGCACCAAGGTTTACTAAGGCCCAGATTGATTTTAGTAAACGAGGTTGATGAGTTTCATGTCAAATCAAGATTCTTTTTATCACATAATGTGTAATTTAACCTTTTTAGCTAATAGAAAGTAATGACTAAAGCTGCCGCCACTGTTAACAAAAATTGCCAGAGAAAATGTTATTTTTTTCAGTTTTTGCCTCAAAAAGATAGATTATGACCCTTCACTGGAATGAACCCATTCCAATGATAGGTCATAAGCTATGATTTCAAGACAAAAAATGAAAATATTTAGTTATTCAGGAAATGTTTTCTGGTATTTGTATTAGGTGAACAGTTAACCCTTTACCTAACCTGAAAAGCAGACGACACTTGCAAAAATAATTCTTGAATAACTATTATTTTTCATTTTTTGTCTCAAAAACATAGGTTATGACCCCTTGTTGGAACGAGCTTGACGAGCTCGTTCCAACGAGGGGTCATAACCTATGTTTTTGAGACAAAAAATAATGAAAATTAATTGGTGATATTTGAGAATAGCGCTGGCCAGTTTTGGCCATTACATTAGGTAAAGGGTTAATGGAAAATAAGAGGAGATTAATTCAATTCTACTTCTGAAACCAACTCACAACATTATGTCATCACTGACTTCTGATGTCATTCCCATATTAGACAAGTTGTGAACAATATTTTCTGTAATGAGCTTTCTGATGACAATTATGATAAACAACAATTTAACAGACAGAACTGTGATCACAAAAGGGGTCTCTTTTGCAATCAGATTGCAGCACTCAAACAAATGGGTCAAGATGTGCTTAACTGGTCGAGTGCAAGAAGCCACTATCAGGGCTCTACTGAAAAGTGTTGAAAGCCACTTTAGTGACATTACACTGTGTGCATTACCTTGTTGGTTGTGTCACAGTACATAAAGAAAGGTTCATATGAAATTGTATTGTTAAAATTTATTAGAATAAATAAATAGGAAGTAACAAAACAATTATTGAAGAACACAATCTTGCTAAACTAAGGCTGCCCTTGCTGGCAGCATTGTATCTTTGAAAAAAAAATACTCCTGTTACAAATCACCTTTGAAAAATAATTTAGCACTCTACCAGTTAACACTTAACTGGTTGAGGGCTAGATTATTTTTGGTGGTCTGTATTTGTTATTCAAAATTTGTTTTATTACAAATTATTGGAGATTGCCCACAGGCACTCTCCAATAATTTGTAATAAAACAAATTATATAAACAAAATACTATTTGTGTTTGACTGAATATGAAATATAAGCAAGGAAAGTGTTGACTTTTGCCGTGGTATCCTCATTTTTTGAAAGCCCTGATAATCTCTTCTAACACCTAACCAGTTAAAAGCCTAAATCTTTCTTCGATTTCTTTTTACAGCAACAGAACAGGTGCTCCAGCATGCACCATTTGGAAACTTTCCAATTCCATTCTAGATACCATGGCTGTTATTTCTTGGAAAGTCTTGGCTGCCTATATAGACAGCCAAGACTTGCCTAGAAAACAGGTGCAATGCCACAGAATGTAGATGGTGGAAAAACAGAAAAAATGTATAAAAAATCAACATGCATTTAAGGGTAAATAAAATATACTGTATAATCAAGAGTGCATCAAGAAAAACAAATAAGGAGATCAATAGGCTTACATTTCTTCTTTGACAGTTGAGATTCTAGTGTTGTAGGGAAGAAAGTGGATGGAAAATTTCAACCCGATTGCAACCTTGTCATAGTTTGGTCAAAATTCTTGTCGCTTTTATTTTGTGATCACAGTACTGTAAGCATAAACAGTTCTTCAATGTGTCTTACCATATTGGGGATGAGATTCGAAAGCAACCAAATTAGCTGAAACAAGAGCAACGCGAAGCGTGGCATATGCCCCGACGGTGTCTTAATAACATGGCAAAATTTTGTCTAATTTGAAAGTGGAAAAATTCCATAACTCTGGGAAAAATTAATGGATGGAACCCATTCCTTGTGCATATCCATTCCCCCATGCAGGTCTAACAGTCTACCAAAGGAGATCCAAATCCAACTGATGGCTTTGAAATTACAATCCAAAATGTTTGTATGGACAGATGGATGGATAGACAAAGAGACAGATTTCTCCACCAGATACCCCTGAATCCTCCTTCGGAGGTCGGGGGGCATAATAAGCGAATTAAACCGGCCATATTTTAACCAGGAATCTAGTAAAAAATTAAGTTTGTTCAGAAAATAAGGGGACATATAGTCAAGATATCACTTGGTAGACATTTTATTTCTATAAATTTACGTGAAAATGGTCTTTTAAGACCATTTTCATGTAAATTTATAGAAAATAAAAACTAAACAGTTTTATAATAAATCATTTGAAATCAACTAATTAGCTAAACTCTCTCATCCCTGTTATATGAACGAGGTAAGATTCTGGTGATTAATTTTGTTAATACATTTGATGTGGTGACTGATCAAGGTTTTTTTCAGAAAATGTTTTGTACCAATTGACAATGTAGTAGTTGTCACATTATGTAACAAAAACCCCCCCAAACTATCATCTGTTTATCTGACAATGTTTTAATCAAATGCATGTAAGCTATTACATGTTTTATTTTCACAATATGTTTTAAAATGAGTGTTAGTTATCACTGTATGAAATCTCTAAAAAAGAGCAGGAGAATCAAACTCAGCTCCTATACCCTTATTTGTAATAGCCTGACCAATTTCATTTGTACTTGAACTCATCAAAGGCTTAGTTATCACCTGATTCTCGAGAATGACCAAAAGTCTAAATTGCTAAAATAAACATCATCTAGCTGGTACACAGTAACCATTCTGTTGTTTGCCTTCAGTGTTCCTTGTTGGAAAAATGTCATGTGAAGGAAGTAATATAAGCAGTACTCCACTGCATTTTGCAATGCAATTTTCATGTTTAGCAATGCCAAATATTTGGTTCCATAGAAAAAAGTGATACAAATTGAATGCATGATAGAAGTTTAATTTTGCAACCCTCCCCATCCTTGATAAGTGCTTGAATTTATATCTGTTCTTAAAAAGTTAAAAAATTTATAGTAATTTATATATTTTTTATACTTACCAATGACCCAGACTTAGCAGACTTAGCTGGTGCTAACTCTAAAAAATCCAAGGCCAAACACAAATTTTGCCCCCCAATCCCTAAAATTTGCATCTAAAACCAAAAGAAATCATGTCCTATAGGACCTCCATACTTTGCCCTTACTGCGCATGCGCAGTGTCAAGGACGTTCCAAAATTGGCGCCAATTATCATTCTTACTGACAGTGCCTGGTCAGCGCTATGTAGTCAGCGGGGAGGTAAGAGTTCCCAACTCCTGGGAGGGCCATCCCCGTCTGGGTCATTGGTAAGTATAAAAAATATATAAATTACTATAAATTTTTTAACATTTTTATACTGTACCAATGACCCAGACTTAGCTGAATAGTAAAAAGGCTGGAGGGCCTAGGACATAGAGGAAAATCCAATAAGCTCAACTATATAATATAGAGGCAACCCCTCAAGGAGAAAAGGAGTATTAGGCTTTACATGTATCTTTCTTATTTATGTTAAATTAGAAAGATACAATACCCTTCATAATTGAGCACAATAACATTCATGTTCTCTATTAACATCCAGTATAACCCTTTATACTAATTATTTTTAAAGTAAGCCAATAAATAAAGTTAGTCCAGAGAATTGAGACTCTTTATATTCTTTAAAAGTGTCCGAGGATTGTATATTAACGCCCGTTTGACACTTGACATATACAAATGCTTCACACCGAGCTACACTTTAAAAATATGACATGAATGAATTTTAACATTAATATTACACTTTAAAACCATCCCGGAAACGACTCAGAAATACTGACTTCGGAGGAGGCATTCCCTTGCTTTTCACTATAAAACAGGTGACCTAAGGGAACACCCTCCCCCCCCCCCCCCCCCTTCCCCTTGCCCTGGGTCAAATAGCCCAGAGCGAAGAGGGCAGCCAGACGGAGTCACTGCCGGAACAGAAAGCCTGCATAACTATAGTTGCAACTGTTTAGTGGACGACATTCTGAGCAACAGATAACGGACCTAAACAATGCAGGTCTCCAGAAATGGACTCAATATTTCTGAGATAAAAATTCGTGAATGTGGATGGCTGAGACCAATAAGCAGCCTTCATTAAATCTGTAATAGCAATACTATTAGCGTAAGCCCAAGAAGTAGCAAGAGCTCTTACTTCATGAGCCGAAATCTTAAGCACAGACTGCTGAGAAGAAGATAAATTCTCATAAGCAGTACGGATAGTTAACTGAATCCATCTAGCAATAGAATGGACCGAAATGTCCTTTCTATTAGGCATCAGAGACAGAAAGAAACGTTTTCGTCCCTTTCTGATAAACTGAGATCTCTGTTTATAGATACGTAACGCTCTAACAGGACAGAGTAAAGGCCTACGCCCGTCTGAAGACGGAAGAGCCTTAATAACAATAGGTTCCAGATATTTATTAGGAGCCTGATTCTTAGCTAAAAAACCCACATTAGTAGTGAAGGTTATAGTGTTCCCGACACTACGATAGTGAGAATCATCCACCGACAGTGCATGAAGCTCACTGACTCTTCTAGCAGAAGAGAAAGCTAAGAGAAAAGCTGTCTTATAAGATAAGAATTTGAAATCTACTGTCCCAAGAGGTTCAAATGGCTTTTCCTTCAGTTTAAGAAGAACCCAAGCTAAATTCCATTTAGGAATTAACCTAAGAGTTCTGGGTCTATTTATCGAGAAGTTTCTTACCAACTTAGATAAAGAGACATTAGATCCAATTTGTAAACTATCATGATGTGCATAGGTATCAGATAACGTAGACCTATAACCCTTAATAGTAACAGGCTGCAGTTTGATTTCGTCAAACAAGTATACTAGAAAGTTTGCAATGTCTGGTATAGAGGGATCAAAAATATCCACAGAATGATTCCTACACCAACGACGAAAAACCTTCCACTTAGCCGCATAGTTTAGCGAAGAGGCGGTCCTCCTACAGTTAGAAATCGTGTCCACTGCTCGTCCTGTAAAGTGCTTGCCATGCAAGAAGGACCGCACAACGGAAAAACGTGAAGGTTGAGACCTTGCGGGTTGTGATGGAGTTGACGCGATTTCCCCTGCGAAAGAAGATCCTCCCGTGGAGGAAGCTTTCGCGGTAGGTCCCACAACAGACACCTGAGTAGATTTATCCATGGTCTCTGTGGAGACAGAGATGCTACCAACAGAATCGTGCATTGAGATTGTTTTATCTTTAGCAATACTTGCTGAATTAACGGCGCTGGAGGATACGCATATCCTATCATTCCGTCCCAAGGGATTGACAGAGCGTCTACTGCAAATGCTCTTGGATCCGGACACGGAGACACATACGTCTGCAACTGATTGTTGAGATGTGTCGCAAATAAGTCTATCATTGGCCGTTCCCATTGGTAGCAAATCTGATTGAATACTTGTTTGTTGAGAGTCCACTCCGACGGCAACAAGCGACCCTTTCGTGAAAGGGAGTCTGCTAGTACATTCGGACGACCCGGTATATGACAGACCGAAAGAAGAACCTGATGTTCTAGAGCAAACAGAAGGATTCTTTCCGTTAGATTGAACAACGGAATTGAATGAGTGCCTCCCTGATTCCGTATATACGCCACTACTGTCGTATTGTCGGATAGGATTTGGACATGAGCATTGTGAATAATGTCCATCCAATGACGTAACGCAAGCCAAATTGACATCATTTCCTTGATGTTTATGTGCTTGCCCAGGAATTGCGGATCCCAAAGACCCTGGCATCTCGAATTCGTTGGGATCAATGATGCACCCCAACCTGTTTGACTGGCATCCGTCATAATGGTAAAACTCGGATCCGGCAACTGCAGCGGAACTCCCTGAGTTAACCACTGAATGTTTGCCCAAGTCTGAATCTCTCGTTTCACTTGATCTGACAAGAGAACGTCTATGTCGAGCGAATGAATTTTCACACTCCAATTCTGAGTCAAGAAAATTTGGAGAGGACGCGTGCGTAACCGCCCCATCGGAATGAGATCCGCAGCGGCTCCGCACAGACCTATCAGTCTCATAAATTCTCTCGCTGTGACTTTGTCTGCGTGCAGACAATAGCGAGCGTAACAACTGACTAATTTCGCTCTGGTTAACGGCAGACGAACGAGATTGTTGTGCATCTCGAAGCTCATTCCCAGATGTGTGAATGACTTGGACGGCACCAGATCCGACTTCTCCTCATTTATTATAAAACCGAGACGTCGGAGCAATAGAAGTAGATTCTGCACATCGTTCTGAAGCGTTAACTCGTTGCCGTACCTCTGAAGAATGTCGTCCAGGTAGGCCGACGTTACCGCAGACGAATGAGCTCAGAAATACATCATTACCGAGTTCATTACCCGAGTGAAAGCCCAGGGTGCTAGATTCAATCCGAAGCACATCACCCGGAATTGATACACCACTCCTAGGACTGCGAAGCGTAGATACTTTCTGAATGTCGGATGTACCATGACGTGAAAGTACGCATCTTTGAGATCTATGCTCGTTGCATAATCGTTCACCCGAATACTCGCTCTGACCGACCGAATCGTCTCCATATAAAACTTCGGAGCGACGATCAGCTTGTTTATCCAGCTCAAATCTATGACTGGACGGAACGAGCCGTCTGGTTTCGGAACCAGAAACAGATGGCTGTAGAATCCCGGAGTCTCCTGGTTTTCTACGACCTCTACCGCATTCTTCATTAAAAGAGACTGCACCTCTGATAATACAGCGTCTCTTTTCTGCGGATTTGACGGAAGTTGAGTCCATTTTGGACTTCGAGTTAATGGAGGCTTTCGTTTGAAGGATATCTTTAGACCTTCCGAAATCACCCCTCTCACCCAAGGGTCGTCCGTAATCGACGCCCACTCTTGTGAAAAACTCGACAACCTTCCGCCAACCGATACGCGATAGAGGTTGAAGCCATCACCTCCTGGACCTGCGAGGCCTGCGGAACGAGAAACCACGTCCTCCACGACCCGCACCTCGTCCCGTCGACCTCGGGGCATCTGACCGGTTGTCCCGGCCCGAAGGACGTCCCGAACGTGAGTTGCTACCTTGACGATCTCTTGAATAAGACCAAGAGGACGCACCGGAACCTCTATAGGAACCTCTCTTGAGCGCATTAGACCCAGAAGTGCCTGTCTTACTCTTATCTGCCATGTCCGACTTCTTAGAAGCAGATTTGAACAGCAGAGAATCCGATGCTTTCTTTGTAATTTTATCGTAAATTGCAGAAAGCTTGCCGTCAAAGAGAAGTTCTCCGGAGACCGAAGCAACTCTGAGAGAGTTCTTCACCTTAGTATCCACGAGTGTGGATGTAGCTAGGGCTGCGTCACGTCTAACCAACTCCAGGTTTGCCACTGAAAGGGTGGAGTTACACGTGGAATAAGCTACTGCCCTTGAAAGAAGTCTTAAAGAGGATTGTATATCCTGAAATTCTTTCCCTTGAAGACGCAGTGATAACGCCTTAGTAAGGTGATCTGCATAAGATAAGTCATCTAAACTGGCTCTGTTAGACGAAATAGTTGTTTCCAACACCGCGGTTGGAATAGACGCCGACGACGGTAATGATAATTCTAAGTCTTCCGCCTCGTCGTCCATACGCAGAGGAACTCTCGGGATACCCTGTCCTGCCGTATCGAATTTATTCCTTGCATTAATGAAAGGCAGGTTGACAGTATTGGCGGACAAGAAACCTGCTTTTCCCGTTTTGGAAGCAAGTTTGAATATAGCGTCGTTCAATAATTCAAATGTTCTTGCAACATTATTGGACTGAGACGGAAACTCGGGAGCGATGTCCCTGAACCGCTCAAAGAAATCAGAGTCCAATGACGCTATAATTCTCTTGTCCGGAACCGCAGCAGTCTGGCCCGACGGAACAACTTGAGGGAGAAAGTGCCGGATGAAGTCCACGGCAGCTTTATGTTGTTCTGAAAGGGATAGCTCCAAGTCATCCGTATCCCTTTCACCATCCGGTCGGACCTCATGATGCTCCCGGTCGTCCACCCCCCCCCCCCCTTCCCCCGATGCTTCGGCAGAGCGTACCGACCCAGCGCCATCGGATAATTCCCGATCCGACACCGTTTCTGTCGGTTGCTGGGATGCTGCGATAAGTTGTGCTATCTGCACAAGTACATCGAGGCCTGCGGAGGCGCAGTCTTTCGCTGCTTCGCCGAGGGCAGCTCCGCATCTGATGACTCCCGCATACTCTTCCTATGTGAACGTCCGGAGTCCATCGGCCTCGTGTCCCTGGCTACCGGATGATGTGACCTGGTCGCCGAAGAATCCCTGATCGGCGAAGCTGGTAAAATATCGGCGGTCACGTAGCCAAGGTGCGGTTGTGTGCGCTGACGAGAGGAAGAAGCCTGAGCAGTCTCCGCGGACTGCCTATACAACGGAGCGTCCCGAGCGACGGACGTGTGCTCCGCTTGTGACACATTTTGTACCACAACATCTGGTCCCAGATGTTGTTGTACGAGAGAGGGGCCTCTCTCGCTTGCGGCCCAGCTGGACCTGGACGAGCTAGGAACCGGACTCGAAGGCTTCCTCCGATCTTGTCTACTATCCGCCGTCACTGGGTGTGCACGTTGAATGTTTATAGTGCTCGCATCACCCATCATTTCCTCCTGGACCGCATCGGACGAACCCGGCTGCCGAACCATTCGGTGAATGGACGCTACACCGGGCGAGCTAGAGGACGACATTTGTTTAATCTCCATAAGCACTTTTGCCGCTAGCTCTGTATTCATTTGTGACGACGGAAGCGCACTTGCGGAAGATAACATGGAAACATCACCCTGTTCTTGTTCCTCTGAAATAGAAACTGATAGAGTAGAGTGACCCTGCAGAGAAAGAGCCGGCATAGCCCTTT
Organism: Pictodentalium vernedei; assembly: GCA_031216915.1. Lineage (NCBI taxonomy): Eukaryota > Metazoa > Mollusca > Scaphopoda > Dentaliida > Dentaliidae > Pictodentalium > Pictodentalium vernedei. The sequence continues at coordinate 289,592,050 of CM062292.1, forward strand.
CTCCACTAACAACATATCGTGACACACGTTTCCAATGTTTGTCATCCCAATATTGACATATAGAACAGGGATTAGTGCGAGAACACTGACTACAATTAATGCAATGATCATGAAAGTCAGAGGAAGATTTCTTCCTATTACAATTTGAACAATATCCTATCATTGTGAAAAGTCAACAACAAGTCCTAGTTACTCACACAAACCCCTAACACAAAGATACATAATAACATGATCCATTAATAATGAAAAAACAATTGAAAATCAAAATAATTTTTGAAAAATATTTTTTCAGCGAAGCCCAAGTTTCTGAAAAGTAACGTTGAGCCCCAATGGATCCGATGGCTAAGTGTGGTCAAAAATTTTAAATTTATATTAAATAATTAATGCAACACTTACGGATAATAAAAATGTATCTTATAGTGAGATAAACTACTCCAAAGGCAAACAGCCCCCCTCAAAAGAGACTGTTGCCAATGTAAACAAACAGTGTAAAAACACCAGAAAACATGACTCCAAGCACTGACAAAACTGGCCCGAAATCAGTCATCAAAATTACACTCTATCTGATGCAAGACAGAGACTCCCAGGGGAAAATCTGCAGAACATCAGATGGAAGATGCAGAACACAACGTTTATACACCCATGGGTGAAAACGTAACTATGGGGAAAATAACAGAAAACATTCTGTAACCAAGCAACTCTCCCAAGAGAATTTAGAAATGATCTTTCTCAAAAATATGCCAAAAGCATGGGAGAATTGCAAGGGGGGACTTAGAAGACCAGGGGAGAGGAAACACTGAATAAGCAGTGCAACTTTTTAGCAAGAATGACAACAAGAGGCCCATGCCTCGAAAATAGGCAACTTAACATAATTTCATAAAAAATTTTAAGTACAGCCCTGATTATTTTTTGTCACTCCTTTTTCCTCTCCTCCTTCTATATCCTCCTTAGAATCACCATTTCTCCAATAATTACGTGTCTGGCATCCTTTAAACTGAGATTTACAAGCACAAAGATCAGTGAGATGTTGACTGATGAAGGGCCAAACAGAGAATGATAATTGGCGCCAATTTCGGAATGGCCTTGACACTGCGCATGCGCAGTAAGGGCAAGGTATGGAGGTCCTATAGGACATGATTTCTTTTGGTTTTAGATGCAAATTTTGGGGATTGGGGGGCAAAATTTGTGTTTGGCCCTGGATTTTTTAGAGTTAGCACCAGCTAAGTCTGCTAAGTCTGGGTCATTGGTACAGTATAAAAATATACTTTTTCTACCAACTCTCTTGAAAAGTACTTGAATTCAGTTTATGTACAACCTCTGAGACAAAAGGTTTCATGACAACGTACCATGCATACATGTTACAACACAAAATAGGTAGTACTTTAGGGAACTGCCTCTCTCAGACCTTGTGTTTTGTCCAGGCCTGGGCTGATAGGCCTAAAGATCAGCTCCAAAAACATTTTTTGGGGCCTATCATGAAAATATAAATTTTAAAGTAAATTTCCTTTCTTATTATACCTACAGCAATTGTTTACTACAAGCTTGCACTACAGTGGAAGAACCTAACTCGGATCAAATACTCTCTATTTTAATCTTTCCCAAGATTTGGGAAAGAAAAGTGGTGTAAAAACACCACAAAAAAATAAGCCAAAACTGGGTCGAGCACCATTGGCGCACACCCAGTATGGGATGCTCTTCCATAGTACAAATCCACGACTACCGTAAAACAGTGCGCAGTGCATCAATTCGTCATTCTTTTGATTCCGACAACACAGGAGTTATGTGATCAGCGGGGAGGAAGGATTCTTACCCGAATAAGAAGACGTGAGGGCCTCCATGTAAACAATTGTGGTAGGTATAATAAGAAAGGAAATTTACTATAAAATTTATATTTCTTATCAACCTACCTCAATTGTTTACTACAGGCTGAATAGACAAAAGGATGGAGGGAATCACATAACCAACCCACACATAACTCAATAGCACTGGAACCGTGGACAGAGGAAGAGATCCCTAGGCCTATCAAACCATACCATCACAAGCATTAGAAAAGACAATGAAAGATGAGGCGTATGGTGAAGTGCGACGCACAGACAGAAAGAGCAGTAACAGCACAGAGCTGGAACTGACCCTGAAAAAAGCTGAAAAGGGCCCCAAGGGTCTCTATCGGCTCTTGCAACTGTCGCAGATAAAAGGAGAATGTAGCATTTCTCCAGTAGGCTGCCAGTATAACATCCGCCATCCGACAACATGACAGAGTTATTAAAAGAGGAAGACAATGCACCCACCTCGTTGCAGAAAAAACAATTGGTAATACAATCACCAGTAGCTAGACGAGCGGAAGCTGCGCGAATAGCAAGAAAAATCCATCGAGAAATGGATGCAGGAGAGATCTGGCATGTGAGGAAACACATACTCATCCAGGATAAAGGCACGAACACCCCCCTCCCACCCCCAAGCAGAGCAGCACCCAAGAAAACGACCATCTTGGAGTAAACTGCAAAGTCCTAGGCCTTTTCAAGGAAAAGAGCTGAACAAGCTTGGAGAGGCAAGGATGAGTGTCGAAACAATGCGGTACAACATATGAAAAAGGTCTCTGAAGCATGGACTTGTACCCATTGCTAGAGACCCCCAGAAATAAACATAAACCAGAAACTCCACAAGCGGTGTGATCGAAGGAGTGACAGAAGCAACAGAGTGATCACACACCATCAACAGAAGAACCTTCCACTTAGCCACAGAGGCTAAACCAGAGGAGTGAGAGCCTTCTTGAAGAAGAAAAGCAACTCCACTGTGTGTCTCGAAAAAACCACTACGGAGGAGACAGGACCCGATAAAAGACATGTGCGAAAGGCACAATGAAGTCGGGTCAACTTGAAACCTCCTCGGGCGACTTTGGCAAAGAAAGTCACGATGTAGAGGGAGATATGCCGGAACTGCCGCTAACAGAGAGCGGAGCAGATTGACCCACACCCACCGAGGCGACGGGTGTGATCGAAAGGATTTGACGACTGCAGGTTCATATCTGGGAGAGAACATGAGGCAGAATTGGAACCGGCAGGAAGGCGTAGCTGACAAGACCGTCCCAAAGGAGGGCCAGAGCATCCATGCCGAAAACCTGAGCATCTGGACACGGGGACACGAAAGTGTCCACCTGATGGTTCCAACGAGCCGCAAAGAGATCAATGGAACCCGCCATGTGGAGCATCCACTCGGTGGAAAAGAAACTGCCCATCGGGTCAGGGAGTCGGCTAGGATGTTCAGACGACTGGAAATGTGACGAACAACCACCATGGCATTGACATCCTGAGCGAGCAGTAGAAGATCAAGAGCCAAGTCGTACATTGGAACCGAGTGCATGCCGCCCTGGTCCCGAATGTAAGCAACCACTGTCGAATTGTCTAACAACAGAAGGACCTGATGATTCGACATGTGAGGGATCCACTGCCTGAAACTCAGAAGAAGAGCAAGAAGCTCTGCTGGCTGATGTGTAGAGATGCCCGATCCTGCTCCCACATCCCGTGAAGGGAAAGACCTAGAGGATCCAACGTCACACTCCATCCAAGATCGCTGACATCTGCCGTCAGAACGAGATCGGACATGGGTAAGTCCAACAGGACACCCTGCGTGATCCACTGAACATTCATCCAGTGGAGAAGGTGAGGATAAGAGAATCTGGTAACTGAAGCACCAGATCCAGAGAATCGACATTCGGCCTCCAACTACTGAGCAGAAAGTGTTGGAGAGGTCTGACACGCAGCCGACCTAGAGAAATGAGATCCGTCACCAAACTGCAGAGACTGATCAGCTGGAGAATACTCCATACCATCGCGGATGTGGACTGGGACAGAGTCAGAGCAAAATTAAAGCTGAGAGAATCACAGCCTTGACCTGGGGAACCGCCACCAAATTGAATTGGGTGCGGAAAGCCATCCCCAGATGACAAAACGACTGAGAAGGGACCAGGTCCGACCTGTCCTCGTTGACTCTGAATCCAAGCGATGTGAGCAAGCTCAACAGAGTGGCGACATCCGACTCCAGTAAGGCAGCATTGTAATGCTTCTGGAGGATATCGTTCAGATATGCCGAAGAAGTCACCCTGGACTGTGTGCGATGGAAAGCTATCACATGCGACATCAGTCAGGTAAAGGCCTAAGGAGCCAGGTTGAGGCCGAAAGGCATGACCTTGAACTGGTAAACTCGCCCCAGAAAAGCGAACCTCAGATATTTCCGTGACGCCCGATGAATTGGAACGTGAAAGTAAGTGTCTCACAGGTCGAAGCTGGAAGCGAAATCTCCCTGGTGAAGAATTGAACGGCGGACCGACCTGAAAGTCTCCATGCTGAACTTGGGAGCAATGATAGACTGGTTCAGATCGAAACAGCAGCTGATCTTTGGAATGACGTCATCCTGGAGCGTCGACACGGAACCATGGAAAAGTTGCGGACCTGCCAAAGAAGCAGATCGAAGAGTAGAGCGCTGCTCCTCAGGAAGGGATCGGCCTGTGTCCAGCACAGAGTCCCTTCGAACTAATTCCAGATTAGCCGTGTTACAGGCATGCGTGTGAGTAAGATGCATGAGCGCCTTGGACAGCACACACAAAGGAGCCTGTACCTCATCAAACTTATCTGGAGGCAGATAAGCAGCTAAAGCTGAGATGACGTGATCTGAGAGAGAAAGCGAGTGCGGAAGAAAACGGCCATGAGAACGCACCAAGGCGAGGGCAAAAGGAATTGCCCTAAAGGAACCGGACTGGAAATAACAGAGGTGAGAGCAGTAGAAGAAAAAGGTGAACTCAACAGAAACAGAAAGTAGAAGAACACCCTCAACTACGTGAGAAGGTGGCAGAAAAAAACTGGTGGGTACACGACAGAACCCAGACGGTTGACAGGGACCGAAAAAACAGAAATTCAGCCCTCAACAGAGTGAAGAAATCCTGTCCAGACAGTCCCTGATTGACACCTAACTCCAATAACAATTAAATTCATCAACCGAAAAATTCATTGTCGAATCGCAATGACATGATGTTGAAAACAAAACATTCACGAAAACGGAATAGTAAATAATATACAATGAGAATGTGGTTGAAAATATAAACAAGAATATATAAAACACAGTCCTGTTATTATACGATCTTCAGATCCATAATTCCAGTCACAGGAAAACCATTATCGACGAGTTAAAATATCACTGTTACATAGCAAGATGGCACACATCCACCACGTGGGCGATAATCAAAAGAATGACGATTTGACGCACTGCACACTGTTTTACATTAATCGTAGATTTGTACTATGGAAGAGCGTCCCATACTGGGTGTGCGCCGATGGTGCTCGACCCAGTTTTGGCTTATTTTTTCGTGGTGTTTTTACACCACTTTTCTTTCCCAAATCTTGGGAAAGATTAAAATAGAGAGTATTTGATCCGAGTTAGGTTCTTCCACTGTAGTGCAAGCCTGTAGTAAACAATTGTGGTAGGTATAATAAGAAAGGAAATTTACTATAAAATTTATATTTTCATGATAGGCCCAAAAAAATGTTTTTGGAGCTGATCTTTAGGCCTATCAGCCCAGGCCTGGACAAAACACAAGGTCTTAGAGAGGCAGTTCCCTAAAGTACTCCCTATTTTGTGTTGTAACATGTATGCATGGTATGTTGTCATGAAACCTTTTGTCTCAGAGGTTGTACATAAACTGAATTCAAGTACTTTTCAAGAGAGTTGTTAGAAAAAGTATTTTTTAAGAACAGATATAAATTCAAGCACTTATCAAGGATGGGGAGGGTTGCAAAATTAAACTTCATATCAGAAACAAAATTTAAGGACTTTCAAGGACCTTTTGTGGCTCAAATCAAGGAAACACTGCCCCGGATTCAAGGACTTTCAAACTCTATTGATATATGAATGACAAACTTAGGGTATGTACATGTACAATAACCGCTGAAAAAATTTGCAGGATAACTATTTCAAAAATATCTCTCTCACATGTCATACCATGAGTGGAACAAGGCACCATCTACAATGCTTTAGCACTGCAGATGGTGCCTTGTTCCACTCAATGGCTGAATCATTCACTGTTGGTGATACTAAAGTTGTTCCTAAAAAGGCATCTTCAAGTATTTTCAAGGGGCTTTGAGTTTTCAGGGCTATTTTAAAGTACTTTCAAGGCCTTAAAATATATTTTGAAACTAGAGGTACTGTGAGCAAGCTCACAAAGTGATACCCCCCGAATGTATAAGTTAGATTATCTCCCCTTGGAAATGTCAGAACGGAATTATATTACTTCATGCACATCTTCATATGGAGTTTTTCCATTGTGTAAAGTTTTATGAAAATTCTTCAAACGGTTTAGGAGGAGTTGCGTTTATAAGGATGGACAGATGGACGGACAGACGGACGGACAGGGTGATTCCTATATACCCCCCCCCCCCCCCCCCACCCCCCACCCCAAACTTTGTTTGCGGGGGGTATAATAAGGATCTTCAAAGATTTTCAAAGACCTATGGTTTCCCTGTTTTACAAGTCTGATTTGACTTCTGAGATTTCCCCATCACAAATATCTTTACTTGTCCTGTGCAGTTCCCAAAAAGTGGAAACGTTGCACTGTGGGGGTTCCCACAGAGGAACAGTCTAAATAATTCTGCAGAAATCACTTAATGCCATTCACAAATCTCATTCAAATTGGCCGAAGTGGTTTTAAAATTTATGTGGGACCAAAAATCTTGGCCCTCCCAATTTTTATTTGCAAAAAATCAAAATGTGATATTTCAACAAACAATTTACTCAGAGTTCAGAAGTTTGGGAGAAGTCACAAACAGATGTTTATGCCAGACACCAGGTGACAGTTGAAGAGAGGTAACTACTGCTGGGAATGAAAACTCTTAATGATGGAAAAAGCTGGGAAATTTTACTCCACCCCTCTCCTCTCATACAATCTTTTCACTTTCATGTACTGAAAAAAAATCCTTTGAAAAAGGCTGAACGCAGTTTAAAAGCTGGAAATTCTCATCTCTGTATAGCTCATCATAAGTCTGATTCTGGTGGGTGAAAAAGGTAAACATTCCTTGGCAGGTTTTTTTTTAAAAATTATCATGCAAAGCTGATACTATCTTTCAATTCATATGGATATGCAAATTCAATATTTCTCACCAAACTCATTTTCCATCCGTTCAGAGCTGGATTCCTGCTGATCCGATGAAACTTCTTCAGATGGGTCACTTTCAGATGTTGATTCTGACATACTGCACTCTAAAAAGTTTGGAAAACAAATGTATAATTAGTTAAATCAGCTCTCTGCAGAACACAAGAAGTTACCTTCAATGGTATGGTAAATTATGTCCAATGTACCAAGAAAGGATGGGCTGTTTTAAATCATATGGTGTGCAAAGAACCTGTAAAAATAAGACTTAGAACCCAAGATATCAATTATGTAACTTAAATTATGTAACCTACAAAAGTATTTCTTGTTTCTCTGACACTTCCCTCAATTTTATAATGAAGGGAGAGAGTCTTTTTTCTGTTATTACACAAAACTGTCCTGAAAATAGTTGGAATAAGGTAAATTCCTTACACTATCAGGTGGAATAAACAATTTTTACTGCAGTAAACATTTTCATAAATGCAGCTGCAAATTGGATCGAACTATATCTTGTTTGACAGAGCTCAGTGAGCTCTGTCAAACAAGATACACTTCCAGGTATAAAAAAAGAGTGATCAGACATGAGGTGCCTGAGAAAGAAGTATTTTTTTTGAGAGCCTTATTCACACTTTCTCCTCTTTTACGAACTGGAAAAGGTATGGAAAAGTTACATAATAAGGTAACATGGTTGGGGTTTGAAACCCTTTCTTCAGGAAGTTAAAAGATGTCATGTTCAGACACATATATCCATGGCAGAATGATGGCCAGTAAACAATTTTTTTTCAAGTAATAATTATTACCTCTCCTGATATGGGTATCATTTAATTTACTGTATACATTTTTAGAGTTATAGCACTGAACAGTGATCAGAAACTACAGTGAGGTATGGCTTTTATCAAATGCAATGAGTACAAAGAACAGTGCATTTAGATCTGAAAGCAACTGGATCACAATTTGGGCCAAAATGCTCTGACCATTCCCCTCTCCACCCACATCACTGTAGAACCTCCCGTCAAAAAAGAAATGTGAGAACATTAAATCTCAGATGCTATTTTCATTTGTTTTGCTTGATTTTTTCATGATTTTGCAATATTTATCCAGGAAACCTCAATCCACGGGTGTAATGTGGTGCAACCAGATCATGATCTGAGTGAGAAAGAGACCACTTTTGCAATCACAATACTGTAATATTGATTTCATATTGGTTAACAAAACAGATACGTCTGGAGCTTCAGTTTGGAACAGTTAATTACATCTACATAACATCACAGACAGACATACAGTACAGTATGGGGAAGCAGATAACTTCTAAAAACTAGAGAGTGAGGGCTGCACAGAACAGGTATTTGAAGCTTCTGTGAATGAGTTCGAACCTAAACTGTGACAGATGGCAAAAATGAAATTCTGAGTCCATCAAGGGCACTAACTCTGATAAAATTCTCCAAATAACACCTGCATTAAAACAAGAGACTACTCACTAGACTCAATAAGATACACTTGCTTACTAAATATGATGTCATTCCACAAAGTAATTTAAAAGTTACTTAGTTCAAAAACCTGCTGGACACACAACAACAGATGGACCAACAGATAAACCGACAGACATTGCCACATATAGAGCTGCTTGTCGTTCGCTAAAATACTGGATCTAAAATTTTCAATTTTTCAGTACATGAACCATAAGGTTGCATTCTTTGGTTCATGAGATGCAATTTTAATACTGCTTCTTGCAATTTTTCTCAGAACTCCCCTTTTCAACTCAACTCCATCAAAAGAAAGGCAGGTCTACTGCATTTCAAGTTTCTGGGAAGCACAAGCCAACAGAAGGGTGGACAAGTGGATGGATGGGCAGATAGATGTTCTGATAATCTTAAAAGTTAAAAAATTTATAGTAATTTATATATTTTTTATACTTACCAATGACCCAGACTTAGCTGGTGCTAACTCCAACAAAACCAGGGCCAAACACAAATTTTGCCCCCCAATCCCCAAAATTTGCATCCAAAACAAAAAGAAATCATGTCCTAAAGGACCTCCATAGTACGCCTCTACTGCGCATGCGCAGTGACGCAGTCGTCCCGAAATTGGCGCCAATTATCATTCTTACTGGCAGTGCCTGGTCAGCGCTATGTACTCAGCGGGGAGGCAAGAGTTCCCAACTCCAGGGAGGGCCATCCCCGTCTGGGTCATTGGTAAGTATAAAAAATATATAAATTACTATAAATTTTTTAACATTTTTATACTGTACCAATGACCTAGACTTAGCTGAATAGTAAACAGGCTGGAGGGCCTAGGACATAGAGGAAAATCCAATAAGCTCAATTATATAGTAAAGAGGTAACCCCTTAAGGAGAAAAGGAGTATTAGGCTTTACATGTATCTTTCTTATTTAATATTAAATTAGAAAGATACACTACCCTTAATAATTGAGCACAATAACATTCATGTTCTCTATTAACATCCAGTATAACCCTTATACTAATTATTTTTAAAGCAAGCCAATAAATAAAGTAGTCCAGAGAATTGAGACTCTTTATAATCATTTAAAAGTGTCCGAGTATTGTATATTAAAGCCCGTTTGACACTTGACATATACAAATGCTTCACACCGAGCTACACTTTAAAAATAAGACATGAATGAATTTAAACATTAATATTACACTTTAAAACCATCCCGGAAGCGACTCAGAAATACTGACTTGGAGGAGGCATTCCCTTGCTTTTCACTATAAAGCAGGTGACCTAAGGGAACACCCGCCCCCCCCCCCCCCCCCCCCCCCCCCCTCCCCTTGCCCTGGGTCAAATAGCCCAGAGCGAAGAGGGCAGCCGGACGGAGTCACTGCCGGAACAGAAAGCCTGCATAACTATAGTTGCAACTGTTTAGTGGACGACATTCTGAGCAACAGATAACGGACCTAAACAATGCAGGTCTCCAGAAATGGACTCAATATTTCTGAGATAAAAATTCGTAAATGTGGATGGCTGAGACCAATAAGCAGCCTTCATTAAATCGGTAATAGCAACACTATTAGCATAAGCCCAGGAAGTAGAAAGAGCTCTTACTTCATGAGCAGAAATCTTAAGCACAGACTGCTGAGAAGAAGATAAATCTTCATAAGCAGTACGGATAGTTAACTGAATCCATCTAGCAATAGAATGGACTGAAATGTCCTTTCTATTAGGCATCAAAGACAGAAAGAAACGTTTCCGTCCCTTTCTGATAAACTGAGATCTCTGTTTATAGATACGTAGTGCTCTAACAGGACAGAGTAAAGGCCTACGCCCGTCGATATTTATTAGGAGCCTGATTCTTAGCTAAAAAACCCACATTAGTAGTGAAGGTGATAGTGTTCCCAACACTACGATAATGAGAATCATCCACCGATAGTGCATGAAGCTCACTGACTCTTCTGGCAGAAGAGAAAGCTAAGAGAAAAGCTGTCTTATAAGATAAGAATTTGAAATCTACTGTCCCACGAGGTTCAAATGGCTTTTCCTTCAATTTAAGGAGAACCCAAGCTAAATTCCACTTAGGAATTAATCTAAGAGTTCTGGGTCTATTTATCGAAAAGTTTCTAACCAATTTCGATAAAGAGACATTAGATCCAATTTGTAAACTATCATGATGTGCATAGGTATCAGATAACATAGATCTATAACCCTTTATAGTAACAGGCTGCAGTTTGATTTCGTCAAACAAGTATACTAGAAAGTTTGCAATGTCTGGTATAGAGGGATCAAATATATCTACAGAATGATCCCTACACCAACGACGAAAAACCTTCCACTTAGCCGCATAGTTTAGCGAAGAGGAGGTCCTCCTACAGTTAGAAATCACGTCCACTGATCGTCCTGTAAAGTGCTTGCCATGCAAGAAGGACCGCACAACGGAAAAACGTGAAGGTTGAGACCTTGCGGGTTGTGATGGAGTTGGCGCGATTTCCCCTGCGAAAGAAGATCCTCTCGTGGAGGAAGCTTCCGCGGTAGGTCCCACAACAGACACCTGAGTAGATTTATCCACGGTCTCTGTGGCGACAGAGATGCTACCAACAGAATCTTGCATTGAGATTGTTTTATCTTTAGCAATACTTGTTGAATTAACGGCGCTGGAGGATACGCATATCCTATCATTCCGTCCCAAGGGATCGACAGAGCGTCTACTGCAAATGCTCTTGGATCCAGACACGGAGACACATACGTCTGCAACTGATTGTTGAGATGTGTCGCAAATAAGTCTATCATTGGCCGTTCCCATTGGTAGCAAATCTGATTGAATACTTGTTTGTTGAGAGTCCACTCCGACGGCAACAAGCGACCCTTTCGTGAAAGGGAGTCTGCTAGCACATTCAGACGACCCGGTATGTGACGGACCGAAAGAAGAACGTGATGTTCTAACGCAAACAGAAGGATTCTTTCCGTTAGATTGAACAACGGAACTGAATGAGTGCCTCCCTGATTCCGTATATACGCCACTACTGTCGTATTGTCGGATAGGATTTGGACATGAGCATCGTGAATAATGTCCATCCAGTGACGTAACGCAAGCCAAATTGACATCATTTCCTTGATGTTTATGTGCTTGCACAGGAATTGCGGATCCCAAAGACCCTGGCATCTCGAATCCGTTGGGATTAATGATGCACCCCAACCTGTTTGACTGGCATCCGTCATAACGGTAAAACTCGGATCCGGCAACTGCAGCGGAACTCCTTGAGTTAACCACTGAATGTTTGCCCAAGTCTGAATCTCTTGTTTCACTTGATCTGACAAGAGAACGTCTACATCGAGCGAATGAATTTTCACACTCCAATTCTGAGTCAGGAAAATTTGAAGAGGACGTGTGCGTAGCCGCCCCATCGGAATGAGATCCGCGGCGGCTCCGCACAGACCTATCAGTCTCATAAATTCTCTCGCCGTGACTTTGTCTGCGTGCAGACAATAGCGAGCGTAACAACTGACTAATTTCGCTCTGGTTAACGGCAGACGAACGAGATTGTTGTGCGTCTCGAAGCTCATTCCCAGATGAGTGAATGACTTGGACGGCACCAGATCCGACTTCTCCTCGTTTACTATAAAACCGAGACGTCGGAGCAATAGAAGAAGATTCTGAACATCGTTCTGAAGCGTTAACTCGTTGCCGTACCTCTGAAGAATGTCGTCCAGGTAGGCCGACGTTACCGCAGACGAATGAGCTCGGAAGTAGATCATTACCGAGTTCATTACCCGAGTGAAAGCCCAGGGTGCTAGATTCAATCCGAAGCACATCGCCCGGAATTGATACACCACTCCTAGGACTGCGAAGCGTAGATACTTTCGGAATGTCGGATGTACCATGACGTGAAAGTACGCATCTTTGAGATCTATGCTCGTTGCATAATCGTTCCCCCGAATACTCGCTCTGACCGATCGAATCGTCTCCATATAAAACTTCGGAGCGACGATCAGCTTGTTTATCCAGCTCAAATCTATGACTGGACGGAACGAGCCGTCTGGTTTCGGAACCAGAAACAGATGGCTGTAGAATCCCAGAGATTCCTGGTTTTCTACGACCTCTACTGCGTTCTTCATTAAAAGAGACTGCACCTCTGATAACAGAGCGTCTCTTTTCTGTGGATTTGACGGAAGATGAGTCCACTTTGGACTTCGAGTTAATGGAGGCTTTCGTTTGAAGGATATCTTTAGACCTTCCGAAGTCACTCCTCTCACCCAAGGGTCGTCCGTAATCGACGCCCACTCTTGTGAAAAACTCGACAACCTTCCGCCAACCGGAACGCGATAGAGGTTTAAGCCATCACCTCCTGGACCTGCGAGGCCTGCGGTAGGAGAAACCACGTCTTCCACGACCCGCACCTCGCCTCGTCGACCTCGGGCGTCCGACCGATTGTCCCGGCCTGAAGGACGTCCCGAACGAGAGTCGCTATCCTGACGGTCTCTCGAATAAGACCAAGAGGACGCACCGGAACCTCTATAGGAACCTCTCTTGGGCGCATTAGACCCAGAAGTGCCTGTCTTATTCGTGTCTGCTGTATCCGACTTTTTAGGAGCCGATCTGAACAACAGAGAATCATTAGCTTTCTTTTTAATTTTATCATAAATAGCGGAAAGCTTGCCGTCAAAGAGAAGTTCTCCTGAGACCGAAGCGACTCTAAGAGAGTTCTTCACCTTAGAATCCACTAGTGTGGATGTAGCTAGGGCTGCGTCACGTCTAACCAACTCCAGATTTGCCACTGAAAGGGCGGAGTTACACGTGGAATAAGCTACTGCCCTTGAAAGAAGTCTTAAAGAGGATTGTATATCCTGAAACTCTTCCCCTTGAAGGCACAGTGATAACGCCTTAGTAAGGTGATCTGAGTAAGATAAGGCATCTAAATTGGCTCTGTTAGACGCAATAGCTGTTTCCAACACCGTGGTTGGAATAGAAGCTGACGACGGTAATGATAGCTCTAAGTCTTCCGCCTCGTCGTCCATACGCAGAGGAACTCTCGGTATACCCTGTCCTGCCGTATCGAATTTATTCCTTGCATTAATGAAAGGCAGGTTAAGAGTATTAGCGGACAAGAAACCTGCTTTCCCCGTCCTGAAAGCAAGTTTAAAAATAGCGTCATTCAATAATTCAAATGTTCTTGCAACATTATTGGACTGCGACGGAAACTCGGGAGCGATGTCCCTGAACCGCTCAAAAAATTCAGAGTCCAATGACGCTATAATTCTCTTGTCCGGAAGCGCAGCAGTCTGGCCCGACGGAACAACTTGAGGGAGAAAGTGCCGGATGAAGTCCACGGCAGCTTTATGTTGTTCCGAAAGGGATAGCTCCAATTCATCCGTATCCCTTTCACCATCCGGTCGGACCTCCCGATGTTCCCGGTCGTCCGCCCCCGATGCTTCGGCGGAGCGTACCGACCCAGCGCCGTCGGATAATTCTCGATCCGACACCGTTCCTGTCGGCTGCTGGGATGCTGCGATAAGCTGTGCTATCTGCACAAGAATGTCCGACGTCAAGACCTGCGGAGGCGCAGTCTTTCGCTGCTTCGCCGAGGGCAGCTCCGCATCAGATGGCTCCCGCATACTTTTCCTATGCGAACGTCCGGAGTCCATCGGTCTCGAATCCCTGGCTGCCGGATGGTGTGACCTGGTCGCCGAAGAATCCTTCATCGGCGAAGCTGGTAAAATATCGGCGGTCACGCAGCCAAGGTGCGGTCGTGTGCGCTGACGAGAAGAGGAAGCCTTAACAGTCTCTGCGGACTGCTTATACAACGGAGCGTCCCGAGCGACGGACGTATGCTCCGCTAAAGACACATTTTGTACCACAACATCTGGTCCCAGATGTTGTTGTACGAGAGAGGGACCTCTCTCGCTCGCGGCCCGGCTGGACCTGGACGAGCTAGGAACCGGACTAAAAGGCTTCCTCCGTTCTCGTTTACTATCCGCCATCACTGGGTGTGCATCTATTATGTTTATAGTGCTCGCATCACCCAAAATTTCCTCTTGGACCGCATCGGACGAACCCGGCTGCCGAACCATTCGGTGAATGGACGCTACACCGGGCAAGCTAGCGGACGACATTTGTCTAATCTCCATGAGCACTTTTGCCGCTAGCTCTGAATTCATTTGTGATGACGGACGCACACTTGAAGAAGATAACATGGAAACATCACCCTGTTCTGGTTCCTCTGAAATAGAAACTGAGAGAGTAGAGTGACCTTGTGGAGAAAGAGCCGGCATCGCTCTTTCTCCAGAAACAACATATCGTGACACACGTTTCCAATGTTTCTCATCCCAATGTTCACATATAGGACAGGGATTAATGCGAGAACACTGACTACAATTAATACAATGATCATGAAAGTCAGAGGAAGATTTCTTCCTATTACAATTTGAACAATGTCCCTTCATTGTGAAAGAACAACAATAAGTCCTAGTTACTCGCAAAAACCCCTGACACAAAGATACATAATAACATGATCCATTAATAAATGAAAAAACAATTGCAAAACAAAATTTTGAAAAAATATTTTTTCAGAAAAGCCCAAGTTGCTGAAAAGTAACGTTGAGCCCCGATGGATCCGATGGCAAAGTGTGGTCAAAAATTTTAAAATTATATAAAATAATTAATGAGACACTTTCGGATAATATAAATGTATCTTATAATGAGATAAACTACCACAAAGGCAAACAGCCCCCCTCAAAAAAGGCTGTTGCCAATGAAAACAAACAGTGTAAACACACTAGAAAACATGACTCCAGGCACTGAAAAAACTGGCCCGGAATCAGTCATCAATTACACTCTATCTGATGCAAAACAGAGACTCCCAGGGGAGAATCTGTAGAACATCAGATGGAAGATGCAGAACACAAACGTTATACACCCATGGGTGAAAACGTAACTATGGGGAAAATAACAGAAAACATTCTGTAACCAAGCAACTCTCCCAGGAAATTTTAGAAATGAAACTTCTCAAAAATATGCCAAAAGCATGGGAGAATTGCCAGGGGGGACTTTAGAAGGCTAGGGGAGAGGAAACACTGAATAAGCAGTGCAACAATTAGCAAGAATGACAACAAGAGGCCCATGCCACGAAAATAGGCAACTTAACATAATTTCATCAAAAAATTTTAAGTACAGCCCTGATTATTTTTTGCCACTTCTTTTTCCTCTCCTCCTTCTATCCTCCTTAGAATCACATTTTCTCCAAAAATTACGTGTCTGGCATCCTTTAAACTGAGATTTACAAGCACAAAGATCAGTGAGATGTTGACTGATGAAGGGCCAAACAGAGAATGATAATTGGCGCCAATTTCGGGACGACTGCGTCACTGCGCATGCGCAGTAGAGGCGTACTATGGAGGTCCTTTAGGACATGATTTCTTTTTGTTTTGGATGCAAATTTTGGGGATTGGGGGGCAAAATTTGTGTTTGGCCCTGGTTTTGTTGGAGTTAGCACCAGCTAAGTCTGGGTCATTGGTACAGTATAAAAATATCAGGGGTTAGAGGATTAATGGAGTCTGTAAACTTTTGCCTTAAAACTTTTAATTAATGAATTGGCCACCCATACCATAATTTACAAATTGGGCAGTGGAAAAAAAAAACCTTCAATAAAACCATATCATGTGACCCCCTTGTTGGAACAAGCTCATTGCGATGATGAGTCATATGATATGGTTTTGTTCAAATTTTTTAAAACATTTTTTCAAACATAATTAAAATAACAAATTCTGATGTTGTGTGAGTTGGATAAAGGGTTAAAATACACTTGGCAGCTAACAAAACAAGTATTCTGGAGAAGATTTGGGAAATATCAGAAGACATGTATGAAAATGCTGCTGTTTACAAAGATAGAGTTGAAGAAAGAAGATGTTTGATAATATTGTACAGAATCAATCAAAAAGTGTTATATATCTTCTTTTTTCTGACTTCTCAATACAGTGGAACCTTGTTAATTGAACAGTGACTTTGCCACTGAAAATTATTCAATTAACAGAAGTACACTATCAACCCTTTGAACTCTGGTGGTATGTTCCATTCCAGTTCAATGGCACAACTGGACGAGTCCATATTCAATGTTTGGGGTAGACCAATCAATATTTTCAACATGCAGCGTTGAGGCTGCACGTTGAAAATATTGATTGGTCGACTCCACACATTTATTGAACATCCATTTTATTTAATAACGTTATGACGTATCATGTTCCTGGCCAGAAAAGTAGCTGCTCGTGTTCAAAGGGTTAACAGGAAGTTTATCAATTTCCTGTATTCTAGAGATAAACTGATCATTTGTTTTATTTTTTTCTTGTTTCACAGAGCTCATAGGGTTATGTCAAACAAGACATAACTGATTAAATGCATTACTAAATGCACTGAGGCCAAACAGTTCTATAAACAAGGGGAATTCAGTAATTATCAGGCTAATTTCTTGAAATACTACAAGATTATTTATTCAATTAACAGGATTTTACTCTCTAACCCCAATACAATCAACAGGTCAAATTTGTTCTGAAGGTATAGGAAATGGTTTTGTGATTAAAGTTATATTCATTTAACAGGGATATCCATAAAGAGATATCTAATTAGGTGGGCTTCACTGCATTACCTTCAGCTGTTTTGGCAACAATGTAAACAAATGTGTTCAAACTTTGTGCAAGCACTCTGCTATGATGGTCATTTGCTGTAGCCTTTCACTTTGGCATTGTCAACTGCAAAAGCCAGTTTTGAGGGCTGTGAACAGGACATGAGGAGTTAGTGCCTGGGTAAAAGCTCTGGATTTGTATTTTTTTGAAACATTCAAGTAAATAATTAATTTTAATACCAATTTTCACTTGAGTGAGGACTACAGCATCATTGTAAGGTAAACTTGAGTGACATTTTAAATTTTTTCCTCAGGTTTCATTGATGAATTTAAAAAACATTGGTGCAAGAAAAGTGAAAAATCATTTGGCCAGATAAGTGAAATCTGCAGGTACACACGAAAAACAACATTTTCATTCCTGCCCAGAGCCATTTGGGTGCAATGCATTTATCTAATTGGAGAAAAACACTTATGTTATCCTGCTTCAAATAAAATAGCTGAAGTATGGCCTATAAAACAGAATTTATTGTTTCTCAGGCAATTTTTCCTCAACATTATGTTGAGGGAGAGATCTTTTTAATCCACAAAACAGTCTTTAAAATGTATACAAATTGTTTTTAGCAGTGAAAATTTCCCGTAATGCAGTTGCAAATTTAACCAACTATATTTTGTTTGACGAGCTCTGTAAGCCCTGGCAAACAAGATATAGTTGGTTAAATTTTAAATTCTACAAGAGCAAAAAAGTTTCATCAAAGAGACTTCCAAGTAAAACAAGAGCTTCGCAGCAGAGATTCTGGGGTAAAGTTGTGGTGACGAAAAAGTAATCTGTGCTAGCACCTGAAACTACCACTGAAACTAGGAAACAGTCAAAGAGGCATAAGACAAAATTGGCTAAAATCGAATAATGTTTGTTCATGTTATCGTACTGACATTGCCTGCAAATCAGAAAATTAACCAAGAAAACATTCTAAGATGGATAACTCCTGAAATAAACTTTGGACACTTATGGTTTTCGAAACCATCCAAGACATTCTAGAGTTGAACTCACAGATCAAATTTGGTAAATATCAGGTAATGTTTGTTCAAGTTATTGTGCTGAAACTGAATGCAAGTCAGGAACAAGGAAACAATCTAATTATAGGCAGAATTGGTTTTCAAACTCATCCAAGACATTCTTGAGTAGAACACACAGACCAAATGTGATAAAATCCAGATGACATTTTTTTAAGTTAACATGCCAACACTGTCCACAGGTCATAAATTCAAACAAGAAAACAATCTGAAAGTGCATAATTCCTGAAAAAAAATATGGGCAGGACTGGTTTTCAAACTCATACAAGACTTTCTCTAGTAGAACCCACAGACCAAATGTGATAAATCTCAAGTTACCATGTTGATAGCGTGAAACAGACAAACTCCTTAAGTGTTTTTTTCTGTTGCAAGTCCCCACCCATTACCACAAAGGGATTAGCAAACAATCCCCAATACTTGGACAATGGAAATCTTTTAAGTTAGGATACACCTCAGACTTCTAAAGGTAGTGACTGTAAATGCGACTGGATGGACAGATGGTCAGGTGGATGGATGGGGATGCCCACCAACCTTCATCAAAACCAAAAAAATGGTGAAGCAGATTTTCAATGGTAAGGGAGGCACCTGAGAAACAAGAAGTGCTTTTAAATAGCCTAAATGTCTCTATTTATTGGTCTACTTTTATTTTTGTTACACATTAGTGTGCAGAATAGGGCCAAAGGTTTGCTGCAACTTTCAATGCCAGTAATTTAAAATAAGAGGCCTCTCAGTCAATTTATTTCCTCTTAGGGTCACTACTTTCAGGGCAGATATACATACAGGATAAATATAAGACATGGAGAAGATAAGAGAACTGGTTACTTGTCAGACGGGGCAAACATTAAATTATACAAGCCAGACAAGGGGTGTATAATAATGTCAAAAAGTTTTTCTGTTTGCGACCTTCACTTTGATGATATGACGCTGGTTAACCTTTGAGTCATGAGCCATAATTGGTTAGGGCTGCACGATATTCGGATTTCAATACCGGTAACGATATTTAAAATGAAAGTGTCAATGACACTGTAGCTCAACTTGTCAAGACAAACACATGTACCTGTATAGTATGTGACACAGCAATGACAAAGATCTAGGTAATGATCTGATAACAAAGGTACATATAAAGTATTGTAATGGTCTGTACATAAATACTGACCGTTGCCTGTAACAAATGTATAGGTAAAGTATTGTAAAGGTGGGTGACAGTCAAATGTTAAACTAGAAAAGAAACCTTTGAGTCCCAGAGTGGGTCTGACTGAACCCCAAAATATTTGTTCTCATAGCACAGTGATAACAAAGGCACCCCAAAACACACTCGGTCCTGTCCTAAGGTGAAAACAAAGGTACCCAAGAAGTTTTCTGAAGATCAGTTCATAAATACGAGCTGCATAGAACTTGTGACAAAAAATTTATTGGACCTAATTTCGGTACAAAATGGCCAATGGCAGCCATCTTGAATTTTGGACCGTACCCAGAAACACTCATTGTCGTCCCAAGGTGATAACAAAGGTACCCAAGAAGTTTTGTGAAGATCGGTTCATAAATACAGCCTCTACCCTGAGCCGTATTGACATGTGTGCTTACATTGTGTAAGTAGCACTGAATAAATCAAAGTTCATCTAATTTGCATAATTTCTGCACGAAAAAAAAACCCTTAAAATATGTGATGTATTCCATGTTACTAAACATTCATACAAAAATTTATTCAAATCAGAACTTTCTTTCATACAGAAGTTCTGTACAAAAGACTGATTGCACTAATTTTGGTACAAAATGGCTGCTGGTGGCCATTTTGAATTTCGGACCACACCCAAAAACACTTGCTCTCATCCCACGGTGATAACAAAGGTACCCAACAAGTTTCGTAAAGATTGGTTCATAAATATGGCCTCTAGTCTGAGCTGTATAGAAGTTGTGTACAAAAAACTGATTAGACCTAATTTCGGTACAAAATGGCCACTGGCAGCCATCTTGAATTTTAGACCGCACCCAGAAACACTCGTTCTCGTCCCAAGGTGATAACAAAGGTACCCAAGACATTTCATGAAGATCAGTTCATAAATACAGACTCTAGTCTGAGCCGTATTGACGTGTGTACTTACTGCGTGTAAGTCGCACTGAAAAAAATCAACGTTCATCTAATTTGCATAATATCTGCACGAGAAAAACATAGGCCGATGAAATCGTCAGATGTGTACCCATACGCGCAACTAGTAGAAAGCTGTATGATGGAGGGCCACCACGGATGCCGACATTATGTACACCATACATGGTATGGGTACATATAGAAATGGATTGGAGGAGTGTCTAATTTGATGGATAAAGGGTTAATATCTCCGGATCAAATTATCAGATTTACATAAAAAACTATAGAGCACAGTACACCAGTTACCTGAACATATATATAAAGTAACATGACAATCGGATTGATATTTTTTAAGTTATCTCATGCCAAAGGGATTGGAGGAATTTTCAATTTGAAGGATAAAGGGTTAATATCTCAGGATCAAATTATCAGATTTACACAAAAACTATATAGCTCGGCACATCAGTAACCTGAACACAAATATAAAGTAACCTGACAATCCAAGCAATATTTTTCAAGTTATCGAATGCCAAAGGGATTGGAGGAATTTTCAGTTTGAAGGTTAAAGGGTTAAAATCTCAGTATCAAACTATCAGATTTACACCAAAAACTATACAGCTCGGCTCATCAGTAATCTGAACACAAATATAAAGTAACTTGACAATTCAAGCAATATTTTTCAAGTTATCGAATGCCAAAGGGATTGGAGGAATTTCCAATTTGATGGATAAAGGGTTAATATCTCCGAATCAAAATTACAGATTTACACCAAAAACTATACAGCTCGGCACATCAGTAACCTGAACACAAATATAAAGTAACTTGACAATCCAAGCAATATTTTTCAAGTTATCGAATGCCAAAGGGATTGGAGGGATTTTCAATTTGAAGGATAACGGGTTAATATCTCGGGATCAAATTATCAGATTTACACCGAAAACTATACAGCTCGGCACATCAGTAACCTGAACAGAAACACAAAGTAACTTGACAATCCAAGCAATATTTTTCAAGTTATCGGATGACAAAGAAATGGATACAGATGCCGGATGGACAGACCGACAGACAGATGGACGGACAGACGGACAAACAAAAAAAAACTATACACCTCGGCACATCAGTAACCTGAACGCAAATATAAAGTAACTTCACAATCCAAGGAATATTTTTCAAGTTGGATACGGATGCCGCACAGACAGACCGACGGACGGACGGACAAAAAAAAAAACTATACAGCTCGGCACATCAGTAACCTGAACACAAATATAAAGTAACTTGACAATCCAAGCAAGATTTTTCAAGTTATCGAATGCCAAAGGGAGTGGAGGAATTTTCAATTTGAAGGATAAAGGATTAATATCTCAGGATCAAATTATCAGATGTACACCAAAAACGATACAGCTCGGCACATCAGTGACCTGAACACAAATATAAAGTAACTTGACAAGCCAAGCAATATTTTTCAAGTTATCGAATGACAAAGAAATGGATACGGACGCTGGATGCACAGACCGATGGATGGATGGACGGACGGACGGACGGACAGACGGACAAACAAAAAAAACTATACAGCTCAGCACATCAGTAACCTGAACACAAATACAAAGTAACTTGACAATCCAAGTAACATTTTTCAAGTTATCGAATGCCAAAGGGATTGGAGGAATTTTCCATTTGAAGGATAAAGGGTTCATATCTCAGAATCAAATTATCAGATTTACACCAAAAACTACACAGCTCGGCACATCAGTAACCTGAACACAAATATAAAGTAACTTGACAATCCAAGCAATATTTTTCAAGTTATCGAATGCCAAAGGGATTGGAGGAATTTTCTATTTGAAAGATAAAGGGTTAATATCTCAGGATCAAATTATCAGATTTACACCAAAAACTGTACAGCTCGGCACATCAGTAACCTGAACACAAATATAAAGTAACTTGACAAGCCAAGCAATATTTTTCAAGTTATCGAATGACAAAGAAATGGATACGGACGACGGATGGACAGACAGACAGATGGACGGACGGACAAACAAAAAAAACTATACAGCTCGGCACATCAGTAACCTGAACACAAATATAAAGTAACTTGACAATCCAAGCAATATTTTTCAAGTTATCGAATGCCAAAGGGATTGGAGGAATTTCCAATTTGATGGATAAAGGGTTAATATCTCCGAATCAAAAGTACAGATTTACACCAAAAACTATACAGCTCGGCACATCAGTAACCTGAACACAAATATAAAGTAACTTGACAATCCAAGCAATATTTTTCAAGTTATCGAATGCCAAAGGGATTGGAGGAATTTTCAATTTGAAGGATAACGGGTTAATATCTCGGGATCAAATTATCAGATTTACACCGAAAACTATACAGCTCGGCACATCAGTAACCTGAACAGAAACACAAAGTAACTTGACAATCCAAGCAATATTTTTCAAGTTATCGGATGACAAAGAAATGGATACAGATGCCGGATGGACAGACCGACAGACAGATGGACGGACAGACGGACAAACAAAAAAAAACTATACACCTCGGCACATCAGTAACCTGAATGCAAATATAAAGTAACTTCACAATCCAAGGAATATTTTTCAAGTTATCGAATGACAAAGAAATGGATACGGATGCTGCACAGACAGACCGACGGACGGACGGACAGACGGACGGACAAAAAAAAAAAACTATACAGCTCGGCACATCAGTAACCTGAACACAAATATAAAGTGACTTGACAATCCAAGCAATATTTTTCAAGTTATCGAATGCCAAAGGGAGTGGAGGAATTTTCAATTTGAAGGATAAAGGATTAATATCTCAGGATCAAATTATCAGATGTACACCAAAAACGATACAGCTCGGCACATCAGTGACCTGAACACAAATATAAAGTAACTTGACAAGCCAAGCAATATTTTTCAAGTTATCGAATGACAAAGAAATGGATACGGACGCTGGATGGACAGACCGATGGATGGATGGACGGACGGACGGACAGACGGACAAACAAAAAAAACTATACAGCTCAGCACATCAGTAACCTGAACACAAATACAAAGTAACTTGACAATCCAAGTAACATTTTTCAAGTTATCGAATGCCAAAGGGATTGGAGGAATTTTCCATTTGAAGGATAAAGGGTTCATATCTCAGAATCAAATTATCAGATTTACACCAAAAACTATACAGCTCGGCACATCAGTAACCTGAACACAAATATAAAGTAACTTGACAATCCAAGCAATATTTTTCAAGTTATCGAATGCCAAAGGGATTGGAGGAATTTTCTATTTGAAAGATAAAGGGTTAATATCTCAGGATCAAATTATCAGATTTACACCAAAAACTATACAGCTCGGCACATCAGTAACCTGAACACAAATATAAAGTAACTTGACAAGCCAAGCAATACTTTTCAAGTTATCGAATGACAAAGAAATGGATACGGACGACGGATGGACAGACAGATGGATGGACGGATGGACAAACAAAAAAAACTATACAGCTCGGCACATCAGTAACCTGAACACAAATATAAAGTAACTTGACAATCCAAGCAATATTTTTCAAGTTATCGAATGCCAAAGGGATTGGAGGAATTTTCAATTTGAAGGATAAAGGGTTAATATCTCGGGATCAAATCATCAGATTTACACCAAAAACTATACAGCTCAGCAAATCAGTAACCTGAACACAAATATAAAGTAACTAGACAATCCAAGCAATATTTTTCAAGTTATCGAATGCCAAAGGGATTGGAGGAATTTTCAATTTGAAGGATAAAGGGTTAATATCTCTTTATCAAATTATCAGATTTACACCAAAAACTATACAGCTCGGCACATCAGTAACATGAACACAAATATAAAGTAACTTGACAATCCAAGCAATATTTTTCAAGTTATCGAATGACAAAGAAATGGATACGGATGCCGGACGGACAGATGGACGGACAGATGGATGGACAAAGGACGGACAAACGACGGATGGCCACCCCGGATGACGGCATTATGTGTACCATACATAGTGTGGGTACACATAAATATTATTCAAGTTATCAAATGCCAAAGGGATTGGAGGAATTTTCAATTTGAAGGATAAAGGGTTAATATCTCAGGATCAAATTATCAGATTTACACCAAAAACTATACAGCTCGGCAGATCAGTAACCTGAACACAAATATAAAGTAACTTGACAATCCAAGCAATATTTTTCAAGTTATCGAATGCCAAAGGGATTGGAGGAATTTTCAATTTGAAGGATAAAGGGTTAATATCTCAGGATCAAATTATCAGATTTACACCAAAAGCTATACAGCTTGGCACATCAGTAACCTGAACACAAATATAAAGTAACTTGACAATCCAAGCAATATTTTTAAGTTATCGAATGACAAAGAAATGGATACGGATGCTGGACGGACAGACGGACGGACAAAGGATGGACGAA
This sequence comes from Pictodentalium vernedei, assembly GCA_031216915.1. Classification (NCBI taxonomy): domain Eukaryota; kingdom Metazoa; phylum Mollusca; class Scaphopoda; order Dentaliida; family Dentaliidae; genus Pictodentalium; species Pictodentalium vernedei. The sequence continues at coordinate 289,616,866 of CM062292.1, forward strand.
CGACGGATGGCCACCCCGGATGATGGCATTATGTGTACCATACATAGTATGGGTACACATAAAAACCCGTATTATATGTGATGTATCCCATGGTACTAAACATTCACACAAAACATTATTCAAATCAGCACTTTCATATGGAAGTTCTGTGCAAAAATCTGATTGCACCTAATTTTGTACAAAATGGCTGCCATCGGCCATCTTGAATTTCGGACCGGACCCCAAAACACTCATTCTCGTCCCACGGTAATACCAAAGGTACCCAAGAAGTTTCGTAAAGATCGGTTCATAAATACGGCCTCTAGCCCGAGCCATATTGGCATTTGCACTTACAGTGCTGAAAGTAACACCAAAAAACATCAAAATTAGTCTAATTTGCACAATTTATGCACGAGAAAAAAACCCGTATTATATGTGATGTATCCCATGGTACTAAACATTCATACAAAAAATTATTCAAATCAGAGCTTTCATATGGAAGTTCTGTACAAAAAGTTAAAAAATTTATAGTAATTTCTATATTTTTTATACTTACCAATGACCCAGACATAGCTGGTGCTAACTCTTAAAATATAGGGCCAAACACAAATTTTGCCCCCCAATCCCCAAAATTTGCATCTAAAACCAAAGAAAACATGTCCTGAAAGGCCCTCCACACTTCGCCTCTACTGCGCATGCGCAGTGTCAAGGACGTTCCGAAATTGGCGCCATTAATCATTCTAATAACCAGTGCCTGGTAAGCGCTATGTACTCAGCGGGGAGGCAAGAGTTCCCAACTCCTGGGAGGGCCATCCCCGTCTGGGTCATTGGTAAGTATAAAAAATATAGAAATTACTATAAATTTTTTAACATTTTTATACTGTACCAATGACCCAGACATAGCTGAATAGTAAAAAGGCTGAAGGGCTAAGGACATAGAGCAAAATGGAATACGCTCAATAATATAAAATAGAGTCATCCCCTGTAGGGAAAAAGAAGTAATAGGCCTTACATGCATCTTTCTTATTTAAGATAAATTAGAAAGATACAACACCTTCCAAAATTGAGCTTCATACATCCATGTACTCTATTAATATCCAATATAATCCTTATACTAATAATTTTTAAAGTAAGCCAATAAATAAAGTAAGTCTAGAGAATAGAGACTCTTATAGTCCTAAAAGTGTCTGAGGATTGCATAATCATGTCCGTTGACATATGCAATAATCAAAAGCTATACTTTAAAAACTAAGACTTGAATGAATTTTCAAAACATAAACTTCTCACAAAATAACCATCCCAATAACAGCTCAGAATTACTAACTCCGGAGGAGGAATCCCCTTGTTTTCATAGTAAAACAGGAGACCCAAGGGAACACCCTCCCCCCCCCCCCCCCCTTTTTCTTGCCCTGGGTCAAATAGCCCAGAGCGAAGAGGGCAGCAGAACGGAGACACTGCCGAAACAGACAGCCTACCTAGCTATAGTAGCAACTGTTAAGTGAATGACATTCTGAGCAGTAGATAATAGACCTAACAATAGAGGCCTCCAGAAATGGACTCGATATTTCTGAGATAAAAATTCATGAATGTGGATGGCTGAGCGCAATGAGCAGCCTTCAAAAATCTATAATAGCGACACTATTAATGTAAGCCCAAGATGTAGAAGAACTCTTACTTCATGAGCCGAAATCTTAAGCACAACTGCTAAGTCAATGATATACCATAAGCAGTACCGATAGTTAATAGAATCCATTAACAAAAGAATGGAGCGAAACGTCCTTCTACTAGGCATCAAAGACAGAAGAAGCTTACGCCCATAGTAATAAACAGATATCTGTTTATAAATACATAAACTCTACCCGGAAAGAGTAAAGGCCTATGCCTGTACGAAGATGGAAGGACCTTAATAACAATAGGTTCCGGATATTAGGAGCCTAACTCTTATGCAAAAATCCAACCTAAGTAGTAACGGAAGTAGTGATTCCGAAACTACGAAAGTGAAAATCATCCATCGATAGTGCATGAAACTCACTGACTCTACAGTAAAAGAGAAACCAACAGAATTACTGTCTAAAAGGTCAGAATTTGAAAACTACTGTTTCCAGAGGCTCAAATGATTACTTAGCTAAATAAGAACCGAAGTTAAAATCCATATAGGAATTTAATCTAAAGATTCTAAGTCTATATATCAAAAAGTTACTAACTGACTTAGATAAAGAGACATAAGACTCAATTGTAAACTATCGTAGAGTGCATAGGTATGAGGTAACATAAACCTATAACCTTACTAATAACAGGCTGCAGTAGATCTTGTGAAACAAGTATACTAAAAAATTGCAATGAGTAGTATGGAGGGATCAACAATATGAACATAATGATCCCTACACCAACGACAGAAGAGCCTCCACTTTAGCCGCATAGAATAGCGAAGAAGAGGATCTCCTATAGTAAGAAATCGCGTCCAAAGCTCGTCCAGTACAATGCTTACAATGCAATACGGACCACACAACGGAATACATGAAGGTTGCGACCTTGCGGGTTGTGATAAAGATGACACGATTCACCCAGTGAAAAAAGATCCTCACATTGAGGAAGATTTCACATTAAGACCCACAGTAGACAAGAGAGTAAATTACCCATGATCTCTGTGAAGATAGAGATGCTATCAACAGAAATGTATTGTGGTTGTTTATCTTAGCAATACCTGCTGAAACAACAGCGCCGGAGGATACGCGTATCCTATCATTCCGTCCTATAGATCAATAGAGCGTTAGCAACATTAGCTCAGAGATCTGGACAAGCCAACACATACGTCTGCAATTGATTAGCAAGCTGTGTCGTAAATAAATCATCACTGGGCGCTCCCATAGATAGCAAATCTGAATGAATACTTGTTTGTTGAGAGTCCATTCTGACAGCAACAAGCGACCTGTAAGTGAACGGGAGTCCGGTAAAACAATCAGATGACCCAGAATATGACGGACCAAAACAGAACTTGGTGTACTATAACCAACAGACAGATTCTTTCCATTAAATTGAATAACGGAAACGAAAGAGTGCCTCCCTGGTTCCGGAGATACGCCACTACTGTCGAATTAACAGACAGGATTTGGGCATGCGTTTCTGAATAATGTTCATGCAATGACATAAAGCAAGCCTAAAAAACATTATTCCGCGGAAGAAAATTGGTTGCTAAGAGACTGCGGAACCCAAAGACCCTGGCACTTCGAATCCGTTGGGATCAGTATTATATCCCAATCTGTTTGACTGGCAACCGTCATAACAGCCACACTCGGGTCCGGCAACTGTGGTGGCACTCTCTGAGTCAACCACCAAATGTTTGCCCCAGTCTGAATCTCTTGTAACACTAGATAGACAAGAGAACATGTAAATCGAGCAATTCATGGATTGCCGAAAAGTTGCCGTCGAAGAGAAGCTCCTCCGAGAACGAAGCGACTCTGAGAGAGTTCTTAACCTTACTATCCACGCGTATGGATGTAGCTAGGGCTGCGTCACGTCTAACCAACTCCAATCAGCCACTGAAGGGCGGAGTTATACGTGAACAAACTACTGCCCTCAGAAGAAATTACATTGAGAATAATATCCCGTAAATCTTTTCTTCAAAACGTAATGATAACGCCTCAGTAAGGCGGATTACGTATGATAAAGCATCTAAGTTAAGTCTACTATACATCATGTCGTTTCCAACAATGAAGTTGGAAAAGACATAAACGGCGAAAAAGAATATTTCCAGTCTTTAACCACACCATCTGGACGCATATGAACTCTCGGTATGCCCTGCTCTGCCAAAATAAACTATTCGTATAAACGATAAAACGGCAGAAAAGAGCAACGCGGACAAGAAACTAAACTATCATGCTTGGTAGCAGGCTTGTATGCATATATAGCGTCGAAAAATAAAACACATGTTGTAATGACATTATTGGACTGCGTCGGTAAGTCAGGGATAATGTCCCTGAACCGATCGAAAAATCTGAGTCCAATGACGCTATAAGTCTCTTATCCAAGATCGCAGCAATGAAGTCCGAAATGACAATCACTGGAAGATAATGAGGCCTGAGAAGCGGTCCTACAATGCATTGCCGCTGGAAGCTCCGTGATCGTTACCCCGTGCATACTACCAATATGCGAGCGAATGGAGTGTATAGGCCTCGTGTCCCTTGGCTACCGGATGGCGCGACCTATTCGCCGTGGATGACGAAACTGATCGGATACTCGAGGTCACGTAGCCAATGTGCGGTCGTGTGCCCTGCTGTGAGGATGAGGAAGCATTAAGGACAGTCTCTCGGACTGTCAATATAACGGAGCGTCCCGACCGACAGACATATGCTCCGAATGTAAAATATCTGAACCACAACATGCGGTCCCCTATGTTGTTGGACGAGAGAGGGACCTCTCTCGCTCACAGCCCGGACGGACCTGGACAAGCCAGGAACCGGACTAACAGGCTTCCTCCGATCTGTCCTCAATCTTCCGTCACTGGGTGAGTACTAAAGTAATTAAAGTGCTCGCATCACCCAAATCTCTTTCCTAGACCGCAACGGACGAACCCGGCAGCCGAACCATTCGATGAATATACGCTACACCGGGTGAGCTAGCGAATGTCACTCCGTAGGCGATAGACATATTCCATGAGCACTTATTGTCGCTAGCTCTTCATTAACTATGACGACAGAGGCACACTTTTGAAAGACATCTCCGTAACTTTGCGAACAAGAAACCAGAAATGCTTGGTTATAGCAAGCATATAATAATAATATATAGCGTCGTTCAATAATTCGAAAGTTTGCGTGACATTATTGGACTATGTCGGAACCGAGGGACGATGTCCCTGAACCGAACCAAAAATTACTAAGTCCACCGACGCTATCAGTTTCTTATCCGGCATCACAGCATTCTGGTCCGACGAAAGAAGCTGTAGAAGACCAAGTCAGATGACATACACAACAAGATATGTTGTTCCGAAAGGGAAAGCTCGAAATCCTCCAAATCCATTTCGGAATCCCGTCGGACCGGATGAAATTTTCGGACGTCCGTACCCGCTTCCGCGGAGCGTCCCGACCCAGCATCGTCGGATAAAAAATATGCGACAGATTCAGTTGATGCTGGGATGCTGCGATAAACTGTGCTATTTAGGAAAGCACGACCGTTCCCGAGGCCTGTACAGTAGCGGTCTTACGATGCATTGTCGCCGGAAGCTCCGTGTACGTTGACTCCCACACACTTCCTATGCGAACGTCCAGAGTCTGCAGGCCTCGTGTCCCTGGCTACCGGATGGTGTGACCTGGTCGCCGATGAATCTCTGACTGGCGAAGCTGACTGGATATCCGTGGTCACGTAGCCAAGAGCGGTCGTGTGCGCAACTATGAGAATGAGGAAGCCTTATTGACAGTCTACTCCGAACTGACTATATGTCGGAGCGTCCCGAGCGATGGATGTATGCTCCGAATGCGAAACATTTTGTACCACAACATCTGGGGCCAAATGTTGTTGAACGAGAGAGGGGCCTCTCTCGCTTGCCGTCCGGATGGACCGGAACGAGCTATGCACCGGACTAAAAGGCTTCCTCCGTTCTCCCTCCGATCTGCCGTCACTGGGTGTGCATTAGGTTGATTTATAGTGCTCGCATCACCCCAAAATTCCTTCTAGACCACAACGGACGAACCCGGCTGCCGAACCATTTGGTGAATGGACGCTACACCGGGCGAGCTAGGGGACGTCAAAGGCCGTCGAACCTACTAGGGTCCTCTTAGGCAATTGGCGTATTTAAATGAACACTTTTCCGCTAGCCCTTCATTAATTGTGATGACGGAGGCACACTGTTGGAAGACATCACAGATACATCACCCTAATCTTGATCGTCTGAAATAGAAATTGATAAAGTAGAGTGACCCTGCGGGGAAAGGACCGGAGTGTCCAATTCCCCAATAACATACCGTGACATACGCTTCCCATATTGTCATCGAAATCATACGATACAGAACAGGAGTTAATGCGAGTACACTGACCACATATAGAATGATTATAAAGTCAGAGGAAGACTTCCTCTTATTACAATTGATCAATATCCTTTCAATGTGAAAAGAAAACAAGTCCTGGTACTCACACCAACCCCTGGCAATCAAAATACATAATAATAATATGATCCATTAATATAGAAAAAATAATTGAAATCAAAATATTTTGAAAAAATATTTTTTCAGAACAGCCCAAGTTTCTGAAAAGTAACGTTGAGCCCCAATGGATCCCAAGCCTAAGTGTGGACAAAAATTTTAAAAATATTTTAAACAATTTATTCAACACTTACGAACAATAATAATGTATCTAGTTATGATTAAAATAACATCAAGATATTATTTTCCAGAAATCCCCCCCTCACACAGAGGGCTGTTGAAAATGTAAACAATGAGTGTAAAAACACTAAAATAAGACTCCAGGCACCCAGGCCCGAAATCAGTTACCAAAAATACACTATCTGATGCAAAACAGAGACTTCCAGGGAAGAAACTGCAGAACATCAGATGGTAGATGCAGAACACAACGCCTAACCACCCGTAGGTGAAGATGTAAACATGGGGAAAAGAAACAGAATTCATTCTGTTATCAGCTAAAACTCCCAAGAAAATTTAGTAATAATAATTACAAAAACTATGCCAAAAGCATGGGAGAATAGCAAGGGGGGACTTAAAGGACAGGGAGAGAGGAAAACACTTAAAAAACAGTGTAACTAATTAATCAGAATGACAACAAAATGGCTGCTGCCTCGAAAATAGGTAACTTAACATAATTTCATTAAAAAATTTTAAGTTACAGCCCTGATAATATTCTGTCACACATTTTTTCCTCTCATCCTTCTCTATCCTCCTTAGAATCACCATTTCACTAATATTTATGTGTCTGGCATCATTTAAACTGAGATTTACAAGCACAAAGATCAGTCAGATGTTAACTGATGAAGGGCCAAACTTAGAAATGATTAATGGCGCCAATTTCGGAACGTCCTTGACACTGCGCATGTGCAGTAGAGGCGAAGTGTGGAGGGCCTTTCAGGACATGTTTTCTTTGGTTTTAGATGCAAATTTTGGGGATTGGGGGGCAAAATTTGTGTTTGGCCCTATATTTTAAGAGTTAGCACCAGCTATGTCTGGGTCATTGGTACAGTATAAAAATACAGATTTCTGCATCGTCGGTACAAAATGGCGGCTGGCAGCCATCTTGAATTTCAGACCGCACCCAAAAACACTCGTTCTCGTTCCACGGTCATAACAAAGGTACCCAAGAAGTTTCGTAAAGATTGGTTCATAAATACGGCCTCTAGCCCGAGCCGTATCCAATTGCTGACGTACGGATAGATGGACAGACGGCCAGATGGACAACGGGCCATGACAAAAGCTCAAATTTGGCTTCGCCATAGTTGAGCTAAAAATATCGCGATATACCGGTATATCGTCAAGTTCAAAACATGTAAGATTCTCACCCAAATTGTCCCTGTATTTTTTTGACATTCGAAGTCAAATAATTACGTTTTAAAAGCACTGAAATAATATTCAGTCTTGTATAAATATTTGGAAATAAACTTCATGATGGCACAAGAAATATCATTTATTTTGACTATTTGATCCATCGCTTTACAAAACAAAAACGCTTCACCTGCGTTTTGTCGTTTGCATGTGAATAGATCACCACTAGAGGGCATTTGCCATGTACTGGTTAAGCAGGACGCTGCTAGAGGGCTAGGAGTTTGTACACTTTTCCACAAATGAAAGCAGTCAGTTTTGTCACGCAGTATCACAAACTGCTGAAACGCAAATGCTCGATAGGCACGTTTTGATGTACCGGTGAACCACCTCGTGCAGTGGGTGAATGCTGGCAATGTATAAATACTATTTCAATATTAAATCACTCTCAACAAAGTGAAAATAAACAATATTATTCCCTTTATATTTTTATTAGTGTTTTGATGACTATCTGTCTAATTTTTAAGATGTAGAATACAAGTAAGATCAAAACGTTTACCTACTTTTCAAAACATTAACACGTGCGAACTGGTGTTGACAAAAATGAATATTCATTACCGCAGCGCTTGGAATTGTGGGTTCATTAATACGTATGCGATTTGTTCATCTTGAAAAGCACATTCCAAGAGTGCCGGTAATAAAATAAAAAAAGATTACTGCAGCGCTTGGATTGTGAGAACAAGTGCAATGAAGTGGGAGGAACTATTAGTATTAAACCAGAAATTTCCCGATCCAACAAAAGCCATTATTAATGGAAATACGGTAATCATTCTTCACGGTTTATGTTCGAAGCCATACTGTTTGGGGAAAATCTGTACTTACCCGTGTCATCGGAGAAACCAAAATAAAACAGCTTATGGGAGAATATTTTACTAGTACCAGGACAGGAAGTGTATTGATAAAAAAAAACTGCTTTCACAGTTTCTATTTATATACACTTTTTTTTCAATCAGCTGTGAGATTAAATAGAATTTTTCGGAAAATGTCTGTCACTAAAAGTAAAAACCGCAGCTCGAAATGAATATCGTCACAGACGATATACCGGTATTAAAAAAAATAGACGATATTTAACCGGTTAAGATTTCAATACCGGTATTACCGGTACATCGAAATACCGTGCAGCCCTATAATTGGTCCAAGAATGAATAAGATCTGTCAACCATAGCAAGTTACATAGACTGGACAAAAGTCATCAAATTGTACAGTTCAGTCAAGAAAGGTATTCAAGAATCCAAGTGTTACTGCTTGTGACCTTGACCTTGATGATATGACAATGGGCCAAGGTTATGATGCAATGTTAGGTTATGAGTAACAGTTGCGTGAAGGATGAACAATTTATTTATTTATTTATTGGTGTTTTAGGGTCACATATTTCTGCACAATGGCTAACCATGACCGTGACAGTTTTACGGGTGGAGGAAGCCGGAGTACCCGGAGAGAACTACCGAGCAACGGCGAGCAATTGTCAGCTCTGCAACATACCAACTCCACACAAGCAGGGTTAGCATTGGTTGAAGACAGGTGCATCATCGACGTGCAGTACGCCTTAGTACACAGCGTCACCGTGCCCCCAGAAGGAAGGATGAACAAAGATCTATCACATAGATTCAATTATACCGACCAGAGAGCTGTATAAACAATATCAAAGTTTTGCTGTCTGTAACCTTGACCTTGATATGACCTTGGATCAAGATCACCACACCCTTTGGGTCATGAGCAATAATTGTACCGGGTGTATGAATATGATCTGTCAAATCATATCAAGTTATATTGAGCAGACAAAAGTGACACTGAAATATCAAAATACTATATATATTAAAGTTTTGCTGTTTGTGAAATTGACATGGGCATTCACAATATTCAATTTTCAATATGGCAGTGTAACTGTATATTGAATATTGCCGGAACATACAAATATTTGACCAGTTAAGGGCAATGAAACATTCACTTGGGCTTTGCCACATATACATGTTTGTCCTAACTGTGCACCATTTTAATTATGCATATGTTATGTCATTCACTTTCATATGTTATAGTTTGTTACTGAACGGCGTAATAAATTTTAAAATAAATTTCTGTTTCATCTTCATTACAAGATATACACTTACCAATATCTGAACTTTCAGAAGACTGTGAGAACATTTCAGTATCACTGTCAGTCTAAAATAAAAGAAGTGCATTGAAAGGCATATAAAAAAGTATATTTTTGTTTCTAAGGCAAACTTTTCTTGAATTTTTTGGTCAAGGCAGGAGGCTCTATTTGTTGAAATCCATCCAAATGGTACTGAAAAAGTTAAAAAATTTACTCTCCTAAAATCATCAACAGTTGTTTTTCAGATGTCAAAGTAGGGAGGTACAAATTCAAACTTTAAGGTAGCCCCACAAATGTTATGTAAAAAAAATAAAATTGCATAACCCCTTTGAGCCAAGATAACCCCCACTCCATTACACTCTGTTTTGTCAGTGTTTTATTTGGTAGAGTGCTGAATTATTATTAGTCATCAATATTTGCTCAATTGTCTTTGGCTTGCTAGAACTCCCCCCTCCACCCCCCCCCCCCCACTCCCCTCAATTGTGACAAGACAAATTCACACAGACTTAATAATTTCACTTCAAAGATAATACGAAGATTATCCACAGAATATGAAAGCTTTAAGTTGCAGCACCTGCACTTCAAACTAAAGACCAAATATGGGCTTACAGCACTCTACCTGTTAGTGAACACAAAAATAAAATGTCTATATTTAGTATTATTCAGTTCATCTTCTTTCTTTCCATTGTGATGTCCCCACCACCTTCCCTTTCAACCTTCACTGGCCAAGTATATAACTGGTCAAATGAAAAATTGGGTCTTCAAAATACACCCAAGTTCCCATTACATCAAAATTTGAAAAGAATGGCTTCAGTCAGTGTACATATTGATAATGAATGGCTAAAATAAAACAAATCTTTTGGCAAAAATTGACGAGGGAGGTGCCAGAGAAACAAGATTTTTTTTAAAATAGCTAAACTGTGAATTACAACCATCAATGGAGATTTCTGTGTTTTGCACTGGCAGGATTTAAAAATTGTCATTTTCAGTTCATTAATTTAGAATGTTTTAAGACTACAGTTATACCCTTGTGACAGCAATCCTCACAGGCCTAGCTCCAATTTTAGTGAGTTTCTTGCTTTACATGTCCATGTAGAACACATGATCCAACTTACAGCCCTATGGTGATCCTGCTGCTGAAAATTGGCACTGGTTTATATTATTTTGGGAGGTTCAACAACACTTTCAACAGCCAGAGCCACAACACTTTCAACAGTCAGCATCACATCGTGTTGGGGGTGTCTTATCTTATAGTGTTACCCTATTACAAGGGAGCACAAAATAGGTAGATTTCTCTGTGCCTCTTTGGAAACTTTCAGAATCTAGGGCAAGAATCAAAAAAACATTTTGCAAGAATCAAAGTTGATTCATATTGTTTTCCTTGTGAAAATCATTTGCGGAAATAAATAATCTTTCTCGAATGAATTTAAACCATGCCTGGGCAGATATGGCTGTTACAACAGCTAAAGGCCTAAAGTTAATCAAATATAGTAAGCGAAAAGTGATTACCATTTGAACATTTGTGGTGCTTAACACTTTCATACAGCCAATAAATCGCCACTTTTGAGGAAAAGCATAAGAAGACAAAGAAAGTTTCAGTTTCAGCCAATCCAAAGATCCATTGGCTAAGAACTTGTTTGCACTTCTTCAATCTTTTCTTTTTATAGACCTAGAGTTTTTGCCTCTGAAACTTCCACTGTGAGGATGTTTTATTGATGATCCACTCCTCACAGGTTTAACCCTTTACCCAACGTAACGGCCAAAACCGGCCAGCAAAATTCTCAAAAATTGCCAATTAATTTTCAGTATTTTTTCATTTTTTGTCTCAAAAACATAGGTTATGACCCCTCATTGGAACGAGCTCGACTAAGCTCGTTCCAATGAGGGGTCATAATCTATGTTTTTGAGATGAAAAATGAAAAAAATTAGTTATTCAAGAATTTCTTTAGCAAGTGTTGTTTGCTTTTGATGTTAGGTAAAGGGTTAATGGAGGACAGACCAATAAAATATGATCAATAAATTTATGCTGTCAAATTACTTCATGCACTTATTCGGCCCACACTTTATCCTGCTGATTCAAAGAAAGCATGGTAGCAGTCTGCTGAGGAATATGACATCTTGCTGGCACAGATGTCTTTAACTGTTAACTCCTTGCATGCTGGTGGTGGTTATTCCTGTCGAGACAGTAAATTTCTTGCCTCTAGAATATGGAATTGGGCATTTTTAACCATGTTTCCCTTATAAACTGAATCCCTTTTTTGCCCAATACTTCTCTGAATTAAAATAGCCATGACTAGATTTGACAAAAATATTTCAAAACATGAGGTTCGCATCAGAGATGTTGGGTCAAGTTGTGGTGGCTAAAAAGGAAACTGTGCTAGCACCTGAAACTAGGAAACAATCTACAAGGCATAGGACAAATTTTGTAAAAATCAGATACCGGTAACATTTGTTCAAGTTATTGTGCTGACACTGCCCCGAGTCAGAAATTCAACAAGAAAACAAGCCCAGACCAATACCGGGTCTGGACCTGCGTCGCTGCATGCAATTGAATCGGCAAACAGGAAGTGGCTGCACGGCAGATCTGAAAATTGCATACACGATACAACTGATCATTATCAGGCTCCAGATGAAATACAAAATCAATCCCTTGCATAGAAGCCGAGAAAAGTTTGACGAAAAATGAAAAATTTATACCAATTTTAATATTTTTAATACTTACCAATGGCCCAGACTAGCTGGTGCAACCCAATTTATTACCAGGGCCAAACACAAATTTTGAATCCCCCAAAACCCCCCAAATTTGCCAAAAAACTTAATAACGAGAAGACCAGTATGGTCCTCCTTAATTTTACGCAATGCGCCACTTGTTGTCAAGGACAACAATAGGCTACCGCCATCATGTCATTCTTTATTGTTGTGCCCGTTAAATGTTATTAAGAACTGTAATATAACTCAGCGGGGAGGAAGGAGTGTCTACTCCAGGGAGGGCCATCCCCGTCTGGGCCATTGGTAAGTATTAAAAATATTAAAATTGGTATAAATTTTTCATATTTTTCCACTATACCAATGGCCCAGACTAGCTGAGAATAGTAAACAGGCAGGCGGGCCCAGTACTTGATATTCATTGCTCTTATTACAGAAAAAACAATGAAAATATAGGTGTAACTCTATTTAAGGCCTAGCATAACCCATTATGCTAATTTGATAAAGGAAGCCAAAATATAAAGAAGTCCAGAGAAATGAGACTCTTTGAAAATCATTAAAAGTGTCCGAGTATTGTATAGTAAAGCTCGTCTTGACACATGACATATACAATAATGCTTCACATCGAGCTACACATTAAAAGCATATAATACATTGAAAATTGCTTCATACCAAGCTACACATTAAAACTACCATAGCACCGACCCCAGGATACTATCACTGAAGGAGGTATGTCCATACTTTTCATTATAAAGCCAGATGACTATTTGGAAATACCATCCCCCCCCCTTCCCCTTGTTTTGAATGTAACTGCACTTCAAAACGAAGAGGGTAGCAGACTGGAGACAGTGCTAGAGCAGAATGAAAATCCTAATTAGAATGGACGACATTCTGAGCTACCGATAACGGTCCTAAAGATCTGAGATCATCCGAAATTGATTCTAAATCTCGAAGATAAAATTTGGTAAAAGTCGTCTGTTGTGTCCAGTAAGCTGCTTGCATCAAATCCTTCAAAGAAGTACTACTAGCATAAGCCCAAGAAGAAGCTAAAGCTCTAACTTCGTGAGCTGAAATCTTATAAGCTATTCTCTGATTCACAGACAAAGCATTATAAGCTAACCGAATAGCTAACTGAATCCTTCTAGATATGGAATGAACAGAAATATCATTTCTGTTAGGAAGAAGAGAAAGAAATAACCTCTTCCTACCTCTTCTAATAAAACTAGAACGCTCCTTATAAATCCTAAGTGCTCTTACTGGACACAACAAAGGTCTCTGACCATCTGAAGATGGTAATGCTTTAATAAGAATAGGACTAGGTCGTTTGTCCGGAACCTGATTCTTAGCTAAGAATCCCACTTTCATAGTGAGAGTAATAGAATTACCAACACTATAATAATGAGAGTCTTCAACAGACAAAGCATGAAGCTCACTAACTCTTCTAGCTGACGCAAATGCTAAGAGAAAAAACGTTTTATAAGTAAGAAATTTAAACTCAACAGTATTTAATGGTTCAAAAGGTGCTTCCTGAAGTTTCAGAAGAACCCAAGCTAAATTCCACTTAGGAACTAGTCGCAAGGTACGAGGTCTATTCACAGAGAAGTTCCTCATTTATTTATTTAAAGATAAATCTGACCCAATGTTTAATTTCCCTTGGTGTGCATAGGTGTCAGAAAGCATAGACCTATAGCCCTTAATAGTGACTGGCTGTAGCTTAACTTCATCCAAAAGATAAATAAAAAAGTTAGCCAATTGAGGAATAGTTAGGTTAAAAAAATCAATCAATTGTGATTCACACCAACGAACAAAAACCTTCCACTTCGCTTCATAATTTAATGAAGAGGGGGGTCCTCCTACAGTTAGAAATTGTGTCCATTGCTCGTCTGGAAAACTGTTTTCCGTGCAAGAAGGACCGCACAATGGAAAAACGTGAAGGCTGAGGCCTTCCGGATTGTGATGAAGCCGACGGAGTTTTCCCTGTGTCAGAAAAACCTGGAGAGGTGGTAACTTCCGTGGAACGTCCCAAAGAAGTTCCCGGAGAAGATTTATCCACGGTCTGTGAGCCGACAGACTTGCAACCAGAAGAATCTTGCAAGAAGACTGTTTTATCTTTAGCAAGATCTGTTGAATGATGGGAGCTGGAGGGTAAGCATACCCTATTATCCCGTTCCATGAAACTGACAGAGCGTCTACTGCATAAGCCTGAGGGTCCGGGCATGGAGACACAAACGTCTGTAACTGATTGTTCAGACTCGTGGCAAAAAGGTCGATCACTGGACGTTCCCACTGGAAGCAAATCTGATTGAAGACAGATTTTTTTAACATCCATTCTGAAGGTAGCAGGCAATCCTTTCTCGATAGAGAGTCTGCTATTACATTGAGACGACCTGGAATATGACGAATCAATATCAGAATCTGATTCTCTTGAGAGAAAAGAAGAATCTTTTCGGTGAGATTCATCAGCTGGACGGAATGAGTACCTCCCTGATTCCGAATATAGGCTACTACTGTTGAATTGTCTGACAGAATTTGAACATGTGAGTTTATTACTTGACTGAGCCAATGATTTAGAGCTAACCAAATTGCCCTCATTTCTTTGTAGTTTATATGGGACACAAGAAACTGACTCTCCCATAAACCGTGACACACTTGATCGCCCGGAATCAGAGAAGCACCCCAACCCTCTTGACTGGCATCCTTCATGATTATGAATGACGGCTCCGGAATCTGAAGCAGTATTCCCTGGGATAACCACTGGATATCCACCCAAATTTGAAGATGATGTTTTACTGACTGTGTTAAAACAATCGGACTGTCCAACAACTGACGTTTTATGCTCCAATTTTGAATTAGATAAATTTGAGGTGGACGAGTGCGCAAACGACCTAGCGGAATTAACTCCGCAGTGGCGCCGCAAAGTCCTAACAGCCGCATAAACTCTCTTGCAGTGATGACTTGTGCGTTTATGCAGTATTTTGGGTAAAGCAAAACTAATTTTGCTCTTGCTACCGGCAAACTGACCCAATTGTTTTGAGTATTGAAACTCATTCCCAGATGAACAAACGACCTCGTCGGCATTAAATCCAACTTGTCAACATTGATTATAAAACCTAGGCATCGCAGCAGCAATAGCAGACTCTGAACGTCGCTTTGAAGAGCATGAAAATTTTCGTACCTTTGAAGAATGTCGTCCAGATATGCCGACGTCATCGAAGCCGAGTGTGCTCTGAAATGGCTCATCACCGCATTCATCACCCGAGTGAACGCCCACGGAGCAAGGTTCAGGCCAAAACACATTGCTCTGAACTGGTATACCTTTCCTTGAACCGCGAAACGGAGGTATTTCCGAAAAGCCGGATGAATCATGATGTGAAAATATGCGTCCTTCAAATCTATACTTGTGGCATAATCGTTTACTCGGATGCTGCCTCTCACCGATCGAATTGTCTCCATATAAAATCTTGGAGCAATTATTAACTTGTTTATCCAACTGAGATCGATGACCGGCCTGTACGAGCCGTCTGGCTTCGGCACAAGAAAAAGATGACTGTAGAATCCCTTTGAATTGGGATTCTCTACAACCTCTACTGCCTCCTTTTGTAGGAGAGAGTCTACTGCTGAAATCAAAGCCTCTCTCTTTGTTATATTTTGTGGAAGGCTCACAAAACGCGGAATCCGCATCAATGGAGGTTTTCTCCGGAACGAAAGACGTAGACCATTTTTCACAACGTCTCGAACCCAAAGATCCTGAGTTATTTTGTTCCAGTTGCTTGCAAATTTTGAAGCTTTCTGCCAACCAGAGAACAGTAGAGGTCGAAATCTTCATTTGTAGGACTTACGAGGCTTATTCGAGGAGAAACCTCGCGAAGCTCTCGCACCCTCTGTGAGATCGGTGTGGGGTTACGCGCTTTGTTATTATCTGACTGCGCCATCCCCTTTTTGAAATCGCTCCCCTGTTTCGAGCCACCACGCCCACAATTAGCTTTAGAAGCAGCACAGGCTAAGCCTCTCTTGGAGAAAAATTTACCTCTCCAAGGAGTACCACTTGTGGAAGGCTGAGGTTGCGAAGCTGAGCGCAACAAAAGCTGACTTGTAGCTTTCTTAGAAGCATCTTCAAATACAGCTTTTAGCTTATCATTGAATAATGAAGAGCCCGAAATGGGAGCAGCCCTTAGAGAGCTCTTAACACTGTCATCAATAAATGACGTAGATTTAAGGGCAGCATCGCGCCTGACCAACTCTAAATTCGCTACTGAAAGATCAGAGTGGAATGTTGTGTACATGATGGCGTGAGAGAGCACTCTCAAAGAAGATAACAACTCCTGTAAGCTCTCAGATTCCAGATTGCCGGCCAATGCCCTGCAAATATAATCTGCATAAGACATAGCGTCCAAAATACTTCTGCCAGATTCAATGCAAGTATCTATAACATAAGAACTGACGCTACACAATGACGGAAGAGATATACCTAAGTCCCTAGCTCCGTCATCCAATTGCAGAGGAGCTCTTGGTATCTTATTCTCACCTACCATATTTAAGAAGGTATCGCCTCCAAATGGTAGGTCAAGCTTCTTTTCCGAAAGGAAAGAACTTTCTAGCCTGAGCCAGGTCAGCAATAGCCTCATCACAACAATCAAATGCATCTAACGTTTGGACTGATTGAGACGGATACAGAAGGATACTTTCCTTCGACTTAATGACCTCCCTGTCTAAAGAAGACAGGCACTTGGCTCTAGAAGGCGCAGAACTCTGACCAGAAGGAATTAATTCAGGTGAAAAATCCTGCAGGAACCTCATAGTTTCCATATGCTGTTCAGCCAAAGATGTAGTGTCAGTCTCGTCTTCATCAAACTCCCTAACACTACCACCTACAGGTTCCTGGTCTGGTCTATTATCGGCATACTAATTATTTGAAGAAACCCTTCTTTAAGCCGATCCAGCACCATCCGAATCATCCAAAGCGGAGATCGATGACGGTCGCATATTATGCTGCTGGAAGTCTGCAATTAGTTGGGCAATTTGCTCCAGCAATTCCATATTCGAGGCTATGTTCACCCCTGTTCTACGTCTTTTTGGCTCCGGAAGGTGATCTGACACAGCGCCCTGTGTCCGTCTTTTTGAAAAAGACGTTTGCCACGAAATGCTAGCCTTAGAGAGAGCCGGATTCTGGCTCTGACTCTCTACCTCTGGATCTTTCCAGCTAGCATGCGGTCTACTGTGCTGAGTCCTGGAAACGGACGAAGAAGAGGCTCTTATATCAAAATTACTGCCAGCCTCACTGGCAGAGAAAGGTAAATCAGAAACAACTGGCTCCGAAGCATTTTCTACCGGACTACCAGCGGAACTGGAAACAAAAGTCGAATCTTTCTGTTGTGTCCCCAAAACAGAAGAATGCTTTGCTACTGATGCACCTTTCAATTTGACTGGCCTCTTCCTCTTACGTGCCGTCATCTGAACAGAGGACTGTCTTCCATCCTCCGTATCCTGGACCGCTACAGATTTTCCCGGTACTGAAGCACTAATTAAACGCTCCGTTACACCGGTCGAGCTAGTTGACCGTATGCTTGCCCGAGGTACCAAGTATTCTGCGATACCTCGTAAGTCAACATGCTCTGTATCTGAAGACGACGGCAGCACAGAACTTGATGTTATACCATGACCAATACCATGTTCTTGTTCCTCTGAAATGGAAACTAAATTTTGATTAGTTACCTTAGGCGAAAGCACTGAAATCGGTGCTTTGCCAACACATACATAAGTAGAGAGGGAATTCCATCGCGTGGAATCCCAAGAACAGCAAGTTGCCCAGGTAACATCTTTCGAGCAACGAGTGCAAGCTAAACATGAAGAATGATAATCAAGAGAGGACTTCTTCCTCTTACATTTCGAACATGAGGACTTCATAATACACACACGCCCGAGGCAAAAATTTAAACTGAATAGGAGCCGTTAACCAAGTCCAAAACAGGCACAACAAAGGCCCAGGTCAGACAACCGGTATCCCAATAATACCCTTAACAATAGAGAAACTTCCCAGAAGATTCCCCACAGAGAAGGGTAATGGCAAACAGACACGTCCGACTAAGTCAAAAATAACCGGTACGCGACAAAGAGGGTACGAATAATCCACATTCCGTAAATTATCTAAGATTTTTAAGAAGAATTTTAATTAATAACAAATTCGCTAAGAGCAATTAGTTCTTAAAAATCTAATGAGAGGATTCAAGGGAAAAAAGGTGAACACTGAACACACACATATGATAAACAAAGAATGAACAAATCAGGTGCATATCCCGAAAACAGGAAGAACAAGAAATATTATTTTAATTTCAATAAAGTTATAGCCCTGATGTTCAAAAACTCAATGTCTATATTCAGCTGCATTCTGCTGCAATTATTCCACCATTCCACTTCAAAATCGTGTCTGGCTACATTATATTTTAGGATTTTATAGCACAAAAGTCAGGATACGTGTTGATCCGACATGGGCCAAACAACAGAATGACATGATGGCGGTAGCCTATTGTTGTCCTTCACAACAAGTTGCGCATTGTGCAAAAGTATGGAGGACCATACTGGTCTTCTCGTTTTTAAGATTTTTGGCAAATTTGGGGGGGTTTGGGGGATTCAAAATTTGTGTTTGGCCCTGGTAATAAATTGGGTTGCACCAGCTAGTCTGGGCCATTGGTATAGTGGAAAAATATTTCAATGTTCAGTGGGTACAGTAAAATTTCAAAGTATCAGCAAACAGGAAGTGGCTGCACGGCAGATCTGAAAATTGCATACACGATACAACTAATCATTATGAAGCAGCAGACCAAATAAAAAATCAATCCCTTGCATAGAAGCCGAGAAAACCTTGACGGAAAATTTCAATGTTCAGTGGGTAGAGTAAAATTTCAAAGTATCGGCAAACAGGAAGTGGCTGCACGACAGATCTGAAAATTGCTTACACGTTACAACTCATCATTATGAAGCAGCAGACCAAATATAAAATCATTCCCTTGCATAGAAGCTGAGAAAACCTTGATGGAAAATTTCAATGTTCAGTGGGTACAGTAAAATTTCAAAGTATCAGCAAACAGGAAGTGGCTGCACGGCAGATCTGAAAATTACTTACACGATACAACTAATCATTATGAAGCAGCAGACTAAATATAAAATCATTCCCTTTCATAGAAGCCAAGAATACTTTGACGGAAAAAGTGTTTCGGACGGACTGACGGACGGACTGATGGACTGACGGATGGATGGAGTCGAGCAGTTACTAGACCTGCTCTGCCGCTGGCGACACAGGTAAAAATCTAAGGGGCACAACAAAAAAATTCAGGCAGGACTGGTTTTTGAACTCATGCAAAACATTCTTGAGCAAAACCCACAGACCAAATTTGGCAAAAATTGGATAACATTTGTTCAAATTATTGTGCTGACACTGCCTGTGAGGCAGAAATTCAAACTAAGGAGCATACCTACTGAGAAAAAATTGGGGCAGGATTGGCCTTCGAACTCATCCAAGATATTCTTGAGTAGAACCCACAGACAAAATCTGGTAAAAATGTGATGTTTGTTCAAGTTAATGAGTCTGTCAAACAGGTATGAATTGGTGAAATTCCAAGTGGCTTTATAGCAAAAATTTGCTTCTTAAAATTTTTATACTTTGACATCAGTGTTCAGAGGGTTCAACAAGGCTGAACAGCCCTGTAGCGAGATGCCAAAAAATTGCAAAAATAAAAAAAATTTGGGACAGCAACTTTTCTCATGAACATGGCAATTCACAAAATTAAAATCAATCCAAAAGCATCAATAATTCAAGTGATTCAAGTCCAACTCTCTCAAATTTGGGGAAGTTATAAGCTAGAAGATGACTCATAGGATTGTTTTCTTAATTTATGGAGGCATCAAATGAATGTTATTTACTTGAGTTCCAAGCTGTCAATGGAGAAAAAAATAAAGCTAAAAGCCTGATCAAGCATCTGTTTGAAACTGATGGTAGGCTAAGGGTTTCTGGGGCCTTCAGACCTGCTAATGTTTGAGGCAACTGAACATACTGTAAAACCCACTGATCTGAACTACTTTTCTTACTAGGCTTAACCCTTTACCCAACGCAGATGGTATCAAAATTTATTATTTTAAAAATCATTTTTTAAATTTTGTCCAAAAATTTCAACAAAACCATATCATGTGACTCCTCATTGAAACGAGCTCCATGAGCTCGTTCCAAAGAGGGGTCACATGATATGGTTTTGTTGAAATATTTTGAAAAATAGTATTTTTTCAGCTGCTGAATTTGCATATTACACGGGTGGATGTGGCCGATTCGTTGTGTAAAGGGTTAAGGCCTCTAGAGTTGAGGATTTTGAAACTTTTCACTCTGGATTTTATAATTCAGAGCCAAAAGTCACAGAATCTTTGGCTCTACTTTAAGGCTACTGACTGTTAGTGTGCTGGAAACCCATATTTGGATTTATTCTGAAGTGTTGGAACCACAACATAAAGGCTTCATATTCTGTAGCACATGATCATTTTGAAATAGCCTAATAAAAAATGTTTTGCGACCAACATTTTATCAATTAATATCTGTGACTTCGCTTGTCTTAGAAAACAAAGATAAATTTGTTCGTAAAATCACCATAAAAAATCCAAATACTGATAATACCACTCAGTCTCCAGCTGAATTTTTAACGAGCAATTCACAGTAAATTTCCAATATCATTTAAAACCTTCTCATTCCTTTTTGAGGCCTTCTTCATATTACTAGCTACACCCAATAACAAACAGTGGGGCCGTGCCTTGCTTTTCAGTATGATTGGAATCGCCCAGAGTGTCCCCTGGCCAAATCGCCCCCATCGTTTAATCCCAACCGTCCCCGCTATTTGACCCAAATTAAACTTCAGTGCCATGCAGTAAGGCTGGCAAACGGTTTCACCCTGCCTGTCTGCAAGTCAAACCGTCCCCTGAATATTCTGACCCCCCCCCCCTGCCCCCACAAGATTTTGAAATCACAACTGAGTGGTCACAAGTTGGGTTTTTGAGGCAAAGGTGGGGGGGGGGAGTTCTTGTTTTGACAGATGGCACGCATGTTCGTATTAGTCTAAGGGTAAAATTAACAATACTTTTTGAATGTTGATTGAAAAATGCCCCCCCACCCCCATCCTCTTCCAGTACAGTGCGGTTAAAATAGGCCATAGGCCTACGTGACTTTAAAGAGCCCCCCCCCCCCCCCCCCCCCCCCCCCCCAATTTCAATCACCAGGCCTACAGCTTGTATTTCCAGGTGATCTGTTCATAAGAGTACTGTCAGACACTTTGGGATAAATTCTTCTGAAGCTAAGTGAGTTTTCGTAATTCTGATTTGTTTAACTTGTTTCAGTTTGCTCTTCAACTTTTCCGAACAGTCTTGCCGTCATCATGAGCTAAGCGTATCATATAATATTATTTGTAAACAACAGGGATGAGACGGCAAGCAACAAAATTCGCAGAAATTTGTGAAAATTCCCTTATATTCAAAATAAATTTGTGAAAATCAGGGTGTTTTTTTTTTTTAAATCTGAGAACACAGAGTGAACCTGTTGGTTTAGAAATACTTAATTTCTATAAAATTTCAGTATTTGGGGCATGAATTCTCTGAAAGCAGTGAATTTGCTGAAAAATTCTGTCCCTGTGAACAAATAAAGCAGCCAGAAAAAAATGAGTTCTTTTACTTTTATTTTTATCCCAAACTGATTTTTCTCCAGATCAGGTCTTTTCAATCACTCTTCATCATTAATTCTTAATCATTAATTCATTAATTCTTAATCACTGATGATAAAAGAACATGTGCCTGTGGAAATATAAATTTTACACCTAATTGTTGTTAAGTAACCCATTTCCTAATTGAGATCATAAACTGAGAGCTTTGTATATTGACAGGAGTGTCTTCAAAGCTTTTTCACACCTTCCACTGTCCAAAAAAGCACAAATGATGATTGCCAACATTATTGATTGCTGCCTGAAAAACGGGTACGCGCCAACCCCCCCCCCCCCCCTCCGACAAAATCCCCCCAGACATTAAAAAAAAACAAAGCCAAAACAAAACAATTATAGATCAATTGAGCTGCACAGCTTACCATGAAATATTAAAAAGAACATCCATGTTATTGCAGTCAAAACAATACACTTAAATCAAAGGTAATTATAGATCAGCTATATCACGGCTTGCCATGAAATATTAAAAAGAACATCCATGTACGTAAATACACTTAAATAAAAGATCACACAGTTATAGATAAAATATACGAATAAAAATTTAAAAACAACTTGGGGTGGGGGGGATCTTGTCGCCCTTCATTCAATTTGAGGGGGCATTTTGTCGGGCAGGATTTTGTTGGGAGGGATTTTGTCAGGGGGGATTTTGTCGGGGGGGATTTTGTCTGTACCCCTGAAAAACTGCCGCAAATGGAGAAAAATTGTCTCTGTTCAGGCAGGATGAGTCTACAACTGCCCCTAGTATGTTTACATCAAGAAGGATAGCAGTCATCATCCATATTTATTGGTACTTTACACCACTTTGTGGACGTCACCACAATATAGCCCAAACTGCTGATGGAGCCTTCAGCATCAATACATAATAATCATATTGGTTTCATAAATGAGGAGCAAGAAAGTAGAATATTCAAAAGATCAACGGTCTGGTGACAATTTATGAAAATTAATACCTTACAAGCCCTCTCTCCCTGAAGTGAAAACTGTACAATAAGTTGAGCTTACGTGTAGGCCTACATCCACAGTTCGTTGAAGAAAAAAAAGTATGTTCGACAAGGGCAAATGAATAAGGAAAAACACACAGCAGTCTGTTTAAGGACGGATTGAGGACTAAACATCTTTGCATCAACTTTCAAGTGTGTGGGGTAAAAATCACACAGGTGATTAAATAGCAGTCCACTCTAAACATACTGTATGCAAGGGCTGGGCGGTATATCAGTTTTTCGGTTCGTTTTTTTTTCAAAACCGAAACCGAACCACCGCCTCAACAAACAAAAAAACGAGACTTTCGGTTTCAACAAATTGGTAAGTTTATGACCTCTCCAACACCTGCATTCCTTACGTCAAAGGCTGAAATGTCGGGCGAAGGTAAACACTGTGCTGTTTATGCTTCCTTCAAGATGATTGACAACAAATCCCCCCAAACAGTGGTAGCAAATTTCTTTTTTCTTAAACGATATCCACAGACCCACCCCCTAGAGGGAATATGAAAAATTAAAAAGTTTTACGTAAGAATCGTTAAGTAAATTTAATAAACTGGGCACAGCCCCAGGTTCACTCATATTGGACCAAATAGGTATTGAAAGTTACCTGACAATACATGCATATGGTGTGAAAGTAATATATATTATCTTTGACCCCAAATCATCAGCGTACAGTACGGCGCTAGTAAATTAGATTGGAGGTAAACATAAAATATATTAAGTTTTAAAACCTTAAAGTTCACATGGGAAAAATGACGGGTAAATTATGTTAACAGACTTCTGGCACGTTCTCTGAAGTCACATGCTCAAAGATAATGCTGCGCATTGGCAGTTCTGTTTTTTTGTCAGCAATAAAATGGTTAAATTAAAATAGAACACATCCTGTTTAATGGATAGTAGGTAACTATTGAAAGTTTTTCAAAACTTCTTGCTAACTATTTGTATACAATTTGAACTTACTTTAAGGGATTGCCCAGTACTGTAGGTCTGTCGTGTAGGGCTGGGTTGTTTTGAAATTTGCATTTCGGTTCGGTTTCGGTTTTGTACAAAAACTCAGTGTTCGGTTCGGTTTTTGGTTTTTCAAAATATATTGTAGAAATCCACATTTTAGAGGGTAATGTATATACATAAAATGTTCCTGTATTTGCCATCCAAGTCATGAGGATCATACAGCAGGTTGAGTCACCAGGGTTACTCAGTGTTAACCACACTTCTCAGCTAATGGAAATATTGTGGTGGACAGGGGGTATCTAGGGAGACCAACCCCCCCCCCCCCTCTCCCCCCCCCCAATTCCACTTGCTCCTCCCATCCCCATATTTGAAAATTTTAAAAGATTCTTTTTGATTTCCTGCCCTCAGCACAAGTACAGTACCCTCAGTCCTGAGATACCCCACACCTCCTCCCCCTCCAACTCTTCACCAGCATGGACCCCAGGATTTCAAACTATGGCTCCACCATTGGTGGGATCTGACTTGATTGGGGCCTTATCAAGATGCAAACATTTACAAGAAAAGCTACATTTTAGCAAAAGTCAACATTTCCTTATTTTTTAAGGAGTCGCAAAATTCTCACCCTGGTTTTGGTGGATAATATGCAATTGTTATGCTTATTCTGGTAATTATTACATCGTTTCAAAATAGACTACCCCTGTTTCTTAATGGTTCCTGCTTCAAATGACAGTGGAATAAAAGGAACACAAGTCATATTTCTTGTGACTTTGATAACTATTATTGAAGTAAGTCGTGATAAAAGAATCACTTTTATTGGTAACTCACTCAATTCAATGTTTTCACAATAACTCTCCTAATTTCGCCTATTTAGGTTCGTTTTTTACTTTGATTTTGCCCAAACATAGAAATTGGGCGAAGTGAGTGGTGGCAAGGTGAAGATAATGCCGACTTCACTTCGTCCTCTTGGCTGATCCTTGCGTTGATTTCATCTCAGTCGAAACAGGCAATTGATGTTTTTGACGGGAGACGGCTACCAGGGTTGGGGTATTCATATTCAGTATTCGTATTCAGTCATATTCGAATACAGTTTATCAAGTATTCACATGTATTCAGTATTCACTGAATGTTATGAATACATGTATTCGTATCCCGGCATATCAAATACATTAAAATTTGAGCTGTATTCATGAATAATTTTGAATACCTTTTGAATACTTTGTAGAGGCCTGGACTAACATGTACCCTTGCTCCAGATTCATCAGCTATAGGTGGGACGCCCTTGACTCCCTCTTGCCAATACTTGTCTAGGAAAACATCATTTCAATTTTCACCATATCAGTTGCAAGATCGAAATTATTCAGGGGCGAGATCCCCCCCCCCCCCCCCTCCCCACCCATGCCATCATAACTTTAATGCAATAGCATCCCTTCTTTCCAACTTTCGACTTTTTCGTGGCAAGAAGGGGTTGTCTATCCTATCCTTGCCAAATATGCCTATACTTTGTGGTAATGGCACCCAATTACTGATGGATCCTGCGCAACAGCCAATCATCACAAATAGACCTCTACTTTGACAATTCTGCGACCGAAGTTAATAGTAGAAAAACCAATAATTAACACAGGTAATATTCCTAAAAACCTAAACCCTGTGACTCACCCCCCTACATCATTTCTTACAGCGTATTATTAGTCTTCATTGCATGTCCCATGGCTCCTCATTGGAACGAGCTCAAAGAGCTCGTTGCTGTGAGGCGTCATGGTGGTATATGACTTGAGGCGAAGGACAACGCTCTTAGTTCGTTATCAAATGTTTATAGAAGCGGCACCTACTACTTACTGTTCGCATAGACTAATGGGTTTAATGTTCGCAATTGCTACCACATGGTAACTTCTTATAACACATTATCAAGCTACACGAGACTCACCAACGTTTCATCTTATAACAAACATGTGAACCCCCCCCCCCCCCCCCCCCCACACCCATATTTTGTTTTGGAAGCACTTGCTTGAGCCCCTTCAAATTTTGCCTCACCGTAACTCATCTGACAAATTGACGAATTAATATATGGAACCTCCACATCACCAAAATACGGTAACTCCTGACCTTCTGCAAACAGACTTCATCCTAAACTTACATATATATAAACACTTTACATTTATTTTGTATATACTTACATTCTTATTTGTGTCTTTCGTATCACCTATTCTTTAGTCTATCTATCTTATTCTCCTTACTCTCTTCCTCACTCTCCCTCGCCAAGCCAGATTGAATATTTTTTTGCTCTCGATTATAAACTATTTGCTTGAATATAATTTAATTATAAAGCTAATCCTACATATAATGTGCTCACTCGAAGCATACCGAGCCCACATAGGAAATTTCAACTTATTAGTTCTTTCTAGTAACTTAAAGCATTGTCTGCCAAAAGATGGATCCATTTGTGTCCTAATCTACCTCATCATGTATCTCGGTGCTGTTGAGCTGCTCAAAAGCTTCACTTTGATGATTTGTCAGTTTTTTATGCAATTCAGTGAGACCATTACACCCTACTCACTAAAATCCCCCCAAACACTTCAGCATTGTTACATGCCCTTCCGTGTCTCAAAGTCTACGTCTGCATTGAAAGTATTGACCACACTTGTCCTATTTATTTTGTTTTCCTACCACATGGCCATAAGCTTGTTGCTATCTGGGGACATTGAAACCAACCCTGGTCCCCACTCTCAAAACTCAGTTCACAATCAGAACAGTCTATCAATTGTCCACCTCAACATTCAAAGCCTCAAACCAAAACTAGATATTATTCAATGTGAATTCGCTTCTTTTGATATTGTGGCTTTGAGTGAGACCTGGCTGGATCCTAACGATTCCGCATCCGATGTCCAACTAGATGGGTTCCATGAACCATTGAGATTCGACCGCTCGTCAAGGGGAGGCAGTGTTGCCATCTACATTAAAGATGGTATATCGTTTCGACAAAGACCTGATCTCGATACACCAAATACGGAATGCCTATGGGCTGAGATATTTAAGAAAAAGGGTAGGTCGTTATTATTAGGAGTATTCTATCGTCCACCAAATAGTCCCCCAGATACATGGGATGCCATATCATCATCTATTGAAAAAGCTAGAGACACGTCAATTGATGACTTAATTGTAACAGGTGATTTCAATGATAACCAAATATTTTCCCCAAGAAGTAGCTTTTCTGGCATAACTAATTATTTTAACCTTAGACAGCTTGTGAGGGAACCAACTTGTTTTACTGAAACATCAGCAACATTGCTTGATCTCTTTGCTGTCAGTGACACAATACACGTGAAAGCATGTGATGTCCTTGAACCAGTTATCCCAGACATGATCCACTATCACTGTCCAAGTTCAATCGAAGTCGAATTCCCAAAACCAAACTCTCCTGCCTTCAAAAGGAGGATATGGCTTTATTCTCAGGGCAATTATGAGGCATTGAACGAGGCTTTCTCCAACACCGACTGGAATTCTGTCTTCGATACTCAATGTCTCGATACTATAGTTTCCAGTCTCACAGCCATAATACTCGATACTGCATCCACACATATACCCAACAAAATCATTACCTCGAGAATAAATCAACCAAAATGGATGCATAATGAAATAAGATTACTAATAAGACAACGTAAACGTCTGTATCGCATTGCTAAACATACGAATTTCCCACATGCCTGGGCTAAATATAAACTTAAACACAACGAAGTTGTTTCGGCTATTAGGAAGGCCAAATACCTGTATCTCTCAAAAGTCCAGTCCACATTGAGGAGCAATGTCACCCCAGCATCACCGTGGTGGAAGACTCTTAAAACACTACTCGGTAGCAGCCACGCGACAGGTATCCCCACCCTGGTCCATTTGAACAAAATATACTCCTCAAGTTCTGAGAAAGCTGAAGTGTTTAATGAATACTTTAGTTCTATCTCGTCAGTTGATGACTCAACTGCCTCCCTACCGGACGCACCACCCCGTGTTTCGCATGTTATTGATAACATTATTTTACACTGCAGTGAAGTATATGCCTCAATGAAGTCGATAAAAGTGTCTAAAGCGTCTGGTCCTGATCAAATAAGCCTGCGTCTCCTAAAAGAATGTAAATCCTCTCTCTGCGAACCACTCTCAATTTTATTTAATATACTACTGAATAATTCGTACTTCCCGTCACTATGGAAAAAAGCTAATGTCACCCCAATTCTAAAAAAACGGCCGTCTAACGCAGTGACCAATTATCGTCCGATATCACTTATCAGCTGTGTTGGTAAAATATTTGAAAAATGTGTATTTAAACGCTTATGGCAGTTTTTGAGCGAAAATAATGTTCTCAGCCAATTTCAATCAGGTTTTACACCAAGAGATTCAACTGTCCTCCAACTAACTGATATCTATGACGAATTCTGTCGGGCTCTTGACGAAGGTAAAGAAGTTAGGGTTGTCTTCTGTGACGTCAGTAAGGCCTTTGACAAGGTATGGCATGCGGGCCTAATCTACAAGCTGGAGAGTATTGGCGTCTCAGGGGAACTTCTGCAGTTTTTGAAATCATATCTTGTGGATAGATCGCAGCGGGTTGTGATAGCTTCGGCGGAATCTTCATGGAGGCCCATCAATGCTGGTGTTCCCCAGGGGTCAATACTTGGGCCCCTGCTGTTCCTGATATACATAAACGATATAACCAGAAATTTACTTAGTAGTATACGCCTCTTTGCTGACGATACTTCCTTATATTTAATTATTGAGAACCCGGAGTAAGCCTCTATCATAATCAATCAGGATTTGACCACAATCGAGCATTGGGCCAAAACTTGGTTGGTTGAGTTCAATCCCAACAAAACTGAGAGTATGTTAATATCGCGTAAACGCAACCCCAACTCCCACCTACCCTTATATTTAGGTGACTCGGCGATTGCGGAAGCTTTCAACCATAAACATTTAGGCCTCATACTAAATAATACATGCACATGGAACGATCACATTGACCATATCTGCTCCAAAGCCTGGTCCCGTATAGACCTGCTGAGGAGGCACAAATTCAGTCTCGATCGCAGTGTCTTAGAAAAGATATATTTTGCCTTTATAAGGCCACTTCTTGAATATGCGGATACTGTCTGGGATAATTGTTCTGTGACTAATGTCGCTGAACTTGAAAAAATACAGATTGCAGCTGCAAGAATAATCACAGGAGCCACATTGAGTGCTAGTAAGTCTCTGCTATACACGGAAACACGTTGGAACTCACTGCAAGAAAGGTGCCGCAAACATAAATTAATTCAGTATTTTAAAATGTATCATCATATGTGTCCACCATACATCTCAAATAAAGTTCCCAGACTCGTCTCCATGACGAATTCACCACTTAGTCTCCGATCTAGTCAGAACCACCGACTTCCTTTCTGTCGAACGCAATTGTATCAGTCCTCTGTTATCCCAAGCGTCACTGACCAGTGGAATAATTTGCCCATACCTGTTCGCGAGAAGTCATCGTTGACTAACTTTAAAACTTTCCTGAGTAATGGTAACCAAAGACCCCCTAGGTTTTACAACAATGCGAAATCTTGCAGGGCCCAAATATACCACTGTAGGCTGTGGTTACCCTGTAGTAACCTGAACTCACACCTCTACAAAAATCACTTAATACCTACCCCGTCGTGTCAGTGTGGCGAGCGTGAAACTACTGATCACTTTCTCCTTCATTGTCCACTGTTCTCGAACGCTCGTAACAACTCGATTAATTTACTCCCATTTAGAGTAGATACATCCATACTCTTGTTTGGATCCGAATTCTTAAACAGTGGGGACAACTGCCTTATTTTTGACGTAGTACATGACTTCATTTTATCGAGCAAATGATTTCAGTAAATCTTCACTCATCAGTATATCTCGTTCGTGGATATCCCAGCTTTGGAGCTCTGTTTCCTCTTTATGGTATCATATCATATATATAATTAATCAAGTGACCAATGCCTCAAGGAATACATTTACCAGCCTTTCGCAGTTCAACACCACCGAAACTCCCAACTCATAACATGCCCATCTCTATAGTAATGATCTAAAAACTAAGTCTCCGCCCTTTTACTCTCTTCAGTCCATGCATTCAACCTGGCTCTTGTAATTTTTCTCCATTATTTTCTTCATTCTGCTATCAGTGTTTCGTACTTTCACAACTTTATTCAATCTTTTTTATTTCCATTTGCTGTTTAAACAATCTCACATATCGTTGCCTAGTGGCCGAGGTCGCTTCGCCGCCCCATCTCTGGGTGCCATTGGTCTGAGAGGGTATGTGTGCCTTATCTTCTAGGGTTAATTTAATCTACAATAGTAGCAATCTCGTCCTAATTAAAACACAACGGGGGGCGAGGTGTTTTCGGCATCCATGCGACGATGTGTGAGTTCTTCGACTGATATTACACCACCTACAGGAGTATCTTTAACCTACCAGGGAGACGACTTACATAAGCTGTAAGCTTTCTGTAGGATCCCTTCTCAAACTGTAACTTGTCTGCTCACTACTTGTATACAATTGTATTGCTTGCTGTTCACATTTTGTTTACTTCCATTAACTGTTATTGAATATTGTATACATATCAAATTCCTTAATAAATATTGTTTAAACTAATACTTTCAATATTTTGGAATTAAAGAACCATATACTGAATAAAAGGTTTTCACAGATCAAGCCCATGGACTCCAGACAACAAATTCACACCTTATATCAATATTAAAGACTTAATAATCCCAGATATTATTTATATACCACCAAACACTTGTCTGAAATTTGTGCATTGAAAGCAGACAATAGACTTAATTATCATTAACTTGTCACAATACAACCTATTTGTGTAACAATGGCCACATATCCCCATGGCTTTTTAAATTGTTGAAAACATGGACAATAAAAATAAAACAAAAAAACTTGCATTATTGGACACAACTCAGTTATTCAATGATATTATATTCTAAAATTTTTGGATTTATTTAAAGTTTTTCTATTTATCCATTATTTTACAGTGAAAACACCTATTTATTTATTTATTTATTTATTTATTTATTTATTTATTTATTTATTTATTTATTTATTCATGTTTAAGGTCACTGCTGTACAGCTCAGTATGTCTAATTATAATCGGTGAAAGCATGTAAATATTATAGAGAAAATACTGCTGCTGTTAGCAAACTTTCAGCCAACAGACTTCCAGGTTTAACCATGAAGTGCATTGGCTAAAACTTTACCAGTTCTTCTTATGTTGTGTCATTGCAATTGATACTTAACGTTCAGGAGGAAATGCCAGTCTGTGATTTTTAAGAGGTAATCCACTCACATTTTGTGATGTGTTGTCCATGGAGAGTAGTCTAATTACTATGACACCCATAGAGTAGATTTCCCATCAGGTAATTACTTTAGTTTTCTAACAAAGCATGGCAAGCACAATTAAAGCTTCAGCTAAAGGACCATCAGTTTAAAAATGACTTTTAACCCAATAAACAAAAAACTTAAAGGCCTTGCTATAAATACTTCTAATTTAAAAAGTATTCAAGTATTCAAAAATGTATTCATGAATACATTGTAATGTATTTGTATTCGTATTCAAATACATTTGAAAATTTGTGTATTTGTATTTGTATTCGTATTCATGAAATTTCAAAGTATTCATATTCGTATTCGAATACATTTACAAAGTATTCGCCCCAAGCCTGACGGCTACATAATGGGATTTGAAAGTCTGCATATTGGGATTCGTTGTGTATACAAAATACACATGGGAAACACGTGTTGATTATAACAACTGCATATTGGGAATGCAGCGTTAAATTGACACTTGACAGTTTATACATGACACTGTAATGCCTATATTAAAGATATGACAGGGTCTTGTGCTGAATGGCTCTATAAAATTCCCATGCTCACCCACCATTTGAGATATCTGACTGAAGTCTTGCAAAGTTCAGCTCAAGGAAACTCCACTTGTATTCATCTACTCGTCTGATGACCGGAGTTATTTTTCAAAGAACTCCCTATCATATAACTAGTTTGTTTTCAAATCACTCCAGGGGTGGAATATCCACCCAAATGATTAACTCAGTTTCTGTGACAAAACAAGAACAGGGAACACACAGTATGGTTCCGTGGATTGGGGCTTTTTATATTGGTTCGAAGCTCACTTGAAGTTGAGAATGTTTCTTTCACATAACACAATCCAGTATGCACGGAAATTCCACTTATTTGATGATGTTTGTGCACAAAAACATCCACCGTATTCCATGAATGGATTTTAGACTGGTTACAGGATATCTACAATCAAAAGTACAGTCGTTCACGGTGTCTGGGAATGTTAAATTCACATGAACGATGGGTCGAGTCGCCTGTGGTACGAAATTGAGAGAGGATGTTATAACTTCTCAAAACGTGTGTCATGATGTGGATGAGACAATTGTCCACAATGTTCATGCTCATTAAGTTTTCTAAAACATTCTTTCAGATGTTTTTCACGAATAAATAGTTGTTACATGCTTTTGATTCTCAGTCAGAAACGCTTCCCAGCGACATCAAGTGTTACGCATCAGAATATCAATTCACCCAAAAAGGCCACCCATGGACAGTAAATGAAAAACTGATTTTTAATTGATTTCTGGCATGAGCATGTAGACAATTTTCAGCTGCCCCTTACAATCATAAATTGTTAACACAGCATGCCCACCGAAACATGCAGTGACGGAAACGCGTGGTGGTGTGGGAAGGGGGGGTAATTTTCCCCGATATAAAATGTTGACCCCCCCCCACTCCATCCCCCCATTACACAAACTCACACAGGCAGCCTTGATGGATAAAATAATTATGGATCGACGTTTTCAATATAATGTTCCTTTATAACTAATAATGTTAACCCTGTTTATTCCTCAGTGACTGAAGGTAACATTGGCCACTGACAAAACTTGAGAATACTTATTTTTACAGTTCACTTAAAAAAACGAAGCTAGCGTAGGGAGGAAGAGTTGTGGTGTCTGAGGAATTGGCGGTTTGCTACCCACGCTTCCCTCTAGGAAGGATAAAGATGCATAAGGACTTGAGGGTTCTGCGGAGGAAAGGGAGTGGGAGGGGGGGCATCTATTAGATGATCTGATTTTCAAAATTCTCGGTGAATTATTCATTTCTTGTACAGCTTTCACCCAAATGCATATTTGTTTTTACAGAGCACTAACTATCTCTTGAAACTGAAACTTTCTTTAAAAATAGCTGAGCATTCCGATTTCGTAATTCACTCGCAACACTTTTGATACACTGTCAGTTCAGTATTTTGAGGAGAGCATTCTTTGTTTCCAACCATGCTTGCCTCTCCCATAGTTCCTCCACAAGGACGTTTGCGATTGATAGTAGGCTAAAAATTCTCGAAATGAAACTGTCATTAGTTCTGCCTTATCAAGGTTTAGCAGTCTTGAATCAACCTGCATGATCTTCTCATCAATCTTTTGAAAATTGAAAACCACGCAATACGTGTTTTTAAATACTTTTTGTATTGTCACAAAATGAATTGATAAAGGGGGGAAAACAGATGAATGCACATCATCTCATCCTCTGAGTATCTGCATTCTAATATTTATTTGCCACCTTACATGTATGTCAGTAGGAGGTGCGACTAAATTACTGTTGATTGCCTGTTAAAGTACAGAATATCAATCAGCCGCCGCAGATTACAATTCTGCAAAAATTGCGATACACTACCGTGCATCAGATGTGATCCTCTGATGATTTGCTGCGCTAACCTAACATGCTATTATTTCACATTAGTGCAGAATATGGGACATGACTTCTAGTTTTAACTGTACATACATATACACTGATTACATCATAGTCATGGAAAAAGGACTCATGACCCACACATGACCATGTGTGATTGATAAGGATGCCCAAACTAATTTCTCATAAAAAGACCTGTGTTTACTGTGATTTCAGGTTACTTTAACCATCAGCATTGAAACTGGAAGTCCTGTCACATAGTGTGAACTTTTTGAAATAATAGCTGTGAGATAAGCGAACCATTTCATATATAAAACTAGATCCAATGCTCGCTAGTGTATCATGATTTTTGCAGAATCAGCTGCAAAAATCCAAAGCTAGAAATTGGCAATCATCAGTAATATAGTTCTTTGTTTATATTCTGGTTTACCATTCTGGATTAAACCAACTAAGCCTCATGGAGAGCAGGGTTATCTGGTTTATCATTCTATTCTTGACATCTGCAGTGGAATGCACATAAAAGTTCTGGCTGGGCGGTATAACGGTTTTTTGGTTTGGTTCAGTTTTTTTTCAAAACTGAAACCGAACAGCCGCCTTAACAAAAAACCGAGACTTTCAGTTTCAACAAATTGGTAAGTTTATGACCTCTCCAACACCTGCATTCCTTACGTCAGAGGCTGAAATGTCAGGCGAAGGTAAACTCTGTGCGGTACGGTACGGCGCATAGTAAATTAGATTGGAGGTAAACATAAAATGTATTGAGTTTTAAAACCTCAAAGTTCACATGGGAAAAATGATGGGTAAATTATGTTTATTAACTGACTTCTGGCACGTTCTCAGAAGTCACATGCTCAAAGATAATGCTGCGCATTGGCAGTTCTGTTTTTTTGTCAACAATAAAATGGTTAAATTAAAATAGACACATCCTGTTTAATGGATGGCAGGTAACCATTGAAAGTTTTTCAAAACTTTTTGCGAATTATTTGTATACAATTTGAACTTAGTTTAAGGAATCGCGCAGGACTGTAGGTCTGTCATGTATAAACTGTCAAGTGTCAATTTAATTAACGCTGCATTCCCAATACGCAGATGTTATAATCAACACCTGTTTTCCCATGTGTATTTTGTATACACAAGAAAACCCAATATGCAGACTTTCAAATCCCATTATGCAGCCATCTCCCGTCAAAAACATCAATTGCCTGTTTCGACTGAGATGAAATCAATGCAAGGATCAGCCAAGAGGATGAAGTGAAGTTGGCATTCTCTTCACCTTGCCACCGCTCACTTCGCCCAATTTCTATGTTTGGGCAAAATCAAAGTAAAAAACGAACCTAAACAGTCGAAATTAGGAGAGTTATTGTGAAAACATTGGAGTGAGTGAGTTACCAATAAAAGTGATTCTTTTATCACGGCTTACTTCAATAATAGTTAGTCACAAGAAATATGACTTGTGTTCCTTTTATTCCACTGTCATTTGAAGCAGGAACCATTAAGAAACAGGGTAGTCTAATTTGAAATGATGTGATAAT
Organism: Pictodentalium vernedei; assembly: GCA_031216915.1. NCBI lineage: Eukaryota > Metazoa > Mollusca > Scaphopoda > Dentaliida > Dentaliidae > Pictodentalium > Pictodentalium vernedei. The sequence continues at coordinate 289,652,141 of CM062292.1, forward strand.
TACCAGAATAAGCACAACAATTGCATATTATCCACCAAAACCATGGTGAGAATTTTGCGACTCCTTAAAAAATAAGGAAATGTTGACTTTTGCTAAAATGTAGCTTTTCTTGTAAATGGTTGCATCTAGATAAGGCCCCAATCAAGTCAGATCCCATCAGTGGTGGAGCCATGATTTGAAATCCTGGGGGACCATTCTGGTGAAGAGTTGGGGGAGGGGGATCTCAGGACTGAGGGTACTGTACATGTACTTGTCCTGAGGGCAGGAAATCAAAAAGAATCTTTTAAAGTTTTCAATTATGGGGAAGGGAGGAGCAAGTGGAATTGGGGGGGGGGGGGGGCTGGTTTCCCTAGATACCCCATGGCTCCACTGCTGTAACCCACTACAGTAGACCACCACAATATGTCTATTAGCTGAGAAGAGTGGCCCTAACGCCTCACACAACAACAATAAAAAACAATCGATTTCGGGTGTCAAAAAAGAAATAAACAGCGCAAGGTCCATGAAAAATGCTATAATTCAAGAGAGAGAAACTATAAAAAAAGGTTAATAACATTTATTTAGCCCATAAAAGCGGCTTTTCAAAAATATTTGATTCTTAACTGAAAGGGTGTTTTTCTCTCAGAAAAAATTGTTACAACTTTCAGAAGATCCTTTTGGCCATTTTATTTCCATGATAGCAGTCACGCAATTTTTGAAACCATCACTGGAAAGTTTCTGATGAGGGCCTTTTTAATGATGGTTTTCTAAGATTGTTTAAAAATGAAAGCAGGGATATGTTTCCCACACTTTGGATGTTCTCCTCCAAACAATACTTTCATGCTTCGTGTTTCCTAGCAACATCAAACAGGGGTTTATGTGGAATAGTATTCACATTGAACATATCGTTCTATTGGGATTTCTAAACCACAGTTTAGGTTTATATGGAATAGTTATTCAAGTAAACCATAATAGTTCTGAAACATACCCATAAATGCATCATAGACAACTGGCCCTGAATTAATCAGGCATTAATAGAGGACCAGAAGCTGAAAATATGAAGGGGCAGCTGGGGGTGGTAAATAAATATTCTTAATTTTCCCCACTTGCCTATGAGGTCTCCCTACTTGACTCTGCAGTCTCCCTATTTTTTCTGGAGGGAGACATGAAGTCTCCCTAAAATTCTCTCCTTGACTGGTCCCTGATTGATGGTACATGCACAAAACCAGCTACCTGTCTTTCACACTCTCCTCCCGCTTGCATAGACCCATTTGTAAACATATTATAATCTAAAATAAGGAAAAAGAGACCTGCACTACTTACCTAAGGATAAAATGTGGGGAGAAACCACTTTTCCTTACTTCTTCCATGTCTGATTTTAATGGGAACTGAAGATCAAATAATCAGGACAAGGCTAAATGTAATATATGTAAGGTAATTTTTTTCACAAAACACTTTGATACCAGTAGAATTCTTTTTCAACTGTTCATTATTCACTGACACATTTTGTAGTGAACTGTTTATTTTGACCTTATAACAATCGGCACACCCCTATCGGCAAAGGATGCCCTTTTCTGCAGATGCCAATGATTCATTGATTACCCCATTATGGCTGATAATAGGTTCATCACTAACAGTTTTTAGATTTATAGATTAAGAAAATGTACCAGGTTTAGATTACACAAAACATTTGTGGAGTGGGTTTCCATCTGGACCAAAACTCAATATCTGTGAAAAAGCAAAAGGACAAGCAGAGTATCAGTCAATGAATCCGTGGTTTGAATCTGGTGGCTTAAACTCTGCCTTTACCGTCTAGTGTGTTTTAGTAGAATTTCCTAGCTAGAAAGTTCTCTTAATAGTATACCGAGGTAGTCAATGTAAATTTTGACCTGGACAAAATTTGAACAGAGCTGAGTCATATATCATTAAAATGATTAAACTCAGGAAGCAATTATCTTTCAACTGTAAAAAAATATTAAAAAAAAATTCATCCATTCATATTTTTGTAATTTTTGGATAAAAATTCAATATTAGCTAAAAAAAGTGAAACAGTATAAAAAAAATTTGAGAACAAGTTATTCTTATGTCTGAAGTGCATAAGCAGTGAAATGAAAGTGTCAATGACACTGTAGCTTAACTTGTGTGTTGTGTTTGATGAAAAGGATAATGTTCACTGTTTATGAAAGGATTATGAAACAAGACAAGAATTGTGATAATTGGGAATATGTTCATTTCTGTTCCCTGTATGCTATGTTTTGGATAAAAATAATATGAGGTGTACACTGTACTAAAGAGCTGAGGGGTGGGTTAATATGACCTCACAGTTAATGAATGTAGCCCTCACAGTTAACATGTATCAACAAAAGTTACCAAGTTACAGTGAAATTATTCCAAAATGAGTCATCCTATCAAGTTACATTGAAATCCCATCATAAATATGGCCTGTAGACTGTGCTAAAGGTTTTGGGCTTCAGGCCCCTGTAGCCGTCAGTTTCCCAATTGCGCCCAAAGGGGACGTTCTCATCTAGACATTATATGAAGTCAACCTACCAGGTTACAATGAAATCCCTTCATAAATATGACCTGTAGACTGTGCTAAAGGTTTTTGGGCATTGGGCTCGGGCAGCCATCAAGGCTGAATGATCGCGACCAAAAAGGGACGTTCTCATCTAGACATTATTTGGAGTCATCCTACCAAGCTACAATGAAATCCCTTCATAAATATCACCTGTAGACTGTGCTAAAGGTTTTCAGGCTTTGGGCCCCTGTAGCCGTCACAGTTGCCTAATGGTGTCCAAAAGGGGCTGTTCTCATCTAGACATTATATGAAGTCAACCTACCAAGTTACAATGAAATCCCTTCATAAATATGAACTGAAGACTGTGTTAAAGGTTTTCAGGCTTTGGGCTCAGGCAGCCATCATGGTTGAATGATCGAACCAAAAGGGGACATTCTCATCTGGGCATCATCTGGATTGATCCTACGAAGTTACAATGAAATCCCTTCATAAATATGACCTGTAGACTGTGCTCAAGATTTTCGGGCTTTGGGCACCTGTAGCCATCACAGTTGACCAATCACGACCAAAAGGGGATGTCATATCTAGGCATTATATGGAGTCAACCTAACAAGTTACAATGAAATCCTTCCATAAATACAACCTATAGACTATGCTAAAGGTTATTGGGCTCGGGCAGCCATCAAGGCTGAATGATCGCGACCAAAAGGGGACGTTCTCATCTAGACATTATTTGGAGTTATCCTACCAAGCTACAATGAAATCCTTTCATAATTATGACCTGTAGACTTTTCTAAAGGTTTTCAGGCTTCGGGCCCCTGTAGCCGTCAGTCGCCCTATCGTGTCCAAAAGGGGACGTTCTCATCTAGACATTATATGAAGTCAAACCTACCAAGTTACAATGAAATCCCTTCATAAATATGACCTGTGGACTGTGCTAAAGGTATTCAGGCTTTGGGCTTGGGCAGCCATAATGGTTGAATGATCGCAACCAAAAGGGGACATTCTCATCTGGGCATCATCTGGAGTGATCCTACGATGTTACAATGAAATCCCTTCATAAATATGACCTGTAGGCTGCGCTCAAGATGTTAGGGCTTCGGGCACCTGTAGCCATCACAGCTGACCAATCACGACCAAAAGGGGATGTCATCCTCTAGGCATTATATGGAGTCAACCTAACAAGTTACAATGAAATCCTTCCATAAATACAACCTATAGACTATGCTAAAGGTCTTTGGGCTCAGGCATCCAGAAAGGCTGAATGATCACGACCAAAAGGGGATGTTCTCATCTAGACATTATTTGGAGTTATCCTACCAAGGTACCATGAAATCCCTTCATAATTAAGACCTGTAGACTGTTCTAAAGATTTTCAGGCTTCGGGCCCCTGTAGCTGTCACAGTTGCCATATCATGTCCAAAAGGGGACGTTCTCATCTTGACATTATATGAAGTCAACCTATCAAGTTACAATGAAATCCCTTCATAAATATGACCTGTAGACTGTGCTAAAAGTTTTCGGGCATGGGCAGCCATCATGGTTGAATGATCGCAACCAAAGGGGAAAATCTCATCTGGGCATCACCTGGAGTGATCCTACGAAGTTACAATGAAATGCCTTCATAAATATGACCTGTAGACTGTGCTCAAGGTTTTCGGGCTTTGGGCACCTGTAGCCATCACAGTTCACCAATCATGACCAAAAGGGGATGTCATCATCTAGGCATTATATGGAGTCAACCTAACAAGTTACAATGAAATCCTTCCATAAATATGACCTTTTGCCTATGCTAAAGGTTTTTGGTCTCGGGCACCCATCAAGGCTGAATGATCGCGATCAAAATGGGACGTTCTCATCTAGACATTATTTGGAGTCATCCTACCAAGTTACAATAAAATCCCTTCAAAAATATGACCTGTAGACTGTGCTAAAGATTTTCGGGCTTCGGGCCCCTTTAGCCGCCACAGATGCCCAATCACGTCCAAAAGGGGACTTTCTCATCTAGACATTATATGAAGTCAACCCACCAAGTTACAATGAAATTCCTCAATAAATATGACCTGTAGACTGTGTTAAAGGTTTTCGGGTTTTGGGCTCGGGCAGTCTTCATGGTTGGCAGATCACACCCAAATGGGGAAATTCTCATATAGACATCATAAGGAGTCATCCTACCAAGTTACAATGAAATCCCTCTACATTAAACATGACCTGCAGACTGTGCTAAAAGTTTTTGGGTTTCGGGCTTGGGCAGCCATCACGGTTGACAGATCATGCCAAAAAGGGGACGTTCTCATCTAGGCATTATACAGAGGCATCCTACGAAGTTACAATGAAATCCCTTCATAAATACGACCTGTAGACTGTGCTAATGGTTTTTGGGTTTTGGGCTTGGGCAGCCATGCTGGTTGACCGATCGCGAACAAAAGGGGACGTTCTCATCTAGACATGACCCCAAACCTGCATATGAAATTTCGTGACGATCAGACAAGAACTGCGGGGTGTAGCCGTGCTAAAGGAAAATGTGAACAGACTAACAGACTTCCGCACTTTGTCAAGTTAAGCAAAAAACAATTCCTTTTAGTCAGTACTAAGATCCGGTTTTTGTGATTTCACACATTCACCTCTGCTATTTAAACCATGCTCTCATCTGTGGTCTGTTTGGAATTTTTTGTTTTTTTTAAAGTTTCATTGGTTCAGCTACAGATATGATCCAGCTGATCACCCTCTGGTATTAATTTTTACTCAGAATTGAATTTTTATCAAAATGGTTCATTTAATATGTAAATAAAAAATAATCTGGACTTACATTGATATCCATGTTGTCTATGATTGCTACATTATTCTCCTTGATCATCACCATGTATGGACAATCTGGTTTTTTCTCCATATGCTTCATTAAAGGTTTGTCTCCTGTCTCCCAATCTATCAGTTTTAGACCGCAACAAAAGCAAGCAACCACATCTCCAGTGCCTTCAAATAAAGTAGACATTTATTATATATTTTTATTGATGTTTAAAGTCACATATTTCTGCAGAATGGCTAATTGTGACCAGTGAATAAAATAAAGTAGACAGATTGAAATACAAAAGATGGTCATGCATGGTACAATGTTTTAATTTCATTTCGTGTCACCTGTCCTTAATTTTAAGGCAGATATTGATATTGTGATTGAACGTGAATTGCCCCACAAGCTATCTCTTTCTGAGAATCTTCTTTTGTATAATTTCGTGTTCACTTTTAACCAAACCTGAGGCCTACACAAACATGTAGGCATGTGTATTGGATGCCATTGGGTGGGGGTGGGGGTGTGGGGGATTAGGTGGGGGAGGGGGGTTGTAGGGGATGGTGTAGGGGGTTCATTGAACTTTTCTCTAATTTTTTTTTCTATGTCCTAAAGGGCCATACAATTTTCTCTGACTGCCCCTGGAAATGCTCTTCTCATGCCCCGTCAAGTTCCAAAATTTGAAAAAAATGCTCTTACCTTCCAGTACCTAGGATGTGGCAGGAAAATTACATGTACATGCCCCCCCACCCACCCTCTCTAAAAACTGCTAAATTTGAGGATGGTGGCAGGGGCTTAGAAACTGGGAACAAGGCACAGGGCAACAAGTCTCTCCCCCGAATAAGGAGTTGTAAGAGAGAGATTAGACAAACCTTTACTCTTAAGATGCATTTCCTATGCAAGATATGCGTGTCTCACATAAGAAGGCCATGTGAGATAGATCGTGATGAACCGATTATCAAAACTTGCTATCAACCGATTACCAGTTATTTCTCAGCTGATCATGCCGATTCCGATGGTTGAAGTTGGACACTGAAAAAAATCTACTGGTGCCTGTTATTCGTTGATAAATTATCAATCATGAAAGCTTAATACCACATAAGTTCTCAGAGTATGCATATTTAGTGCTGGGCAATATTAGCCAAAATAATATTTGCATTTTGGTTGGGGTGTGGGGAAAAGATCGTTATTAACGATACAAACACACGATATTGTTCTCGTGAACATTGTGTTTTCGGTAGATAGTGATGTGTTAATATGGTTTTGTGTAAGGATACAATATACTTGGCTGTATTAACCAGGAATATACTGAGCACACATACTTTGTGCCTTAAATGAATAATAATTTTAATGTTAATGTGTGTTGTGAAGTCGTATGACGCATGGTTTACACATTTGTCAGAATGTATTATTCAGTGTTTTTTTCAATGTTTTACCTCCCTTGATGTGTTTCTCTAATGTTTACATTAACTGTACAATCTTCGGGAAATAGTGGCGATCTTGTACCGATTACATTTGGTAAATTCCGTAATATCTCTGCTCTGCAAATATGTAAATTTTCTGCTATGCACCACACACGTTTTTAGTGGGGAAACTTTATTGAAAGGGTCAGATATCAAAGGGATTTTTAATAGTCAGTGTTAAATATAGAATAACCGGAAGTTAAAAAATTTATAGTAATTTATATATTTTTTATACTTACCAATGACCCAGACATAGCTGATGCTAACTCTTAAAATATAGGGCCAAACACAAATTTTGCCCCCCAATCCCCAAAATTTGCATCTAAAACTAAAGAAAACATGTCCTGAAAGGCCCTCCACATTTCGCCCCTACTGCGCATGCGCAGTGTCAAGGACGTTCCGAAATTGGCGCCATTTATCATTCTAATAACCAGTGCCTGGTAAGCGCTATGTACTCAGCGGGGAGGCAAGAGTTCCCAACTCCTGGGAGGGCCATCCCCGTCTGGGTCATTGGTAAGTATAAAAAATATATAAATTACTATAAATTTTTTAACATTTTTATACTGTACCAATGACCCAGACATAGCTGAATAGTAAAAAGGCTGGAGGGCCAAGGACATAGAGCAAAATGGAATACGCTCAATAAAATAAAATAGAGTCATCCCCTGTAGGGAAAAGAAGTAATAGGCCTTACATGTATCTTTCTTATTTATGATAAATTAGAAAGAAACAACACCTTCCAAAAATTGAGCTTCATACATCCATGTACTCTATTAATATCTAATAATCCTTATACTAATAATTTTTAAAGTAAGCCAATAATAAAGTAAGTCTAGAGAATAGAGACTCTTATACTCCTAAAAGTGTGTGAGAATTGCATAATCATGTCCGTTGACATATGCAATATTCAAAAGCTATACTTTAAAAACTAAGACTTGAATGAATTTTATAAACTTAAACTTCTCACTAAACAACCATCCCAATAACAGCTCAGAATTACTAACTCCAGAGGAGGTATCCCCTTGTTTTCATAGTAAAAACAGGTGACCCAAGGGAACACCCTCCCCCCCCCTTTTTCTTGCCCTGGGTCAAATAGCCCAGAGCGAAGAGGGCAGCCGAACGGAGACACTGCCGAAACAGACAGCCTACCTAGCTATAGTAGCAACTGTTAAGTGAATGACATTCTGAGCAGTAGATAATAGACCTAACAATAGAGGCCTCCAGAAATGGACTCGATATTTCTGAGATAAAATTCATGAATGGATGGCTGAGCGCAATGAGCAGCCTTCAAAAATCTATAATAGCAACACTATTAATGTAAGCCCAAGAAGTAGAAGAACTCTTACTTCATGAGCCGAAATCTTAAGCACAACTGCTAAGCCAATGATATACCATAAGCAGTACGCTAGATAATAGAATCCATTAACAATAAAATGGAGCGTAACGTCCTTCTACTAGACATCAAAGACAGAAGAAGCTTACGCCCTTGTAATAAACAGAAATCTGTTTATAAATACATAAACTGTACCCGGAAGAGTAAAGGCCTATGCCCATACGAAGACGGAAGGACCTTAAAATAATAGGTTCCGGATAATAGGAGCCTAACTCTTATGCAACAATCCAACCTAAATAGTAACGGAAGTATTGATTCCGAAACTATGAAAGTGAAAATCATCCATCGATAGTGCATGAAACTCACTGACTCTACAGTAAAAGAGAAACCAACAGAATTACTGTCTAAAAGGTCAGAATTTGAAAACTACTGTTTCCAGAGGCTCAAATGATTACTTAGCTAAATAAGAACCGAAGTTAAAATCCGTATAGGAATTTAATCTAAAGATTCTAAGTCTAATTATCAAAAAGTTACTAACTGACTTAGATAAAGAGACAAAAGACTCAATTGTAAACTATCGTAGAGTGCATAGGTATGAGGTAACATAAACCTATAACCTAAATAACAACAGGCTGCAGTAGATCTTGTGAAACAAGTATACTAAAAAATAGCAATGAGTAGTATGGAGGGATCAACCATATGAACATAATTATCCCTACACCACGACGGAAGAGCCTCCACTTTAGTCGCATAGAATAGCGAAGAAGAGGATCTCCTATAGTAAGAAATCGCGTCCAAAGCTCGTCCAGTACAGTGCTTACAATGCAATACGGACCACACAACGGAATACATGAAGGTTGCGACCTTGCTGGTTGTGATAAAGATGACACGATTTACCCAGTGAAAAAAGATCCTCACATAGAGGAAGATTTCACGTTAAGATCCACAGTAGACAAGAGAGTAAATTACTCATGATCTCTGTGAAGATAGAGATGCTATCAACAGAAATGTATTGTGGTTGTTTATCTTAGCAATACCTGCTAAAACTACAGCGCCGTAGGATACGCGTATCCTATCATTCCGTCCTATAGATCAATAGAGCGTTAACAGTATTAGCTCAGAGATCTGGACAAGCCAACACATACGTCTGCAATTGATTAGCAAGCTGTGTCATAAATAAAACATCATTGGGCGCTCCCATAGATAGCAAATCTGATTGAATACTTGTTTGTTGAGAGTCCATTCTGACAGCAACAAGCGACCCGTAAGAGAACGGGAGTGCGATAAAACAATCAGACGACCCAGAATATGACGGACCAAAACTGAACTTGGTGTACTATAACCAACAGACGGAATCTTTCCATTAAATTGAATAACGGAAACGAAAGAGTGCCTTCCTGGTTCCGGAGATACGCCACTACTGTCGAATTAAAGGACAGGAATTTGGGCATGCGTTTCTGAATAATGTTCATGCAATGACATAAAGCAAGCCTAAAAAACATTATTCCGTGGAAGTTAAACTGATAGCTAAAAGACTGCGGAACCCAAAGACCCTGGCACTTCGAATCCGTAGGGATCAGTATATATCCCAATCTGTTTGACTGGCAACCGTCATAACAGCCACACTCGGGTCCGGCAACTGCGGCGGCACTCTCTGAGTCAACCACCGAATGTTTGCCCCAGTCTGAATCTCTTGTAACACTAGATAGACAAGAGAATGTATAAATCAAGCAATTCATGGATTGCCGGAAAGTTGCCGTCGAAGAGAAGCTCCTCCGAGAACGAAGCGACTCTGAGAGAGTTCTTAACCTACTATCCACGCGTGGATGTAGCTAGGGCTGCATCACGTCTAACCAACTCCAATCAGCCACTGAAGGGTGGAGTTATACGTGAACAACTACTGCCCTCAAAAGAAATTACATTGAGAATAATATCCCGTAAATCTTTTCTTGAAGACGTAATGATAACGCCTCAGTAAGGCGGATTACGTATAATAAAGCGTCTAAGTTAAGTCTACTATATATAATGTCGTTCCCAACATTGAAATTGGAAAAGACATAAACGGCGAAAAAGAATATATGCAGTCTTTAATCACACCGTCTAGACGCATATGAACTCTCGGTATGCCCTGCTCTGCCAAAATAAACTATATGTAAAAAAGATAAAATGGCAGAAATGAGCCACGCGGACAAGAAACTAAACTATCATGCTTAGTAGCAGGCTTGTATATATATATAAATATATAGCGTCGAAAAATAAAACACATGTTGTAATGACAATATTGGACTGCGTCGGTAAGTCAGGGACAAAGTCCCTGTACCGATCGAAAAATCCGAGTCCAATGACACTATAAGTCTCTTATCCAAGATCGCAGCAATGAAGTCCGAAAAATAATCACTGGAAGAAATGCCAGAAGATATGAAAGGCATCTTCCGATACTACTAAAGGGAAAACTCGAAATCTTTCGAATCCCTTTCGCCATCCTGTCGGACCCTATAAAGCGTTCGGTCGTCCGTAGCTTGATGCAACCGCGGACCGCACCGACCCAGCGCCGTCGGATAATTCCTGATTCGATCGAGAAACTGTCAATTGCTGGGATGCTGCGAAACAACTGTGCTAACTCGGATAGCACGTCCGTCACTGAGGCCTGAGGAGCAGCGGTCTTACGATGCATTGCCGCAGGAAGCTCCGAGATCGTTACCCCGTGCATACTTCCAATATGCGAGCGAACGGAGTGTATAGGCCTCGTGTCCCTTGGCTACCGGATGGCGCGACCTATTCGCTGTGGAATCACTGAATGCCGAAACTGATCGGATACTCGAGGTCACGTAGCCAATGTGCGGTCGTGTGCCCTGCTGTGAGGATGAGGAAGCATTAAAGACAGTCTCTCGGACTGTCAATATAACGGAGCGTCCCGAGCAACGGACATATGCTCCGAATGTAAAATATCTGAACCACAACATGCGGTCCCCTATGTTGTTGGCTTCCTCCGATCTGTCCTCAATCTGCCGTCACTGGGTTAGTACTAAAGTAATAAAAGTGCTCGCATCACCCAAATCTCCTTCCTAGACCGCAACGGACGAACCCGGCAGCCGAACCATTCGATGAATGTACGCTACACCGGGTGAGCTAGCGAATGTCACTCCGTAAGCGATAGACAAATTCCATGAGCACTTATTGCCGCTAACTCTTCATTAACTATGACGACAGAGGCACACTTTTGAAAGACATCTCCATAACTCTTCGAACAAGAAACCAGAAATGCTTGGATAGCAAGCATAAAATAATAATATATATAGCGTCGTTCAATAATTCGAAAGTTTGTGTGACATTATTGGACTATGTCGGAACCGAGGGACGATGTCCCTGAACCGAACCAAAAATTTCTAAGTCCACCGACGCTATCAGTTTCTTATCCGGCATCGCAGCATATGTTGTTCCGAAAGGGAAAGCTTGAAATCCTCCGAATCCCTTTCGGTATCCCGTCGGACCGGATGAAACTTTCGGACGTCCGTACCCGCTTCCGCGGAGCGTCCCGACCCAGCATCGTCGGATAAAATATATGCGACAGATTCAGTTGATGCTGGGATGCTGCGATAAACTGTGCTATTAAGGAAAGCACGTCCGTTCCCGAGGCCTGTGCAGTAGCGGACTTACGATGCATTGCCGCTGGAAGCTCCGTGTACGTTGACTCCCGCACACTTCCTATGCGAACGTCCGGAGTCTGCAGGCCTCGAGTCCCCGGCTACCGACCCAGCGCTGTCGGATAATTCTCGATCCGACACCGTTTCTGTCGGCTGCTGGGATGCTGCGATAAGCTGTGCTATGTGCACAAGAATGTCCGGCGTCGAGACCTGCGGAGGCGCAGTCTATCGCTGCTTCACCGAGGGCAGCTCCGCATCAGATGGCTCCCGCATACTTTTCCTATGCGAACGTCCGGAGTCCATCGGTCTCGAATCCCTGGCTGCCGGATGGTGTGACCTGGTCGCCGAAGAATCCTTGAACGGCGAAGCTGGTAATATATCGGCGGTCACGCAGCCAAGGTGTGGTCGTGTGCGCTGACGAGAAGAGGAAGCCTTAGCAGTCTCAGCGGACTGCCTATACAACGGAGCGTCCCGAGCGACGGACGTATGCTCCGCTAGCGACACATTTGTACCACAACATCTGGGGCCAGATGTTGTTGAACGAGAGAGGGGCCTCTCTCGCTTGCCGTCCGGATGGACCGGAACGAGCTATGAACCGGACTAAAAGGCTTCCTCCGTTCTCCCTCCGATCCGCCGTCACTGGGTGTGCATTAAGTTAATTTTATAGTGCTCGCATCACCCCAAAATTCCTTCTAGACCGCAACGGACGAACCCGGCTGCCGAACCATTCGGTGAATGGACGCTACACCGGGCGAGCTAGCGGACGTCAAAGGCCGTCGAACCTACTAGGGTCCTCTTAGGCAATTGGCGTATTACATGAGCACTTTTCCGCTAGCCCTTCATTAATTGTGACGACGGAGGCACACTGTTGGAAGACATCACAGATACATCACCCTAATCTTGATCGTCTGAAATAGAAATTGATAAAGTAGAGTGACCCTGCGGGGAAAGGACCGGAGTGTCCAAATCCCCAACAACATACCGTGACATACGCTTCCCATATTGTCATCGAAATCATACGATACAGAACAGGAGTTAATGCGAGTACACTGACCACATATAGAATGATAATAAGGTCAGAGGAAGACTTCCTCTTAAAACAATTGATCAATATCCTTTCAATGTGAAAAGAAAACAAGTCCTGGTACTCGCACTAACCCCTGGCAATCAAAATACATAATAATAATATGATCCATTAATATAGAAAAAATAATTGAAATCAAAATATTTTGAAAAAATATTTTTTCAGAACAGCCCAAGTTTCTGAAAAGTAACGTTGAGCCCCAATGGATCCCAAGCCTAAGTGTGGACAAAAATTTTAAAAATATTTTAAACAATTTATTCAACACTTACGAACAATAATAATGTATCTAGTTATGATTAAAATAACATAAAGATATTATTATTTAGAAATCCCCCCCTCACACAGAGGGCTGTTGTAAATGTAAACAATGAGTGTAAAAACACTAAAATAAGACTCCAGGCACCCAGGCCCGAAATCAGTTACCAAAAATACACCATCTGATGCAAAACAGAGACTTCCAGGAAAGAAACTGCAGAACATCAGATGGTAGATGCAGAACACAACGCCTAACCACCCGTAGGTGAAGACGTAAACATGGGGAAAGAACAGAATTCATTCTGTTATTCAGCTAAAACTCCCAAGAAATTTTAGTAATAATAATTACAGAAACTATGCCAAAAGCATGGGAGAATAGCAAGGGGGAACTTAAAGGACAGGGAGAGAGGAAAAACACTTGAAAAAACAGTGTAACTAAATAATCAGAATGACAACAAAATGGCTGCTGCCTTGAAAATAGGTAACTTAACATAATTTCATTAAAAAATTTTAAGTTACAGCCCTGATAATATTCTGTCACACATTCTTTTCCTCTCCTCCTTTTCTATCCTCCTTAGAATCACCATTTCACTAATATTTATGTGTCTGGCATCATTTAAACTGAGATTTAAAAGCACAAAGATCAGTCAGATGTTAACTGATGAAGGGCCAAACTTAGAATGATAAATGGCGCCAATTTCGGAACGTCCTTGACACTGCGCATGCGCAGTAGGGGCGAAGTGTGGAGGGCCTTTCAGGACATGTTTTCTTTAGTTTTAGATGCAAATTTTGGGGATTGGGGGGCAAAATTTGTGTTTGGCCCTATATTTTAAGAGTTAGCATCAGCTATGTCTGGGTCATTGGTACAGTATAAAAATACTGGCGGTTGTCATAATCGGCCGATGCCCCATAACTGGCCGGTTCCAATTGCCGATCCCTGGTTCATTACTAGAGATAGATATCTATCACATATGGCCCATGTGACTGGCTTATTAGCATATTTAATGAGCGCACAGACTATTTAATCATTGCACGTTCTTCGGTAAACAAACGTGTTACGTTTCAAAAATATTAGCAATGAACTTTTGTCGAGGAAAATAGAAATAAAAACACAGACCGCAAAACAAAAGGACAATTGACTTTGTTATATGAATTTTGGGGTTAACGCTATTATCAGTTGAGAGAGTAGCACGACATTCCAGTCGAAAAGTTATGTCAATACATTGCAGAATTCATAATAATTGTCTGTCATCGCAAATGTGTCAATGTTCATTTTGCTACAAATCTTTAATTCCTGTCTGGCCGGCACTGAGATTTGATTTTGTGGTACATCATGGACAAATGAAACCGCAACCAAGGGTTTTTTTATTTAAAAAACCGAAATCGCAACTCCTTTGTAAATCTCACAACCTCCCAGCTCTACTGGCATCAGTCAAAGTAACAGGCCATTGATGCTGAGGCTGCAGCCAATGACTTATTGTTCATGAGCACCTTTGATACCAGCTCTCCCTCAACTGATACAGCCTTCAAGGAACCTCTGTAGAAGGACAGACCTTCATTTAAAAAAAATCCTGGCGCCCTATACATCATGTGCCTAAGATGACGCAAGGCACTTGGTTTCTTTGGTGGCGTGCTGATTTGGGAAATCACCTCTTAGGGCACAACAAGGAAAAAGAAGATGCAATTACGAAATAATAATATAAAGCACTGAAATAAAGTGCAAATTGGTTTAAATTTAATGATTCAAACATTACAATTTCTTACCACAAAATTACTAACTTTTAAGCATATTATACAGTGGAATATTTAGCGAGGTACATGTAATTGCAGTTCAAAATCCTGACAACACAAGTGAAAATCAAAGCACCGTATGAAGTCTGAAGTTTTCATTTGGGTCATTTTGGGGATCTAGAAACTGTTGCTTGACGAAAATTGCCAGGAATACAGCACACAGTGTTTATTCCAGCCAATCAGGTCATCTAAAAACTTGGGTTTACTGGGAATTCCTCACTGACGTAATCAACTTTGTGACAGTCATTGTCACGTGATGCTAACACTTCAAAGTATGAATATTCTTTCAGAAATTTAGTGTCAATAAATTCCACATCAACATTAAATTTATCGGATTTAAAAATTAAAATGGCAAAAATTAATATAGATTATCAACAATTTGCTCACAATATCTTGATCCAGAGTGGAGTTTGGGTATGACAACGTCCATTTCATGAAATAATATGCGAGGGTAAAGTCAAAGTTACTGCCTATTTTTCGTGATATAAACAATGGATACGAAGGATAACAGGTACCGACAAAAGCTACATGTCCCTCACAGACCAATATTATCATTCAGTGGCATGATATATACGGCTAAAAAAAAATAGTCGACTATGAAAAATAATGGTAGACTATAGCACCTTACAGCGGTTATTCGATTAATCGAATAGGCGAGACAGCCAAGTGTTTACAACTTTACAGACACAATTTCAGAAATTCTAACATTGTTGACGAAAACTAAAAAAGTAAACTGTTTTTTTATCCACGTGCGTGATTCATCGTTCGCTGCAAATTGTAATTGCATGAGCGATGGCGCGTGAGAGCAATTGTGCGCCATTAAAATGAAGGTCTGAGAAGGATGAACATCCCATGAAGACGATTTATGCACCGTTGGTTCTTCTGACAAAGCTCCTGGAGTGGAAGAAGAAGTAAAATGAGATATATTCTTGGGAGAAAGTTCAGGCATGTTCGGATCTGAGACCAAAAACAAACAGTTGAATTTTAATCCAACATTTCTTCTCCCATTTAACACAAATATCAAATGAATTTTGTGGGTTAAATCTGGAGCAAGTCAAGCACAATGAATGATTATCACTGCTTAATTTCTTGGTAAAACAATCTGAGCAAAAAGTTTTAATTTTACCCAAAATTTGGATGCACAAATTTTGGGAACAAGAAAAACAATATGATAAATACAGTCAAAATTGAGAGTTTTAATAAAAAAATGTCAATGATAACTCGATACCAGTTAGTTCCGGAAATATAAAAAATATTATTTTCGGAACCAACGAAGGTCTTTGAACATTAAGTAACTATAAACCTCAGGAAATCTGGATATAGCCTAAGATGCTGAATATGGTCACAACCTTACTAATTGCATAATAAACTTAGGCAAGGCATAAAATGTAGAATATACATGTACATCAAAATATGATTCCCAAGGAACAATACATGTAAACTGCTATAGACGTGATATGAAACGTCTGAAACCGGGTGGTATTTTAAACGCCGGCGAAAATACCTGAAGTTGAAAAAATATCTGTCATAATGATACACAATTACTATACAAGTAATAAACAATGAAGCAAGCCAGTATGGTAGTCAATAAAGGATAGGAGAAATATCTCTCTTAAACTTTATTAAGGCCGAACCACAGTGAACTTGAGTGAAGTACAGACTAATAATATGAAAACTGTAATAACAAAACTTATCAGTTATGCAGATAGGGGGGACTGTAAGTGCTGAATACAGATATTATAAACCCATTCAGAGGTGATAATATCTGAGACATTTCAGAATTATAGACAAGTATACAGGCTATAATTACCACAACACGGAATCCAAGTACATCCACAAATAAAAATAATATTTGGAAGCATACCATATCCGTGTGAATTATGCTCTAGCAAAGATAACCGGAATACTCCGTAAATAACCTAACAGGTAAAAGCCTATACACACTAGGGCATGGCCCAATTTGAGGGGGAACCCCAAAACTGGTGTCCTTAGGTAGCTGTTTCTAACTTAAACAAATGGGCATTATAGTGAAAAAAAAATTCTTAAAAAAGCCAGTATATGTTGAAATGACTGGGGAGTAGGAGGAGAGAAGGATACATTAAGCAGACATTCATAAAACATATGCTGATGTTGATGAATGGTGATCATTCAGGGATTGACCCAAAATTGGGGGACACAAGATGTGATGAATTAAATAATTTTTTAAAGCACAGCCCTGAACAAAGCACTGTCTGCCTCCTTTCTGGTGGTGCAGTATCTTCTTTTGACATGATCCTTCTCTTTGATCCAACATTTGAAGCCAGGAAAATACAGAAATTTCAGAGAGCCAAGAAAAAAGACTGTTCACAACAGGTCAAACAAAAGAATGATTATTGATGGGAATTGAGGACACTTCCTTCGCTCTGCGCATGCACAAAAGCCATCTGTGTTGGACTGTACAGGACTCTAGTTTTTTATTGATTTGTCTTAATTTTGGGGGTGTGGGGTTCAATATTAAGTGTTTCAACTGAATTCTGACGAATAGAGTACCAGCATGTCTGGGCCAGTGAAATGGCAGATAAATACAGATTATGTTTTCGATCATAGTACTAACTTATATATATTTTTCTACTTATCAATGCATATACAAACATGTATATAATATAAAAATAAACAATATTAATAATAAAAAATACCTATGTAGAAAAAGCCAGCTTCAGCAAGGGCAGCCCGAGGTAGACTGCTTTCAATAATTTTGGGCCACAACTTGAAGGATTGTAGCCTAACAACTTCTTCTGCATATTCAGGAAAACTGGATGGCAGTAAATCTGTGGGTGTGAAGTTTAACCGCCGGACAACTTGTGAGGGTCTCTGTCGATTAGCTGCAATCTTTTCTTTTATTCTCTTTTCAGCTTCAATACTGACATTACCTACGTCAAAACCTGATATAAAAGGACAGTCAGGAAACCTTTCCCTGTGTAGAACACAAGCATTACAACAGTCTGTATCAGATAACTGAAGTTCTTTTCTGCAAAAAGCACAAACAAGCAATTTGTTTTCTGCATTGTAATAAAAACCAGCTGCTGCAAACTTTTCAAACTGTTCCCAACTTTCCAAAGTTTTAAAAGTGTCTTTTCTCTCCCTCTCAAAGAACCAGTGAGGATCCAGACATGGAAAGACTTTATTTGGAGAAGAGTTTTTTACCTGATTATAAACACTGTTGTTTGTATAAGTGAACTTATGTGAAAAGCGTAGCTGCATATTCAGTGTTGTGGAGTTCATGTTTACTTTGGGTGGTAATGAAAGTACTTGACCACGAACAAAAGGACAATTTTCATCTAAGACAAGATGAACTGTATATGGACAATCTTCAGCATCCCAGTTACCAAATGTTGCGCCACATGAGAAGCACTTGACGATATCTCCTCTTCCTGTGTAGTAAAACCCAGCTGAAGCTTGTTTCAGCGCATTCTGTTTTGAAGAACATGGCCAGTGTCCAAAGGTATCTAACCTGTTCAATTCAGAATCCATTTTCTCTTTTCTGAGTATGATTTGAGTGTGTCAGTGACAATAATATGATGCTGAAAACAAGAAAAGTAGCAATTAGAAATCAACATATACATTAAAATTCAGTATAAATTTTGGAGCAGTATTGTGATTATAATAGTGGATAGTGAAATTCGATCAGATCATGACTGGTCTGCAATCGCAATGAAATTCTCTGTCCCACAACACTGAACAACCTCACTGTCAAAATAGAAATGTAGGAAAACTGAAGCAAAGATGATACTTTAGTACAGTACAGGTGCCTTGAACAAGTCATAATCCAGGCGTGGTCAGTGATGTCCATGTATGTGTTTACCAGGTAATAAAAATCATGATCGGTAAAATTTGAATTAATGAAGCACCGGGTTGTACCCGGTGCTTCATTTATTTAATTTTTTATGATTATTCGTATAATTAGTGTTTGGAAACTATTATTATTTCATCTGTGGAAATATTTCCCACGCGTGGAAAGTGCCCAGTGCATGGCGACCATTTTATATGTTTTTTCTTGATTTGGTCCTGATTTTACAATATTTTATTAAGGTAATCTCGACCCTTTACAGAACTTTCAACGTGAATTTTGCTTTTTATCATGGTGGATAGTGTTGTGATAGTGTTCTTACATGATCGGTGGTCAAGTGAAAATAACACAAATTTCATGTCGACAACAAATTATATTGTTGCTGTCTGGATGCCACATCGTTGAACTTGGTTGAGTGCAGAAAATTTTCTAATCAGCAGTTGGTTATTTTTTTGACATATTTGCAACGGCAAGGTCCAAACACACATATTGTACATTAAAACATATCAATTAATATTCAAATGATTTAATTCCATACACTGGTATTGCCACAATATAATTCTGTGATTATGTTCCCATTGACACCTCTCACTTTTGTCAATAGTACATGCATTTCCTTACGTTTATTGATCCAAACTATGTTTTATCCTTTAATTACCGTCATTTGAAGACTCCCGAGGTGTCAAAGGAAATTTCAAAATCGGCCATGTTTTTGTATAAATATAAAACAGTAAAAACAATAACTCGGTAATGGCGTCGAAACGAACAGACCTTTTCATAAATGAGGAATCGGAAATTCGATCGCATTTGCGCAGAGGGGGTTGATAATCTGCTCTGTGCGAATGCGACCAAGTTTGATGACCTCCTCTGCGCGAATGAGATCGAGATTCCGATTCCGCATCGATGAAAAGGTCTATTCGTTTTGGCGCCATTATCGGGTTATTGTTTTTACTGTTTTATATTTATACAAAAACATGACCGATTTCGAAATTTCCGTTGACACCTCGCGAGTCTTCAAATTACGGTAATTAAAGGATAAAACATAGTTTGGATCAATAAACTCTGTCCGAATGTAAGGAAATATGTGTTCTATCGATTGCAGCCGGTAATAAGGGTGAAAGCTTGATATATATTCCTAATTTCGAGTTTTGAGTTCCCATAAAAACTTTTTCTATAGGATTGAATGGTAAGAATCTGAACATAGAGGGGTAGCCACTACGTTCGGATCGCTGAACTAAAAAAAATTATGAGGAAAATTTGTATTTTTCCCTCGTAAAATCTGATAAATTCATGCCTGGAGATTCTGTCTGTAATGTTGGCTATCGCCGACATGAGCTGGTCATATTTTTGTGATTAGGAAAATTAATACTCAGCAGCTCCGACCTTTGGTGATCTATTTTTGAATTAACATTTGACTTTACAGAATTTGGCCCACACTTTTCAAAAATATCTTAAATATATAAGAAATGACCGGAGCTGCAAAAGTAACAATTTAAATCACACAGCCAGGTCAATGGATCACAGAACACAAATGTACTTCCACACTAAGTGTATGTTGCACATCAGGGAAGGACATTCTATTAGGATACACTTCATACAGTGATGAACAGAACTGAATGGCATGCTGCAATGCTTCACAATGGGTCTCATGTTGGGGGAGGTGGGGGCAGGTCTCCAGACGATTCAGCACCTGTACGATTCGGCACCTATATTTTGGATGACCTGACACTTGAGTTTGGACGATTCGGCACTTGAGTTTGGATGATTCGGCACTTGGCTTGGATGATTCAGCACTGCCCTCATAAAGAAAAACAATGACAGCCATTGGTTGAAAGTCCACTAGGGTGTTGGTGGTAATTATTGTTGTTTTGACAATGCTTTAAGTGGTGGTAGGTAGCAGATTTTAAGTGTTGTTTTGGTCAGTTATTACAGGAAGGTCAGCATGTCTTTAATATCGGTTTTGCCATGATTTTTAATCACGCTTATCATGAGAATTTACAGCTTGCAGTTGTTGGTTCTAATTTGCATGTTGTTTTTGATTTTTATTCATACTGATCTGAGTACCATTTGCGCCAGCGTTGTTTAATTCTTTAGAAGTTATTATGATTTTAATTCACGCTATATTCAGTCAGTGATTTCTTTAATTATGGCTTCACTGACCAAGACTCCTATAAAAATGGTCAACTTCTATAAACCTTCACCATTTCAACAATGTCTTCTGATATATGTATCCAATGCAACTTAGCAGTTCGTCCAAGACAAGAGGGGTTACAATGTGATGGTTGTAACCGTTGGCAGCACAGGAAATGTGGAACTGGTATCTCATAACAGCAGTACAGAGAGGCTACATGTAATAGACAACAAATTGATATTCAGTGGTCATGCACACAATTCCTTGAGCAAAATCAGGTACATGTATTAATTTCAAGTATTAAATAGAAATAATTTCATGTTTTATTTTAGAGGCCTTCCATTGGGTCCTATTTTACCAGTAAAGGAGAACTTGTTAAGCTTGTCTGTTATAATTATCATAGGGTTTAGTACTTTTGAAATAAATAATGTTTAAAGTACCTCGATAAATGCACGGGAGGAGGGCGGGAAGGATTTCGCATGTCCCCCCTTAAAAAAATTATCAACGAGCTATCATAAGCTATGTTTTTGAGACAAACGAACATAATAAAATTTGAATGGCGATTTTTATTAATAACGCTGCCGCTTTAGGCCGTTACATTGGGTGAAGGCTTAAACTGTTTGGTAAGTAGCAGCCACAAAAATCTACAGAAACAATATTTTTAAAAATAGTTCTTTTTCTTATCTTTTTCAGACAACTGACAGTACGGCTCAGGCTGTATCAGTCAATGCAACGTTTGTGATAGACCACTCGTTTGGCACCGACCTAGAAACAACAAATCAAACCAGAGAATCCTTCAATATCGTCGAACCGTTTGATATTCCACCTCCGGCCAACGAGGAATCTATGGTTGAAAGGAATGACATCATAATAACATCAGATGATTGCATCGCAGAGTACCACATCATGCAAAATGGATCCGAGCGAAGCAAGAGAAAGTTGGTGCACGATGATGGATATAGTTTCACCGTGAAGAAACAGAAAAATAATCACATCCTATGGAGGTGCACCAAACGCAGTAAAAACAACAACTGCCCAGCTACTGTAATCCAAGACGGATAAACATTTAAAGAGGGAAAGAAAACACATATACATGCTGCAGAACCAGGAAAATTTATTGCCGTCAAAACAGTTGAAAAGGGGAGCATTGGGGTTTGGGTTTAATATCTATACTAGATGTGGTACCTGTCTTTTGGACGGGAAAGAAATTTTCATCTGAATCCATCCGGTGCCATAAATTTGGGCCAAATCGTCCAAAAAAATCTGATACCGCTCAGATAAGCATGAATAATGAAAGTGTCAATGACACTGTAGCTTAACTTGTGTGTTGTGTTTGATGAAAAGGATAATGTTCAATGTTTATGAAAGGATTATGAAATAAGACAAGAATTGTGATAATTGGGAATATGTTCATTTCTGTTCCCTGTATGCTACGTTTATGATAAAAATAATATGAGGTGTACACTGTACTAAAGAGCTGAGGAGTGGGTTAATATGACCTCACAGTAAATGTATGTGGCCCTCACAGTTAACGTATATCAACAAAAGTTACCATGTTACAGCGAAATTATTCCAAAATGAGTCAGCCTATCAAGTTACATTAAAATCCCTTCATAAATATGGCCTGTAGACTGTGCTAAAGGTTTTCGGGCTTCGGGCCCCTGTAGCCGTCAGTTTCCCAATTGCGTCCAAAGGGGACGTTCTCATCTAGACATTATATGAAGTCAACCTACCAAGTTACAATGAAATCCCTTAATAAATATGACCTGCAGACTGTGCTAAAGGTTTTTGGGCTTTGGGCTCTGGCAGCCATCATGGTTGAATGATTGCAACCAAAAGGGGACATTCTCATCTGGGCATCATTTGGAGTGATCCTACAAAGTTACAATGAAATCCCTTCATAAATATGACCTGTAGACTGTGCTCAAGATTTTTGGGCTTCGGGCCCCTGAAGCCGTCACGGTTGACCAATCACGACCAAAAAGGGGATGTCATCATCTAGGCATTATACGGAGTCAAACTTACGGGTTACAATGAAGTCCTTCCATAAATATGACCAATAGACTATGCTAAAGGTTTTTGGGTTTTTGGTTCAGGCAGCCATCAAGGCTGAATGATCGTGACCAAAAGGGGATGTTCTCATCTGGACACAATTTGGAGTCATCCTACCAAGCTACAATGAAATCCCTTCATAATTATGACCTGTGGACTGTTCTAAAGGTTTTTGGGCTTTGGGCCCCTGAAGCCGTCACAGTTGCCCAATCGTGTCCAAATGGGGCCGTTCTCATCTAGACATTATATGAAGTCAACCTACCAAGTTACAATGAAATCCCTTCATAAATATGACCTGTAGACTGTGCTAAAGCTTTTCGGGCTTCGGGCTCGGGCAGCCATCATGGTTGAATGATCGCAACCAAAGGGGACAATTTCAACTGGGCATCATCTGGAGTGATCCTGCGAAGTTACAATGAAATCCCTTCATAAATATGACCTGTAGACTGTGCTCAAGGTTTTCGGGCTTCGGGCACCTGTAGCCATCACAGCTGACCAATCACGACCAAAAGGGGATGTATTCATCTAGGCATTATATGGAGTCAACCTAACAGGTTACAATGAAATCCTTCTATAAATATAACCTTTTGCCTATGCTAAAGTTTTTTGGGCTCGGGCACCCATCAAGGCTGAAGGATCACGACCAAAATAGGAGGTTCTCATCTTGACATTATTTGGAGTCATCCTACCAAGTTACAATGAAATCCCTTCATAAATATGACCTGTAGACTGTGCTAAAGGTTTTCGGGCTTTGGGCACCTTTAGCCGTCAAAGTTGCCCAATCATGTTCAAAAGGGGACGTTCTCATCTAGACATTATATGAAGTCAACCTACCAAGTTACAATGAAATCCCTTCATAAATATGACCTGTAGACTGTGCTTAAGGTTTTCGGGCTTCAGGCTCGGGCAGCCATCATGGTTGAATGATCGCAACCAAAGGGGACAATCTCATCTGGGTATCATCTGGAGTGATCCTACAAAGTTACAATGAAATCCCTTCATAAATATGACCTGTAGACTGTGCTCACAGTTTTCGGGCACTTGTAGCCATCACAGCTGACCAATCACGACAAAAAGGGGATGTCATCATCTACGCATTATATGGAGTCAACCTAATAGGTTACAATAAAATCCTTCCATAAATATGACCTTTTACCTATGCTAAAGGTTTTTGGGCTCGGGCACCTATCAAGGCTGAATGATCGCGATCAAATGGGACATTCTCGTCTAGACATTATGTGGAGTCATCCTATCAAGTTACAATGAAATCCCCTCATAAATATGACCTGTAGACTGTGCTAAAGGTTTTCGGGCTTCGGGCACCTTTAGCCGTCACAATTGCCCAATCATGTCCAAAAGGGGGCATTCTCATCTAGACATTACATGAAGTTAACCTACCAAGTTACAATGAAATCCCTTCATAAATATGACATGTAGACTGTGCTAAAGGTTTTTTGGGCTTCGGGCAGCCATCATGGCTGAATGATCACAACCATAGGGGACAATCTCATCTGGGCATCATCTGGAGTGATCCTGCAAAGTTACAATGAAATCCCTTCATAAATATGACCTGTAGACTGTGCTCAAGATTTTTGGGCTTCAGGCACTTGTAGCCATCACAGCTGACTAATCACGACCAAAAGGGGATGTCATCATTTATGCATTATATGGAGTCAACCTAATAGGTTAAAATAAAATCCTTCCATAAATATGACCTTTTACCTATGCGAAAGGTTTTTGGGCTCGGGCACCTATCAAGGCTGAATGATCGCGATCAAAATGGGACGTTCTCATCTAGACATTATGTGGAGTCATCCTACCAAGTTACAATGAAATCCCCTCATAAATATGACCTGTAGACTGTGATAAAGGTTTTCGGGCTTAGGGCACCTTTAGCCGTCACAATTGCCCAATCATGTCCAAAAGGGGACGTTCTAATCTAGACATTATATGAAGTTAACCTACCAAGTTATAATGAAATCCCTTTATAAAAATATGACATGTAGACTGTGCTAAAGGTTTTTCGAGCTTCGGGCTTGGGCAGCCATCATGGCTGAATGATCACAACCATAGGGGACAATCTCATCTGGGCATCATCTGGAGTGATCCTGCGAAGTTACAATGAAATCCCTTCATAAATATGACCTGTAGACTGTGCTCAAGGTTTTCGGGCTTCGGGCACTTGTAGCCATCACAACTGACCAATCACGACCAAAAGGGGATGTCATCACCTAGGCATTATATAGAGTCAACCTAACAGGTTACAATGAAATCCTTCCATAAATATGACCTTTTACCTACATGTATGCTGAAGGTTTTTGGGCTCGGGCACTTATCAAGGCTGCATGATCGCAATCAAAATGGGATGTTCTCATCTAGACATTATTTGGAGTCATCCTACCAAGTTACAATGAAATCCCTTCATAAATATGACCTCTAGACTGTGCTAAAGGTTTTCGGGCTTCGGGCCCCTGTAGCCGTCACAGTTGCCCAATCACGTCCAAAAGGGGACTTTCTCATCTAGACATTGTATGAAGTCAGCCCACCAAGTTACAATGAAATTCCTCAATAAATATGACCTGTAGACTGTGCTAAAGGTTTTCGGGTTTTGGGCTCGGGCAGTCGTCACGGTTGGCAGATCATGCCCAAATGGGGAAATTCTCATCTAGACATCATAAGGAGTCATCCTACCAAGTTACAATGAAATCCCTCCACATTAAACATGACCTGCAGACTGTGCTAAAAGTTTTTGGGTTTCGGGCTTGGGCAGCCATCACGGTTGCTAGATCATGCCCAAAAGGGGACATTCTCATCTAGGCATTATACAGAGGCATCCTACCAAGTTACAATGAAATCCCTCCACACTAAACATGACCTGTAGACTGTGCTAATGGTTTTCAGGTTTTGCGCTCGGGCAGCCATACCGGTTGCCCGATCGCAACCAAAAGGGGACGTTCTCATCTAGACATGACCCCAAACCTGCATATGAAATTTCGTGCCAATCAGACAAGAACTGCAGGGTGTAGCCCGTGCTAAAGGAAAATGTGAACAGACGTCACAGACTCACAGACTTCCACATGCGTGATGGCAATAGCTTATCTTGGCTATGTCAAGTTAAGCTAAAAACCATGACAAAACCGATATTGAAGACATGCCAACATTCCTGTAGTAAGTTACTAGTAACAGACAAAAGCAACACTTTAAATCGATAGAACTACCACCACTTAAAGCATTGTCAAAACAAAATAAAAACAACAACATTAATATATTATTTTGTTAGGAATGAAAACAATATATAAAACAGTATATCTATTGATCTGGTTCATTTTCAGCAATTCCACTCCAGTTCATTTTTCATTGACATAATAAAATCCAGTTCATTTTCAGCAATTCCATTCCAGTTAATTTTTCATCACTATAATATAATATTCTATTTCATTTTCTTTCCAGCTCGACTTAGAATTTCTTGAAAGCCATGCTCCAAATTTTCTCTGTAAGGACATTACAGTTGACGAGAGATGGCACATCATTTTCTACACCGACCAACAGCTAGAATTACTTGGAGTGGCAAAGACTTGGTATATGGACGGTACTTTTCGCATTGTCAACAAACCCTGGGTACAGCTCTTCTCCATTCATGGTTTTGTAAAGTTGTCTGGTAATATAAAACAGCTTCCATTGGTATTTTGTATTACGTCTGGTAAAAGAACAGAGGATTACTACGCGATTCTTAGAGCTCTGGAGAGAAAGCTGCCGCCTGGAATTGCTTTGGAAAGAATAGTAGTGGACTTTGAGTGTGGTCTATGGCAAGCCATTCGCAGACGATTTCCTGATGTACATGTACCAATTCAAGGCTGCGTGTTCCACTGGGCCCACGCTGTGTTCCGTAAGGTTCAAGAAATAGGTCTACAGGTAATTATATACTTTATATATACTTTACTTATTTTAATTTTTTAACGACTCAAATGTGAGATAATGTTTTTTCATCGATATACATGTACTTAATCTGATTTATTACACAAGTTTAATTAAATAATTACTGGGTATTTTACTACACCAGAGTATCCAGAAAGAACTACCGAGCAGCAGTGGGCAACTGCCAGACTTGTAAATTCACTAGTTAACCCAGTATGCCTTAATACACGGTACCACCGTGCTCCCTTTCTAATGGCTGTTTTTTTTTTCATTTTAAGGTCGAGTACAACAAGAAAGACAGCGTGTACAAGTATGTTAGGAAGATCATGGCCCTACCGTTTTTACCTGCAGAACACATCGATCAAGCTTTCGACAAATTGGCAGACCAGGCAGGAACACCAACACTGACATCGTTGATTGGTTATGTAAGAAATACATGGATTGACAGCAGCGTATTTGAAGTTGAAAACTGGAGTGTCTTCATGAGCAGCGTCAGGACCAACAACGACGTGAAGGGATGGCACAACAGATTTAACAGCAGAATGAGCAACAGAGGACAGGTACCATTCTACTTATTGGTTTTGGAACTGTGCAAGGAATCAAACTCCATCCCAGTGACTTTGAAAATGGTTTCAGAGGGGAAAATGCAGCGACGACAGAGAAAAGCAGCAGAGGAAGTCCAAGGAAAACTGTTCCGATTATGGGAGAGATGGGGAACTTACAGCAAGTCAGTTGCTGAGGAAGTGTGCAGGGGTATATAGTCCATGCTGAATATATAATGCTTTTTATAAACTAATTATATTTTTCTCTTCGTTTCAGATTAACAGAAGCTAATTCTTTTCCTTTTATTTTTCTTCCAGCAGAGAACTAAATTAATGGGATTCTTTTCTTTTAATTGTAGATGAACAAAAGCTAATTCTTTTCGTTTTATTTTTCTTCCAGGCAAAGAACTATATTAATTCTTTTCTTTTAATTATAGGTGAACAGAAGCTAATTATTTAGTTTTACTTCTCTTTCAGACGGTTCACTAAGTCCTATTCAGTACCTCCTCGTGGTGTGAACTGGTAACTGGAATCATTCATATTTTGAATAATTTCTGGCTGAACCTGAACAGGCAAAAAAACATGATATTTAGTGCTGCCGCTGTTAAGACCTTTTTCTGACCGGTTAACCAGCGTGTTTGACCGTGGTTAATCGCATTTAAGGTACCTATATTTGTAGTGTGTTCTTGCTTCAACTGTAACTATTATATCGGGCATGCCAATGTTATTTACATTGACCATAAATAATAATAAAGAAGTATTCTATTTAGTCGTTGTTCAATCCGCCATGTGTTTACATCAGTACGTGTACCGGAAATCAACAGGTTTCTGGGGCCAATATGGATGAAACCATAAAAAAATACAAAATCATAAAAATAACAACGAAAACATAAGTAATAACACATTAAATGTTTGCCAGCAATACCTGGAGAGACGTATTTATTTATCCCATGAACTCCAATTCACTGATGTGTAATGTCCAGTTATAAATTACGCACACGTGCACCAGGTAAAGTTAGATTCAATAGCACCAACAAATAATGCTGAAGTGGGACAACAATTTGAAAATAATTTGCGCTATAACCTGCGCATTTGTTGTATTTTTATTGGTTTTTCCAGAACGTTCTCGCATTCCGGAAAAAACAACTTAATCATGACAACTGCGCAGGTTACGGTGCAAATGGTGCTCTGATTCTGAAACTTTGAAGTTTCAGTCAGAAACGAGCATTGGATTTTCTTGACAGGGATGAAGACATTGGGGTGATAAACAAACAACGAAAAATAATAAATGCGAGTATTTTTTAAATCTTTAATAATAATTTTCCTTTATTCTTTTATCTTATTCACCACGTGGTAACTCGTGAAAACTTACCTATTTCCATTGCATCCCAAACGACTTATACACGGGGCGACTTATACATGGACATCAGACATGGGGTCAAATACTTTGGAAAGTATTTAAATGCAAATGCAAATACTTTTCAAATTTTCAAATGCAAATACAAATGCAAATGCAGCTGAAATTTTTCAAATGCAAATGCATTTGAAAATCAATTCAAATACTTTTCAAATACTTCCAAATACATTCTGACAAGTTAAAAAAAAAAAAACTAAAAATCAGCTAAATCTTTCTTTCAATGTTTATTAAACATTTTTGTATTACTATCTCAGCCCTAGCATGGCCATTGTGGATTGATTACATTCAGTTTGTTCAGTTACAGAAAATAATATTCAATTTCTTCTGCTTGGCATATAATTTCTCTTGTAGCTGTGCTGTATTTGTTTTCACCCAGAGTTGAATGACTGTTCCTAAATCCACTTTCCACCTGTGTTATGCCCTGGGCTGTATTCTGATAAAAAAATATGCTACCTCAGATGATTCAAAAGACTAAGTGGATGGTCATTTATTACACCATGCTGTGCCTCTTGTCAGAGTTTGTATGAACACACTTTATCAGCACAGTAATCTTCCAAGCTCAAGATTTCTTTAGGCAGGACAAACAAATTAATTAACAAGAAGGAATTCCCTTTCCAGCCAACCGTGTAAAACTGGATATAATTAATCTGTTGAGTAACAAATGCAAAGTTCAGTTTATGAAGTTAAGACAAAAGTATTTGAAATGTATTTGGAAAATATTTGAAATTTCAAATACTTTTTCTTTCAAATGCAAATGCAAATGCAAATACTTGCTTCTAAAATATTCAAATGCAAGTGCAAATGCAAATACTTGAAATCACGCATTTAAATGCATTTAAATGCAAATGCATTTGCATTTGACCCCAAGTCTGACGGACATATACGGTGAGTATAGTGAATGTAAGGTTAACCGGTTAAAACATTTTCTTGACCGGTCAAAGTTTTAACCACAGGTTAACCGGTTATCCAGATAACCGCGGCAGCACTAATGATATTCATCCGTAGATATACTGTCTCATATATTTCATTCGTACATTACAAATATATTAATTTTGTAATGAATGAAAACAAAAAACATGTATAAAACAGTATATCTATTGATGCCGAATCAAAATATCCCAAGTGCCGAATCGTCCAACCCAAGTGCCAAATCGGCCAACCCCAAGTGCTGAATGGTCCAAGCCGGGTGCCAAATGGTCCAAGCCAGGTGCCGAATCGTCCAAGTGCGTCCAAGTGCTGAATCGTCTGGCATTCTGGGGGCAAAGAGTGTCCTACCTCATACTGAGCCAAATGTTTAGAAAGTAAATGAATAGTTTTTGCTTGACATTAACAGTCAGTGTGATTTACATGTATATGGACATATTCATTCACATTCTGATTCAAATGCATAACAATATTCACACTCACATGCACTATCCAACAGGGGGAAATTGGACTGGCTACCCCTCTATGTTCAGACTGCTGAACTAAGACCGAAACTGATTGAAACGCCTCGCTTACAGGTCGTTTACGTAAGTATATTACACCATTTATTAATTGTCAAGGTAGATGTATAACTGCATTCAATGTATTTGCGAACGCAACGGTGATATCAACTGTATTGGGCAAGTAGCGGTTTCATTCCCTAATTTCGTGTAAATGTTTGTTTTCCTGTCAAATTGAACTTTGTCAAATTTAATTCCACAGTTCACGAGAATGATGAAGAAAAGGGGATATGTGAATAGGGATTGTCCTTCAAGATTTTGAAGTGGGAATGCCACTTGCCTCAATAAATGAAAAAGTAATTAAAATTTGGAATGGAAATTGAAAGTTTTAAAATTAAAAGCATGAACATAGTGGTGTCGATTTTCCCTCTGAACTGAGATGGAAATCACAGAATCAATGCATATAACCAACGATATCTGTTACAAGATCTATACTTTAGATGACACTCACAACTCAGGATGGAATAAACAAAATTTTCCGATATAAACGATGATTTCCAGTGAAAACTCTCAAAACATTTTGAGTTTCGGAAAACGCCGGAAATACTGATTTGATGTTTTGTCGAGTGGAATTGTGGGTAATGGGGAAAAACATAAAAATATACAAGGCCAACGTTCCCCACTTATTCAACCCTGATTCAATCAGGCGAGTTGCAGATGATATAGGAACTGGGGACAGAAGAAGAAAATTAGTTGTAGAGGGGAGTAGCATTGTACTTGGGATTGGCAATGCAGTTTGTGGTCCCGATAGTTCTAATCGAACAGTCTTGTGCTTTCCGGGGGCGAAGGTGGATGATCTGAGGGACCGGATAGATGGTTTTGTGGCAGGTTCCGGATCGGATCCGGTTGTGGTGGTCCACGTGGGGACCAACAATATCAGGGAAAGAAAGTCAGTAAGTTTAGCGGAGTCGTGCAGAGGTTTAGTCAGCAACCTGCTAAGTGGGAATGCAAGAGTAGTTAGTTTATGCAAGATCGAGTAGTTAGTTTAAACAATATTTATTTCAAAAGATTCCAAAGTGATACATAGCTTACAAAATCATTAAGTATGGATTCGACAGTAAGCTGTTAGCTTATCCGTGGTCGTCTCCACTCATGGTATAGTTAACAGGTAGCAATGAGAAGACAGAGAGAAGGCGTGTACAGCAAGATACCTGTACACACAATTTTTACGCTAAGTAAAAATGAAGAAAGCAACATAAGATGATACAAGTAGGTTTAATTTATCTAACTGATAGAAGGGTAGAAGGGTAGGACAGTTTTCAGGAAGAAAAAGAATAAGGAGCCACCAGTAAGAACCAAACCATCTCCATGTTGTACCGTCAATCAGTTACGTGTGAGTTCTATCTGTGCGAGGGGATACCGAGAGGACCGGTAGAACCTAAACTTTATTGTGTTATGCGTGTCACTGGAGGTTCCAACACAGAGATGGTCCGAGATAATACCAGTTAGCTCAAATCTCATGTCAACTTGAGTTATTGTTAAAGTTAGAGAAGAGCACAGAAAGAAATCTCTGTTGGTCAACAATGGCTTCCGCCTGTTCCGAGTGACGTGGCATAAGTGTGACGATTGTAGGACAAAACACCCTCGGACAAACCCCCCTTGGACAAAACACCCTCGGATAAAACACTCCTTAGGACAAAACACCCTTAGGATAAAACACCCTTTTGATAAAGCACTTTTGGACAAAACATCCTCAATTATGTATGATATTTTTTTTTTCAAATTTGTATAATTTTTTAAATTTTAAATTAAAAATTATGTGTTTTGGCTGTTATTGAGATTGAATATATTCTCTCACATGATGTTTATGAGGAGTTACTTCAAGCACTTGTCACCAAATGCGCTGTCAATGGTTATACTCCTGATCCAGAAAAGGTTGTGATGGATTTTGAACTGGCCATGATGAATTCTGTTTCAAGCGTGCTGGGACAACATATTAAATTTCAAGGATGTTTCTATCATCTGACACAATGTACGTGGCGTAAAATTCAGTCATTAGGTCTTGAGGAATTATACAGAAATGATAGTGAAATAAGACATTATTGTTGTATGCTGGATGCCTTAGCATTCTTGCCAGTGGACAAAGTGCAAGAAGGCATGGATCATCTGATGGAATCTGCTCCGGACGTTCTTCAGCCACTAATGGACTATTTCAACAGTACCTTTGTTTCGGGTTCATATCGGAAAGTTAAAGTTCCATCAACATCACAAGATGCCATTGCAACCACAAAATTCCGTCACATCCAGCTATGTATCCTCCCTCAACCTGGAATGTGTTTGAATCAACTGTAAACCAACAACATTTGTGAGTCGTGGAATTCTGCATTCAATAAATAAGCTAATTGGCTATCATCATGCTTCACTGTGGGTGACAATTGACACCATCCGGAAGGACAATGCCATGACAACAACGGCAATATTCAACCACTCTCGCGGAGAACCTCCAAGAAAAAGAGTCAAGAAGGCAACAATGGATCACCAAAAACGACTTCAGAATTTGTGTGTGCAGTTTTGCGATGAACAATCATGTTCGTCTGATCATTTGAGTTCAATTGGACATATTATTCGCCTGTGAATGTTCTCTGTCATTTCTTGTCTTGGTAAACTATCATGTATTTTTTGTATTCACTCTTTTTTTACCCCTTACCTAACTTTAGATACAGACGACACTAGTAAACAAATTCTTGTGTAACTAAAATTTTCTTTTTTGCTTCCAAAACACAGCGTCCAGTAACCTATAGTTTGAAAGCAAAAGATGAGAATATGAGAAAACTGAATTGACAAGTTAAATGGCGCTTTTTGTGTTTAGCGCTGGCCGGTTTTCAGGTTACGTTCGGTAAAGGATTAATATTCTGGAAGTTTTTCCCGCTTTTGTTGGGTAATGGGTTACTTCACTTGTATATGAATGTGCTTATGCTATCGAGGTGCTACTTGTTTCTTTTTTGTTTATCTGTTTTACTATTAAAATAAAAAAAACAAAAAAAAACAAAAACAAATCAGTGAGGTGAAATTGTCTGAGCTGTGAATTAATTGTTGCCCAGCGATTTCATTTTTCTGAAGCCCATCAAATCAACAACAATTTAGAGAATTTAATGTCATACATATACAGCTTATTAATTCCAAACTATTTCACTGTTTTTGTTCGTTTTTAACATATGTTATTATCATGGCGAGGGTGTTTTGTCCAGAGGGTTTTTTATCCTAAGGGTGTTTTGTCCATGTTACCAACCTCATCAAGGGTGTTTTGTCCAGGTTGCAAATTTTGAGGGTGTTTGTCCGAGGATGTTTTGTCCTAAAGGTGTTTTTCCCGGATACCAAGCGTGACTTGTCAGTCACTAAACTAGTAGGAGTGAACATACAGAAGATCTGAGAACAACT
Source organism: Pictodentalium vernedei (assembly GCA_031216915.1). NCBI lineage: Eukaryota > Metazoa > Mollusca > Scaphopoda > Dentaliida > Dentaliidae > Pictodentalium > Pictodentalium vernedei. Next base: position 289,685,738 of record CM062292.1, read on the forward strand.
TTGAGGTAAACCACAGTAGGGGTTACAGGCTATATACCGCGGGAATGAGTATATATACAATCTGCATTATTTTTAGTATTAATTTACATTCTTAGGATTATGGTAATAACATTACACTAACCATTCATAATGAGCAGATGGTCACCAGTGTGGTTTTAACTGAACCTCGCAGAAGAGAGAATATATTTATGAACTGTTTCGAAAACTAAGTAATTGTGGCTTTGGGTGTAAAATTCAGATCCGCACAGCAATGCATTACAGTCAGTTGGATTAGGAAGTAGACCTAGGGTCTCCGTTCATATACAGTCGTAATCAGGGAATTTTAATAGAAAGTGTTCTGTTGTCTCACGTTCACCATATGAACAACTCGGCGAAGCTGCCAGCTGTGGCGTAGCCAGCCCAAAACAAGTGTGTGTGTGGGGGGGGGGGGGGATGGACAAACTCGCAGAGCCTGGCTTAGCTCCATTTTAATAGGTGGTGGTGGGGGGGGGGGGTGAGGGTGGTGTGTGCGGGAAAAGATTTCCAAGCCTTCACATCTCAGAATTTTTCGTCCGTAAAGTTTGAGCTAGATAACCAAGGTAACAATAATCAGGGTTACCACTGGAGGGAAATAAATGTGTCTGATATGGGGCGGCCAAGGGTCGTCGATGGGGGTTTTTGAACCCTGGAATTCGAAATTTTTCTACCACGGGCCGAACCATGTAACTGCGCTGCACGATTTGTAGAAAATTCCAGTGAAATTTCGCTTCTTTTTAAAAATAGTCCGTCAACGATTTCCGTTCTGCACATATGTGCGGAACAGATTTTCATTTTCCGCATGGTTTAGTGTTGCTGTAGATGGGAATTTCAAAGAACAGGAGTGTAATAAATATGATTATTCGTATAATGACAAAATCGAACGGTCATTGTCGATAGCACTTCACGAAATCACCGGATCATCATTCCACAGACGTCGGGATCGAGTTTTGCCGACGTGGGCAAGAAATATAAAAGGGCACGCCCATATTGTGTCGGGCTTTGGGGTCTGGAAGCATGCAAATCTTGGCGTTTTATAAAATGAGACCCAAGCAGTGGCGGAGCCAGCCCAAAGCAAGTGAGGGGACAAACTCGCACAGCCTGGCTTGGAACCGTTTTAATAGGGGGGTGAGCCCACTTGAGTTTGTAACTAGCAGTGGGGTGGGGGTGGGTGGTGGGTGGGGGTGGTGTGTGCGGGAAAAGCTTTCCAGGCCTTCACATTTCAGAATTTTGCATCCTAAATTTTGAGCTAGGTAACCAAGGTAACAATAATCAGAGTTTCCACCAGAGGGAAATAAATGTATCCGATATGGGGCTGCCAAGGGTAGTCCGTACCACGGGCCGACCATGGTTCGGCCGCTGATAGAAAAATTTTAAATTTCAGGGTTCAAAACCCCCCATCTCCTTGCATCTGAACGGATATTTTGCGGTTTTTCATGTACTGGCGACTGTCTACCTTTTCACCGACACAGATATTAGGACAGCAATCTACAAATCTACAACCTAACCCTATGGACCTTACCCCTACCATTTTTATGCCATATTTGAACATATTTCGAGGACCAACTTTGGAGGGAAGTGGGGGGGGGGGGGGGGCGTCCCCCTCTCGCCCGTGGCCACGCCACTGGCTGTCAGGTGATTGACAAAAAGATGCTCGTTGAGATGACTACATCGACGTCGAAGCCGTAACCTACAGTGATATATCTGAGCTCTACGGGAGGTTGATTTGAAAAAGAATGCTGGAGGTCGAACAAGGTTATGGTTCAAGTATTTTCAAAATTCTGTGAGGGAGCAGTTGTCTCTAACGTTACTTGGAATTTCATTCCATGATTTCTTTGTGGATGGGATAAAAGATGTTTGGTAGCCAGTGGTCCGACAGTAAGAAATTCGGAGATTACTGGCGGTGCGAAGTTCTAGAGTATGAGTTGTCGAGATAAGGGGTGGGACTAAGCAGGAAATATATGGCGGGGAAATGTTGTGATACATTTTGAAGAACTGTATTAATTTATGTTTCTGTCGTCTTATTTGTAGCGTCTCCCATCCAGTTTCCACATAGAGTGATGCATTGCTCACACTTAGAGTTGCACCTGTAACAATACGAGCACTAGCAATTTGATTTTTTTTCCAGATTTATCACATTTTTGTCGCTGCGGTTATCCCAATCCGTATGTGCATATTCCAACAGGGGTCTGAAGAAAGCAAAATATATATCTTCTCGTGTATTTTTCGGTCTAAAATGAATTTATTTTTTCTCATGAGATCCAGACGTGGCCATGCTTTTGTGGAGATATGTTCTATGTGGTGATCCCACGAACAGTTTGAGTCGAGAATGACACCTAAGTGCTTGTGCTAAGAGTAGTTGTATCCGGGGTTCTTCCAGTCCTTGGGGTGGGGACGAACGGAAGTCAAGGATTTTGGTGCTGAATGAGGAGTTGGAGGACTACTGTGTTGATCTGGGAATACCCTAAATCGACCATTGGGACACTTTTTGGGGCAACGCGAGCATGTATGGGCGTGACGGGCTGCATCTTAGCAAGATGAGGAAATGGGTACTGGGGGATAAAATTCTACGGGTAGCGGAGCCTTTTTTTTGAGAGCAGCGGGGTGGGAGGCCAGAGGCAAGTATAGCAAGAGTGGACACAGGTGGGGTGAACAAGAGTGAGGAGGTCAGAATTAGTTTACCAAGGGTAGCGTCAGAAAACAATGGGACCAGTAGGCGGAAGCCAATGAATCTCGGTCCCCTGAAAGTGGGTTATAGCAACAACCAGGGTTTGCACCGGAAAGTAAGTGAACTTGTTACATTGATCGAGGCAGAGGACTTTGATGTCATGGGCTTAAGCGAGACGTGGTTAAGACACGACGAACGGGTAGACCAAGTGAGGGTGTGTGGTGTGTGGATATATATGTGTAGGGCGAATGGAAGGCCAGAAAAAGTGGGGAAGGGGTAGGCATGTACATTACTAATCTCTCCGATTAGCATATTAACCCTCTCCTTTGAGTCTCCCATTAACCACATGCCCTTTATTCTCCCATCCCACTTCTCCATTATGCTCCCAGCGAATCTTATTCTTTTAGACTGGTATTTTGGACTCTCTAGAAGAAAGTATTCCAGGATTTCCACCACGTCCAAATTACACATCTGGCACTCCTTTTCACTGTTTTTCCCAATTTTTCCCCCCGGGTCCAGGGACCGCGACCTCAACTTGAACAACAATGACCCCCAGAGGTGCCAGCAAGGTACTCTTCAAAACCAGACTTCTCTTTATCACGCAGGCCACCCAAAAACCTCTTTGATTTGACCCCCTCTCGCCAATTAAGGTTCGCATCCCCCATGACCCTTTCTCTGACAATTCTTTTACCCTGGTATGCCCCAACGTCTAGGTCCGAGATCTCCAATGAGTAGTTCTCTATTAGCTCCCTTACTTGGACCATCCACCCTATCTTGATATTTAAGTTGAAAATTCTCTGGAACATTACTTTATACCATCGGCTGTCGGGAAGATTTACCAAATAATTAAGATAACCGAGTTTCAATAAGTCTATCCTGTCCTTGATCCTCATCCACCCAATCTCACCCCTGATTGCTTCTAGAGCCGCGGCATTACTCGGCCTCGTTATCCATCAGCCTGCATCGTTCTGCAGGGTTTCCAAGCTCTTTACAGCCATCTGGTTTAGGGGTACCACTTCCGTACCATATGTTATACTTGGCAGACCCACCATTTCCCAAATGGTTTTCCCCACGAAAACCTTATTGAAACCGTTTCTTCCTATAAGTTTCGTTTGGTTAAGGATTCGCATCCCCTTCAGAATCAATTTATTTGTGTGGTTTCGGTAGATGCCTCTTCCTGTGAAGTTTATATTTACCCCCAGATACTCGTAATCACCTGTCCCTCCTGCACTAAGAAGTTTGCTGCTACCTTCCGGAATACAGAACTCCCCCACTCTCTAGTTTCGAGTGGGGTCCATTTTGCGGCCCACAGGTATAACATTGCTCTTTCATTAAGTTCGAGTCTCCATTTGCTCCCATATTTCCCAAGAATTCCCAGCATTTTCGGTAGCCCCTCTTCGCTTTCTGACACTTGCACCATATCGTCTGCAAAAAATAGCACAGGGATCTTCAAGTCCCATCTGCAACCCCCTCGTCGGTATGCAGGAGTTCATCTCCTAAACTTTTGATGTACAATGCAAAAAGAATTGGCGAAAGGATACACGGTAACACCCCTAGCGGTTTTAGGCCTATCTCCATAGGCACACGTTTTGTTGTTATGTTATCCAGGCTAAGTTCACTCTGTACATCTTTATATAATGCTTTCAGAATTCCAACAAACTAGCCTCCCAAGCCCAGAGCATCAAGTTTTCGCCGCATACCCTTCCTCCACACTCTATCGTATGCCTTTTTAACATCCAAAAAGGCCATAAACATCTTTTTCTTTTTTGCTTTCGCGGATTCTATCATTGGGATAGCGTGAAAAGATGGTCAGTGACTCTCCTTTCCTTCCTGAAGCCATTCTGGATCTCTCCCAAAAAACCCTTCTCCGCAATCACCTCCTCTAATCTCCCATACAGGACTTTACAGAAAACTTTTCCAATGTTGCTACTGACAGAGATCTCTCGATAATTATCCAGAACGTCTTTTCCCCCTTTTTGTGAAGAAATGTCACTTTGCTTTCTCTCAACTCATTTGGGACCTCGTGTTTTTCGATGGCTAAATTGAAAAGGGCAGTTAGGCTTTCGAAGAGTTCCTCTCCCCTTGTTTCGATAAACTCATTAGGAATTTCGTCAACCCTCCCGCTTTTCCATTCCTTAGTTTTGAGATCACATTTTGCACCTCCTCCGTTTTAATTTCGCTGCACACGAAGTTCGAGAGGTTTTCCTCGACCTGGTTCAGACACTAGGGTGGGTTCCCCATGCCCCACCGCTTGTTGTTTACCTTTTCCCAATGCTTGACTAGTTCTGATGCGACTTGATCTTGATCGTCTGTAACTCTGCCATCTACTTTAATACTCTGTGGGTTACTTCCTTTGTAACGTTTATTCACCCATTTCAAAAATACGTTCGAATTCGACCCCCTTAAATACGATTTTTTTTCAACTTTTGTGTTAAATTTCATATTCTTGGAAAGGAATTATTATTCTTTCATGCGTACTTTGTGTAGAGGATTCAAAATTTGCAAAATAGGATTTATTTTTTTGAACAGGATTTTCTTATTATTGAAGGTAATTAATATTTCATAATTGTCTGTTTTTTACTAAAAAATATAAAAATAAAGTTAGTAAAAAATGTTTTTGGCGGGTAAACTCACCCCCAAAAGCGGGTCAACTCGCCCAAACCAGGGACGACTTGACCCGGAAATATATGTGGGGGCGCCTTGACCCGGGGGTGACTTGATCCGGAGCCTTCCAGTTGACTCAACACAAGCTTCTTTTTTCAAGGTCTCGTTGAGTTAATTAGAATCGGCGTGTGGTGAATAAAAGTCACCGAACCCCATTCTATCCAAGAGAGAGAGAGAGAGAGAGAGAGAGAGAGAGAGAGAGAGAGAGAGAGAGAGAGAGAGAGAGAGGGAAGAAGTGAGATATATATATAGAGAGAGAAAAACAGCCGCATAAATATCTGCTTATATGTAACTGTGTTGTTCGGCAACACACCTTACTCCGGGGAGTGGAACCTGCTTGTCACTTTGTCACCAGAATCGCTCACACGCATTCGACGAGCAGAATTTGAAATAAAAAGACTGACCCAAAGTGCCACTGTTAAGATTTTGTGTCAAGGGCACTGTTTTGTTTCCATTTCAGCGCACACGTAAGATTTAACATTTACGATATTTTCCCCAGTTGGGATGGGCTGTTATTAGTTACACAGTGTTTTAGTAAACTAACATGGCATATATACGGCATTATTTATTTATTTATTTATTTATTTATTTATTTATTTATTTATTTATTTATTTATTTATTTGTTTATTTGGGTTTAACGACACTTTCGACAGCCAGGGTCACTTCGTGACGGACAGTTTTACGAGTAAGGGAAGCCAGTATACCTGGAAAGAACCACCGAGCGACGGCGAGCAACTGTCAAACTCCCCAACGTACTAACTCTGCAGAAGTGGGGTTAGAATCAGTGGAAGACAATTGCACCACCGACGTACGGTACGCCTTGGAATACAGCACTACCGTACCGCCACGTGGGCAATCGAGATTAAGTCAAGTGCAATTCTCAAAGATAAAACGCAATTACCCCTGGTAAGGATCGAAAAGTGGACCTTTCGGTTTGAAGTCAAATGCCGTAACCACTGAGCCACCACGTTCCCTACGGCATTAGTTAAATTGAAATTGGGACTTTAGGGGGGGGGGGGGATCACGATGTGCAATTAACTGACACTGTATATACCGTATCAGGTAACTAACAAGTTGTGCAAAGAATATACCTCACTGATAATTATTTCTGTGCACTGAACTTGCAAACGAGATGAGTGATAAATGATAGAAGTCATACTCATTTATCGCGAAACGCCAATAGTTTGTCGACAGTCTGAAGGATGGATGAAGAAAGGGGAGATCATGGTGTCAATTAGTAGTATATAGATATCACCTGACTGTATATAGGTTATACACGGCTTGCACGTGGCGTTTTAAAACTAGTGAAATTGTCAAACACTTGTAGGAGATAAGATATTATAAGTTACGGGATGTTTAGTTGGGGGAATACGGTGTCACATGTGGCCCAGAAAGAACAATATTAGGCAAGACTTTATGTACCACCGTATCCGCTGACTAAATGCCCCATAACGTTTTTATTATGCCACCCTTTTATTTCTCCGAAATTTAATCATCAGTTGTGTTGGTTAAAATTGGTTTTCATTAAATTTGCCCCTCGGCATTCATTTGTTAGCAGACGAATAGTGATACAATGCAAAGGAAGTAATCCAACATCTTATTGCTCGTGAAGAAAGCTATTGATTTATTACCTCCGACATTTTTTGGGCGCATTTACAATTTTGCCGTCTTTCCGACGCTTTTGAAATGAAAGGAATCTTTTCAAAGTGCCAGTTAACGGTAGAAACAAAATGGACGACAGTGATAATTAATATACCACCAGCGTCGGTATATGAATCAATACGAGATCACTGCTGGATCTAGCGCCGTGCCAAATAAATTCACAAACGCATACAATTACACATGTTCGATTTAGTAGTACGTATACTACTCAAAGTTTGCTAAGCACCACATATTTGACACATCATTGTGAAATTTTCTTGTGACACATTTGCGATATTTTTGGTGGATGTGATTGGGGAATGTATTGAGATGGTCTCCAGTGTTTGTATTAGCTCTCTTGACAGGCAGACTTTTCGTGGCAGTCATGGAAAGCATGTACCCTTTGATTTTCATGATGTTTTAGTGTACTGTCGACATATACATGAGATGTGTTGGGTATTCAGTCTTCATTTCAACACAAACCCTTGTGATTTAATGATTGAATATGGCGAATGCAAATGTAGGAAGACATTTGTCTGAAGCAGAAATGTAGTGGGCTGTAGGGATGGGGAACAAGGGGCTACCCATCGTCAGGTTGGTGAAGCCCTTGGTGTGCACCATACGGTGGTCACCAGAGCCTGGGCAAGATTTCAGCAGTATGGCAAACCAGTCAGACACAAGGGCAACATCTGCGGCTGAAGACCGGTTTTTGATCATTCAGGCCGGTTGGAACCGCTTTGACACAGCAACCCAGCTTCGCGGTGACCTTCAGAATGCATCCAGGGTAAATGTTTCGACGTAGACTATCCGGGCAATGTTGCACGAAGGTGGTCTCCGATCGAGAAGACCATGTATTCGCATTCAGCTGTCCCAGAACCACCACCAGGCACGATATGAATGGGCCATGGATAACGTTGGATGGACCAGAGAAGATTGGCGACCTGTCCTTTTTACAGATGAATCAAGGTATAGCCTAGATCACACAGATAGGCGTTCTAGAGTATGGGGAAGACCAGGAGAGCGATTCCATGCGGCCAACATTGCTGAGCATGACCGCTTTGGTGGAGGGTCAATCATGGTCTGGGGCGGCATCAGCTGGGATGGACGTACAGAGCTCTGTGTCCTTGACCGTGGTATTTTGACTGCACAGCGGTATATTGATGAGATCCTGGATGCCCACATCAGATTGTATGCAGGTGAAGTGGGTGATAGATTCATTCCGATGGACGAAAATGCCCGTCCTCATGTTGCCCATGCAGTCGGGGAGTACCAACAGACGGAGGGGATTGGGCGTATAGTCTGGCCAGCAAGATCCCCTGACCTCAATCCAATCGAGCATGTCTGGAATGAGTTGCAGCTTGCTTTCAATTACAGTCCGTCCAGTCCAACCAAGAAGTGTCAAGGAGCTTGGTGCCATACTGGTCCAAGAATGGAACAACGTCCCACAAAGGACCATCTGGAACCTGATTGGGAGCATGAGAAGGCGTTGTCAAGCTGTAATTAACAATAATGGGTCTCATACTCGATATTGACCCCATATCAGTTCGCTCCGTCAACTTTTTGGCAAATTTGAAAAATTTCCTCTTTTACCAATAATATCCATTTTTCATGGTTATCGTATTCAAAAGCTAAAAAATAATGTCAAACACAAACAAAATCTTAATTTCTGTGCTTATATCATTAAAGATATAATTAAATAAAAAATATATACACTTTTCATAACAATATTTCAACTAGAACATAAAACAGGTAGTTGGATATATTTGGTGCTTAGCAAACTTTTGAGTAGTATATTTCGTGATAAGGCTTTGGTTGTAGAGAAATCAGAACGATTCGTTTCGAATACACAACAGCGATGGAAATATCCATCCAGCATCACATAATACAAAATGCTGAAACCCATAGCTTAAGGCAATATGGTTATTGGCGTTAACGGCACTTTCAACAACCAGGATAACATCGTGTCGGACAATTTTACTGGTGGAAGTGCACCATCGTCGCGCAGTGGACCATAGTACACAGTGCCGTCGTGCCACACGTAGGCAATCTGGATTAAGTTTCTTACCAAGGACACGGCATAGATGGCGGGGATCAGGATCGAACCGTCGGCCTTTTGGTTTTTAAAATGGAATACTCTAACCAATGGGCCACCGAGTTCACCGTAGGTTAAGTAAACATAACTTGTTAAGATTTGGGCAATCTTTGAATCGGAGACATCCACTTCCATACAATTGTAAACCAAAATTTTAATCTAGGGCCAATCCTGTAAAACCTACCGGCAATTAAACTGCCATTTTTTTTAAAACATCAATGATTAATTTAGGAACGGGGAGCACGGGGACACAACGTAGATGGCGTGGGTCGGGGCTGAGCCGTCGAACCTTCAGTTTTTAAAGTCGAATGCGCTAAGCAATGAGCCACCGCTTACCCACAAGTTAAGTCAAACATAATTTTTAAAGATTTGGGTAATATCTGAATCGGAGACGCCCACTTCCATACAATTGCAAACAAAATGTTTAATGTTGGGCCAATCCTATAAAGCCTATCTGTAATTATTGCATGCTTTAAACACAAATGATTAAGTCAGGGACGGACGTAGGGATATGGGGCATCAAGTGCTTTGCTCAGAATGAGAGAGAGAGAGAGAGAGAGAGAGAGAGAGAGAGAGAGAGAGAGAGAGAGAGACAGACAGACAGACAGACAGACAGACAGACAGACAGACAGACAGACAGACAGACAGACAGACAGACAGACAGACAGACAGACAGACAGACAGACAGACAGACAGAGGGACAGAGAGACAGAGAGAGACAGAGACAGAGACAGAGAATTATCTTAACCTTAGAGGTGCTTCCTAACCGTAAGTTTGTGTTTTCTATTTCCACCCTCCCGGGTAATACTTATCCCAGCTTTCAATATTTATTATATCTTAAGAACGCAAATCTTCCATCCCGCCCCTGCCCCCCCCCCCCCCCCCCCCCCGCACAAATAAAAACCCCAAAACGTTTGGACTATTTTTCGAAGTTTCTCTGCATTTGACCATAATTTCAGTAGTATTTGAAGACTTGTCCCAACACCGATGAAATTAAAGGGAATCTCTTCAACCGTGATTGTATTTTAATGTATGGTTAATCGTCCTGGGAACTTTGAATTGTATTGTAATTGTATTGTATTGAATTTGCAGATACTTTAGGCAAGGACAGAACAGCTCCAATGATCGAAGTTCAGGTTTATGAAAAAAAACCTGTCATCTTTCTCAACGTGCATTTTAGAGTAACCTCCCTTACATTAAAAGTCACCATGGTCTTTTTTCATCCGAAAACGATGAATTGTTCTGAAGAAACAGAAGGATTAGGTATTTTCAAAATATATTCCTCTGATCACACGTTTTATATATTCCTCTGATCACACGTTTTATTTTAAATAAAATTTATGAAACAGTTTTCAACCAAATGTGGAAACGATATCATATTTTTCGAATGGAAACACTTAAGCATATGCATCAATAGTTCAATACGACGGATATTAAAAAATCTTTTTCCTCCATCACCACCCCCTTCCTTACAGTTCACTATTGTTTTACAGATATTCGAGTTGTCAGATATCTTTAATATGAATCGCGGCTCACCCTAACGTGCTTCTAAGTACAAAACTAGGTAGGAATCAGAGGCGACGGAAGCCGGATAAAAGTGGAGGGCACAAATTTTCTCGGCAACCACTGTTTCACTCAGAGGGAGAAAAGTTGCAATTGTATATCGGTAAATGTACCACTTGAGACATAAAGTCTCTCGTTTAGATTTGGAAAGATGGTTGAAGTAGAAGAAACGGACCGAAACGATCGAGCGTGGGATTTGTTGGCCAAATGTTCTTTGGATTTGCAAACAATATATTACAGGGATGCCTGTATACTACTGACAGGTTTGCATGCGCCCATTTTAACTCATTGAAAAAAGGGTGAAAAAAATAATCCAAATCATCTGGGTTGAATGAATATGAACCCAATTGGGTTCATATTCACTCAACCCAGTTGATTTGGGTTGATATTTAACCCAACCAATGTTAGAGTATAAGCACTGCTCCTTTTTCACCAAACGACCATCGTTATTGAAGCATATCTCAATTGCATAAAATGAACACTTGGCCACTTTTGTGTCCGAAGTGGAGTAGATGATGATTATGAAATTAAGAGGATAATAATAACTACTAAGAACTTGAAGCAAGAAGTACTGAAATGATGACATATTAATACATACAACTGGTTCATAACGCCTCCGCATCCTTTGTTCCGTACGTTGAGCGAATCTGCTGCCTTTCTCGATTTAATACTGCATGCTGTCAATTCGTTCAACGTTTTCACTGACAGAGATCGATGACGAATTCTACACTCAAGAATATCACAGGAGTGCTCAATGGGATTGAGACCGGTTTTCGTAATTACCACGGGAGCCCTCGATGGAATTGCGACTTCAACAATCAACAACTAACCATAACGTTGGTGCCTCCCGTTGTCGTCCATGAAAGGTTGTCTGTTTGTCGAAGGTTGGTAATCAAACCTCAAGGCTTTGGGTAATTTGCTGCTTCCTTTTACCTTTCCGATGAATATGTTCTGGCCGGCGTGCTGTTCACTAAAGACGTGCATCTGACAAATCTCATCAAGCTATTTTCATGTTATGGTAACGTCCTGGGATGATGAAGAAAAAAGGACAAGGACTACGAAATGAGTGTCGAAGGCAAGAACATGGGTCAACACAATAGGGGTGCAAATTTTCTCATTGGAGAGGATTCGGAAGAGCTCCACTACGAAAGGGTTATGCAAATGAGCATTAAAATATGGAGTTTTGTCGCCTTTGTGCATTTTCAGAGAGCAGAAACGATGATGTCAGATGAAAATATTTTTTTTGGAATTACATATTTTTGAAACATGTTTGAGAAGGAAGTTGATGTAGCCTTCACCAAACATGCTTGGAAATCCGTCAGTAAAATGAGAGTCAAGACCTGTGAATGGCAACATTAAAGCAATAGTGTCAAACGTTTACGGTTATTTTCTACATTCATGGTAGTTTTGTTCTTTTTTCGTTGTAGAACCTGTGTTCGTATCATGCTTGTTGTATCATCTTCATTCGTGGCTGCCAAACATCCTTGCTCCCCCAACCACTGTTCCAGCAGTACAAATTATCCAATTTTCTATTTTTCTGACGCAAACGCACATCCATCTCATCATTTATAGGCGGACGAGGCAGTTTCTCGACATTTAATCTTATTCATTTTGAATCTCAAACTACAAGCACAGATCCTTCATTCAACAACCATTTACTTATGGAAACGGCCACAGGCGGACAGTGGTATATACAAAAATCGCCATTCAAATTTTGTATTATTGTTTTGTATATTTTTGCCTCAAAACATAGTTTATGGCTTCTCAATGGAACATGCTCGTTTCAGTGAGGGGCCCTAAGGTATGTTTTTGAGGAAAATAATTAACATTTTTTTTTAAATCAAAGCAATTTGACTGCATACGTCATCCTCTATTCGTGTTAGGTAAACGTTAACCCTGTGCTCACTGATGTCAAAATGACAAAAGTATTCAGCATCAAATATTTCAAATATGTAGTTTTATTTATTTAGTTATTAAGGTTTAACGACACTTTAACAGCCAATGTCATATTGTGTCAGTGACAGTTTTACGAGTGGAGGAAGCCGGAGCACCCGGAGAGAACCACCGAGCAACGATGGGCATCTGCCAGCTCCCCAACGTCGTAATTCTGCATTGCAGCACAGGCAGGTTTAGATTGGTTGAAGATATGCGCACCACCGACGTGCAGTACGCCTTAGTGCACGGGATTATCGTGCCACCATGTGGACAATCGGGGTTAAGTGCCCTGCTCATGGACACAACGCGGGAGTCCGAATCGATCGCCCAGACAGTCACACATCCAAGGACTAAATGGGTTCGACGTTGCTTAACTTCGGGGATCTAACGAGAACCAGTTACTGCAACGCCACCGAATGTTTGATATTTAACCAAATATACCTTGTTTGACAGAGCTCAGTGAGCTCTGTCAAATAAGATATAATTGGTTAAATTCATAGTGAAACCACAGGAAAACAGGATGATTCCAAAAAATTCTGTTGCACTACCAATGTTCTAGGGGTTAAATCAAAGAGTATGTTATCCACATTTATTTCAGATTGTGTAACTCTTAACATCTTCATCAACAAATCAACAAATCTACAAGGTAAGGGTCAAAATGCAGAAAAATAGGAAAAACAGAGCGCGGATCCCGAATCAAAGACTTGAGGAGGGTATTCAACGCCAGACGTCGTGTGGCACGTTTTCATCAAGTGAGGTATGTGTTAGGGCTGCACGATATTCTTAACTGAATACCGGTTTCGGTATTCAAAAAATACCGCGGTATACCGGTATATCGAAAGACTGTTCAGATATCTGAACATACGTACCACAATCGGAACTTGAGCCATCACAGTTGAACGAACTAGCATGCCTTGATGACGCAGTTCAAATAACCCAGACGCAGACGATCTTAAAATTTATTATTTTAAATATTAGTTTATCGAATTTATCCAACCATTTCCACAAACTAATATTATGTGAACCCTCATTGGGACGAGCTCGTCGAGCTCGACAACTGTGTTATCACATGATATGATTTTGTTGATTTTTTTTAAAGATACTTTTCAGGTGCTGAAATTGTGTATTACGCGTGCGGATGCGGCTGATTCGTTGGGTAGAAGGATAATATTATTCATTCGGGACTACAGTTAAAACCCAAGAAATTTTGAAAATTAAATTGTCAGTAAATAAACATTGACGATAAACCGATATTTTGGTAATTACACCGGTATTCAATCGATAAAAGGATGTCACCTTACGTGATCATACCTAGAGGAAAGCTACTCTTCAAAACTTTATTTTCACAATGTAATTGCAATAGGGGATTTTGCTTTGAACAGAGTACGGGTGACACGTCTTTATCAAGTGAGGTGAGGCGTGTGTACTATGCAGGAGCAAGTGGGGTTGGATGATATATCAGAAAAGGATGCCAACCTACGTGATCTTACCCCAAGGGAAGCAGCCCGTATCTATTTCGTTTCTACAATGAATAGAGCACAGTATCGGCGAAAATAAATTGTAGGATTTCTCACTTCTTCCTCACTGATTGTTTGAGCTTCTGACAGGACATTCTTGGAACAGTCACCACAAAAGTTTTTCAGTACCCGTATCAAAGGAAACTTGTTACCGGGTTACGATGTAAGCTCTTTTATTTCCAAATGAAACAAAATACTGCATTTTGATTGGCTAAGAGGTATGGTGTAACTTACAATCCACAGTGGCTTTTTTACACCGTGTTTAACCACGGTGTAAAAACAAGAATATACAAGAGCAAGCTATATGACTAAAAAAGTACCCATTTTTAATTATTAATTCATACCTTCTGCTCGGTTATGTTAGAACAAAAATAAAAATAGAGGAAATTTAATATTTATGTGCAATAAAATATTACAGATATGGATGTCATTGGAACTGGCTCATTGAGCCAGTTCCAATGACATCTATATTTGTCTGGTTTTATTTAAGGGGGGGGGGGGTGGGTTGGGTACTTTTTGGGGGGTGCCTGGTCGATATATGCCACAGGGGACTCCCCCGAACCTCCACCAATGGGAGGGGCATACACACCCAAACCTCAAGCTTTCGGTATCCTCCTATTAGTGGGAGTTCAGGGGGGGGGGGGGGAGTTTGAAAATTGAATACGCTCAGAGTGAATCTAGGACCTTCTGGTGCTTTAATTTTGCCATATTGAGAGGGGGTGGTGTAATTTGGGGGGGGGGCACGCCCCAGCCACCAGCGAACCCCCCCCCCCCTCCCCCCGGCTACGCCACTGCTTTTCGTTTTCGGTAAGTGGGATTCTGCTGCAGTGTTGAATAAAGGAAAGATGACAGAGAAATTTGGTTGGATTTCGAAACAGTCGCGATCGGCTCGAAATTCTCCATCTGCTGTGTAATCGCGTACTCTACGTTACTTCAGAGAGTAGTAAAGGAGCTCTCTTCTCCCTATTCACCACAAGCAGTACTGAACTTCATAACTGGAATTTATTTGATAAACTTTGCCCTGCAAAATATACGTAATAGGGCCCATTAATCCTTATTCTGCTACGCCCACCTTTATCAGATTTGGGAATATATAATTATATATATGCCTGTATGTGAGAAGGCTTAATAAAATTTATAACACACTTATAACTCATTGTAATATCATCTGATTAATTGTTGGAAAAATCTCTCTCGGATCTTTCCAACAATTAATCAGATGGTTGAGTTAATCCGAGTAGGACAGAACGTGCAAAACATCATAATAAAATACACAACAATAGTCGTGATCGGCAGCGAAAGAATCAAAGATAAAATGTTGCATTAGTTTTTAAAAAATAATTCAGTCTTTTGGAAGTAGTGTTTGTAAACAAGACTGGAGAAATCCCGCTGTCCAACTGTACAAGACACAATCGCCCCGGTTGCGTAAAAGTACCTTCAAATCAGTTGAGTCGTCACACAATCTTTCTAAAATGTTTTTACCAGCTTCAGTGCCTGGTGGCTGTAGTGGAAACACGTGTTAAAACACACGCCATGTTAACAGAACACATATCCTCAACCAATGAGACGAGAGTTTGAATCGCTCTTAATCCAACTTAGTGCAAAAAATGGGTTGCGGCATCCTGTTGCCTGAAGTTTTTAAATGATCGATTTTCAACAGCAAAAATCCCCAAAGAACACAGTCTTTTCGTTGGAAGTTTTGCAGAGCACACACGAGCACCTTCAACAGAACAAAAAGTAACTAGTCGGAGGAGTACCTCAGCTTGTTAATAAAGACTAATAATAATAAAGGTGGCTTTGACTGGAAAGCTGGTGAACAACAAACTCTTGCAATAAATATATAAACATGAAACTTAACTTTTTAATTGTAATAAATATACGTGAACTATTTTGTACAAATAACATTTTATTTTACAAGTATTTCATACATTTTATAATGCATTTTATATAACAGTGGTGAAGGATTTCCCCCACAATAGCAGACACGGACAAACAAGAAAACCCTTCAGATTTTAGAAATAGAGGAGCAATCCACGTAGCAGGAGAACGGGGACGTTTGTCGTTTTAAGAGACGAATAAAAAGATCTACTTAGTTGTATACTAAGTACAGTACAGAATTAAACTGCATTATTTATGGGCACAATATGGACTTTCTGCCGAACAACTGGTTGACGTGTCAACCACAATAAAAATGAAATACAAGAAGGTGAAAGGCACAACGATGAATGACAGAGGCGGTGGAACCTGGGGGCACAGGGGACTTTTTTCCACAGATATGTTGCGCGTTTACACCATGATTTAAAATGAGGCTTGCTTTCGGGCTGGAAGATGATTGAAGTAGAAGAAATGGACAGAACAGTGACCACACCGCGGCATGCTCATCGAAACGAGAGACTATAGTATGTCACTGTACACTTACTGATATACGGTTGTAACTTTTCTTCACTTAACTGGGCCGAACTATGATAGCGTTGAAAAGTTGTGCTCTTCCACTTTTATCGAGATTCCGCTGCCTCTGATGAATGAGAAAGGTAACTTATGTTGTGATAAAATGTTTTGGATTGAATAGAAACAAGGTATTTGAAATACGCATGTGAATAAACATACCCGTTTTAATTTCCATATGTGCGCCATTTCAAAAATGAGCGGCATATCTGTCTTAAACGTTGGTAAAAGGAGTCGGTATTGGTATGATGTTTTTCTTTTTAATCGAAGCCCGTCAACTTAAATGTATGAAAGCTTTTATACACTATATGCGACGCGAGCACTCCAAGCGTTTGGATGAAATAACCAATAACAAGTAACAAATAATGATTCTACTTCTCATTTTGCAATATCGACACAATGTTTTGGCTCTGAGTTTTTATTTGTTGCAGAACAAAGCCAATAATCGCCTGAACTTAATCCACTGTCAGATACGGAAAATAGTATACAATCACTGAATATAATTTGGACGCAACAGTTCGTTCCGTCCAAATTATATTCAGTGATTTTATATTTCATTCTGAACATTTATTTCATTGTAGTTAATATTTGTGTTTGTTCAACAGCGAGGCTCACATTAGAGACATCACTCCATGTAGAAAGTAGAAACTGCAAAGTGGGATGACTATTTGATATTTCTTTTGCGATTGCATGTAATGTGTAATTGTATTGCGCTGGTAAAACTATACTGTTATGACAGTCGACGCGATATGACCACTACTGTCCAGTAAGGCGATAACCAGCCATATGATTCACTGATGTTGTTTTTTTGTTTTATGGTTTACAGTGTTTCAAGAACATTGACCATCGCGTGTTGGACGTTTGTTTAGGAGCGACTTATACTCGGTACTCAGACATATCAGTTCCGTTCATTCAACAGCGTGTTTACATCTTTACCTACAATTAGGGCACATGGGACTATGACAACTAGATACAACAGCTCTGGGTTGTTTCTGCAAATATGATTGTAAAACGTAGTCTTGTCAAGTAAAAAGTGTCATGCCCAGTAGATGTACAACAATAGTTCAGCTCAACGGTTTTAATCGGCCCACAACGATGTATTTTCAGGTACTGGATGAGGGTGATGGGGGAAGATGGCTGCCCATGTTTGCTCAAATCTAACACACAGTTGGCCGTTTGTTCTTATGAACATATACCATTTAGACAAGGTTCTTAAAGTCTCTAAAATTAGTCATGACGACCGGATTGCCACATATTTTACCTCGATATTGCCGATAGTTTGTAGAACAGGGGCCAATACTATAAAACCTTTTCAGTTGGATCTTCTAGAATTGTATTTTCTAGTTATGACTTTAAATGGGATGAAATGAACCATTAGTATTTTGAAAGATGTGGCAATTTGCCAGCTGGCAAATTACCATATCTTATAAAATGCTAACGATTCATTTCTGTCAGTTATATAAATAGGCAGAAAATACAATTCTAGAAAATACAACTGTAAAAGTTTTATAGTATTGGCTCCTGGTCTGACTTAAGTATGAGTAACTTGCCAACTACCTATTTCTGAACAACTGAGTTGTCGTCAAGCACTTTTAATAATGCTGCAACCTTGGACATCTGGGCTTTGCATGTAGCTATCGTGCGCATCGTGACATATAATAGAAACACTATCTTGTCATTAATATAAAAGTCTAGGAGGTGAAATTTACTATTTTTTTCCTGGGAAGAAGAAAAACTTGCAATTACTGTAAAAACACATTCGCAAAACAATGAGTCTTAGTGGACTGGTGTCGGTAGATGAAATACTGATAGATATTTTAATGACGGTTTGTGTGTGACCTAGTTGCATCTAATTAGCTTGCCAAAAAGCCATGTTTTTCTTTTGTTACTTTTAATAAACAAAAACAACAGACAGCTCCGAGAGCAGTCTGTTATTTTCTTTTCTTTTTTTAAAATAACAAAAGAAAACTTGACTTCATTTCCTACTGATGTCATGGGGATTTTCTCAACCATTTTTAAATCTCAACTGGACCTTCCTCGCTCGTCAAATAATTTCAAGCGAGATAACTTTATCGTAAGTCGATTTTCATGACGATATAAGAGATTATGTGCTCTACCGTCGGGTCAATGGCCAACTGTTCCATTTAAAATAGAATTTCCGATTGGGCCTATTACGACCTGGTAATAGTACTCTGCCCGTTAGGATGGGGTGGGATTGACAACCTTCCACAAAATTTACGCTCTTGGGATTTAGATTAGTGATCTACTCACATTTCATATATCATTTCCTTTACTTATAGAACAGTGTTAAGCAACCCTGTCACTTGTACGCATTTTGGTCACGAACAGGTCCACATTCTTGTATGCCAACACGCGCCACATTTGGGACACGAAACTTCTCATCACGACAAAGTTAAGCATATTTTGCTCCACCTGACACGCATTAGTTACGAACTAGATCCGCATCTGCCACAAACTCGCGACACATCTATGTCACGCAATGGCACACCATGGCAATCATCATTACGCCACAGTTGCGCCAAGATTACGCACTATTTGCGCATAAGTTGCGAGGTTGTCACGCCAGGGCTCGCGTGGTTACTCATTGACATGCCATAGTTGAGCATGCGTGAAGTCATCGGGGAGGAATATGGGGTGCGACTGTCCACGCATTGGGACGCTAAAGCGGTCATGTGTGCACATACTATGCGTAACCTATGCGTGCCATTGTGTGCCACTGCGTTCCACTGGTGTTTACGTTGCCACGGAGGCACGCATTACCAAGCAGTGACGCTCGGTGGCCCACAAAAGTTGCGCATGAGTTGCGCATGGGTTGCGCATTAGGCACGTCACGGCACGAAAATGATGTCGTCACACTTCAAAATTTGTTTTTGAAACTTTCAAAATTTCGGCCACGGCCTGGTACGCACTCACGCACTGGCACGAAGCCCCAAGCACACTTCCACGACAGGTTCCCTCATTGGCACGCCCCAATGCGTGCCTCTTCGTGCAACCTCTGTCGTGCAAGTGTCAGGGTGGCTTTATGTGAAGCACTGTTAGAAAAGATTTCAACCCTTTACCCAACGCAAACGATATCAAAATTTATGATTTTAAATAATATTTTTGAAAAAGTTTCAAAATATTTTAACAAAACCATTCCATGTGACCCCTCATTGTAACGAGCTCCAATGAGGTATCACATGATATAGTTTTGTTGTAATTTTTGGAAAATGAATATTTTTTCAACTGCTAAATTTGCATATTACGCGGGCGGATGCTGCCGATTCGTTAGGTAAAGGGTTAAAGGCCCGTTCCAAGGGTGTGTCACAGAACAGCAGATTAGGAATAATTTAGAAAAGACGGACTGGGTGGATATGATGTCGAGACATTTCTCGATTGGTCGCCCTTCTGGTTTGCTCATGTGTCGCCCAGGGTCACACTTCAGCCACGTGGAAGCAGTATGGTTCATTCTATTTAGGCATTATGCTAGTAAACGTGCACGTGGACATTATTGCCCCTTGCGTGCGTACTCGCATTGGCATGGCTTTATACAGGATTTAATATAGAATCTCCAAAGCCTTATAATATGACTAAAACTACACCTGAATATGGTTAGTACAACACCAGTTTGGACTTTGTCCACAGGCAATAACTACATGAAGCATGAAGTGAGCCATAACATGACCATGTCACACACATTAGCACTTCATGTTAATCATTTACACCAAGTTTCAAATTAATTACTTTAGAAATGTAAAAGAAATTTACTCCATGAGATTTACAAACACTATATCATTCCTAGAATTTAAGGGTAAGAATTCTGTGAAAATTAAATCGCTACAAACAATATCACAAACATCCACATATAATGCTGATCATGAATATCGAGTTTGAGCGTAAAATCTTAAAAAATATCGGAGCAGGACGCTCCAAAAGACATTCCCATATTACTTCTGCGTACTATTTTTAAGTTTATAATGTTAAAAATCTTTTTAAAAATATCGTAGTAACGTATTTCGGCAACACTCATTTTATTATTCTACTGCTGATGTGCGTAAACACTCAAATGGTCATGGCTTGTTATTCAATCTTAAAAGTAATTTTAAAGAACGTATTTTGAGAATCTGCGATTATCCTAGACGATGTCTGCTGCCGATTAGTGATTATCCCAATATCGTTTCACACCAGACAACTGAGACCTATTCTGCGACCTGCAGGGGCCATTACTATAGAACGTTTACAATTGTATTTTTTAGCATTGTATTTTCTAGTTATGACTTTAAATTGGTTGAAATGAATCATTAGCATTTTCAAAGATGTGGCAATTTGCCAATTGGCAAATTACCATATCTTTTAAAATGCTAATGATTGGTTTCAGTCACTTATATTAACAGGTATAAAATACAGTTCTAGAAAATTCAGTTATAAAGGTTTTATAGTATTGGCCCAGTTGGGCGGTTTTAGATAATTAATGGACTACCAGCACCGTGTCGGTACCGATAGTCTACCGATGCCGTAAAATCGCCTAGATCACTTCTTAGGTCACCACTTTTTACAGGGTGTTCTGGGATATGACCCCAGAGTCCCCGCTCAAAGTTCAGTCCCATCCACTTGCCTCAACCACACTCCAATTCAGATTCGCTCCGCTGCCCCCGATAAATGGATATAGGCTTCTCGGACTGGATTGTAAGGGGTTATTATTGTGATATTTCACGTTACCTTCAGTTATCTTGTGTTTCCTTGTCAACAGTGTTGGTAAGATAGCCCATAAACCAATTTCATCTGCTTCCTTCATAATTTCTGCACATTAGTGCATGTACACCCACCTAGGAGCCACAAATAATAATTGGGATGCAGGTATTTTGCGTCTGTTGAGACTGAAATTCTTATGTCTCCTTTGGATTGAACAATGGCCGGCGGAACATCCCTGACAAATATCGTCATGAAAATCGTTATGAAAGTTATATCCCTTGAAATTATTAGACGAACGAGGAAGTCACTTAAGAAGCAAGTAATTGTTGAGAAAACACCAACGGCATCAGTAGAAAATATTGCCAAGTTTCCGTTTATTACTTTTAATAAACGAAACAACTGGAACTATCTGCTGTTTTCGTTTATTAAAAGTAACAAAAGGTGTGCAGACTGAAAATATTGACTGGTATCAGTCGAATTCATTAACTGGGGTTTAAGAGGACTAGAAGGCGAAGCATGCAAAAATATTGTGAATGGCGTTGGGAGGATATGGCAGTTGCATATAGGGCTAGTGCTTTACAGTTCAGACCTTTTTATAGCTGGGTCGCGAAAAGCAGCTACATATATACTCAAGCCTGACAATAAGCAATCTGACATTTGCAGAATGAGGTTCCCAGAGGGTGAATTTGAATATGCTATGATGCTATTCCATACAGTGGGCCAATTTATCCCCTGGGTACCTCTTTTTGTTTAGTTTTGATACTCTGATTCAGATTGAGGTTTAAAGAGGGTACATTTAGTGATGCTACCCTGCTGTGCAGGGTGGCATCACTAAATTCACCCTCCGAGGTCCTCATTCTGTAGATGACAATCTGTTTATTTTCTGGCTTGTATATACTGCATTGGAAAGCTAATCCATGCGTTTCCTTGGGCAGGAAACTTAACTGCTTATGAGCTAGATTACTTTTGGTGTCTGAATTTGTTATTCAAAATTTGTTTAATTACAAATTATTGGAGAGTGCCCATATGCACTCTCCAATAATTTATAAAAAATCAAATTTATATAAACGAAATATTATTTGCATTTGAATGAATATGAAATGTGAGCAAGGAAAATGATGGCTTTTGCTCTGGTATCCTCATTTTTTTAAAGCTGTGATAGTGGCCCAACTGGGAGCATGGTCGTGTAGTGTCCTCAGGCTTGCCGCATGTCGATCACACACACACACACACACACCTTCAACCGATACTAATGCTTATGTGGGGCTAGAAAGTTGGAAGGCACGACAGTTACTTCTAGCTGCTCTGTGGCCTTCCCGGCTGCTCAGACTCCTCCCATCCGTAAAACTGTACGGTACGACATGACCTTGACTGATGAATGTGTTGTTAAATCCCCAATAAATAAATCCATGCGTCGACAAATGTACTTGATCGAAATATGTATTTTTCGGAAACCTGAGGTGTACAATTAAGACGATTGTTTTTGTTCATTTTGTCTATTTTAGCGAGTTTGTAAGTACAATATAGACAATTCAGTTCTTTGTTACAAATATATTACAAAAAAACTTTACAATATTGTATTCTCGGTGGCGTTAAACTACAAAAAATATAAATCTACTTTCATCAGTGTTTACCTAGTATGGCAACAGTCAACTGTTCAGAGCTGATCAAATTCAATGCACGCAAGACATACATAGAAGATCGTAATAGGATTTTCAGGCTTCACACAAAGAAATTAACACTTTACCCAAGCCGAATAAAAGACGAAACTACATGTATGTGGACACTTACAAAAACACCTTGAAGAACTAAAAGTGTTCACTATTGTCTTAAAAACATTGGAATGAGCTCAATGAACACGTTGCACTAAGGGGCCATAAATTATGTTTTTGAGAAAAAAAAGAAGAAAAAATAAAATTTTATTGAAGATTTTTGTGAATAGCATGGATGGTGTTGGGCGTTGCGTTGAGTCGTTACATTAAAGGGTTTTAACAAAGTTCCAGACCTCGCTGAGAATCTGAGCAAAATAAAGAATATTGTGTCTACGAACGTAAAAGCAACAGCGCAAAACATACACAGAAAGACACGCGCGTGTGAATGGTTTAATCGATATGGCACGAGTACCAGCGCGGAAGGATAAAACGAGAGGCCACAACGCGCGTGTCGTTCTATGTTTTTAACTCGCGATTTTGTGGTGGTGGTGGTGGTGGGGGGGGGGGGGGGGGTTCTCGTGGGCAGATTTATAAATAGGTCAAACATGTGGTGTACCAATGTTTGTACAATCGTAATACATGCATATTTGAGGAAGTTCTATTCGATTTGTTATCATTATACAGGTAATAAAGATTGGTTCGAACTATCTCTTCTAAAATTTAGAAGTAATTCTGTACACTAAGATGCTTTTATTATGCGCTAAACGATAGATTTTCGAAGAAATTGCGGAAAGATAGAAATCGTATCCCCCGCTGTGAAGATATAGGCATTTTCAATTTCACGGTATCAATCAAAATGGCGGCTTTCAAAGCATCACTTCAAGGTGAATACGAATCAAATTATCACCGGAAATGATTAATTTGTTTTAAAAACGTATAATGAAAAGTAAATCTGGTGTTTTTGAGTGGATATCGATCATTTCCAGCAATAATTCAACACATATTCACCTTGAATTGATGCATGAAACCCGCTAGTCCAAACATGGCCTGAAAGTTTGTAATATAAGTTTTTGGTTTGGTACGTCCTTTCAAAGGACGTACCAAACCAAAAACTTATATTACGGACTTTCAGGCCGTGTTTGGACCAGAAACCCGCCAGCTGAATCAGATTGCAAGTATCTTTCAAATCACCTCCGCGTTTCAATGATTCAATGCGCTGTTTACTTTCATGCATCAGTTCGAGGTTGAAATGAGTGGAATTATCAGATTCTTATAAAAAGCGTATAATAAAAAGAAAATCTAGTGTTTTTGAGTGGATACCGAAAATTATCTCACTTGTGACCGAGACAAATGGCTATTTTCGCTCGCACAAGCGCTCGTGAAAAATAAACATTTGCCTCGGTCACTCATAAGATAATTTTCGGTATCCACTCAAAAAACACCAGATATATCCTCTATTTAATTAGTTTATTGTCTTTGCAATAGCTTATTGGAATGCAATCGCTTTATTTAGACTGCACGATTTTCATGATTGTAGGTCAAACGGAAATTCCAAGTAGGCTGGGTTATGTTAAGTTTTGACATTGCTGATGGTGTGATCGTTCAAAAATAGCCCGTCAACGATTCCTATGGCAACAACGCACTATTCTATAATCCAATAACCCTTTACCTAACGTGAAAAGCAGACGACACTTGCAAAAAAAATTCTTGAATAACTAATTTTTTTCATTTTTTGTCTCAAAAACATAGGTTATGACCCCTCGTTGGAACGAGCTCGACGACCTCGTTCCAACGAGGGGTCATAACCTATGTTTATGAGACAAAAAATGAAAATATTTTGAAAATTAATTGGCGATTTTTGAGAATAGCGCTGGCCGGTTTTGGCCGTTACGTTGGGTAAAGGGATAAGGCAACTACTTGGAAACAAAATGGATGACGAATACACTACGTTAAACAATGCATGACAATGGCGTCACCACATGGCTGCACAATGGGCTACCCTGGCGACCATTATGTCAGTGGCCAACTGCCATCATACCTCGCAACTAGCCTCGTCGACATAAATTAATTTTTTTTCCCTGATTGTTCTGAATGTTGATTATTGCAATTTTATTTTTATTTTACCGTTTATTTTAAAGCGTTTAAATTGACGAAACCCTTTTTTGCTTGAAGACTATCAGTCTTACACATGATTTTATAACTTTTAGGAAGTTTTATTTTCGCTATGATTTAGCCAATGTTGCTGATATGGCGTCAATCCCAAATAAATAAATCATACATACCGATATGACGTCATTCACACGCCAGTGCCTTCACGAAAAACTCATCGTTCGAAAAATTCATTTATCATTGATCACGCTTTGGGTACAGTTGATATATAGATATTTGTAGACGTGATCAAAATTCATACCTTTATTGAACAGAAGATATGTGTGGATATCGGCCCTTGAGTAGCACAAGGTGCCAACTGCAAAGCTAAAGCATTGCAGATAGTGTCTTGTTACACTCAAATGGCTAATTATGATCATACTTAATACTTATACTGAACAGATCTTAGGGTTGTGGAGCAGAAGATATGTGTAGATATCGCCTCTTAGTAGAACAAGGCGCCATATGCAATGCTAAAGCATAGCAGATGTCGCCTTGTTACACCCAAGTAACGAATAACCGAGCAAATATTTAGGTTGTGGAGCAGAAGATAAATGTAGCTGTCGTCTCTTTGGTGAAACAAGGCGCCTTGTTGCTCTCACATGATGAATTATGATCATAATAAATACTTTTACTGAGCAGATATTTGGGATGTGGAATGGACGTTTAATCAGTCGACACTTTTAAGTATTATGCCCCTGTCTGCCGTGAGGGTCTGTTTGAAATTAGTCCCGGTTAGTTACGATGTTGGGGAGCTGGAAGCTGTTCGTCGTTGCTCGGTGGTTCTCTTCGAGTACTCCGGCTTCCCCCACCCGTAAAACCGTCACCGACACTATAAGACCTTGGCTTTTAAAGTGTCGTTAAACCATAATAAATAAAAATATAAATAAGTGACAGGTTGAGAGGAATGTTTACATGAGTGATACAAGATAACACGCACACAGAAGTACTACCTCCATTTAAATCTTTTTGTTGAACATTTACGCATAGTTTAAAGAGCCCTTTTTATCAGTATACAAGATGTTTGGACTGGGGATTACTCTTTTAAAATCACACAAAATAATTTTTTAAAAATACAATAATAAATCAAAAAAGAAAAAAGAAAAAAAAATGGCCAAAAACCCCAAACATGTTAAAACAGGTACTGATGGTTAGATGAGTAGAAAGATGCTCTACTTTATACTTCATTTGTTAACCCTTTACCCATCGAATCGGCCGCATCCGCCCGCGTAATATGCAAATTAAGCAGTTGAAAAAATAGTATTTTTCAAAAAGATTTCAACAAAACCATATCATGTGACCCCTCGTTGGAACGAGCTCGTCGAGCTCGTTCCAACGAGGTGTCACATGATATGGTTTTGCTGAAAGTTGTTGAAAAAAATTAAAAAATGATATTTAAAATAATAAATTTTGATATCGTCTGCGTTGGGTAAAGGGTTAACGCATAGCATTAGTTACATAGTTTGTCATTGATCTATTACAGAAGTAATCAGTTAATGCCACATTTGGTCATAAACGAACTGTGTAAGGAATACATCTTGCCAACTACTTTCATATGCACTCAAAATCGCGAGAGTCACTGAAATAGATATGTTATACAATATGGTAGTGACCTTCGATCTTGCACAATAATGAATTTACTGACACCACATATACTATATTAGATTGCTAACAAACTGTCTAACTAATAAAATTGTCGGCTTATATTTATTTTTACCAGTCACGGCTCACGTCATACAACCCAGGAATGTATCACAGTAAAAAAACCCTTGAACTTCCCTGAAAAACTCTATTGCGTCTAACAAAAAGAGGTATCGTTCTTGGGCTAAGTACTGCCGGATAGTACAGTACATAGAGAGTGAATTGTTACTAAATCACTCGTGGGGTGGTGTCTCCACTCCGACAAAAAATTCTTGTCTGGGGAAAAAGCATTAGAACAAGCAAAGTTTCAGCCAAGGGACCTTCGGGTTGAACCCGGGAGTCCCTTGGTTAAAACTGCTCTTATCCGTTTCTTGCGTTACCACAGAAATCAACTGTTATTGTCTGGATGGAAACGTCACTCGACGAGTGTTTTGTGGTAATTCACTCTCCACATACTGTATTTTTGGTTATCATAAACATTACGACTCCATTTGATAGGGCATTTTCAAATATTTACTAGGAAAGAACACCACGGGGTACCCCTCTACTAATCCACCCCAACAGAGGCGGGTTAGTAGAGGGATTCCTCTTGTGTTTTGCCCCCCAAAATTTGGCATTAAAACCAACATGACAATCAACATCGGCCGGTACATTACATATCACCCAAAGTGACAACAAAGCCGCTGACAACTCTGTCGGTGTAATCAAGTTATGGCACTTAGTTACGTAGAAGTAAGGCCTTTCTATTGGTATTATCGTAGTTTTGACAACACGATTCAATAGCACCGCAATGTAAACCAGCGCACGTTCTGAAACTAAGAATTCTGCATACCAAACGGAAGTAATTAATATTGATCCCCACAGCCCAGAAAAGATTTAGGAACCAAGTGACGATAACCTGTTTATCAATATCAAAACTATAAGAAATAGGATGGTTGCTTAATTAATTTCTCACTTAAAAATGAAGTGGGGCGGGGGAACAAAATATTTTCTACTTCCAATGGCTTCCATTTCACCACCTGTTGGATTAAGATTGTGTATTCCCCACAGGTGAAGGCCCCCAAGGACGTTCCGGGGAAAATAATTTCTGATAGCAAGTGCAGCACTCTCGGCATTTTCTGAAGTCTAGAGTATCCAGAAAGTATAAGAGTACATGGACAAGTTTATGGAAATTTCAGGCGCGACTGACGAGCAGCCCCACACGACTACACCGCTGTATACATAGACAATAGTTCACTTCTCGGATTCGAGTACGATTTTTATCTTTGGGTGGGGCGCACGGCGCATTATTTCACGAGGCGTCAGCTTCGTGAAATAATCCGCACGGCCCACGAGAGGATAAAATGGTACTCGAATCCGAGCAGTGAACTTTTGTATTTATTTTATTTTCTACTTATTTGTTTTCCCAAAGCATCCCTTTGAAGGATTCAACTCAACGATTTGTAAACAATAATAATAATAAAAAATAGCCCGACATCGATGAGAGTAGAACACGATACTCGGGATGGAATGCCATTTTCGGCGAGTGGGAGTGGGAGTGGGAATACGATTCGTTTCGGGGAAGAAAGACGAATGAAAATAAAATAAAATGTTCTTTCTAACCCACAGGCTCGAAGTGAAACGACAGCTGTTCAAGAAGGAAATCTCCACCCACCCGATAAACAAAACTCCTGAACGGATTACGACAATCGAAATTCGGAAAGAGAGTAGTTCAGAATTCAGATAATGCCATGTTACGCTGAATTTTCATAACATCGAATGGTTCGATTTCTGGAATACTCTCCATTCGAATTCCCCTTATCGCAGTCCGAACTGTATTAGTAGAATGTCTCGCACGTTTCACCTCACAGTTGCCGGATCCCGGCCCGGCCCCCGAAGTGACGTAATGTCACGTGACAAAGTGGCACCATGTTTGTTGTCATGGTAACCCATCTTGTAAAGTCATCCCCGTAGTGATACGTGGTGTCAGTGCGCATGCGCGGCGCGTGTTGTTAGGGTGATACGTGTTTCCGCCGTCCATTTTGTATACTGGAAGCCGCCATTTTTGTTTCTATGGTAGCACGTGGTTGCTATGTTACCCAAAGGCCTACAACAAGACAGGGATATGTTCGGAGGGTGTGTTCGATTGAACAGCAGTAATTTCCCGTTTCGTAGAATTACCACAAACAACCCGACAAGTTGTACAATTTCGAATTCTTTCAGAAATCTCTGGTTCTATCTGTCTATGTAATAATTTTACCCGACCATGTTCCTTTGACCTGGAGTATACTACAGTAGAGTAGAAGAGACTATCATCTGGAACAGCTTTGCTTATTATTACTATATTTAGCTTTTCTAGTCTGTTCTTGTTAGTTCTGACCCCATTCCGAGTACTCTTGATGTTACATTTATCTAGATCACCCAATCAGTTCACTTTACTGGCGCTAACTAACCAATCAGATTGCTTGTTTTGCCATAATCTGTGCGCAGAGTTACCTCCCTGGTGTATATCAAAAACCTATATCATTCCCAAAGCCAATAAGCTATCGAGCAGTTACTGATAAGCCATTGCTTGAACGACTCGAACCCCATCGAGCAAATAAGCTATCGAACAATTGCTCGTTCGAGTGACTTGCACATACGACTCTTAGCCTCATTTCAGAAAAAGGGGTGCTTAAGACCTGGTATTGTATTATTTGAGGATACTTTCTGGAGAATCCCTTTTTTTTGTCATATGTGCTTATGTGAAAAGGCACAGTGTGACACCTTGTGCACTAGCATAAAGGCACATGCTGGATGTGCCGATATGTGCTTATGTGAAAAGGCACAATGTGACACCTTGTGCCCTAGCACATAGCCACATACCGGTATTTGAGGATACCTATAACCTAGTATTGTATTATTTGAGGATACCTATCGGAAATAACCTTATGGAGAAAACCTTTTTTTGTCATATGTGCTTATGTGAAACGGCACAATGTGACACTTTGTGCACTAGCATAAAAGCACATGCTGGATGTGCCGATATGTGCTTATGTGAAAAGGCACAATGTGACACACATAGGCACATACGGGTATATGAGGATACCCGTGACCTGGTATTGTATTATTTGAGAATACCTATCCAGGATACCTTCTGGAGAATCCTTTTTTGGTCGTATGTGCTTATGTCAAAAGGCACAATGTGACACGTTGTGCACTAGCACATAAGCATATGCTGTATCTGCTGATATGTGCTTATGTGAAAATGTACAATGTGACACATTGTGCACTAGCACATAGGTACATACGACCAAGAAAGGATTCCATAGCCACAGGTGTTTTCTAAAAAGGGATTCTTAAAAAGGAATTCCGTAAAATGGGATTCCTATCCGACTCTGTAAAATGAGATTCTGTGTTTTAACATCAACACTCGAGAGTATGGAAATGGGAAATTACTCTTGTTCAATCGAACACACCCTCCGAACATACCCTTGTCTTGTTGTAGGCTATTGGGTAACATAGCAACCACGTACTACCTTAGAAACCAAGATGGCGGCCTCCAGTATACAAAATGGACGACGGAAAAACGTATCACCCCATCAACACGCACCGCGCATGCGCTGTGACACCGCGTATCACTATAGGGATAACGTCACAAGATGGCAGCTCACGCGGTTTACCATGACAACACAACATGGCGCCACTTGGTCATGTGGTATGACGTCACTTCCGGGGTTCGGGTCGGGGTCCGGCAACTGTGAGGTGAAACGTGCGAGACATACTACTTGTATTTATTTAAGTTAAGGTGAATTGTTCGTCAAGTTGGGGATTTATTCATCAGATAAGTGGCGAACTTGAATTATTATCGTTTCTCTTTGAGCCTATGGGTTAGAAAACCCCTCAAAACATTTTAAGCACTGAAACGCACTCCACTGGATATCTCTTAACTGAATAACATTGTAAATTGAATATAAGTTCCAACACAAAACCACTTCCATACCGTCAATACAAATTCGACGTGTTAATTACATTTTTGTTATAGAGTAAACTCCCGTTAATTGAAAAAAATCTTGTAATATGCCGAGAAATAAGCCTGAGAATCAGAAAAAATACCCTTGTTTATAGAACTATTTGAACTCAGTACACACAATGCAGGCATTTATTCTGTTATATCTTGTTTAACAGAGCTATAGAGCTCTGTCAAACACGAATTAACAGATAAATCGTAGGTTTATCTTTATAAAACGGAAAAGATATAATATCCATGTTAACTGAATACGCCCGGTAATTGAATACGTTTCACTGGCAAGAGGGCTATTCGATTACCAGGGTTCCATTGTACTAACTTTTTCAACCAATAAAATTAATTTTTCAGTCATCCAATTCTCGTTTATTTCATTCGACTTTCATTTACTTCTCCGAACTGCGTTTACAGCTATGTTAATCAAGATGAAACCAACAGCATATTCTCGAGGGGTAGGGGGTACGCGCCCCCACGCCACGTTTCTAGAAAGATATGAACTTTACATAAATTCATGTCTGAAACCCATCTAATTGGTTCATGTACACTCATACTGATATATCTTGGATCATTTTGTTATAGTTATTCCTTCACTTTCTGGTTACTTGAGCCCCCCCCCCCCCCCCCCCAAAGAAAATACTTTTTGTGCCCCAATTGGCTGATTGCTTAATCTTGATCGCATCAGGAGGTTAAAGCCAAGTTTATTCAATCGTTTATACCCTTTTGCCCATTTTAGAGGACTTCCACATCAGGCATTGGTTACCGGATCCTATTTTACCAGCAAACAGAGCTTGTTTACAACAGTAAACAAACACTGCTTCTCTTCTCGGGGTTCCCACGGGAAGCATAGAACGTATTTTCCTCGGGAGAAGACCCCGGACCTTCATGCATGGGAGATACACAATCGTAACACAGTACAAGGTGAAATGAAGTATGGGAACAGATATTTGGTACCCGACTTCATTTAGTCTGGCAACGCTCTTGGATGAAACCAATATCGCTTCTCTTGAGCCTTCGAAAACTTCAGCGCACTTCATCCACGATTAGTTTAAAGTATCATATTGGGCGCCGACAGAAACTTGAGGGCACTTAACAAAATGATGATTTGAAAAAATAAAATCACAGCATATGATCAACTGTCAATGTCCTGGGAGTATAATTGTTTTTAACATTATTAGCAAGATTTTCCGGCTTATCAGTTTCACTCTTCTTTTTCCGCCTCCTGAATGTCCACATTTCAACCGCTAATGTAACGGCTGCCATGAAAATTCCCACAGCTATTAAATAAAATGCACTTTGTATGTCTATCATTTTGATAGCCCTGCTTTCAGCTATCAGACTTCCAGGGCAAAAACTGCTCTTCGGCCAGTGATTGCGTTTCCAAATGTCGAGAAGCCCACTTTCAGAAATGGTCATTATGCTGAAAAAAAGTTAAAATAGATTAGGTATATTAAATTTAATTTTGGACTTTAATTTCTTCTGACACAGAAGAAAAACAGAAGTGTATGATGGATGTATACGATTGGCCTCATCGGGTTGAAGATTCTACTCGAAATTGGTTTGTACATTTGGAAAGGAGCTTATGACACGCGGATATAAAAAGTTATCTCTGCCACAGGCTCGGTGTTTAAAAACCGACATCCAGGTTATTTACTTATTTATTGGTGATTAAGGTCACATATTTATGCACAATGGCTAATCATGACCGTGACAATTTTACGGGTGGAGGAAGCAGGAGTACCTGGAGAGAACCACCGACCAACGGCGAGCAACTGTCAGCTCCCCAACATACCAACTCCACACAAGCAGGGTTAGCATTGGTTGAAGACAAGTGCACCATCGACGTGCAATACGCCTTAGTACATAATTCCACCGTGCCCCCACGAGGGCAATGGAGATGAAGTGTCTTCCCCAAGGACAGAACGCGGTTGCCGCAGGTGGGATTCGAACCGAGGACCTCTCAGCTTGCAGCCTGCACCTCTACCAACTGAGCCACCGCACTCCTCCCGACATCCAGGTATTAAATCTTCATATACCATACATGTTGACGTAGACAACGTTTTTGTCCCGTCTGAAACACACTAGAAACATAGAGGAAACAAATTTGAGGACGCGTTTCTCACGATCCGCAATCAGTTGGATCAAACTCGTGAATAATTGTTTTATCTTTACAAACGCAGAAGACAACAGAAAGAGTTATATCCCCTGGGTTGTTGTTAGAAATGAGTAAGCAGATTTTGTTGACATATTTGCTCTTATTTTATTTTTCTCAAGTTGTTTGATATAATTATTCGACTATTTAATTTATAACAGAGAAAAATGATCGAATTGTCAGAAATCTGATGATATTATTTTGTGACTATTTTCAGATTTTTTGGTTCGATTTTTATCTCGAGGCGAGCGAAAGCGAAACGCTTTTATTAAAACCATATACTCCCGATGTTTCGCGCGCCCTTATACCCTGGACGTTGCACGGTTTCATATACCTTGGATGTTGGGTGCGCCCTTTGCCATAGCTATTTGTCTAAGGCAGTCTGACCGATCAAAAGACAGGATTTATCAGGATGTAGGGAGAATTCTCGTTATCTCACTTGATTGTATCATTTAGTAAATCTGTAACACTGTTTTAGAAGATCAACATTTTCAGTAGCTCTCAGTCCAGAGTTGATTCATAAATGTTTTAACGTGAAACATACTTTAACTATGTTCTTCCACCAGGATGCTGAAATTGAGCGGAATGAACATTTATTTGTCGCTGAACAGGAACATTACAGATACATATAATAATTGATATATTCTTAATATGGTTAGATATAAAATTGAGAGCTCCGTGGAAGGTAAATAGAACACGCTTCGAAGAACACAACTTCTAAGAAAAAGATAAATGGAAAATATGCTTTGGGCACTTTATTTTCTATAGCAACAAAATATCGCACCAAACAACGTCACCCAGGAACGAAAGCCCTTAAAACAGCCAGTGTGGCAGGAGACCGTCAAAGTCCACAAAGGGAATCAA
Source organism: Pictodentalium vernedei (assembly GCA_031216915.1). Classification (NCBI taxonomy): domain Eukaryota; kingdom Metazoa; phylum Mollusca; class Scaphopoda; order Dentaliida; family Dentaliidae; genus Pictodentalium; species Pictodentalium vernedei. Next base: position 289,719,410 of record CM062292.1, read on the forward strand.
ACGGAAAGTTGCAGAATTGTGGTAGGATTAACGACCGCCAGAAAGAGGGATAAAACAAATAATTATTTGCTTGGTATTTCTAATTTCTGCGCGATTCGCACGACGTCTTCTAATGGAATACATCGCATCTTGAGTGCAAAAAGGCGTAATCTGCAATGCTAAAGCATTGCAAATGGGGCCTTGTTGTAGCCAATGAATGGCATGCAATTTTCTCGAATACACACAGAGAGAGCGAGCGAGCGAGCGAGCGAGATGGAGAGAGAGAGAGGGAGAGAGAGAGAGAGACAGAGAGAGAGAGAGAGAGAGAATTATTATTGAAGAAATAAGAAGGCGCGAACGGTTTTATTCAGATGGTCCGATTCGGAAAAAGATTCGACTCGCGAATCAGTTGCCGATTCGATTGGAGAATCGATTCGAACTCAAATTTCCAATTCGTAGGGCCTTATTAAATCCCTTCTGATCAAAAGTGTTTCAAAATACTCGATTCATATGTAATATGAATGTAAACAGCTAATCGTCATTTGATCAACCACTCGTTATCCATGCATCTTTTAGGTGTTCCATTCCCCCGTGTTTTCTTACAACTATTTCCTTTTTTCGTGTTTTCTTACAACTATTTCCCTCATTTCGTGTTTTCTTACAACTATTTCCCTCATTTCATTAAATCCTATTTCATTGCGACTGGATTGGATTCATGCAACAAGGCAAGGGCAAAGCAGTCTAATGTGTAATGACATAAGTCATTGTAGGGATTTCCAGCTGAAACTTTATTTTTGTTTTCGAGATACTTTTGGTTTTCTTGACATTTTTTGAAAATAATATTTTTTCAACTGCTGAATTTGTATATTACGCGGGCGGATGCGGACGATTCGTTGGGTAAAGGGTTAATTAAATAAAGTAAAGTTATAAATCAATTTTTTTCTGAACGAGTGGTTTGGCAGTTTGAATGAGTACTTTCTGTTATGCACTTGTCCGACTGGCGGCTTGAAAAGTTCTTGCGTAGGATATGGATTTTCAACTTTATTATTTTCTCTATATGCCGACACTTCGGAGGTAGAGTATAAAAGATAGGTAACAATAATATACATAATTCTAGGAACACCGAATGTTAACCATTAACAATGGCGGAGACGAAGTAAAAAAGTAAAAAAGGGAACGTAAAAGGGACATGGGTGAGACTCATACAGATAACGAGAAAGACAAGGGAAAGGTGAATTCGTTCAATGCTGCTAGCAAACACGCTGTAAAGCAACGTGTTCTGTGAGTAAATGCGTGATCAGAAACTTGTAAAGTAACTCTAGTTTAGACTCTATACAGAAGCTATGAGCAAAGTCAGTGGAAGGAATGAGAAGCCAGATCGTGAAATCGTGGACACGGGCCATTGACGATAAAATAATAACTGCATTCTGCAGCCAGACGGCTGCAGGCTGCAGTTGTTATTTTATTCTCCCTGCATATTGATATTGGACAGATCCATCTCACTGTAAGTGTACACGAAGCGATACCATTCCAGGAAACGAGTGTTCAAAGGGTTAATCCTTTCAACCCGTTATGTATTCATTTTTAGCGTAAAAAAAACGTCGGTCGTCAACGAGCAGGCAACAAAATGATCATCAAATGGGAAAGGTGATTCAGTAACAATGAAGTTCTACTGCCCATCAGGGCCGTGGAGTTAAATTATTACTAAACTTCCTTACAGATACAACAAGGACTCATCGAATTCGCCGTTTGTAGCAGTGGTTATAAACTATCCAAAACCGCAACGCTGTTGGCTATTCAGGGACGTATTTTCGGCTTTTAAATTGAATAAAATTATTGAAACAATAAGCATAAACTTATTCTTTATAGGACCTATGAATCCTAACATTGTTTGTGACCGACATAACAGGAAATGCCGTCGTAAATTCCAGCGCCGAGTAACCTAATGGCGGCATATGGTTTCCGTCACAAACTCCAACCACAAATAACTTTTTGAATTGTTACACATACTTTATGACCAACAAAAACGTTTATTCAACCCTGCATAAAATATATTTTAAAATAAATAGTTTGCTGTGTTACCCAACATAGGTTTGAAAATAAGTTCATATAAGGAATGATCGTTTGTTTCTGTCTCTTTCTTGAGTTATGAATTCCCCAAAAACAAAGGTCAAACTGTGTAAATGGGTGTAGCCCATTTACACTATGTTCGGCCTTTGTTTTTGGGGATCATATCTCAAGAAATAGACAGAAAGAAAGATCATTCCTTGTAATTAAACTTGAGGGGCAATAAATTTAAACACTCTCTACTTTGCGGAGATAAAATAAAACCAGGTCGCATCATACTTCCTAGTGATAACTGAATAATAAGTTTTCAAAAATTCTGTTTGAAATAACGATACATTTCACCGAAACATGTTCTTGTGCCATTAAAATTGTTATTGACCAATGAATTGCGTAAGTTAAAAGGAACGTCATAGGCCACACCCACACAAAACTTCAATCTCCTTTTCCACTTGATGGGAGGATGCTGTCATTCAAAGCAACACTGAATTAAATTTAATTCTGATTTTGACTATTCCCTGAGAAACTGAAAACACAGTTTGTAAATGTGGAGTTCGATGTAAACCCAGATGGCATGAAGTTGGTTGAACTTTGTCTCAGAAAATTCGCCATTTAAAATTTATTACATTTTTTTTAATTTTTAACCTCGTTCCAATGAAAGGTAATAAGCCATGTTTTGGAGGCAGACAAAATAAATAATTAGGCATCCGAGAATTTTTTGTGCAAGTGTCGTCTGCTATTTAGGTTATGTGAACGGTTATGGGAGTTGTCACAGGAACGGGGCACGTTTTGCCCATTTAGCAGAATTATTAACAAACTATGTGTTGGGTACAGGCAATATGCTTAATTTATTCATGATCTCCACGTCTTCTAATCGATGAGTACTTAGCTGGGCAAGCATCGACGCCAATATATCTATAAGACTCTATTGATAGATATACAGAGACGATTATCAAAAGTATAAGATTGAAGACTGAAACGCACAGTAGCAGAAGTTTTATATGGCGGCAGAGGAAGAGGGATGCAGCAACGGGCTACAGAGGAGGAATTGTGGGTGGGCTCTCCTCCCACTTTTTCTGACAAATGTCAGTCTTATTAACCACTCATGCCAAAATCACTGACACTGGTTTAAGAACTCTCGCCCTGTTATTTCTTGTGTCATTTTTTTATAGTTATGCCTTCAGTTTCTGGGTTCTTTTGCCTTACAAAAGGTACACCGTGTCCTCTAGTTGGTATGAAGTCTTCCCATCGGGGACCCTTTTTTGGCTATGCGGGATACACACTCTCCACAGATCACGAGGTAAGATGAAGTGGGGGAGGGGAAATATTTTTCTGTTGCCATTGGCAGCAAAAAAAATATTTTACCCACTCGCACTTCATTAAGCATGGCTATGCCATTCGAGGGAGGCGAAAAGAAGATGACAGCTCCAACCCATCATGAATTGATTTTCTGAGCCTACCACAACCAACACGACGTCATAGAAATCAAAATACAGTTCGTGATATGAAAATTTACTGTTGCACCGACTAATACTAGAGAAACTGAATTGCATATTGGAAAGAAAAAAAGCACCGAAGGGTTTCGCATTTACCAAAAGTATATACATCGAAAACGAGTGTTATCTCAAAACAGCGATCGTTGGGTTAACGTATTGAAGCGAGTTGAAATATCTGACATTCTGGTGACGTCATTTTAAAATTTATTCATTTCGATGACGTCATGTGGATTGAGGAGGAAGAAAATCATGCTTGATTGGTGTGGGGTGGTATAAGTAGATGTGTCAACCGAAGCGAAGCGATACACCATGTTTGTTTACAAAAAGTAGACGATGATAAAATAGTCCGGCGATTATTAAATATTCAAATGAGGATGGTACCGTGGGGTGGGTAAGAGGGGTTAAAAATTTGTAGCGAAATGAACATTGAACTCTCTCCACTCATAAACATTCACCCCAAACTTCATATAAAAAAGAATCAATTGCCCTTTGGTTTTGCGGTCTGTGTTTTTATTTCTGTTTTCTTCGACAAACGTTTCTCTGCTAATATTTCCGCAACGTGGCGCCATGTTGTTTGTTTACGGAAGAACGTGCGATGATTAAATAATCCGAGCGCTCATTAAATATGCTAATAAGTCGGCCACGCAAATAAATATCTATCTCACATGGCCTTCTCACATGATACACGCATATCTTGCATAGGAAGTGGAGGAGAAAGATCTGTCTCACTTAGGTATTTCAGAAGAACACGTGCTAGGTAGGTGGTGAGAGAAACGTTAATACCAACCTTTCTGTGAATATATCCAGATATGGAGATTCATTTTGGAGACCAATTGCATAATGCATTGGGTATATTTTCTCTTCCATAATGAGATATTCACAGTTTTCTGCAGCCGTAATTTCAAATGTGGTCAGATCATTGATGTAGACGTAATCTTCCTCCCTAACTCTCGCCACGTGTGAATCACTATTTCCACTTAGCGAGCCAGGGGTACTTTCCATTCGCTTCCAAATGGCTTCAAAAATAGGATCTGAAGAATTCTACAACAAAAATGGTTGGTGTATTACAAACCTTCGAAACTTTCGGAAATAAAGTAAATTTAATACGCGAAAAGGAGGTATTAATAAGAGGTAGAATACTAAAGTATTGGGTGGATAAAACAGACGCTCATCATAGACAGACGACAGTGGCTATGGGAAGGCCAATAGCAATGGTCTGAAAGCTACGAAGGTCAGAGGATGGTCTAGAAACTAGAACTAGAAAGGAGCCAGAACTATCCTCAGACATTTATTTATTTATTTATTTATTTATTTATTTATTTATTTATTTATTTATTTATTTATTTATTTGTTTTTATTTATTATTTATTATTGATGGTGTTTATGGTCACATATTTCTTCACAGTGGCTAATCGTGATCGCACCATGGATAAAAAATCAAGGCCAGCCAATAGTTTATACCTATGTTGCTCATTTTAGAGTACTTCTACAACAGCAAATCGTGACTGCAAAATGGATATAAATACAGAATATACGTATAGTGTTTTCAAGTAAAAAAATTATTCTACTCGTAGGATTAAGAATGAAACCGGCGAGCATCTGGCGAGTCGGTTTCATTCTTAATTCTACGAGTAGAATAAATTTTTTACTTGAAAACACTATACGTTTATTTTGTTTATCCCATAAATCTTCTACGGGACAGTCGCGGCAAAATCGTGCTATAATTCGCTACAAAGCACAGCGAGAAGTGAGGAGCACATTGGTCCAATTCGATCGACCAGCAAAATTGGCAAAAATAAACAAGGCGCAGTAATACATGTCTGTGTAAAAATAATTACCCTACAAAGTTAAGCTAACCTTGCAAAAATACTTTATTATATGAGCAGTGGGTGGTGCTTCCTACTGGCATTGTGTAATACTTTCAAAAAGATTTAAAGAAATCAACAATCGAACTATTAATTATGCTAAACAAATGTGGTAGAGGTCAAAGGTCAACAAGTCCGTCGCTACTAACTGGGGGAATAAATCCTTTTAGTGTTAAACCCATGGGAACAATTTATCACCCTACTAGGTGAATAAAGCAGAATTTATCCAAGGCTTTTATTGTTCAAACAGCCATTTATGGGATAAAATCAAAATTGTTTAAGCCCATGTTGCTCATATTAGAGGGCTTGAACTGCAAGCATTGGCGGCCGGTTTCTATTTTACTAGTAAAACGAGGTTTGTTTACCACACTAAACATGCAGTGCTTCACTTTCTGGGGTCCCGGGGAAGATATGATTTGATAAGTATCTTCTAAAAGCTATCATCTAATTTTGCTTTACCATATCGTAGGTGTCCTTATACACCCGTATGTGCAAATGTAGGCCATGAGCTACCAGAGTACCTCTCCTTCCCATTTTTGAAAGCCCAATGTTTTCAGACCACTTTCCAATTTTTTACCACTTGGTGACTGGTTTGTAAATGACAACGTGTAATTTACCTTGCTATAAAAATGTCCCCTCAAATTCTAGAATTTGAAAGTTAAAAGTAATAACTCAATTTTTCTTCCAAAACAGCAGAACTGTTTTCATTTTATGCATTAAATTATTGGCAACTTGATTATATTATTTTTTCCACTCTTTTGTACACATTTTGTAGATTGTTTTGCTTCAAACGACAAGAATATCTTTTCATTTATTACTTTTTTCTAAATACAAACGTTCGCCAAAACACGTCTTGATGAAACAATTGAAGCATAACCAATAAAATGAATGATATTTGATCTCAGTTACTTGATTAATTTTCCACGTGTGGACCTATGGAAAACAGAACATACACAGAACGTCACACGCGTGTGAATGGTTAATCGATATGGCACGAGTGCCAGCGCGGAAGGATAAAACGAGAGGCCACAGGCTCGCACTCTGCGCTGGCACTCGTGCCGCATCGATTAACCCATCACACGCGTGTGTCGTTCTGTGTTTATTACATGCCTTCACGTCTATAAAAAACAATTATTAAAATGACATTCTGCAATTCATCTGACAACTATCAACAAAAAGAACCCATTTTATCGCCAACCAAATTGAAGAGGGAAACCCCGTGTTACTATTTTGTCCCCTGTGTGCCAATGTGTTCTATGTGACTACTGGCACATAGAACACATTGGAACTCAGGGGACGATTTTCAGCTATCGCTAGCGATTCAAATTTTAATTGCGTTGCACGATTTGAAGCAAATTCCAGTGAAATTTCGCTTCTATTTAAAAATAGTCCGTCAACGATTTCCGTTCCACACGTATATGCGGAATGAATTTTCATTTTCCGCATGGTTTAGTGTTTCTGTACATGGGGATTACATGGGACGGGAGTGTAATAAAATGAATGATATTGGATCTCAGTTGCTTGTGTAATTTTCCCCGCATGGACCCATGGAACAATGCACATAAACAAGTTTTGTTTTTATGACAAACCTGAATCCGACCACGAGCGTCTGAAGTTGAAACTCTCAAAAGCGGGCAGCACAGTATACACGATTGGCTTTATTAGACTTCGTGTTTATGTTGCGGTCGTGATACAGGCATAGTAGCTGAAAGTAACCTTAACACCAATACGTATATAACTTGTGTAGTATACATTTTACTTTTGCGATATCATTATATTTGGTGCAAAACTGCACACTGTCTTTGTCATCGAACATTTTGTACTAAGCCATGCCGTTGAATGCAGAAAAACATTAGACGAAATCAGATTCAGTAAAACCCTCTTTACTGAATGTCCACCCTTGCCAGTGATTTTTTTTCTATAATAGCAGTATTCAATAATCCGGAATTTGTTCTTTTTCTGTATTTTGGTGATAAACTTAGCATTTCTTCAATTATATTAGTTTCAGAGATCACTATCAAACGAAATATAATAGATTAACTCTTTGAGCCTTAGTAGTATCTTCCATGTCAGTTCCATAGCAGCAGTTGGAAGAGTCCATATTTACTATTTGGAGTTAGACCAATTAATATTGATTGATCTACATCACACATTTACCTTGCAGTCATCCCCCTTAATGACATTAAGACGTAGCTTAGGAGTAATTTTTCGATAAATTACAAGGTTTTTGTGATTCGGGCGTTAGCTTATCACCCAGACAGAAATTAATAGGTCAAATTTGTAATAAACTTGTGATAAATGGTTTGGTGTTTGTAAGTTATATGATCTTAACAAGGTTATTTAATTAGAAGATACCAAATTAATAAGAAATGCAGATAATTGTTTGAGAGTTTCACAAATGTTTCTCTCATTTATGTTACCGTATGTTAGTATGAAAAATAATTTACATAAGTGTTTTCAAAACACTAAATACATAAGCTCACCCAATACAATAACACAAGCAAATAACTAGGGTGTATGTGCAAATAATTATGGCATGGGTGATGTTAAAATACAATTACTTGGGTAATTTACGTAACCAATGTCTATTATTTTCGCCAGATGAATAGAAGTTAAATTGTTATTGCCATAATACAACTAAGGTAATATCCACTATTCACACAGGGACATGGCGACAACTGGGTTCAAGTTCACTCAACCCAGTTGATTTGGGTTGATTTTTAACATAATTGATTTTAGATTGTACAGTGATGGCGGAAGTTCGATAAGAGTGGCACAAATTTTCAAGGCTACCATGGTTCGGCCAAGTGGGAGAAAACGTTACAATCGTATATCGCTAAATATACCGTGACACACTATAGTGTCTCGTTTAGATGAGCATGTCTTATTGTTGTCACTGTCCTGTCCATTTCTTCCACTTCAATCAGCCTTCGGGTTGGAAGATGGTCGAAATAGAAGAACCAGACCGAAGAGGACCGAAGATGGGATTCCTTTGTCAAATGTTGTTCGGATTTTCAAATAATACATTACGGGAATGCCTGTATATTGGAACAATTGCATGCGCCCATTTTAACTCATTGTGTAACCACGCAACGTGTCTGTGGAAAAAGGTGGAGGGGCACGTGTCCCCTGAGCCCCCTCCCCCAGGTTCCGCAACCTCTGAGAGAGTAAGGAAGCCAATTTTAAAGTAACTGCGACCATGACCACTGTCACATTGACTCCACTCCTTTTATAAAGCGCAACTTGCATATCAGGTTCGGGTAAGATCGGCCAAACTGAATAATAACTAAAGGGGGTATCAGTACCACGTGGCTCACCAACAGGTGGCCAATGAAAAGGGGTGGCTGGAGTAAAAAAAAGTTCAAAACCTGCACACAAAAGTCCAAATTAAAGTAAATAAGCAGTTAAAGGGTTAAATAATATAATAATAGCCCCTAAGAAGCATGCTAACATAAAATAGGAACAATGGCAATATGCTACAAGGTAAGTCGCCACTTTGAAGAAAAGAAAGACAAACCTCAAAACCTGCACAGAAAAGTAAAAAAAAAGTATCACTTTTGTTTCAATGGGTTAAAATTGAGAAAAAATACCCTGATAATGTCACAGTAACCACCATGGCAATATGCCAGTAAGGTGAAACTCTACCTGAAAAATATCCACTTGGAAGAAAAGAAAGAAAAACCTCAAAACCTGCACAAGAAAGTAAAAAAAAGTATCACATTTGTTTCAAGGGATTAAAATTGAGAAAAATACCCTGTAACAGTAACCCCAATGGCAATATGCCAGTAAGGTGAAACTCTACTTGAAAAATATCCACTTGGAAGAAAAGAAAGACAAACCTCAAAACCTGCACATAAAAGTCTAAAAAGCATCACATTTGCTTCAAAGGGTTAAAATTGAGAAAAATACCCTGAAATGTTAAGGTAACCACCATGGCAATATGCCAGTAGGGTAAAACTCCACTTGAAGATAAAATTTCAAAACCTGTACACAAAAGTAAAAAACCTGCACAGAAAAGTCAAAAACCTGCACACAAAAGTCCAAAATTAAAGTAAATAAGTAGGGAAAGGGTTAAATAATATAATACTGGCCCTAAGAAGCATTCTAACATAAAACTGGAACCATGGCAATATACTGCAAGGTAATTTACTCCTTGCAAGAAAAGAAAGACAAATATCAAAACCAGCACACAAAAGTCAAAAACCTGTACACAAAAGTCCAAAATTCAAGTAACTAAGCATGGAAAGGGTTGAATAAAATATAACTATCCCTGAAAAGCATGCTGACATAAAAAAAAATTCAAAAAAAAAAAATCAAAACCTGCACACAAAAGTTCAAAATGTATGAATCCGGACGCCAACGCCGACATAGACGCCGACGCCGTCGCCGACATGAGGGCTATGACGAAGGCTCACACAACTATCGTTGGTGAACCAAAAATACAGCGCCAGCAGATACATGGGTGGATAGGCGACCAGATGAATGGATGGACAGCGACAGCACTATACCCCACCCTCCGGATATTATTGTGTGTGAAGCGAAGTTTCAAATGACCTCCTAGATGATGAGACGAGCTCGTTCCAATGAGAGGTCATGAGCTATGTTTTTGAGAAAAAATTGAACACATAATAAATTTGAATGGATGTTTTTGTATATAGGCCTTGTCGGTTTTGTTTGTTACGTTGGGTAAAGGGTTCATGCTGTAAATCATCAACGGTATGGCAGTTATTCAGGTATCTGTTTGGATAAGTAATTAATCGGTTAACCAGGGTTAATCCATGTGATTAATCGATCAAGAAAACCCCTTAGCCGATTCAGCTCTAATCTTATGACCTTTCACTGGATCCAATGACTACATTTTTGAGGCAATAAAGAAAAAGTTTTGTTATTTAAGAATATTTTCTTCCAGTGTCGTCTGCTATCCGTCTTAGGTAATGGGTTATACAGTACAGTTTGTGAAAATGACTCTTTACCCAACGAATCCTCCGTATCCGCCCGCACTATTTGCAAGCAAAAATGAACGCGGAACTCAAAAAGGTAACCGAATGGGCTAACACATGGCTTGTCTCGTTTATAGCAAAAAAGACGAAAGCAATCCTATTCACACTTAACAAAAATATCTCGTCATTAAATATTTTGTTTCATGGCGAAACAATTGATTTTTGTAACTCTCACAAACATTTGTGTCTAACCTTGCAGTCAAACTTGTCTTGGGCAGATCACATTGATAACATTTGTAAAAAAAAGCCTATTCGAGATTGTCCCAACTGAGAAAATGGAAGTATACTTTTAACAGAAAAATTCTCGAAAAATATATCATGCATTCATATTACCGATTTTGGAATACGGTAGTTCTGCTTCCCAGTATCAACTGAAACGTGTTGAAGATATTCACCGCGTCGCAGCACGATTAGAGAGAGGGTTGACAAGATCTGTGCCACGGAATCGACTTCTGTTGGAAGTTGGTTGAAGTAGTCTGGAAAACCGGTGCTTTGTTCAGAAAATGTGTGACATTTACATAATTGTCACTGGGAATGCTCCGATCTTTTACCACAACACTTCGCTAGGGAAAGCGGGTTGGGACATGCTATTTACTGTTTGCTAGTTCCTTTTTGCGATTTACTCTTTGCGATTTGCTTTTTGCTATTTGCTTTTTGCTGTTTGCTTTTTGCTATTTTCTATTTGCTTTTTGCTATTTGCTATTTGCTTTTTGCTCTTTGCTATTTGCGAGTTACAATCATAATGCTTTCACAAATATGAATATCAATGGAACTGGCTCATTGAACCATTTCCATTAACTGGTACAGTCACTGCAGTATTAAATGGGGAGGCGTGTTAGTAACTGTTCCTTGGCGGATCACTGAAGTTAAACAACGTCGAGCCCGGTTAGTCCTGAGAGGAGTGACCAATACAACCTGCGCGGGTAATAGGCCTGGGGCGGGCTTACCCCGGGATAGTTTAGGCCGCTGCCATCGCAAATAACCAAACCGAAAACCTCTACTATAAATCAGTTCCAAAATCAGGGCTTGCATTTTAGCGAGGCTGGGGCTGATCAAACCCGTATTCGGCAGTGTAGTTGCCTTAACGGGGCTGAAAAATCATCCCTGTGTATTTTCAGATCTGCATGTTAATTTTGCTGCACATTCAATAACCAGGGTCGCATATTATTTGATATGGTATTAGAACATATGCCCCTCCCTCCACCCCCGGTTCATTTTGTCTTTTTACCAAAATCAGTAGCCTAAATTTGTCTAGGAAGTGCTTTCACATCAGTGTTGGCTGTCTCCACAGGCAGCCAACACTGATGTGAACACACTTCTTATGCATCTCAAAAGGGAGTAATCAGTAAAGCACCATTCGAAGTGGTTAGTTATTACTGCCAACATTATATAACATTTGGCAGTAAAATCTGAAAGGCGGCCCTTAATTGAAAAAGAGACCATGTAAAGCCTTTTCCTAGGCTTTATCCACATTCTAGAATGCAAGCTCTGCACAATCTTCGATTGGGGTTAGGGCTTTGCAAGCGGTCTTTTATGGTTTTGATGGTTAGCGTTCGCTAAGTAACCCTAACCTACAAACTTCTCCAAAGCCCTAACCCTTACCTGAGATTATCGGGAGAGTTACCATTACGGCGTTGTTACTTATTTCCGCGCATTGGATTGAACGGCCATTACCCAACATTACCATTTTATTTATATAACTAGGGGGCCGACAAAAACACACCTTCTCCACACATTGTATTTAATTCCGAGTGACACAACGATTCCGTGTATCTTATAGTCTTTGTGAAATAAACCTTCAATAATGTTGTCAAAATTCATTTTATAAATAAAATAATTAACTTCTGTTGATAAAGTACACTTTCTGTTACCCCACAGTTACAAAACGGATTGGTTGTCCAATGAAATGTCCCTATACAGAATTATACGAAAAAAAGCAAATAGCAAATCTCAAAAAGCAAATCTCAAAAAGCAAATAGCAAAGAGCAAATCGCAAAAAGCAAATAGCAAAAAACAAATCGCAAAAAGCAAATAGCAAAAAAGCAAATAGCAAAAAGCAAATAGCAAAAAGATTATTGTTTTCTTTGAATTAGCATGTCCTATATACAATGAATAATTTGATTGGCTGTTCAATGTAGCCGAAGAAAGAACCAGTGCGATTGGTCCAATACAACTAGCAAACAGCAAATAGCATGTCCCAGCCTGCTTTCCGTACGTCGCCGAGATATTCCAATATAATTTACGAAACGCGTCTAATTTTGTTCCCTATTTCTGTCGAACTGAAGTTCGGAACACCCTACCGGAGAGTGTTCGAAACAGTCGGTCGATGAGGGAATTCAAGAAGTTCATCTCACCACACTTGTATAAGCCTCCAACATATTTCTCAATCGGTATAAGGAAATACATCATTCACGCAAAATTGCGAACTGGATGAAGTGACCTTAATGGCGACAAATTACTACAACTGAATCTCTGATTCTCCATTTTGCTTTTCGTAACGATGGTGTTGAGAATGCAGAACATTATCTTGTGTCCTTTAAATTCTAATATTCGCAGTATCCCCATAGATGATTTGTCGAAACTCAAGCCTAAATGGAATTCATTGGATTTAATTTTATATAGAAGCCCGTCATTACCCGAAAGTATCAGTGTATCAGTTTTTTTATCTGTTCAAAAATTTAAAAATTTATTCATGGCGCGCATAGATTTGATGTACAGTTGCAGAATTAGCTGCGTCTTTCAGCAAATCTGAGTGTCCCAGGGTTGTTGAAAAGATCTGACTTCCATCGTGGGTGTCCTCTCACAGCGGGACCTGAAAAATCAATCTGTGTGAGGATAACACGGCAGATGTTAGGTCAGTACGGATGTGGAAAGAGCACGCAAGGATTAACTGGTGTCAACATGTTGTGTGAAGTGAAGTTTCTTTAGTGGCAGTAAACTAAGTAAAGAACTGAATATAATGGGTGGGGGGGGGGGGGGGGGAGGTCATCATCACTGGAACTTCTTCTGCTGTATATTTTTTTTGTTTATTTTATTTTTTTTTTTTTTTGCTTTTTTGTTTGTTCGTTTTTTTTATTCTGTTTTTATCTGATTTTCCTCTCTCTCTCTCTCTCTCTCTCTCTCTCTCTCTCTCTCCCTCTCTCTCTCTCTCTCTCTGTTGAGTTAACTTCTTTTTGTGTATAATGTTTACATATTGTGATATTCTTTTATTCATTTAGCACGTTCTGCCTTTTGTAATCTATTAGTCTTTGTACAGGAGTGGAGGGTTTTCTAAGTGGTAGCACTTGTCCTCCAATCCTGATTTGCATTGTTGAATGGAAATAAAAATATGTTTAATCTAACTATTTACAAACTAAGCAGTTGAAGAAACAAATGCCGAAGATTGCAACAAAACCATATCACGTGACCCCTCACTGGATCGAGCTGTTTGGAGATGATATTGTTTGTTGGAATTCTTTGAAAATTTTGAAAAAAGAAATTATTAAAATAACATATCGTCCCCTGAGTTGTGATGTGTTCTATGTGCCTACTGGCACATAGAACACATTGGAACTCAAGGAACGATACATTGACATCGGGTGCCCTAGGTGAAAGATTAACACTACCAAATAGACACAGAGGGAACAAACAAATTCTCTCTGGAATTTCAACTGAGCCGATGATATGCTATTATGTGACAAAATTGCCAAAGGGACAGGAGTGTAGATACATGTTGAGGGACAGGCGACGCTCCCACCGATATGTTTAACGGGAAAATGACAAAAAAATGGATACGTCTGTCAGTTGAAACTATAATTAACTGATTTAGTGCTTGAAGCCACTATCAGGGCTTTCAAAAGAATGAGGTAGCAGAGCAAAAGCCTGTTTTCCTTGTTTTTGTTTCATATTCAGTCAAACGCAAATGTTTTGTTTGCCCAAATTTGTTCTATTACAAATTATTGGAGAGTGCCTGTGGACACTTTCCAATTATTTGTAATAAAACAAATTTTGATAATAAATTTACATCGATGACACCACCAAAATAATCTTGGCCTCAACCGGTTGATAAGATTGCGTCTTCAAGACATACATTCAAATATTTTTCAACCACTTTAGTCTAGGATACACCCTTATGTAATACATGGGTCAAGGACATGAAATAATTTATTACAGAAAATAACGATGCAATGTGCCGCCGCGTGCCGTGAAAGGGACACTGCGATAACTGTACATTAAGTGTTTATGTAGGGACTTTTATGGACTCGCTCCACCTCAAGAAAACGCTACATACTTTACAGGCAAATGGCCCAAAGATTATTGTCCAATAGTAAGCTCATCGACAACATTAAATCAACAGAAACAAGTATTCAAGTTTCTGTTGTTTGAATGTTGAATACACTGTGGTTCCCAGCTGCAATCAAGAGAACCCTGTTAGCTCTGGGCTTCTCTTGTCCTCTCACTTGAGTCCAGGTAAAGGGCGAGCGCGGCCATTTAACTGTCGAATTCACGTCAATAAAACATAAACCTCCTTTGGGGAGAGGTAGTATCTTTTGTGAGAGGACCACCTCTCACAATGGTTCTTACCCTAAGGAGTTAGGACCTACGACCAAGAAGAAGAGGGAGACGAAGAGTCCACCAACATAGCGCCAGGACGTTTGGAAGAGTTCCTAAATAAGAAGAAGGAAGAGGGAAAGAAGGCGAAGAAGCAGACCAAAAAGACCACAACAATCTCCCCATCTCAAACTTCTTTACTCTCATTCGGACGCCAATTCTTTCTTCACAGGGGCAAAACTGGATGATGTGGTTGTAACTTGTCAGGATGCGGCAGAAATGGAAACTGGTTCTTCGAAACCTCCCTTTTCCAATGCTCACCTCGCTCGTGAACAAGATAACATCCCAGAAGAAAGGGCTCTGGCTATCGAAAAAGCCATCGAAAAAGCAGAAAGATCAATCGAAAAAGGAGAAAGAACAGAGCAACGGGAGAATTCCTGACAAGAAAACGATAGGAAGACCTATGAAAAGAAGGTGGAGAAACCAGCTGCCCCCACCCAATATCCTCTTCCATCGCCAGCCCAATGTCACATGTTAAGATTCTATCACAACCACCGGCCAGGAAAAAGCACACAGAACGCCAACACCTTCCAAGTTTCACTACCTTTGGCTTCAACGCTCAGTCAGACACTAACACAAACATACATCACCACCAGGATCAAACGGGGTTGCGTAACCCCATACCGTCTGTGCGCGCCTTTGACGCACTAAAACCACCTTTCTAGCAAAAGCGACATTTTCTAACAATCACCAAAATGTCACACACTACACAGCTTGTTTCCTAGTATAGTGACGCAGAGTTGTGGGCAACAAAGTGGGGGCGAATTTTGACCAGATCGCGACGTCAGACGCGATCAGTTCAAAACTCGCTGTTCACTTTATTAATGACAGTATTGAGTTTATTCCAACCTTGTTAAAATTAATCAGTTATTGATAAAATGTAGTAAGCAGCTTCTTCTAACCATTTCACAGCTGTCACATATCTTATATGTAGGCAAACGCTAAAATAAAGCAGTTGTCGGCCTAGTAGTAGGGATTAGACACTATTGTTCCACGTTCTCGACATGTCATGTTCCCTTTGGCCTAAAGTTCTTGTGGAACATACCCAGGCCTCGTCAGTCTCATTGCAAGGAGCCTGTACAAAGGGGTGCATTTAATGGTTCATATCTGAAGTTGTTTTTTTTCAAGAAAATTTATCTACCGACTGTAAACGAGCGGGATCATGATAAGTATGCAAGGGCTCAAACAATATCCTCTTACCTGAAACAGCGTGACCAGTAATGTTCCATTCATCGTTCCACAACCGTAGTCTTTGTCTTCTACTAGTCCTTTAAGCGTTGTAAAAGGAGGGTCTTCTTTTGAAACAGTTAGGAACGCTATCAAATTTCCACTGTACAATGCAACCATAATTATTGAAAAGATCCACCAGAAGCTCAACATTGTCCTTCCAGTCATAGACGATGGTTCATGCACGCCACCTGTTTGAGAATGAATCGCAAATGACTACAATTTCACTACCTATTAAATTCACACTAATATTTTTTCCTAACACTCTGTAATGTTACATAAAAATACAAAGAGAAGTTATGTAATTATGTGTGAGGGGGCGCGGTGGCTCAGGGGGCGCGGTGGCTCAGTAGGTAGAGGTGCAGGCTGCAAGCCAAGAGGTCCTCGGTTCGAATCCCACCTGCGGCAACCGCGTTGTGTCCTTGGGCAAGACACTCCCCCCCCCCCCATTGCCTACGTGGGGGCACGTGACGTTGTGTACTAAGGCGTATTGCATGTCGATGACTGCACGACCTGTCTACAACCAATGCTAACCCTGCTTGTGTGGAGTTCGTATGTTGGGGAGCTGACAGTTGCTCGCCGTTGCTCGGTGGTTATTTCCGGGTACTCCGGCTTCTTCCACCCGTAAAACTGTCGCGGTCATGATTAGCCATTGTGCAGAAATATGTGACCTTAAACACCAATAAATAATAATAATAATAATTATGTGTGAATTTCATGTTTGTTTCATGCACCCGTGTCCTGGTGTCTGCTATAATCAAATGAGATAAGGGAAGTAATTTACTCTTTGCTGTCACAGTTGGCTTCCTTGGATGTTTAACCCTTTGAACCCTAGCGGCCAGGATCACGATATATCATAACGTCATTAAATATGATTGCTGTTCAGTAAATGTGTGGGGTAGACAAATCAATATTTCCAACGTGCAGCCAAAATATTGATTGGTCTACCCAAAGAATGAATATGGATTCCTCTAACTGCTGCCATTGAACTGGCATGGAAGATACTACTAGAGTTTAAAGGGTTAATACCTTATGCTGAATTGATGAGTACATGGCATCCAAGAAATTTTCATGTCAATGAGCCAACTGATGTCTGATGCGTCAGTTCGAATGGGCGAACTCTCTGTCTCTTCCTAAAGACTTATCGAGTATGGAGTTGGTGCTGTCAAGGTTCAATAGTGAGGACGCGAAACAGTTGTATTCTTGTAAACAGAAAAATGCACGTTGCCGATAACTTTTGATTACTCTCCGTGACGTAGGTAAGTTCATGTACAGGTATTCTATAAAGGCAAAGTCATCAAGGCACAGTTACAATTGCAGCATTTAATTGCCTATGTTCGTGTAAAATAGTCTTGATGCTGAGAGTGTATATTAAATGTTTGAACAGATTTCTTGCCACTTCAATGCCCAAATCGTCGGCTGCCATTTGACCCAAATCTGCCCTTTATAAAATGATTTTTATTCCTTCCTTATGTTTTGAAAAAAAGTGTTTTCTGATAACTTATTTAAAATATGTTTTTTTGATAAAACGTATTATAAGTTTAATTTAAACAATATTTATTGGACAAAATAGTTTTGTGTTTGGAAAACTGACAATTTACACATATAGAATATTATACACTGTAGTATAACAATAAACAGAAAATTTGGTCCAAGGTTTCATTCCTTAAAAGGACGTTCCACACTAAAAATTAACTTGCGGCCTCGTCGTCTAAATTTGGACTTACGCGGCCCAAGCTTTCATTCATTGAAGACGTACCACTCCAAAAATAGCTTCCGGTGTTAAAGGACGTGCCACACTAAAAAATAACTTACGGTCTCGTCGTCACAAATTGGACTTGTACGGTCTAAGCTTTCATATCTTCTAACTTACCCATCGAAAAGTATACTTGTGGGCTTAAAGGGCGTACCACATCAAACATTAACTCCCGGTCTTGTCGTTTGAATTTAGACTCATTTGTTAACTTTCGAACTGGCCGTCTCAATTTCGACTCCTGAAGTACAAGCTTCCATTCCTCAAGGACGTACAACACCAAACATTAACTTTTGTCAACGTCGCCTGAAATTTGGCTTGTGTGGTCCAAGCCTTCATTCCTTATAGAGGTAATATACCAAAATTTTACTTGTGATCTTAAAGAAGTACCACACCAAAAATTAACGTATGACCTCTCCGTACAAATTTTGAGGTCCAAGCTTTCATTCCTTAAGGATGTACCACACCAAAAAATAACTTACGGTCTTAAAGGACGTACCACGTCGATCGTTAACTTACAGCAGGTCATTTGGAAATGACGAAATTAAGACAAAACAAGCGACAAATGGTTTTCTTCAACACCTAAAAACATTTCTAGAGCGCGGTGGCTCAATGGTTGGAGCATTGAACTTCAACCCGAATGATCGACGGTTCTATTCTGAACAGAGGTGGGGGCGCGGTTGCTCAGTTGGTAGAGGTGCAGGCTGCAAGCCGAGAGGTCCTCGGTTCGAATCCCATCTGCGACAACCGCGTTGTGTCCTTGGGCAAGACACTTCTCCCCCATTGCCCACGTGGGGGCACGGTGACGCTGTGTACTAAGGCGTACTGCACGTCGATGGTGCACCTGTCTTCAACCAATGCTAACCCTCCTTGTGTGGAGTTAGTATGTTGGGAAGCTGACAGTTGCTCGCCGTTGCTCGGTGGTTCTCTCCGGGTACTCCGGCTTCCTCCACCCAGAAAACTGTCGCGGTCATGATTAGCCATTGTGCAGAAATATGTGACCTTAAACACCAATAAATAAATAAATAAATAACTAAACAGATGTAAATGCATTGTGTGTTGGGCTAGACTCTTTATCCTGGTTGTCCCCCGTGGGAGCGCTGTTACGCTTTGCACCAAGGGATACCGCACGCCGATTGTGCACTTGTCTTTAACCGCTGCTAACTCTGCGTATGCAGACTTAGTACGTTGGTGAGTTTGTACCAAGGGATACTGCACGTCGATTGTGCACTTGTCTTCAACTGCAGGTAACTCCACTTGTGCAGACTTAGTTCATTGGTGAGTGTAACAGTTGCTCGCTGGTCGGTGGTTCTCTCCGATGACTCCGGCTTCCTCTACCCGTAAAACTGACTGTCGTGAAGTGACCCTGATCATTGAAAGAGTCGCTAAACCCCAAAATGAACAAACATACAGTAAAGAAATTTCTGACAAGTTGGTAATATGGAAAGACATTAGGATTTTAGCAGCACTTGTCCATTCCTGAAATCTACTCAACAACAAGTTGATGTTAAACTAGTCGTAAAATATTATTGTCACTCGACTATTCAACGAGAGGTTTCCCTATTCCCTAGGTCTTGCCGACCTGTTAACCCTTTACCTAAGTAACCGGCTGCATCCACCTCGGAATTTACAAATTGAGTAGTTTAAAAAAATATTTTTCAAAATATTTCAACAAAACAATACCATGTGACCCCTCAATGGAACGAGCTCGTTCCAATGAAGGGGTCAAATAATAAGGTTTTGGTTGACATTTTTTAAATTAAAAAAATGTAATTAAAATAACAAATGCTGATATCGCGGGCGTTAGGTAGAAAGTTAATAAATATACTGAGTCAAAAAAGAAAGTATAATAAACTTTGAGAAGCAATATTTTTAGTATTATCGACTTTAATCCCAAACAAATTACTGTAAATTCATATTTCGAGTATAGCTGTATGAATTTGCATAATTTCATGTTCTTAATGTTGCCAGCATCACGTCAGAACGTCGCAATTCAGACATCGGGTGAAATGAAAAGTTCACACATGCAGTCAATAGCGTATATGTCCACCGTCTGCCACTTGGATTTCAAGACACCGACGGCGCTGGGCCCGATAAGTCTCCAGATGTCACCCTGTGATATTGTGTTCCACTCTTGCCTTAGAACATTACGTGAATCACCTAACGTCTGAAGATCATGAAGTCGTACCCAACGGTCCAATTGATCACACAGATGCTCGATTGGCGACAAATCTGGTGAAAGTGGGGGCCAGGAAAGAAGTTCGATGCTCTGCTCCTCAAGAAGGTCACGACAGAAACGCTCCAAGTGACATCGGGCATTGTCTTGCTGGAATAACTGCAATCCGACGTTAGCATTGAACAAAGGGGCAACAACAGAAATAAGAATTTCGTCCCTATATCGCTGTCCATTCAGATTACCACCGATGAAGATCATCTGCGTTCGATGGTGCAAGGAAATTGCTGCCTAAACCATTACACTACTCCCGTCGAAACGGTCGCATTCCCATACGCAAGCATCAGAAAACCGTTCTCCTCGCTGGCGATATACTCTTGCCCTACCATCAGCGCGCCGTAAACAAAATCGTGATTCATCACTAAAAAGAACTGTGCTCCAACGCTGCTAAGTCCAGCGAACACGCTGAGGTACCTATTCCATTCTGACGGTACGATGACGTTGGGTAAGGAAAGGTCCGTGGTATGGACGCCTACTGCGGATGCCGTATTCAGAGAGTCTATTGCGGACAGATTGTGCACTGATTCTATTGTTAGTTCTACCAGGGGTAATTGCTGCTGGTCTCGTCGCCGAGGGAAGCGATCCCGCAAGTGAAACGTCCTGATGTGCTGGTCTTGTGCAGGGGTCGTAACGCTTGGTCGACCTGAACGCAGTCGGTCGGCAGTAGATCCAGTGGTTCTAAGCCTACTAATGAGACGGTAAATAGTGGCCACAGTGACTCCGAACTCAGAAGTGTGCTCATCTGGAGGTATCCCAGCCTCATGTATACCAATGGCATGCAGCCTCTGATTTTCGGTTAATATTGGAATTTTTTAAAATTCAATTTGACATTCTCAGGTAGCACGTGCTATTTTGAAATCCGTAGCAAAATTGTATACGTTTGGGTGGACAACAATATGTCATTAAATTCTTTGCGCGACTTCTTGTCCACACACATGCAATATGGAACTATTATTATTTCATCCTTTATGCTATGTTTTCACATTTGTTTCTTTTATACTTTCTTTTGTGACTAAGTATAATTACCTTGAGACAACAGAGCTCCATACATGTACCATACAGAGTCGTAAAATTTATGCAGACCTTCTCGCTCGTCTCGGCTCGTTTTTGTATAAAATGGGTTAAACTTCTCCAGAAAGAATAAGAAGAAACTTGCTACTGGCAGAGCGCAAATCACCGATACAAGTACTTGCCAACTGAATGGCTCCAAATATGTCCTCCATTTCCGCCGCGACGGATCAGGTTTGGCCATCAGTGCAGCCGAATATTCATAGAAGAAAGGGTAGGTGAAATCCATAACTTCTTCTCGACGGAAATCAACCGACAGTGGCGCAACGACCAGATCAGCTCTCTGTAAAAGTAATAATAAATACTAAATACATAAGATTAATTAATAACTGGAGACACTGGTGGTGCGGTCAAAAGGTGGGGTTAAAAGTCATACGAAATGACATTTGTGGCTGTGCACGGACCCTTTTGGAGAACGCCTGTGATCTGGACCAGACCTCTCACATAAACACGAGAGGGGTTCGGGAAAATCTCCGTGAGACTAAACTTGCGGGAAGCAAATCACGCAGAACGAGGAGGATGAACGTTCATGAAGGAAGATGCTTCGCTCGTGCAGTTGTTGTGTTGAAATTATGGCGATTATGCAATGCACCACAAGTTCCCATAGCATCGCCGTTATATTAGCGTAGAATTAGCCCTTTGAACACGAGGGCCCCTTTTTCCAGCCCAGGAACATGAGATGTCATCATTCATTAAGTCGGTTGGCTGCTAAGTGAATGAACGGAGTAGACCAATAAATATTTTCAACGTGCAGCCTCGAGGCTGCACGTTGAAAGTATCAATTGATCTACCCCAAATAATGAATATGGAGTCTTCTAATTGGTGCATTTGAACTGACATGGTAGATACCACAACGGTCAAAGGGTTAATAAATGATCTGCATCACCGGCACAGTAATCTCTTGGGAACAGGAAGTAGAGTCTACTCACCCTTGAGGTAATACAACGGGTACTCTGGCACTGACGGTCCGTATACGAATGAGCAGGGACAGGCGTAAAATGTGAGTAGTTGTTTCAATTCAAGTGTCGCCTGCCTGAACAGGCGAACGAAACTTCACGTGAAACAGCTCCAGCAATGTCAATACTACTGCTCGAAGAATTGTAATTAAAAATATATTCCAGCGGACTGAACTCTAACCTTATTGTGATTTGGTATCAAGTTTCGTTCTGTTGGAACATTTCCTTCACATTATCACTTACTATTTCAAAAATAGCTGAAGACTAATTCTGATGTATAAATGTTTTTAGATCTTGCGTCGGGCAATATAAAAAAAAAAAGTTTCTGGTTAACCCTTTTCCCAACATAACGGCAAAAACCGGCCAACGCCATTCACAAAAAGTCACCATCAAATTTTCATTATATTTTTCACTTTTTGTCTCAAAAACATAGCTTATGACGCCTCATTGGAACGAGCCCTACGAGCTCGTTCCAATGAGGGGTCATAAGCTATGTTATTGACGCAAAAATGAAAAAAATTAGTTATTCAAGAATTGTATTTGCAAGTGTCGTCTGCCTTTCGTTTAGGTAAAGGGTTAATTAAAGATCAATTTGCAATACAATTAAAAAATAAGCATACCCGATTTTGCATCATTCCAACAAGCCCTGACCAGTTTCCAGTAGCTTCATTCAGCATGCCCCACTGTTCATCCTCTGGTTCTATAAATGTATAACTGAAATGAAAGTGTCAATGATACTGTAGCTCAACTTGTCAAGACAAAGACATGTACATGTATAGTATGTGACACAGCAATGGCAAACATCTAGGTAATGACCTGATAACAAAGGTACATATAAAGTATTGTAACGGTCTGTACATAAATACTGACCGTTGCCTGTAACAAATGTATAGGTAAAGTATTGTAAAGGTGGGTGACAGTCAGATGCTGAACTAGAAAAAATCTTTGAGTCCCAGAGTGGGTCTGACTGAACCCCAAAATATTTGTTCTCATAGCACAGTGATAACAAAGGCACCCCAAAACACACTCGTTCCTGTCCCAAGGTGAAAACAAAAGTACTCAAGAAGTTTTGTGAAGATCAGTTCATAAATACGAGCTGTATAGAACTTGTGACAAAAAACTGATTGGACCTAATTTCGGTACAAAATGGCCACTGGCAGCCATCTTGAATTTTGGACCGTACCCAGAAACACTCATTCTCATCCCAAGGAGATAACAAAGGTACCCAAGAAGTTTTGTGAAGATCGGTTCATAAATACAGCCTCTACCCTGAGCCGTATTGACATGTGTGCTTACATTGTGTAAGTAGCACTGAATAAATCAAAGTTCATCTAATTTGCATAATTTCTGCACGAAAAAAAACCCCTTACAATATGTGATGTATTCCATGTTACTAAACATTCATACAAAAATTTATTCAAATCAGAACTTTCATACAGAAGTTCTATCCAAAAGACTGATTGCACTAATTTTGGTACAAAATGGCTGCTGGTGGCCATCTTGAATTTCGGACCACACCCAAAAACACTCGCTCTCATCCCACGGTGATAACAAAGGTACCCAAGAAGTTTCGTAAAGATTGGTTCATAAATATGGCCTCTAGTCTGAGCTGTATAGAAGATGTGTACAAAAAACTGATTAGACCTAATTTCGGTACAAAATGGCCACTGGCAGCCATCTTGAATTTTAGACCGCACCCAGAAACACTCGTTCTCGTCCCAAGGTGATAACAAAGGTACCCAAGACATTTCGTGAAGATCAGTTCATAAATACAGACTCTAGTCTGAGCCGTATTGACATGTGTACTTACTGTGTGTAAGTCGCACTGAAAAAATCAAAGTTCATCTAATTTGCATAATTTCTGCACGAGAAAAAAACCCGTATTATATGTGATGCATCCCATGGTACTAAACATTCACACAAAAAAAATTATTCAAATCAGGGCTTTCATATGGAAGTTCTGTGCAAAAATCTGATTGCACCTAATTTTGTACAAAATGGCTGCCATCGGCCATCTTGAATTTCGGACCGGACCCCAAAACACTCGTTCTCGTCCCACGGTGATACCAAAGGTACCCAAGAAGTTTCGTAAAGATCGGTTCATAAATACGGCCTCTAGCCCGAGCCGTATTGGCATTTGCACTTACAGTGCTGAAAGTAACCCCAAAAAACATCAAAATTAGTCAATTTGCACAATTTACGTACGAAAAAAAAACCCGTATTATATGTGATGTATCCCATGGTACTAAACATTCATACAAAAAATTATTCAAATCAGAGCTTTCATATGGAAGTTCTGTACAAAAAACAGATTTCTGCATCGTCGGTACAAAATGGCGGCTGGCAGCCATCTTGAATTTCGGACCGCACCCGAAAACACTCGTTCTCGTCCCACGGTCATAACAAAGGTACCCAAGAAGTTTCGTAAAGATCGGTTCATAAATACGGCCTCTAGCCCGAGCCATAGCAGCTTGGCACTTACAGCTCTGAAAGTAACACTAAATAAATCAAAGTCAGTCTAATTTGCATAATTTACGCACGAGAAAAAACCCCGTATTATATGTGATGTATCCCATGGTACTAAACATTTATACAAAACTTTATTCAAATCAGAACTTTCATACAGAAGTTCTGTACAAAAAACTGATTTTTGCATCATCGGTACAAAATGGCCACTGGCAGCCATCTTGAATTTCGGACCACACCTAAAAACACTCGTTCCCGTCCCAGGGTCATAACAAAGGTACACAAGAAGTTTCGTAAAGATCGGTTCATAAATACGACCTCTAGCCCGAGCCATAGCCAATTGTTGACAGACGGACAGACGGACAGACGGACGGACGGACAGACAGACGGACGACGGACGACGGGCCATGACAATAGCTCAAATTTGACTTCGTCAAAGTTGAGCTAAAAATAAAAAACACAGCTTTGTTAAAAGATGTTTGTGGGCTTCAAACACACATGTAAGGAGATAAAAATATATTATCCTATGGCGGAAAAAAATCTAGTAATTTAATTGGCTAAAACACTCGTCAGAAGTGTTGATATACTCCAGTATTGCTGGTCTATTTTATTTGTTTTTTATCGAAATCGAGTTGATATTTCACCGCTCTGTCATTGTTGCCTATAAATAGTGCATGCAGGTTGGTATAATGAACCAAATACCCGTTTGCGATAAAAATAGAAATGGTATTTCCAACCTGCTCCTTTCTTTAATTTCCCTGTTCCAATGTTTAGGAACTGTTCAAATATAACAATTAACTACAACATGAACAAATAAGCAAATGCATGATTTATACATATATATATGTTGAAATTAAATTTATTTTGTTGGATATGAATATGGTGTTTTTCGTCGAAAAATATGTAATAAAGCAAAGAATTTGAAACGATATTTTCTGTCATAAAAATAAAACAATAATTGACTTTCCTTGAAGTTGATACAAGGAATTATCAATTCTTGAAAAGTAATATATTACTTCTCTACGGGTTGATAATTCTTTGTATCAACCTCCGGAAAAGTCAATAACTGTATGCTGAAGTGCAAGAGTCGAAACACTGAAATAAAATAAAACAAAACAAAATACACCCGGAAAGTGTCAAATTTAGACTCACGCCTTTTCTATCTGAAGTTACGTTCAATGTTATTTTAGGGTCATCATTTGAACCTTGCCCTGACATTTCGAGAAAAGATATCCCAAAAGCGCACACACAAACAGTCACAAACACGCCAAATATACACAATCACACTTCTTCACAAACATGTATATACGATAACAATGTAGAATGCAAACCCAAGGCCACATCCCATTCTGTTGTTAAAACACTTCGAACAACCACAATTTTAAAGACTTTTTAAGACGAAATTGATATTCATTGAGGTTTTACGAACTTGATGCCCAACGTTCTGTTTTCATTTATATCCCGTTAATATAATATTTTAGGTAACACTATCAAAACCAAGTTACCTTGAGGTCCAAGTTTTTTTTTAAAACAACTCCCTCATCTGACTGTCGTTGCGTCATATCCAGCAAGGTATGTGGCTTCGAAGAGAACCGTAACTAAGTCTAAACCCGAGTGGGATCCGGCGCTGTGCAGTTTCATGATTGTGCACCCCGTTCATGATAGTAATACAACCTAGAGCTAGTCACGGACAGACCACATTATAAGAGGCTAAATGTGTTTGCCCCAATAACTTCACAGTCGATTAATATAACCGTTATAACTCAAAGCCCTCTTGACTCAACTGGTTTTCAAATTACTACATCTTGTGACAAACCTGATTTCAATCTCGAAGGATTGGCAATGATATGTTGTATTTTCACAGGTTTAGTTTGAGGAAAAGAAGCGTTTCAATGGAAAATAGAACTGAACGCCAGTTCTCGCGCAACCCGAAAAGCCGCTTTTCCGGTTCAGGAAGGTGAAACGAACTGAATTCATAAATTGGATAGCTGCTCAGTGAATTTTTGTGGAAGATCACTTAAGATCTGTATCGTGCAGCCGCGAGGCTGCACGTTGAATATATTGATTAGTCCTCCCCGAAGTAACGAATATAAACCTCCTCCAGTTGATGGTTTTGAACTGGCGGGGAATAAATCATCAATGTTCAAACGATTAACGACAAAAACGTGAGTGTCAACAAAACTGAAAACAAAAAATTACATGCTGAAATTGTGTTGATACCTTGCGAAAAGTGCGTTAAAAGCTTACGTACTATAAAGTTTGCCCTGTTTTACGTTGGCCTGTAGGTAAAAACACAACAGAATATCAACGGCCCTGTGCAGTTGATGAATACCTAAAATAGTTTTCGGATACAAATACGACTCAGAATAGTTTGCACTCGGCGTTTTCATTCTAGTGTCCACGACCATATCGAGTCCTACAGTAGGAAGTACTCGAGAAGAACTATTGGGGAACGGCACATTAATTGCACAATCGCCCTTTTAGAAGGTTTGCCAAAACTCTTGACAGGTCAACTTAAGAGTCACGATAACAATGGTATTTGCTTCCAAACAGAAATCTTCATACTGTCGCTTCAACATAGCGAATAAATTTGTCATTTTCAATGCTCTTAATAACGCATAACCCATCGGGGTCATACAAAATATATAACCATGTTCTGTTGGTACTCAGAATCTCACCAGCCTCCTAACTTCCTGTCAACAGATTCGACATATGCTTACCTGTCAACAACAACAAAAAGACAGGGATTATAGTTAGGTACAAAAGGGGTTGTACTTCGATAAACAAACATTTACAACTAGTCTAGTTTCGTCTCACAAGTTTCACATTCATAATGAAATCCGAATCTGTTTGGTTTGCAATGTCAAGGTGGTAGCTTGAATTTTCGATTTCGTTGTTTAAAAGTGTATATATTTTCGATAATCTTTCTCACTGGGCTAAATATAAAGCGTAAAGATAGGTGTATGACGGACCCTGAAAACCAATTTGCCACTTAAGCAGACCAGTAATAATTCAAGCGCTGCTAGTTCAGCATGAAATTTAATGTCCATTATGGCGCATTTGTTGAATGCCACATGGGCTATCTGATAACTGATTAAAGGAGTAAGAGAGAGTGTTCTCCTGCAAGTCATTATCTGTGTAATTATGTCCAGTTAATAGGTGACTGTTGTAAAAACAGTACATCGCACATGTTCTGAACACCCACCCATATTACGCAACTAGCCTGACACAGAATATCAAAAGATACCAAAGTTCGAGTATTTCAAACGAACTTTAAAGCGAATATTAAATTAAGATAGATCCTTGCGACCAAGTTCAAGAGAACCAATTAAACTGAGAATTAATGTTCTGGCTATCGAAAGAAAAATCGGGGAATTTCTAGAAAATTTCATTCCAGTCTGAAGGTATGTAAGACTGTACCCATGACATCATCAAAAAATAATGAGTAGTCAATACAAGCAGTTTTCTGGACATTCCTGGGTTCATCTTCTGACCCAATGGAAGGGAGCTCCCCCCAAGAGCAATATATAGTTACATATGGGGCCATCGCAAATATGGAAGATTGGGGGATGTGAACTGCAAACATGATTTGTCCCGACTGTGACAGCTGAAGTTCTAGACTGATAAAATATTCCAACTTCATCACCAAGGAATGCCTTCGTCGAAGGAATGCCTTGATGATGTGGTTGGAATATTAGGCGGTCAGGACTATTGTTAAAAAAAACTCAAGACTTCATTGAAATTTATTTGTGGACAAATGAAATACAACATGTTGTTGTCTTGCATTTATTTATTGGTGTTTAAGGTCACATATTTCTATACAATGGCCAATCATGACCACGACAGTTTTACGGGTGGGGGAAGCTGGAGCACCCAAAGAGAACCACCGAGCAACGGCGAGAAACTGTCAGTTCCCAAACATACTAAATCCACACCAGCAGGGTTAGCATTGGTTGAAGGAAAGTGCACCATCGACGTGCAGTACGCCTTAGTACACAATGCCACCGTGACACCACGTGGGCAGTGGGGGTGAAGTGTCTTGCCCAAGGACACAACGCAGTTGCCGCAGGTGGGATTCGAACCGAGAACCTCTCGGCCTGCAACCTGCACATCTACCTACTGAGCCACCGCGCCCCCTGCAGCAGTCGTGACACAACTTCTTATTCAATTAACACGTGCCGTACCGTTAGTTCAAATTGGTCATACTGGCCCCTCGGCAGGCCGACATTGGTACCACAGGCCTCCATTTGTATGACCGACAGTGTGTGCGACTTATGTCCAGGTATGAAGTATAGACTTGTCAGAAAGCATATGATTTCTTGCAAGCGCGGATCGATATCTAAGACTCTAATCCAAATAAAAACAAAAAATGTCCCGACTGGAAAATTAATTAGTGGGTGTCACCACCCCAAAACCCACCTTAGTGACGCTCCTAACTACTCCCTTGACTACATGCTCTCAATACTTCCAACTTTAATGTCACATTACAAACATTTCTGCATCCTAATGCATGATTCTTATTTTGATGGGTAAACATTCTATTCATGCCTAACAATTTTCGTCATTGAAGAGATCTGCATTAAATTAAAGTTAACTAATTAATTTTCATTATTTTTTTCACTTTTTGTCTCAAAATCACATGTTATGAACCCTCATTGGCACGAGTTCATCGAGCTCGTAACAATGAGGGTCATAACCTATGTTTTTGAGACAAAAAATGAAAAAAATTAGTTATTCTAGAATTTTTTTTTTGCAAGTGTCCTCGGCTTTTCATGTTAGGTAAAGGGTTAAAAGTAAGAAAAAGCTGCTTTCACCATTTTTTGATGTTCTGTAATTTTTTTTCTTTTCATTATGTCAATAGCGTGTGCATCGTGACATATGATCACTATCCATTCCATTAATACTATAATCTAGTAGGTAATATTTGCTATTTTATTTCCTGGGAAGAACTTGCAAGTTACTTTAAAAACACATTCGCTATACAAAGAGCCAAAGTAGACGGGTACGTAGTTGCGTCTAATTAGATTTGTCTAAAAAGCAAAGTTTCTCTTAAAAACTTTAAATAATCGAAAACAACAGACAGGTCTCCGAGCTGTGTTTTGTTTTCGCTTTTTAAAAGTAACAAAAGGAAACTTCGCTTTTTTTTTTACTGATATCATAGGTATTTTCCCATCAATTTTATGCTTCTTAATTACACCTTCCTGGCCCATCTAATAATTTCTGGGGAAATAACTTTATCGAAAGTCGATTTTCATGACGATATAAGCCATGCATATGAGACCCATTCCAACAAAATTTAGTGGAGAATTTCTGAAACGAATCCCATCTGATCGCTGATATCTTATTTTTCAAGGATATTCAAAGAAAAAAATATAATATTCAAGGCACTTTTCAAGGGATTTGTAAATTCAAGAACTTTCAAGAATTCAGAGAGTCGCGAGTACCAGCAAAGTCATGAAAGCCAAAATAGTGATAAACTTGCAGAGTGGGTGATTGTATAATGCAGGCGTTCCAGACAAAGGTCACACAACAATAAACTGATGTTGATTTTTTATTTTAGCGACAACTGCTAACCAGGATCGTTTCATACGAACTACAGCATTACGTAACCGCCATCAAAGTGCCTCAGAAATTGGACAGTAGCTGTACCGAGCGACAGATGTGCGAGTCAGAGGTCAGACTATCCGAAATCGCCAACACAGCTGGAATTTGTTCGCTCGACGACCTCACATAATTCCACGTTTGACACAATGTCACATCACAGCAAGGCGTAATTGGTGTGGAGCACGACATAGCTGGAACAATCGTCGGTGGAGCAA
The DNA here is from genome assembly GCA_031216915.1 of Pictodentalium vernedei. Lineage (NCBI taxonomy): Eukaryota > Metazoa > Mollusca > Scaphopoda > Dentaliida > Dentaliidae > Pictodentalium > Pictodentalium vernedei. The sequence goes on from CM062292.1 coordinate 289,749,926, forward strand.
CATGTTTTCCGATGAATTGAGGTTCACACTCGACTTCCACGAAAGGCGAAACAGAGTGTACCGACAGGGGAACGAACGACACCATGACATAACCGTTAGGCAGCACGATCGTTTTGCTGGCGGATCAGTTATTGTGTGGGGAGGTATAACCATGACAAGCAGAACAGCATTACATGTCAACCAAGGGCGTGTCAAAGGGCAGTACTACCATGACAACATGTTAGCAGCTCATGTGGTGCCATTTGCGCGACGTCACGGACGTCGATTCATTTTCCATGATGCCAATGCAAGAGCACACAGGCCCGAGGCAGGCGCCTACGACAACGTCAACAGCCCCCTACCAATGTCGGGAAGCTTCACTTTGAGGTGTTTGGTGGAATGTATGTTTACGTGATTTGTGGGAGACGACAAAGACTCTCGTTTCTTAACTGGTAGATTGCTAAATTATTTTTGGCCATCAAAATTTGTTTACATGTTTTTGCCTCGTTACACTTTATGGGAGAGTGGGGAGTGCCAAGGCACTCTCCAATAAATACTAACAAGGCAAATCATTACAGACTGAATTATTTCATTTTAAAGATAATATGATGCAGAACCACTGGCTGTGGAGCTTTAAAATTGCATCATCTGCACTTAACTGTAAAGCCCAAATATAAGCTTCCAGATCTCTACCAGTTCATAACAGAGCTCTTTCTAATTTAATTTACTTTAATGGTACAGCACAGTCCCCATGAATTGTTCGTAATCCACACGTGGGCTGTGATGTCCGTTCATGCGTTTACCAAGTAATAAAAATCATCACCTGCATAATTTTAATTAATGAAGCACCAGGGGCCAATACTATGAAACTTTTACAATTGTATTTTCTAGAATTGTATTTTCGGGTTATGGCTTTAAATGGATTGAAATGAACCATTAGCATTTTCAAACATATGGCAATTTGCCAACTGGCAAATTGCCATATCTTTATTTATCTATTTATTTATTTATTTATTTATTTATTTATTTATTTATTTATTTATTTATTTATTTATTTATTTATTGGTGTTTAAGGTCACATATTTCTGCACAATGGCTAACCATGACCGTGACAGTTTTACGGGTGGAGGAAGCCGGAGTACCCGGAGAGAACCACCGAGCAACGGCGAGCAACTGTCAGCTCCCCTACATACCAACTCCACACAAGCAGGGTTAGCATTGGTTGAAGACAAGTGCACCATCGACGTGCAGTACGCCTTAGTACACAACGTCACCGTAGCCCCACGTGGGCAATGGGGGTGAAGTGTCTTGCCCAAGGACACAACGCGGTTGCCGCAGGTGGGATTCGAACTGCCATATCTTTAAAAGTGCTAATTATTCATTTTAGTTAGTTATATTAATAGGTAGAAAATACAATTCAAGAAAATACAATTGTAAAAGTTTTATAGTATTGGCTCCAGGTTGTACCCGGGGCTTCATTAATTAAATGCTTGATGATTATTCCTACAATTAGTGTTTAGAATGTAATATTATTGTGTCCATGGAAAAATTGACCACCCGTGGAAAGTGACCCGTCCACGGCGGCTGTACTGACTTGCTTGCATTGGCCGAGGTGAGATTATCATAACTCGATGAATAATTTTCGTATCATATGAATGTTTTGACTTTGTCACGTCTATTTGTCCAAGCAAAAAACGACGGACCTGCTCACCGGTGCAATTAACCTGTATTTGCAGCAGGTGGGCAGTGATAGTTGCCATGTGGGTAGTTTACACTAGTTTTTCTTTTTAGTATTCGACACCGCGTGTATTATCCTGTGTATAAAATAATAAAACTGTCGTGTTCACAAACGTGTATACGACTGCAATGATATAAACGACTGAAACCTCTGCAGAATAAAGGTACGTTATAATAAGAACAATCTGAATTAAATTATAACAATTGAAATGAATTACATCGCATTGCATACAACTTAACACGCCTATCCCACATTCATACTCCGATAAAGCGACAGATAATTCAATTCAATTCTTATATATGTCTGTAAGGATATACTCACGAAAAATTGAGTGTTCTTGCCAATTCCTTCAGTAAATCTATACAAAACCCTTCATACGTCACAACACCAGTTTTGTTGTTAGATTTTCTGTTAACAAATGGAAACCACTGAAACAAGTATGCAAATTTATTACACTCCCATAGGCTTTGTTTTCCACAATAAAAACGTATTCACTTACATCGCATAACGACATGCACGGACACTACATTGAGGTGGATGGAGGAAATATCACTCCGCTGAATGTTGATGCTAAACCCCTTCCGAACTGTTTATGTTCACCAAGTGTCCAGTCCCTTAAACCATGATGGTATCTTCCATGTCAGTTCAATGGCATCAAATAGAAGAGTCCATATTCATTATCTCGGGGTAGACAGTTTAATATTTTCAATGTGCAGCCTTACACACTAAAAACTAAAGTGTTAAAACTGACACTTTCAAGGTGTTAAACCCATTCTAACTCTTAGGGTTTGATTTTAACACTCAAAGTGCAATGCTTTAAGCACTTAGACATTACAGTCGTCAGACATCTGAAACTTGAATGGATGGCACTTCCCATGTGTCTAGCATTGGTGGTTCTTCCAGAATCGTCCATAATTTGATTTGCGCTTGGTGGGTACATAATTAAAAGGACACAACGCAGATGACGCGGATCAGGCGCGAGAGTTCGAGCCTGATCCGCGTCATATGCGTTGTTTCCTTTTAAGTATCGCGAAATTACACTTATCAAGTGGTATTATTGTAACACCTGTCAAGTTCTGGGATATCTACACTTGAACAAAGTGCTAGTTCACCACTTAGTAAGTGTTAAATACAGCACTTCAAGTGTAGTTTTTAACACTTTAGTTTTTAGCGTGTAAGGCTGCACATTGAAAATATTAAACATTCTACCGTACGACTTCATTGAGCAGTCATTTACTTTATGAAAGTGGGACCTATGGTCCTGGACCGCTAAAATGACATTTCCCGTTCAAAAGATTAAAAGGGTAAAAACGCCAGTGATGAGCCAGCCAATGTACCGTCAATGTGCTGTACGCCTTAGTACAGAGAAACATCGTAATCTCATGTGATTAAGTAATTTGACCAATGACACAAATGGAATGACGCGGGTCAGGATCGAATCCTATACATTTCGAGCTTAAGTCCAATGCACTAACCAATGATTCACCGCGCTCCCAGCAGACAATGTTAATATCTGTCTTTAACCTTTTCAACGCAGTGTGCGTAACCTTTTGTGTAAAACCAACACTTGGCAGTTCGTTTGTAAACAACACAATAAACACTCAACGGTACAGGAGTGTCGGTGCTAATATAATCCTACAACAATGCAATTACTACTGGACTTCCCGACAAATGTAACAGTGACTCGCCCATTGCTCTACACGGGACAGTGCATATAGGACACTTCCATCAGGACGTCAGGCTTGACAGAGTTTTGCTTCTGTTGTCAACAGGCGATATACTGCGCGTTGGCAGTATACCGCTTTTAACTAACGGTATTTAATTTGATAACAGCCTGTAGGGACGTAGGAACCAGGGTGGGGAGGGCTACAGGGCAATATGATCCCAACTTTTTGCTTTTCCGGAAATTGATCGAGAGAGAGAGAGAGAGAGAGAGAGAGAGAGAGAGAGAGAGAGAGAGAGAGAGAGAGAGAGACAGAGAGACAGAGAGAGACAGACAGACAGACAGACAGACAGACAGACAGACAGACAGACAGACAGACAGACAGACAGACAGACAGACAGACAGAGAGACAGACAGACAGACAGACAGAGACAGACAGACAGACAGACAGAGAGGCGGGGGGAGACGGAGAGAGGGGGGACGAACAGAACGACAGACTAAGATGCAGACAGACAGACACAGACAGAGTCAGGATTGACAGAGTTTTGCTTCTGTTGTCGACAGGCGATATACTGCGCGTTGGCAGTACACCGTTTTTAAGATCCAACGGCATCGCTAACGGTATTTAATTTGATATCAGCTTGTTCGGACGTTGGAACCAGGGTATGGCGGGCTATATGGGGAATGTGATCCAACTTTTTCAGAAATTGGTCGAATAGGTGCCCTGGTATGACCGTGCTCAGCCTCCTGTTCGAAATGCTTCCTACGTCCCTGTCAGTTTTCGCAGGTTTATCGTAATACCGCGCAAAAATGGACAGAACCAATTTGAGTATCTTATCTCCTGCCACTATGCTAAAGAACATTATCCAAGTTATACTCTTATCTAGCAGTTTGTAGACCATTTGCTTTATGAAAGGGTGGTTCTCAATAGTTTTTCCAGCCCGTCATTGTGTAGGAAAGTACACAGATGTCTTTTTTAAAGGTGCAGAGGGAATGGAGTGGAACAAAACTCCAAATTATTGTCTAAATATATTCTGCGATATCCCAAGACATTTTCATGTTGATTGCTCTGTTTTATTTAGTTCTTTCCCTCAGATAAGATTTGAGATAGCAAAGCAACATTTGGCGAAATTTGGTTTTCGCTCACACAGAAATAAATATATGTCTTCGTAGAAATAAAAAATAAAAAGACCCAAGATATTTCAGTACAATGACCAACTCCCCCGATGTAGCACACACGCATGAATACAAAACCGCCGTCCTCCCTCAAAAGTGTACAGCGCTTTTAAATTCAGATTGAACAATTTTCTGGTCTTTGTTTCATAATCTTTTAACATTTTCAGTCACAATTGATTGACGTCTGACCACCCGGGTGGTGTTCTGCGTTGTTGCGTCGAGGAAGCAATACTTCCCCATCAGTCAAATCCATCTAAGTGCTAAAGATGAAACACTGACTTGAAGTGATGATGGACACATTGTTAATCTGTTCCATCTTCGGTCCCTTTGTCAGCAGTTCGTCACTGTTCGTGGTCCATTTTCTATGTGCCCAGCAACCCCGAAAGCTAGGATCTCAATATATTCCGACAAGGTTGGCCGCCAGTTAAATTTTCCGACTGTATTTTCGGGTCGTTGACGTTTGAGACAAACTTTAAACCCAACTCAAAGTACTTTTTAAAACAATAATAAACGAAACGGATCTCAACGTCCCTTTATTATTGTTACTTTAAAGAATTACTTTTGTCTTACGAAAGTAATTCTTTAAAATAATACTAATAATACTCATACTACTACTAATAATAATAATAATAAATAATAATAATAATAATAAACGAACGAGTGCTTTCATGCAGAGGATATTTGAAACGTAACGGTATATTTTTGGAAAATGAAAATTATGATTTCGTCAAATGGCCAACTTTGTTTAAATTAGCGGCTTTCAGAGCACATTTTGGCGTTCCGGCGGCCAACAATTTTTCCGATAGACAACAAAAATCTACGACAGTAATGGTCATGGGTGGGGGGGGGGGGGGGGTGGGGCGAACAATAACACACTAAACAAGAAACTGCATGTTTATATCATTGCATTTTACTTTAATTACTTCCCCTCACAAAATTAGTTAGTTTATCAGTTTAGTTTATTGGTGGATATTCCCGACATGGATGACAATTTTCGTCATTGAAAGAGATTTCTAGGAAAGTTAGCTCCCATTAATTTTCTAAAATTGTCATTAAATTTAACACTAAGGGTATGGGGATTTCTTATACAAATTGAAATTTGGAAATGTTAGCGAAGTTATATCATCGATGTGCGCATCATTTCACAAACTTTAGGCATTTTCCTGTTGAAAAGTATAAAAGTACAGAAGCTGGCTTTTTACAATTTTTTCCGACCAAAGTGAACGTTTGACTATTATCCCCCGTTTAAACCCATGTAAAAATAAGAAAACGACACTTTCACGATCTTGTGATCTTCTGTAATTTTTTCTGTTCATTGTATCAACAGTGTACACATCGTCACATACAAGACAGGCGCTATCCTTTTAATTAACCCTTCACCCAACGTAACGGACAAAACCGGCCAGCGGTATTCACAAAAATCGCCAATTAATTTTCAAAATTTTCTCATTTTTTTGTCTAAAAAACATAGGTTATGACCCCTCTTTGGAACGAGCTCGTTCCATGAGGGGTCATAACCTATGTTTTGAGACAAAAAATGAAAAAAAATAGTTATTCAAGAATTTTGTTTGTAAGTGTCGTCTGCTTTTCGTGTTAGGTAAAGAGTTAATATAATAGTGTAGGAAGTGTTTTTTTTTTCCTGGGAAGAAAAAAATCTTGCAAATTACTGTGAAAACACATTCCCTAAACAAAGAACCATAGTGGACTGTTACTTAGTTGCTTCTAATTAGCTTGCCATAAAAAGCCAAGTTTCCTTTAGTTACTTTCAAGAAACGAAAACACCAGACAGCTCTCTTTTCGTTTATTAAAAGTAACAAAAGGAAACTTGTCTTCATTTTCAATTGGTGTCATAGGTGTTTTCTCAATAATTACGTACGTCTTAATTGAACATTCCTAGCCAGTCGAATAATTTCAGGGGAGATAACTTTATCGAAAGTCGATTTTCATGACGAGATATGTCAGTGATGAATATTGTGCTGACAGTTCATCTTGTAAACAGACAATACTAAGCTGTTTGTTATCGCCGTTATAATATATATCATGAATCTGAGAAAGTTATAAATGAATACCAGAGGCAATTCAAATAGTTATTTTTTCAGGTTAGCAACATAGACATCAACTATGTCACCTAATTTATATGGGACAAGCAAAGGCGAATACAAAGATGAAAAGGCATGCCACTCAATTGTGCACGTACCGGCAGTGTCGTTATAACAAAATTCCTCTGGTTGAATCCATGATTTTTATTGGGAAATAAATCTGCTGCGTTGAATTGGAATTCCCCATATCCTGTTATTTTACCAACTAACGAGAAGTCTCGTCTCCCATTCTTGTGCCAGAGAAGAGTCTCCACAGCATATTCCATTCCACGCTTTTGGATACTTTCTCTGTATCTCTGAAATAAATAATAAATATAGTCCTTCACACGGTTACCGATAAATCCTAACAATATAACAATAACATGAGTTTGGAGGCCGTTAAAGGTTTATCAACTGTCCGAGAGGAATGAATAACAACCTGAGGGTTTATTATCGTCAATAAACCAGAGGACTGTTATTCATTACCAGAAGGCCGTTAATAAGCAGGGACATCTAGCAAAATCATGTTATTACTATTATTACCACGACCAGAAGCGGGTGGCGAACGGCGGACCGTTAATGAATTTTGTTTTCATTAACTGCCGCCTCCCGCTTTCGGTTGCGTCACATCACGAATTACGGGGTTTTACATGCCCTACTAAACACCGCTAATATACTAGAAAACGCCCGCTAAAGTGGTAATAATTGTACGGTAACGTGACTGGGGGTGGGGGTGGGTGGGGGTGGGGGCAATGCAGTTTATTAACGACCTGAAAGAAACGATTAACAGTTCCACAGCTTATAAAGGGGAGAGTTGTTAATCATTTTTGACGGGCCGTTTTTAAATCACAATACCCGACAAAATTATCTTATTGCCATTAATACCACGGTTGGTCCTGGGAAAGGTCTAAAGAATAGCAAAGGGTGATGAAGACGGAGAAAGATATCTGAAGTTGAAACAATACTAATTTATTAATCCAAGTTTGTCAAAGTCACGTGACGTGTCGGATTATTATTGAAATCGTTAACCCATTCAGTGAACGGGCGGCACGTCAGGTGGTCTATTCTGCTGAGAATTATAGAGTATTTCTGCCCCACTAAACCACGTTAATTTTCTAGAACACCGGATAAAGTTGTGATAATAGACGGTGTAACAGTTTCTACTGACATGTATTACAGTTAACCCTTTACCTAACATGAAAAATAGACGACACTTGAAAACAAAATTCTTGAATAACTATTTCTTTTTCATTTTTTGTCTCAACAACATAGGTTATGACCTCTCTTGGGAACGAGCTCGACGAGCTCGTTCCAAAGAGGGGTCATAACCTATGTTTTTGTGACAAAAAATGAAAAAATAATGAAAATTAATTGGCGATTTTTGTGAATAGTGCTGGAAGGTTTTGTCCGTTACGTTGGGTAAAGGGTTAAAACGAGTGGTGAAGTGGTGTTAACTTCGAGCCTTCGGCGCGCGGTTAATACCACTTCACCACGAGTGGTGAACATTTGGTGCACCAAGCTACTTTGGGTATATTTTATTTATACCATGATGTCAGATTATTAAGAGACGCTATTATTTTTTCTCGATTTTACTGAGCAGCAGACGTACACACGTGTGAATCTGTTTTGTTTACATGAGCACCGGTGGGCGGCACTTCCGCTGTCAATTTTATCACCGAAACGAAATAAAAAAAGAAACAGGGCCTTTTTCATTTTAATAACATAATATCATACTGTTTCGAGTTATGGATGCTTTATTAACATGAGACAATGCATGTTTGTTAATTTTTGGTGTTTTATGGGGTAAACTAATTTAAAAACGTAATAAATAATTGCCACTTTCGACGTCACCAAAGGTCAACTTGGATGTAGTTCCACTGTAGGTGTAAGTTTTAACTATTGAAATACCATTGCTGCCGTGTTCACCATGGTTGGTGTGTAAAGCTAAAATTTATGTCATAGGCTTTTCATATATAGTAGAATAGGTAATCATGGTATGATATGATATGATATGATATGATATGATATGTTTATTTACCAATATACAAAAATACAAGATGATAAATATATACGTAATGGTTACATTATAACAGGATTCTCGTATACGGTAATATTATTTTAGATACACGAAGATAATTGGATATAACAATTTTTTTGTATACCGGTAGGGAAAGGCATAGCCAGATTGGCTGTCTTCCCGCCTTTCCCTCTGACAGAAAAGAGAAAACTATAGAATGACGGAAGGAACTCGAAGAAGGCAATGATGTCCAAGGGCAACATTGTTATTTCTGTTTTAGCCCCAACAGACAGAGTTACACCGTGACATTTGCACAAGAGAATGTTGGGTGGTCGGTATCATTTACAGCACGGTGCTCTTGAAATCGTCTCTAAAATTATATCGGTTAATTGATCCGAACCTCAGTTGATTTTTATGAGAATAACGGCTTTAAAGTTTTGGAACAGTTGAGACCAAATCAGGAGACCGGAAAGGACGAGAATACCAGACAAAAGTCCCCATCGAAGACAAGTCATGCACCGAATGAAGACTTAGTGGCACCTTGTATTGTATTTACTTGTAATACTATAATATTCCGGGTAAGTTAATATTATTACTTGTGGGCAGAAACTGAAAAAGGAAAGCAAATAGGTTGCATTCTGGATGTTTTTAAGGTTCGAGGGCGTGCTAAGTGACACAGTCCGGGAAGTAGGGATTAGAGCAGGAAATATTATCTGAATAAGTGGAAAGAATTTTTGTTATAAGGTTAGTCTTCAACTCTTTCCTATTTCTTGTTTTTTAGGATGGATAAATCTAATCCATTCCACAGTTTCGGAAAAGCAAAGACAGGCAGGTTGGCTAGCGCTTTGGTTCTAGTTCTATGGCTACGTATGAGCCCTGTTTGGCGTGTATTCATATAGTCATTATTTATAGTAGAAAGGAAGCCAGCAAAGGACTTTGGTAGGTTTCCATTTTGCCAATCGAACATAAATAAGGAAACATGTAAAGTATACAAATCCTTTATGTTTAGTATTTTATCATTAATAAAAAGAGGGTCAGTGTGAGCATTGTACTTCTTGTTGTTTATGATTCGAATTGATCGCTTTTGTAATTTATAAAGACGGTTACAGGCTTTTGAGGCACCCCATAAGGGATTTCCATAGATAAAATGACTTTGTATAAGTGGAAAGTATAGGGTTTTCATTATTTTGTGGGGTAGGATTTTTTCACTCTATTGAGGGCATAATTCGCAAGAGCAACTTTCGAGGAGATCTGAGATATGTGGGCGTTATAAGATAATTTTTCGTCAATAGTTGTGCTAAGAAACTTTATAGATTTTTACTTGTCGGCACGGTCACCGGGATTAATAATATGATTATTTATTTCAATATTCTGGAGTGTTACATTCTTTTTTTGACGTGGATTAAGAAAAATATAGTTAGTTTTCTTAGGGTTGAGGACTAAGTGATTGGATGCGCACCAGCCAAATATTTTTTGAAGTTTCTCATTAAATTCTGACACAAGCATGTTTAACTCTGCCGCAGCCTTGTATGTGGAAGTATCATCTGCAAAGGATAAAAGATTTAGTTTCGTTGAATTGCAGATGTCATTTACGTATATGAAGAAAATAATAGGTCCTAGTATTGAGCCTTGTGGTACTCCGCATCTTAGTCCAGATAGATCAGATTAACTGTCACCAAAAGAGACATACTGATTCCTATTTTGTAAGTAACTCTTAAACCAGTTGTTCGCATTTCCTCTTATACCATAGTATTCTAATTTTTGAAGTAGTATTTCATGGCTGATAGTGTCGAAGGCTTTCGAAAGATCCAGAAATAGGTCGAGTGTACTTTCTTTACTATTGTTATTATTTTCTTCGGCTACATATTGTAATAGATGCATAACAGGGTGCAGTGTGCTATGGTGCTTCCTGAAGCCATATTGGTATAAGTATACTACTCACAGTTTTCTAAGGATCTCGCATACCCACTTCCATATTTTTTATATAAAAGGTAAATGTGTACATTTGTATGTTTCTGTAATGGAGAGTAATTGTCGGACTCTCAGATTTATTAGCAGGGTAAGCAAACTGAAGAGTTCGACAGTTACTACTCATTGGTTATCAACGGGAATTCCTGCTTCCTCCGCCGGAAAAACTGTCCTATGTGATACGAGCCAGGTTGTTGAAAGTGTTTTTAAACCACTATAAATGAACGAACATGAATATTCCACATTAATTTTTACAATTTATTTACAAATATACTATTCAAAAAAGCAGGGGATATTTGATAAAAGTGAGATATATGATGAAATATCTTTACATTTTCATCAAAAAGACAGCTGCGGCATTGCACTGTGACATCTGGTGAATGATTTTAGCGATAGTTGGGTGTCTGACAAGCGCACATTCCACGCACTGAGCTGTAGAAGACAAGGACGGTCAGTCAGAGAATTTACCAAATTCAGTCCAAGACCTCAATACCTTGTAAATCCTCCTCGGTTCGCGAGACAAGCGCGGATCCGACGTGGCATACTCCTCACCAAACGTCCAATATCAGCTTGACTGATGTTATTCCATTCTTCCTGCAGTGCAGCGGCGAGTTCCTGGACATTGGTGGGGGCTATTGACGTTGTCGTAGGCGCCTGCCAAGCATATCCCAGACGTGCTCGATTGGTGAAAGGTCTGGATTTAGTGCTGGCCAAGGCAGTGTAGTGATGTTCTGCTCCTGGGGGAATTCTGTAGCGACACGGGCCCTGTGTGCTCTTGCATTGTCATCTTGGTAAATGAAACGATGGCCGTGACATCGCGCAAATGGCACCACATGAGCTGCTAACATGTTGTCACGGTAATACTACCCTATGACTCGCCCATGGATAACATGTAATGCTGTTGTGCTTGTCATGGTTATGTCTCCCCCACAACATAACCGATCCATCACCAAAACGATCGTGCTGCCTAACGGTTACGCCATGGTATCGATATCGTTCCGCCGCCGCCACACTCTGTTTCGCCTGTCGTGGAAGTCGAGAGTGAACCTCCATTCATCGGAAAACATAACTCTGCTCCACCGACGATTGTCCTAGCGCTGTCGTGCTCAACGCCCATTACGCCTTGCTGCAATGTGACGTTCAGTCAAACCTGGAATTATTTGAGGTCGACGAGCGTACAAATTCCAGCTGTGTAGGCGATTTCGGATAGTCTGACCACTGACTCGCACATCTGTCGGTCGGTGTAGCTGCAGTCTAATTTCTGAGGCACTTTGATGGCAGTTACGGAATGCTGTGGTTAGGATGAAGCGATCCTGGTTAGCAGTGTTGTTGCCCATGGACGACCTGACCGACGCCTGTCATCAACATTGCCTGTCTGACGGCAGCGTGACCACAACTTGATAATCGCCGATTGAGTAACGTTGAGAATTTGAGCCACTGCAGTCTGTCTGTTGCCAGTTTTCAACATGCCAACTGGCCGTAAACGTTCGCCACGTGTCAGTCTTCCCATACCTCAAAAGTTACGTTTCGACTAGAAACTATTGATGAAAGAGTTTATACGAAGAAAAGAACGATGAGACCTTCGAAAAAGCCCGTCCAGAACAAATGAATATTTCAAAACATACCCCACAGACATTAAAGTGGCGTTCGTGCTAAAAACCTGGTAACACATTGATATATCAATCACGCGTATCCAATACCATTTTCTGAAAATATGAACATCAGTTTGGACATCCCCTACTTTGTTTGAATAGTATATGCCGATGAGTATGGATGATCCTTAGCGAATTTTGAATTTTCATATATAATAACAACTCTTGGCTATAGAATGTTTGTCATGAACGCAAATCCGGTGAACTGACTCCACGAAAACTGTACGAGCAGACCTGACCAGTTTTCCTGGAGACATCTCGTTTGTCAAAACAAAAACCGCTTCACAACATAACTTCTTACCAAAACGATTCCTATATGTTTCGCATAGAATTCTCTGCAGTTAGTACACGTACGTCTATCACACGGTGGCAGGTAAACTATCTTTTTTATTAAAAAAAAAATTTGCCATCAGTTATTTGCTCAGTGGACATGATTAGCAACAGACTCTTGTGTGATCATCTCCCAGTACTGAGTGTGTGAATGTCTCCTTAGGTTATATGTTTATTTATTTTTATTTGTTTTTAATTCAATACCTTTTTTCTTTTAGGTTCTGTCGCTTATCGCCACAATATAGTCTCGGTTGCTGATGTGGCGTTGCGCACCAATAAAGGATAATAGTGATCCATGTATCAATGTACCTGTGAGAGAATGTATGTGTATGTGTGTATATGTATGTATGCCTGCAATTATTGTACAGCCATTGAGCACCGTGTGTGGATTCTAGGCTTTAAAATTATTATTATTATTATTATTTGTCACTCCCTCGCTGTGGCCTCAAAATCTCATCCCGACAACCCCAAGTGCGATCACGTTTCCCAATAATAGAATAATAGCGAAGAAATTAAACTGTGACACCGTCAGGATCTTGGCAACATCACACTGTGGTATCACACTTTCTGTCATTTGGAAGGCGATTACCAGGGCGAACTGATCCCCATGATGTTGACACCCAATTGCAGAAAAATAAATATTTAAACATATTTTGCTACAGCTACTTGATTTCAAATTAATAGACATCAAAACGCGTTACACAAGAATTGACGAAAACACACATTAGATACGAATGTGGGGTGGCGTTGCGTTAACCAGTTCTCGCCAGATCTCCGAAGTTAAGCAACGCTGAACCCGGTTAGTCCTTGGATGGGTGACCGTCTGAGCGATCGATTCGGATTCCCGCATTGTGTCCACGGGCTAGGCACTTAACCTCGACGGTCCACATGGGGGCACGATGACGCCGTTACTAAGGTCTACTGCACGTCAATGCTGCGCATGTCTTCAACTTATCTAACCTTGCCTGTGCTGCAGTGCGGAGTTAAGATGTTGGAGAGCTGGCAGCTGCTCGTCGTTGCTCGGTGGTTCTCTCCGGATACTCCGACTTCCTAAGCCAGTAAAACTGACACCGACACGATATGACCTTGGCTGTTAAAGTGTCGTTAAACCCTAATAAATAAATAAATAAATAAAAAAATAAATGAATAAATAAATAAATAAATAAATATGACCGCGCATTGGTTAAACTATGCAAATAAAATTTGTTGAATTCGCTTTATTTAAACCTTCACCTAACGTGCCAATCACATCCGACCCGCGCTATTTCCGCCGATCACAATTTAAATTTTATAAACAGTTTTTATTTTTTTTTATTTAAAGGCATAACTTATGATCCCTTATGGGAACGAGCCCCTTGAGCTCGTTCCAATAAGGGGCAACAAGTTATGTTTTTAAAGCAAAAAAAAAAAAAGGAAAAATGTTCATTTATTCAAGAGAAGTGTCGTCTTCTTGAAGTTCGTATCGTGTTACCTAGCACGAGTGGCTGTCGATACTTACAGTGTATATGCAAATTATCGAAAAGTTTTCTCATTTTTGTTTGTTTCCAAAACATAGTTTATGCCCACTCGTTTGAACGAGCTTGTTCTAGAATCTGGCCTTAAACTTTAATTTGGAATCAAAATCCAAAACAAATAATAAAATTTGAATGGCGAGTTTTCAATACAGTGTTCTGTGGAGTTTTCCGATACATTTGGCTAAAAGGTAACTTAATAAACAAAATAAATCCAAGAGATATGAATAATTTTCGGAAGAGTGAAAAGTAGTTTCGAACAGTCTTGCTGGTTTCTTCCCTATTTGCATTCACCAGACGCAGCAGTAAAATATTATTTTGTATATTAACCCCTTGAACCCCAGCGGCCCTTTTTTCCGGCCAGCCACATGATACGTCATAACGTCATTAAAGAGGATGGCTGTTCAGTAAATGTGTGGAGGTAGACCAATCAATATTTTCAACGTGCAGTCCATGGACTGCACGTTGAAAATATTGATTGGTCTTCCCCAAATAATGAATATGGACTCTTCTAATTGCTGCCATTGAACTGGCATAGAAGATACCACTAGATTTCAAAGTGTTAAGTGTATATTTGTGACGCGAGCTCAATGAATCCTAAGTACAAAAGTATGAAGCCGGGAGCGTTAATTAGCTAAGCCACTGCTTATCAGGCAAGGACTGAGAAGTGAAAAAAAAACTTTCGACGGAAGTCGTGCTGATCGATTTAAATCAAGAATCGGAGAATTGCTTTGAACGCATTTAGCAATCGATTTTATCTGATCTGTTTATCTAGCATAAAAATAACCGATGATTAGTAGTTTGTTGACACATAGTGCAATATCAAATATCCATTACAATGCAGAAGGATTGTTAGGGGGAAGAGCACTTTTCGAATCCAGAGAGAGATCAGTAAATGAGCTATGTTTTCGAAGTAAGAACTGATAATAAAAACCCCAATATTTTGTTAGCGATTTTTGTGAATAGAGCTGGATGGTTTTGACGCTTACGTTATGGAGGGGCTAAATTACACATTATTTGATAAAAGGAATTTCATATTCGTCACGATTTGATGTGAAATGTCTGGATCTCGTTCACTATAATGGGTTTTGAGCCTCGGTAAAACTCGGCTCGGGTCGACTTGTGTGAATTCGGTTGAGAAGTTTCATACCAAAACGCGACTCATTTAAGAGCCTGCCTGAATGTATGTTTTCGACTTAGTTGCTAATCGCTTTCAAGACCGCATATTCTCGTACGTTTTTTGTGGATAAGCTTCAGGGAAATGTTTGAGAAAAAACATTGGTAAATAGACTTCGAATGGATTTTTGTTCAAATTTTTCTGCGTAAAGACTCTCAAGTTTTTTTTCCACCGAGCCAAAATTGATGGGCAAACTTCGGCGGTTTAGCATTCATTTCTCTTCGAAGTAACGTGATGTAGAGTTCATGAAATATACATAATTATGTCTCTTATCTTTTGAATACATTTCGTCCCCCGAGTTCCAATGTGAACACATTAGAAATCAGGGGACGATTTGACGTTAGATAATATGCGATGCGATATTGACGTTATGACGTTGAATATGAAGTAAGTGAGAAAAGCATGAACATGAAATCGAGGGCAATGAGATGAATTTGGCCCCTTGGAAGTATTTTCGACCCACATAAGTAATCAATAATTGTAAAAATCCGATATCAAGTACCGTATTATTATTATTATTATTATTATTATTATTATTATTATTATTATTATTATTATTATTATTATTATTATCAACTATTAATTACATTAGTGAAGTTTGGGTGTAACGGAACTTTAGACAGACCAACACATTTAGGGAGGTCTTGAACTCGTGACCATCGTACGAAGTACCATTCAATCTCTTAGGTTCCCCTCTACAGTTTCGCACTACTGCACAGGGGTAAAATTCTAAACTAAGGTCATGTGTTGAAACTAATGCAATGTAAATTGAAGATGTATTTTTAGAATCAGATATATGATTACATTAGGCTATTTGTTGTACGAGAGATTTTGAAGGTGTCGGAGTCTGATGCATAAGGGGAAATTTTCAGATGAATTATGGGACACAGTGGCTTCGAAAAATTGACTACTTTTTAAAATGTTATTTTTGCACGGAGTTGTTACCAGGCATGTAACTAAAAAATTAAATGCAAACATATAAATTTGTTTTTGCATTTTTTTAAATAGTGGGTGCTCCAGGGGTAGGTAAGTGGGGATAGTGGGAAAATGCTACTTTTGGGACTACTGGGTGGATGAAAATGACTGGTTTCGGTATTTTTTCAGGCAATTTTCAAGGTTGAGGCCTTGCATTTGACAGTCAATTATTTCACCGACATTCAGATTGTTTATTTCTAATTAATCACATAGTGCTGTATATATTTAATGGATTTGGAAAATGTAATATATGTTATGGGTTATATAACTAAGTTAAAGAATATTCGCGTTTGAAGAGAGAGTATGGCATGTCATTTTTGGAAATGCCTAGAAAACTGTAGAGCGGAACCTTAGGGTATGATTAATTGCCACGACGTGTGCGTACAGGATGGGGGGGGGGGGGGTCAATACTCAGTATTTAACCCCTTTACCAGCACACATGATAGAAAAAATTGTTATTTTAATCACTTGTTTTCAAATTTATCCCAAAATTTCAACAAAACCATATCACGTGCCCCATCATTGGAACGACACGACGTGCTCGTTCCAATGAAGGGGTCACATGATATGGTTGTGATGATTTCTTTTTCAACTGTTCAATCCGCCCGGGAAACTTATCCGGGCGGATGTGGCAGACTCGATAGACATCTGAAAGCTTAACCCTATTAGCTCTAAGTTCCTGAATGAGAATGCTGCATATAAAGGCGACTCTTGCGAATGGCCAAATTTATTTTAAATTTTATATTGATATGGAAATTCAGTGAATATTATTTTAAGAGTTCTGTGCGGCTGTTGGATTCAATCTGTACCGACGGAACCTCCTTAACAACTGGTTGTCCATCATGATATTTTACAACCTAGGATAAATTGTTTTTCAAGGCTTAACGAAAACACGGATGCTTGCCAACCTGCCCCAACCAACAAACAGCCGCCCACATCCTCTGGTAACTGTACTACCATGTATTCATGCAAAACGAAAATTTGTAGAGAAACAATACATAGAGAGTAATCGCTTGACTGGGCTGGTTACGTGAAATAATTCATGAGAGGTGAGGGACGTTGTACAAACATGAGTGCGCGAATGCGCACGAGTGTTTTACAATACAGACCCTCGCCTTGGGCTGCACGATATTCAAAAATGAATACCGGTATCGGTATTCAAAAACATACCGCGGTATACCGGTATATCGAAAACTGCTCAGGTATATGAACATAGATACCACAATCGAGACTTGAGGCATCACGGTCGGAACTAATCAGCATGCCTTGATGATGCAGTTCGAAAAACATTTACCCAACGCAGACGATATCAAAATTTAGTATTTTAAAAATCACTTTAACAGATTTTCCCCCCAAACTTCTACAAAACAATATCATGTGACCCCTCATTGGAACGAGCTCAACGAGCTCGTTTCAATGAGGGCTCTCATAATATATAGTTTTGTAGAAATTTTTGAAAATTATTTTTTCAACTAGGGAATTTGTATATTACGTGGGTACATGCAGACGATTCCTTGGGTAAAGGGACAATATTACTCATTCGGGGCTACAGTTAAAAAACTCCAGCTATCTTGAAAATTAAATTGTGGATAAATAAATAATGACGATAAACCGATATTTTTGTAATTACACCGGTATTCAATCGATATTGGTTTGAATGTCGGTATATATCGGTTTATCGATATACCGTGCAGCTCTTCTCTCGCCTCGAATGAATTATTTCACGTAACCAGTCCAGTCCAGTCAAGCGATCACTCTGTTTATTACTTTTCATAATTAACGATAATTGCATTATTTAACCCTTTACCTTGCGTAACGTAAAAACCGGCCAGCGCTATTCTAAAAAATCTCCAATTCTTTTGTCTCTAAAACATGAGTTATGACCCTCATTGGAACGAGCTCATCGAGCTCGTCCCAATGAGGGGCCATAACCTATGTTTTTGAGACAAAAAATGAAAAATTAGTTATTCAACTATTTTTTTTTGCTTGTGTCGTCTGCTTTTCAAGTCAGGTAAATGGTTAAAAAAAACCTGAAAACAATGAAATCCCATTACACCCACTGCAAAACGTCTTCTTTTGCGCGCACGGATACATGTGTAACAGGGGCTGAGAAACCAGTTATCAGCTGAAGAATACATTTGTTATATCTACTTTCAGTTTCATGTTTGTTATTTGTTTATACATGTGCTTTATTTTACTTCACACAGGATGACACATGACCTGCATTCGCAGCATCTATTAGCCAACTGAGCACTGACAGTTCACTGCATGTGCAAGATTCTATTGACCATTACTCACTTTTACCCGCCAAAACGTCCTTATTCATCTGTTAAACTTCAAACGTCTCGCTCGTATAAGATTTTGTTGTGAATCCTGAATTGTCCATTTACTTATCTGCGAAGATTATTAGTTACCCCGTGTCTGATCACGTGGTACGGGTTTTTACCTACCCGAAGCCAGCCGTATCCCATTCGGACGTCGGCCGAATGGGATACGGCTGGCTTCGGGTAGGTAAAAACCCGTACCACGTGATCAGACATGGGGTAACGAATTTATCTATTGACTTTCCGTTTTAGAAGTACAATCTATTTCATGTGTGAACACACACAGCATGAGATCTTTTACCTTCCATTGTTGAGCCATACAGGTTTCTGTGGCATGTTTGTGCAAAAGAGTTTTTGTGAAAATATGCCGATATGACTAGTATAAAAAAAAAATTATTGAATTTCTTTTTTTCTTTTTTGTCTCAAAAACATAGCTTATGAACCCCACATTGGAGGGTACTCGACAAGCTCATTCCAATAAGGGGTCATGAGCTATATTTTGGAGATAAAAAATTAAAATATAAAACATGTACACTGTAAAACTGGGATGACGCGTCTTCTACGGGGTATGGACAATTTGTAGATTTCGTAACGAGGCTTCCACTGGGTATGGGAAATTTGTCAGTGGCTGGGCGGACGTATCGTGGGTTTCAATGAATATGGTCTCATACCACGTATCTAACAACCAATCAAATCAACAGATTCACTTTAGTCAATAGATAATTGTTTATATATATACTCTTCTGCCACATATCTGGTGAGTGTGATTTTGGCTTCACACTGGTTGTCGATTTTCGATAAAATCGCGTATTACATATTCAGTATATTTTCGATTATCGTTTCAATTCGCTTTCTGTCCCAAGATATTGACCGATTGAAATCATATATTTGTAATTTGTATATATTTCTAGGTTTTTGTTTATAGTGTATAATTGAAGATACAGTGATGTGATTTAAATAAATCTTCATAGAATTCACCTCACTCATTGTGTTCAACTTTATTTGAGACCACCCGAGTTACACATGACCCAATTGTTGATTGTATAATTCACTTGTTAAGTTATCGTTTATAATCAAACCGGAAATCCCAGTAAATCACACTTTGGAAAGTAATACAGCGTAGTAAACTCTTTACCTAACGAATCGGCGGAATCCTGCCGCGACATTTACGAACTGAGTAGTTGAAAAAAAGACAAATTTAAATTTTCAACAAAAGCATATCATGTAACACCTCGCCGAGCGAGTTCCAATGGAGGGTCACCTGATATGGCGTTCTGTTGCAATATTTTTAACAATCTGTAAAACAATAATTATGATAACAAATTTTGAAAAGCAATTTGAAGAGCTCTAAAAATGAAGAAGGTTGTCAAAACACGATTACATTTCTGAGAGGATGGATTTCTGGAAAGGCAATGAGAAATTATATTTGTAGAAATCTCAGTCGCCGATCGTCCCCTGAGTTCCAATGTGTTCTATGTGCCTAATGGCACATAGAACACATTGGAACTCAGGGGACGCGATGCTGTGGCATTCTCACAAATATCATTAATGTACTTACCCTCAGAAAATCACCAAATGAGGATACGGCTTGTGAATGTTGCGTTATTTTCTCGCACCCAATTTGAAACAATACAGATTTCATTATTTCTAACATCACCTAGAAAAAAAAGAAATTTAGCCTGCAAGTGAATTTTGTGCGAAACTTACCCAATTTTATCGTAAACCAGTACAGATAATGTGAGAACGTGTCAACCGTTACTTATTCCCAGTTCCTTATTCGACATTCGTTATAAAATTTGTTGCACTCAAGGGACGAAATGAACTTGAAAGTGACAAAATGCGTGAACTTGAGTTTTGGTAGAAAACTACAGGTATCAACAAGATAAAACAGACAATCACGCTTGAGCTAATATCTATCAAGGTGAGACAAAAAACCTTACCTACATGAACCTTGTCTGACAGCAGTCAGGCAGTCACTTCCCTTGCTGAATATTGAATTATAGTTTTGAGTGAATCCACATCCCCGTCTTCCAAGCATATCTGATATCTTATTTATGACAAAAAAGCAAATGATGGACGGATCCAGTCAGCTATTAACCCGGACAAATGATGATTGAAATAAAAAGGTTAGTTAATTAATTAATTAATTTATTTATTTATGTCACATATTCTGTACAATGGCTAATCGTGACCGCAACATGGAGATAAAGTCAAGTTTAGAATCGTTTATTCCCATGCTGCCCATTTTAGAGAATTTCCACCCCAAGCATTGCTGGCTGGGTCCTATTTTACCAGTAAAACAGAGCTTGTTTAAACAAGCACTGCTTCACTTTCCGGAGGTCCCACGGTAAAACCTTGTATTGGTAGCTTCCCTTACTCCTAACCCGTATCACATTACATACTTGTACCTTTCTCAAAAATACAGCTATCGGGTACATTTGTGCGAATTTCTAATTGTATCTCACCCCTGTCCAATGCTCTCCAGTGTCGAAATGGAATTATAACACGAGGAAAAACCTTAGTTAAGATCTATAGAAATTAGTGTCTAGAAATTTAGAATTTACAGCTATCAGGTGTAAAGTTCTACATGGAAGCACGAGCGAATGAGTTATGAAAACACACAGAAAGAATATTACACTGAAAACAAACACATTTTTTTAAACCGGTTTAAGTAAAACGGTGAGAGCAAGGGACATTGAACTCAGCATCACACTTTCGTTTATCAGTTAGAATCTTTTAGCAATGACTGGTTTGGAACATTCTATCGGAGGCTTCATGAAGTTTTGGGGACAAAATTAAACAAAACGAGGCTCCTTGCAGCATGATCCTCTGCTCTCTTCACAATTGGATTAGTGCAACGTCGGCGAAGAACGTTACAATTTAACTCGAACCGCTTAAGATGACGTCAAGGCAATCAACACTGTAACTCCTTCCATCAAAGACATTTGATGACGCAAAAGGTGTTAAGCTGTGACTGTAGTCACAGCGTAACAGTTTTCACATATCAAATATTAACCCTTTACCCAACGCAGACGATATCAAAATTTATTATTTTAAATATCATTTTTTGAAATTTTTTTAAAAAAATTCAACAAAACCATATCATGTGACCCCTCGTTGGAACGAGCTCGACGAGCTCGTTCCAACGAGGGGTCACATGATATGGTTTTGTTGAAATTTTTTGAAAAATAATATTTTTTCAACTGTTGAATTTGCATATTACGCGGGCGGATGCGGCCGATACGTTGGGTAAAGGGTTAAACAAAAGCTTAGCGCTAAAACTAGTTACCCGGTAAAAACTATCCGATCTCGGCGCTTGTTTTTGTCAATAAGAATTGAAATATGTTGTAAGTATTCCATGTGTGCTGCCGAGAAAAATGTGCATATAAATCGTCAAAGCATAGTCTATAAATAGCGATCTGCGACTTCGAGACGTCGGGAAATCGAAAACCTTCGAGTAATAATTCTTTGTTGAGCCTTATATATCTGTAGAAACATTATGCCCCCTCCCCGACGGCGGCCGTGGGACACTCTCTATTAGTGAGCAAGGCGCGCTCCAGCAATCCATTTGTACAAAGATCAGTGGCGTGTTTCCTTGAGAACTAAACGTTTGATTATGTTACTGGAGAATGATGCATGAAAATGGGCACAATTTGTGCATGAACGTCATGGAAGGGTTTAACCCTTTACCCAACGTAACGGCCAAAACCGGCCAGCGCTATTCTCAAAAATCGCCAATTAATTTTCAAAATATTTTCATTTTTTGTCTCAAAAACATAGGTTATGACCCCTCGTTGGAACGAGCTCGTTCCAACGAGGGGTCATAACCTATGTTTTTGAGACAAAAAATGAAAAAAATTAGTTATTCAAGAATTTTTTTTGCAAGTGTCGTCTGCTTTTCATGTTAGGTAAAGGGTTAAATAGTTTGACAAAACATTCCTGTGAATACATGTGGGAATTCAACAGATGCATACAACGGGTTATAATTTAGAATTCACATGTGCCGTATACATACAGAGCGGATTAATGAAAACTGAACATTCGAGTGGAAAACGTATTTGCGATGTAATTATTCTCCGATATGCTACTCCAAAATGCCACAGGATAAAGAATATCAGTCTGTGAAACAAAATGTCAATGAAATATTCAGTTGTTCATTTTTCACACTGTTGGATTGATACCTTCCCACACTGCATTCAGTTTTTATGCCCCCGCCATAAAATGGCCCGGGGCATTTAGTGTTGTCCTTGTTCATCCGCCATTTCGTCTTTCCATCATTCCGAAATAACAGTTTTCCGGACTGTATTTCACCATATTTTGATATAATTGGCTGATTTCTGTTATATGGCTTTGTCAAAGGTACCTACAAATTGAGTTTTCTTCTACTTTCCATTTTTCGTCTTTCACATGTCACCAAAACGGAATGATATGCCTAAAATATCATTTCACACCACTTTGAAATATACTGAACTATGTAATACAAAGCTCGGTATTAATCATTATGGACAGTTTAATAAATTTTCTGATTGGAAGGTATCGCTGTAGTCACAGATCTTAACAAATACTCGGGGACGTGGCGACAGGAGGGTTGGGGACTCACCCCCCCCCCCCGCCCACCCCAATCCAGCCAAAAGTTTCAATAGTTCAAAATTTTAACCCATTACCTAACATGAAAAGCAGAAGACACTTGCAAACAAAAATCTTGAATAACTATTTTTTTGCAATTTCTGTCTCAAATACATAGGTTATGACCCCTCATTGGAACGAGCTCGGCGAAATCGTTCCAAAGAGGGGTCATAACCTGTGTTTTTGAGAGAAAAAATGAAAAAATAATGAAAATTATTTGGCGATTTTTGTGAATAGCGCTGGCCGGTTAAAACCGTTACGGTGGGTAAAGGGTTAAGCCCCACACCACCAACAGTTGGAAATTTCATGTTCTACGGTAGTACATTTCATGGCAGTTTACCTGTGGCTGTGGCTGTGGCAGTTTATAACAACGATTTAGTGATTTTTTGAACCACATTTCATGAGATTTTCTAACTGGAATCAAGGCGCCATCTGTAATGCCATTGCACTATGATTGCAGATGGCGGCATGTTGCACTCAAGAGACGACTTACAACTCAAGAGCACAAGGTGAGAGGGTGTATTCAGAGTGCTTCATCAGTTGGAAATCCACAGGCAGCAGTAGAAAAATTCTCCCCCGGGGGAAGGGTGCAATTGGGGTTATCAAAAATTGGATATTGCGCGGCCGAGGAGGGGGTATTGTTGGAAATACAGAGGGGCATACCCACCGAACCAAAACCCTCTAACCATGCCCCTGCAAAGAATCAGGCATCGTTAGTTTACATTTCCATTTGATGACGTAACTCAAAATCAGGGGGCACTGGGCCAAGAAATGTTACCGGGGAATGCACAAAGGGGGCCCCAGACCCGGAGGAAATTTTGATTTTGCCAACTGAATGAACACGGCTTTCTTGCATATAAGCGATCAATGGCAGTCCACATAGAGGACATATCAATGACATTTTTGTATCATCTTCCTCGATTATTCGACAAAAATGGTTCTACCTGGGGGTGGGGTACTCATCGAGAAGACCACAGTTCGGTGCAATCGGAGAAAATTTTGATTTTAAAATTGAAGGAACGCTGTTTCCTTTCATCTGAGCGATAAATGACTGTCTGAACTGCTGGTATACCGAAATGTCCCCTTAGTGGACCGCCAATGGCAGCTCACATAGAGAACATTTCGATATACCGATAGTCTATGCAATCAGATCCATTTCGTCTTTTGGCGATTTTCACGAAATTTTACGTACCAACAGGTTTTGGGCTGAATCAAGGGGGAAACCAAATGTTTTAAAGCACATTTGATGCCACATATCTTTGGCAATATCTCATTGAAGCGATTCCAAAAATATGTCACAAAATGTGCTGTCTTTTCAAAAAACTCGTTTCAGTTTTGTTTTATGGTACGGGGGGGCGGGGGGGGGGGGGGGCTCAGAAGGTAGAGATGCAGGCTGCAAGATGAGAGGTCCTCGATTCGAATCCCATCCGCGGCAACCGCCTTGTGCCTTGGACAAGACACTCAATCTCGATTGCCCACGTGGGGGCACGGTGGCATTGTGTACTAAGGCGTACTGCGCGTCGATGGTGCACTTGTCTTTAATCAATGCTAACCATGCTTGCGTGGAGTTAGTACGTTGGGAGCCTGACAGTTGCTCGCCGTTGCTCGCTGGTTCTCTCCGGGTACTCCGGCTTCTTCCACCCGTGAAACTATCCGATATGAGGTGACCTTGGCTGTCGAAAGTGTCGTTAAACCCCAATAAATAAATAAATAAATAAATAAATAAATAAATAAATAAATAAATAAATAAATAAATAAATAAATAAATAAATAAATATGGTACAGGGCCTAACGGAAGCTGGAATGAAATAACGATAAGTAACAGTGGAAACTCCCCAAAGATCTGCATTAAATCGATGTGTTCCACAACACCAAAAAGTGCCACCCTAAGATCCTTTCTTGATTAAAAAAAACGAAACAATTTCAATTTGGAAAGTATTTACATTAGTATCTACTAAAATAAAGCACGTAAAGTACAAGTACAGAACGGCCACCGTGGACTGGTCACTTTCCACGGGTGGACTATATTTCCACGGACACAATAATATTAGATTCCATACACTAACCACAGGAATAACCACCAAAAATTTAATTAATGAAGCTCCGAGTACAACCCGGTTCTTCATTAATTAAAATTTTCCTGATGATATTTATTACCTGGAACGCATGCGTGGACATCACTGCCCACGCGCGATTTCGACCAGTCCACGGCGACTGTACTGTTATACTCAGAGCGTGTCGCACAGGAGGCTTTAGGGATGACACCCCTTCCAATAATTTTTACAGTCGGAACATTTCCATCTGGATTGGAATCTTAAGTGTTGATTAGCTGTAGCTTGTTATCCTGCACTTCCTTCGAGACTAGATTTGGACATACGTCACACACAAAGTCTGTCATGCAAATGAAGGTTTGTAACACCCGATTCGGTTTGTTGGGGATCCAGCATTTCCACTGTGGACTAACGGTATGGTCCATGTTAATTACAGTACGGCCGCTGTGGACTGGTCACTTTCCACGGGTGGGCAATATTTCCACAGCCTCAATAATACCAGATTCCATACAATCGGGGTTAAGTGTCTTGCCCAAGGTCACAACGCGGAGTCCGAATCGATCGCTCAGACGGTCGGTCACCCATCCGATTGCATTGCTTAAATCCAAACAAAAGTTTCAAAAAACATTTGAGATTTGAACTGCAGTCCTAACTGACTGATATGTCAACTACACCATCAAGGCATGCCTTCAACTAAAATAATTCCTTGGTGATGGATTGATCAGTCGGGACTTGAGCCATCACAGTTGGTACAAATCAGGATTACGTCCCCTGCCCCCCCCCCCCCCCCAACACACACACCTTAACTGGTGATATTATACGCCCCTGGTAATGCTTACCGCTTTTTCGTTCTCAATATCATTCACATCCTGGCTATCCAATGATACAAATGCGACGTTGTCCAGTTCTCCGGCTGTGTTTTTTGTCACGTCTCTTGCATCTGCATCAGCAAATATTAACCAACGTGTTAACTGCTTCATCGCCGTATTGAAATCAACTCTGGTGTCGAAACCATTAGCCTAAATGTAAAACTTCACTCATAAAATATAAATCTTCCACAGAAAAATGTACCAACACATTTCACCGTTATACAGATCAACATTCCCATTTTCTGTTCTTTGCAAGAATGATACACTGACTTTTATGCAACTGGATTGTTGGAACTTTAGCGAAAAACGCCGCAACTCCATCTGTTGGCTTCAAGATAATGTCAAGTAAATCGACGCGGTTGCTGCTGTCGATGACTCTTGATGACCTGAAAGCTGTTACACTGTGAGTGTAGTCACAGTGCAACGGCTTTTACATCATCAAACAAAAGCCTATCATGAAAACTAGAAACACGGTATTCACTTTTCAATCTCGTCACTTGTTGTTTGTCAACAGTAATTAAAATATGCTGCGAATATTCAATTTCATTTTTCACAAATATCATAATATATACTTTAAAAAGCAATGGGCGATTGCGAGGCATCGGAAAATTGAAAACCTCCGAGAATTTGTCTGAGCATTGTTTATTCAACCCTTTACCAACCACAAAAGGCAGACGACACTTGCAAATAAAATTCGTGAATAACTTATTTTTTTCATTTTTTGCATCAAAAACATAGCTTATGACCCCTCATTGGAACGAGCTCAACGAGCTCGTTCCAATGAGGGGTCATAAGGTATATTTTAAGACAAAAAATGAAAAAAATAATGCAAACTGAACGGTGATTTTTGTGAATAGCACTGGCCGGTTTTGACGATACGTTAGGTAAAGGGTTAAAGCAACAACCCTCCGCCGCATTATGGTGGTTGCGGGCGAGATACATTTCTCCTTGTGACCAATGCACTTTACAGCACACCACTTTTATAGTGATTAGTGGGCGCTGAAACAAATAGATACTGTACTGTCATTACAAAAACAGACAGAAATCCCACCTGATTACATTGCACATTCGAACTTTCCAATTTATCTCCAATGCGGTTTACTGCATACTGCGTTCAACCCTATTCAGCCGAACGTTGCATAAAGATAGAATCATCGTCTTCCCTTTTCAGTATGAACTTTGGACACAGCTTGGTATTGCGGTCATTTATTTATTTATTTATTGGTAACATATATTCGCACAATGACTAATCGTTACCGCAAAATGCAAGTAAAGTCAAGTTTGGTCAATCGTTTATACCCATGTTTTAATATGAACGCAGCCAGTGGATCTGCAGGAAGAATGTTCTTTTTTGCTACAGCAATGATTACAGAACTTTTGCATTTTTATTGAACGAAATTAATTTTCACCTGATTGATACTGGATCGCGATCCAGTCGACATCTGCTTTTCTGCCAGCAGACTGAAGAATCTCACATGTCCAACAGGAAAGAGGCGAAAACACTACATTCCAAACACGTTTTTGGATTGTTTTTCCTGCTTTAACCTTCATTTTAGAATATTTTCTTCATGAGATCTTGTCTTCTGGTGTAAATGCGTTGCGACCAGGGGCCCCATACTATAAAACCTTTACAACTGTATTTTCTAGACCTATATTTTCTAGGTATGACTTTAAATGGGTTGAGATAAATCATTAGCATTTTTAAAGATGAGGAAATTTGTCAGTTGCCGAATTGCCATATCTTTTAACCCTTTACCCAACGAATCGGCCACATCCGCCCACGTAATATGAAAAATCAGCAGTTGAAAAAATATTATTTTTCAAAAACTTTCAACAAAACCATATCATGTGACCCCTCGTTGGAACGAGCTCGTCGAGCTCGTTCCAATGAGGGATCACATGATATGGTTTTATTGAAATATTTTGAAATATTTGAAAAAATGATATTTAAAATAATAAATTTTGATATCGTCTGCGTTGGGTAAAGGGTTAAAATGCTAATAATAATAGGTGGAAAATACAATTCTAGAAAATACAATTGTAAAAGTTTTGTAGTATTGGCTCCATGCGGTAGTTTCATCGTGATCCGATCAAGAAAAAGCCCACTTTTACGATCGCGGTACTGAAGGCGTTACAATTCTTTAAAACACTGCTCTTGGAAATGTACAACATAGAAAGGACTGAATACTGCATGAGTTGAAGAGTCGAAACCAGTCGTGACATGTCTATAGTAATTTCAGTTCAGTAGCACTGAAAACAGAGTAATGATCTGAATGACAGCTATCGAAAGGCATAACATAACCATCATATATTATATAATGCGTTATGCCCCAATCAATGTCGCGTTTCGCCATATTCATTTATAAGAACGTTATTATATAGACAACGATAAGTACTTTCCGGAAACGATAACAGATTTACATAAGACTTTACGCTCTTTGGATAAAGGGGTTGCTAGTCCGTGAACAATCTAAAACGTATTGATTTCTTAACGCTTTCCCCACGATGATTTGCGGGGATACGAATATGGCAAATTATTCTACGAGCTTCTTCCAATGCGCTGACGATATTCAATATGTATCAAACTGCAGGAAAGAGTTTTTAGCCTTCTTCCTAACAGTGTGTGGCACTCAAACCTTTCATTGTCAAAAATAAGGACACACAAACATGCTGAACTCATTCCTGATAAAACGCATGTCACGCAATCTAATGGACGATTACTCGAATTGAAATATACGCCATGCATCCATTGAAGCAAGAGAAGCTTTCAAGCTGAAATAATTATATAGTTTAATTTTTAAAGAAGCATTTTCCAGGCTTTATATTTGACAAATATCAAATCAATACCGATGAAATGATCTGGGGGAGATTTTTGTCTGTGAATGCTGATAACTCATTTTATCTAAGTACAGTGCAGTCGCCATGGACTGGTCGTAATCCACGCGTGGGCATTGATGATCACGCATGCGTTTACCAGGTAATAAAAATCACAGTCAACAAAATTTTAATTACTGAAGCACCGGGTTGTACCCGGTGCTTCATTAATTAAATGTTTGATGATTATTCCTATAATTAGAGATTGAAATCTATTGAGTCCGCGGAAATATTGCCCGCCCGTGAAAAGTGACCAGTCTACGGCGGCCGTTCTGTAGCTAAAACTAGGAATGTAGTTTACATTTTGGAGGAACGCATGCAGTCCCGTTATCGGCAATTAACCTTCTGCATGCTGATGTTAAAATGTCAAAATTACAAGCTGCACATGTTTCCCATAATGCAAATAGGAATTCAACAAATATCTTGTGTGACAGAGCACATTGGCATCTGCCAAACAAAACTGAATTAGTTCAATTCCTAGTTGTACGATGGGTATAATTAGTACATAAGTTATTATCAGTGCTGGCTGTCCACAAAGAGCATTTCGATATACTTGCAGTCTAGTATGACCTTAATCGGTCAGATGCAAGGAAACAGCAATCTTTCGGTTCTAAAAATTAAAATTGTCTTCCACTGGGTTGAACTATGATCGGCTCGATTAGTCCGGTCCACTTTAGTGCAACCATCTTTTGCCAAATTAATGACAAATATAATATAGAAATGCCATCGAAGTGCCCTCTATGTGGATGGTCATTGATCGCTCAGGTGCAAGGAAGCCGCGTTCTTTCAATTCGAAATATCAAAAATTTGTCCGGATCAGCTAGCCTATATGGTATATGTCAAGGCGCCTTGTCGTCGCCGAGTTTGCCCGTGATTTTCAAAAACATTAAACTTTCCCTTTCAAATTCACAAAGCTGAAATATCACTCCGCTTTCGGCACGGATTCCCGACTGTTTCTGGCTGACAACAAACATGCAAACGGGATTTGTCGTACAGTTTTCATCCATCTTCAAAACAACAGTAAAGTGGTACTATAAAGAGACTTCTTATTGATCTTTAAAACAACCGAACTACTTGACCATGCATCTGTGACTGATTGCTAAGATATATGCGATTTTCTGCTTTCTAGCTTTGAAAAACTTCATCATTCTCAGAGCCGTGAAGCACGTGTTGTTTCGAAGGGTTTGAATTTTTGCCACTAACACTCCTTTAACCAAAGTACAGGTTTTTTTTTTTTTAAAATTCTTGCTGGCTCACAATTTTTAGAATGGTTTAACATTGTGGTACTTTCCCGATTTGCTCACATGCTGTGTACACTCCAAGCCCCTCTGCAATTCAGATAAACTTAACTTGAAACCAACCACAAAATTGATTACCACCAATGACGGGACTTTTTCAGTCGCGACAGAAAAGTATGGAACTTTCTTCCAAATGTAATAAAGGTGTGCCTGAGATTAACATATTTCAAAACACAAATTTGAAGATTCCCCCACATAACAAATTTCTGCATTTTCCACTGTGTACAAAGAGCTGCCCTCTTTGCGCCAAAGCCGGGTACACCTCTGATGTGCTCTGACATGTCCGACGGTACCAACTGAGTGCATCGAGAACAACTAAACATACATGACAGCGTATGGGGAAAATGTTTGCGGAATAGGTCCCGTGTACGGTTACCTGGAAAATATTCTGGAGCTGGACTACCAAAATTAACCCGTTGAACTCTAGAACCTGGAACATGATTCGAATTAATTTCCTTAACCCTTTACCTAACATGAAAAGCAGACGACACTTGCAAAAGAAATTCTTGAATAACTAATGTTTTTCATTTTCTGTCTCAAAAACATATGTTATGACCCCTCATTGGACGAGCTCTATGTTTTAGAGACAAAAATGAAAAAAATAATGAAAATTAGTTGGCGATTTTTGAGAATAGTGCTGGTCGGTTTTGATCGTTACGTTGGGTAAAGGGTTAATTAGAATGTCTGCTACGTGAATGTGTGGGGTACACCAATCATTATTTTCAACGTGCAGCCACAAGGCTGCATGTTGAAAATATTTATTGGTCTACTCCCAAATAATGAGTATCGACTGACATAGAAGATATCACAAGGTTTCAAAGGGTTGAAACAGAAAGCACTCACCAGTTGCTGCTGGGACCAAAACATAATTCTAAATTAACCGTACGGAATGAATAAATAATGTATTTGCCACATATAGTACATAAAAGGCATAGTAAATTTCAAAGCGTTTAATCGAGACACTCATCAGTCTGTTGTGGCGTGTACATTTCCAACATTATGAATACTCAACTTGGTCAATTGTGCCGTGCGAAAAAGCACTCGACCACCTGGCTAGGGCTGCATGGTATTTTGATAAACCGATATATAAGAGTATTCAAACCAATATCGATTGAATACCGGTGTAATTACAAAAATATCGGTTTATCGTCATTATTTATTTACCCAGATGTCTTTAGTTTTTCAACTGTAGCCCCGAATGAATAATATTATCCCTTTATCCAAGAAATCGCCTGCTTGTGCCCTCGTAATATACAAATTCAGCAGCTGAAAAAATAATTTTAAAAAACTTCAACAAAACTATATCATGTGACCCCTCATTGGAACGAACTCGTTGAGCTCGTTCCAATGAGGGGTCACATGATATCGTTTTGTTGAAATCTTTGGGGAAAATCTCATAAACTAATTTTGAAAATAATAAATATTGATATCGTCTGCGTTGGGTAAAGGTTTTTCGAACCGCATCATCAAGGCATGCTAATTCGTTCTGACTGTGATGCCTGGTGTGTCGAGTGTGGTACTTGTGTTCATATATCTGAACAGTTTTCGATATACCGGTCTAGCGCGGTTTCTTTTGAATACCGATACCGGTATTCAGTTTTGAATATCGTGCAGCCCTACACCTGGCTGCATTACCCTCTTGATCATAAACAGTTTCAAAATGCAATGGTGTTGAGAATCAAGCATATCTTTGCCCTTCACTCGTCATGCGATAGTGGAAAGACCAGATGCTATGCTGCTCTGCAACACGCCACTGGAAAGTGTTCTTTGGACCATTTCCAGCAACGAGTTACACAACAGCATAGCATATTAACCCTTTACCTAACATGAAAAGCAGACGATGCAAAAAATTCTTGAATAACTAATTTTTTTCCTTTGTTATCTTAAAAACATAGGTTATGACCCCTCATTGGAACAAGCTCGACGAGATCGTTCCAACGAGGGGTCATAACCTATGTTTTTGAGACAAAAAATGAAAAAATAATGAAAATTAATTAGCGATTTTTGAGAACAGCTCTGGACGGTTTAGGATCTTACGTTAGGTAAAGGGTTAAAGCGCCCTTTTAAAATAAAAATATTTCTTGTCAGCCACAGAGATTATTCTGTGCAGTGGACCAATAATCTGAAAAGCTATCACGCATAATGATTATATAATCAAGTGTAATGAATGTTGTATGATTAAGATAGACAGTGTACACGCCATGATGACGAAGACTCAGCTATAAATAACATGTAGTATGTTGTATTTGACCTTAACCCCTACATACTACCTTAACTTCTTCCCACTACCTTAACTCCTTCCCACCTTTACCACGACCAGACAAGCTAAATCATATACAGTTAAAGAGGGTAGAAAGGGGTTTGCGCCAAACTGTCCCTGCGCGACTTCGGCGCGCGAAACCATTCCGTCCGTAAATTCAGGTGGGTCACTTCCAGTCAATCCCAGGGTACCCCCACATCTGTCAACCAATAACCACTCACTATATTAAGTTTTCAAACCTTCCTTGGATAATGTATTCTTGAACTGTATTGAATACAAAAATGTTGTGAGAGTCAGATTTAGACGAATTTCCATGGAGTTGGACCTGGATAGTTTTGTCGTCATTATCCAATTTGTCAAACATTATTTGACGTTCATGTGCGTATAAAGGACATGCAAGTATATAATGACTGGAGTCTTCATAATGATATCCACAGTGACATTCACGTTTAACCCCAATAAATCTGTCAAACGTATGGCCATTCAGTTCGCTACTATTTAAAAGAAGTTTGCAATAGATAATCGGCGCTTTTCTGCTCCCGGCATAGTAATATTTAGGGACAATGATGTCATTAAATGCTAAAACCTTTTTTTAGGACATTTACTGTTTCCGTTTCTCACGTTCTCGTGAAAGGCTATTCCAGAGCCTCACAGCAGATGGCAGAAAAGTTTGGTTTGCAGTTGATGGGATTCACTTCAAACTGTTAACGCAGTAAAGTTGGATTGTTTCTAAGGTCCATAAAATACAATAATGTGTCTGCCTAATAATTAATGTATTATGCACGTGAGCATTGAAATCCCACATGTAATCATCTGAATACCAGTTAACTGACTAGACAGTCTCCCAGGTACCCAAAGACTAGCAATTTATTGATGATGAATTATGCACTCGTATATGACATATAGACGAACAACCACAGGAAACCAACCAACTAAAGAGTGGATGTGCCCATGAGATCGCCATAGAACACGACCCAGCAGTAGTGAAGGCTGACACTATAGGGACAAACACTTAACACTGATTTCCCCATACTCCAATGCTGACACTATAGGGACAAAATTAACATAGGAATCTCCATAGGGGTTTTGTCCCTATAGTGTCATTTTTGTCCCTATAGTGTCAACATTGGAGGCAGGAAAAAATTTTTAAATTTTTTTTCCTGCCTCCAATGTTGACACTATAGGGACAAAAATGACACTATAGGGACAAAACCCCTATGGAGATTCCTATGTTAATTTTGTCCCTATAGTGTCAGCATTGGAGTATGGGGAAATCAGTATTAAGTGCTTGTCCCTATAGTGTCAGCACTGGGGTAGAGGCCTCCCAATGACTTTATACTGACAGGCTTAGGTGGGTTTGTCTTCCATACACTTTATATGCTGGCAAAATATATGTTTATTAATCAATCTCTCCATACTTTAAACCGTATAACACTTTACTACATGGACGGATTGATTGATAAACATACAATCTCTTACACACAGTGGAAAAGGGAAGTATCTCTTAACTCTTTTTCACTTATGGGATGGAATGGTGAATGAAGTATCTCTTAATTTTGTACCTATAGTGTCAGCACTGGGGGTAGAGGCCTCCCAATGACTTTATACTGACAGGCTTAGGTGGGTTTGTCTTCCATACACATTATATACTGACAAAATGTTCTGCTTGTTTAAAACGTACTACCTAATCTACATCGCTCGACTGGTGGAGTTTTTTTTTCTATTTATTACTGGAAGACACGACATATAAAAATACTGTCAGATTTCGTCTGGGTGTTTTTTACACGCGAATGTCTTATAAATCCGATGTGAATGTGTGTCTTGCAGTCAATTTGTAATACAACACTCCACTACTCAGAGAAAAACATATCTCTCGTTGCGGTTGAAACTATTCTACAAATAGCTCATGTAAGAGATACATTTTTTTCAAACACATGTGCTAACTAAATGCAACTGCGGAGAAACTCCTTCACGGACTGATTGTTTTTTATCGACTGGCAGTGATGTGTGTTTTCAATACTTTTTTCAAAACTGCTTGAAGCTGATTTCAACATTTCACCGTTAGATATTACAGTGACATTAACCCCGAGAAACAATTTCATTTTTCACACCACAAAACAGTGAATGTTTTTGCAGTGTAAACTGTTTTACCGGCAAAAAAAAAAAGAATAGCTTTTCCTTTTAACCAAAAGGAAAAGCTATTCTCTTTTATGCTTGTATTAAATTCGTAACAGATGTTGATACGAATTCAGCAAAAGAAGGCGCAATTCTGAGATATCGTTCTGAAACAAATCTTAACCACATTGAAAATCATGCTTTGCACTCCTCAGATGTTTTTGCTACACAATGTCAGTCTTTCCCTCCAAATTATTTTTTGTGTGGGAAATTGTGACATTCTGGCGGTGAAAACTAATACATTGAGTATTTCATCATCCATCATCTGACCAGCGTGGGCAAGGCGCGTGAATTACTCATTGCATTATTTCCTGCCGCCTTTTGCTTTCCCCTTAAATGACTGAAAACACACCTTGGCGTGGGTCATAAACACAATTGTCTTATGGTTATGAAACTTGAAACATTTGTCGAAATAGAATTTCCAACACAAGACTCGTGTAAGGGGATTAAGCATTCCTGTGGTTAGAATTATCTGAGAAATAATTCATGATTTCTTCATTATAAATTATAGAACCCCCACAGGACTCTGAATGCAGTTAGCTGATGGAATATCGCAGTGTGAAAAATAGACCAGCTTATAATTTCCTCAAGTTGTCTCTTCTGTGTGGAAGGATGTGAATTTTATATATTATACATGTGGACAAAATGTGGAGGGAAAATATCGCAGTGTGAAAAAAACGACATTATTATCGCTTCAGGCGGGGCAGTGGAGCGACAATAATGCAATTTAAATATACACACTGACTGGCGAAAATTTCAAACTATCAGCGGGATATTAATTGATGCGTGTGCTGGAAAAAAACAGATGTAATTGATCTAAAGAGAAAAAAATCGATTTTTTACAATCTGACTTGCTGCTGAATAAGATAGAGTTCTTCCCCTTCCACCGAAAAATGTTTGATTCACTTGCCATTTTACAAGTAAAAACAGAATTTATTTACCACAGTAAAACAAATACTGCCTTACTTCCTGCCTCCCCACAGAGGCTTACTCCGAGAGTGTAAAAAGGGAGTTTATGTTATTTACAGTAGTAGGGGGGAAATATTTCGGCCACAACACTCAATGTGGCCTTCTGTGGTTTGGGTTATTGGTGAATGGTTGACTTGTGAACATTGTAATCAGTGGTATTTTCCCTTGCCTTCCACCATCCATTCAATGGTTGGTGGAAGGCGGAGGAAAATAACTCTGAAAAGAAAAAAATATCTAAAACACCATTTTCACATTTTAGAATTTTTATTCCATGAAATTTTACATAAGTTTAGTGTCACTTTGAAAATGTTCACATCTTCTTGGTAAATTTTGCCATTTTAGGTTGAATGTCCTTTTTGGGTTCTCGTTTTCTCGACACTTTCATCGGGGGTGGTTCTGTCTCCGGGAATAAATTTTCTTCATCAACTTCCATCTTTGATTCAGTAGGTATGTCCACTTTGTACAATAAAGTATCATCATCATCGTTGAATTCCTGTAACACCGTCTGCTCAGCTTTCGGATGTAAGGCAAATCCCACAGTTGGTAAAACAGGTATATTATTTAGAGGATGCATGGAATTAAACCCGTACCCTCTAGTTGTTGAAGGAGGTGGACGCTCTATCTGTTGCGGAGTCATGTTATTTGCTGTTGATAAATACATTTTCCGCTTCTTACATTCATTCATGTAATGTCCTCGCTCATTGCAAAAAAAAAACACTCTCCTTTATTGGGGCAAGCCCAACTCCGATGATGTTTTTCTTGACAAATCGAACAACTATCTTTTGGTTGTGTCAACTTATATAACTCATTGACAAGTCTTTTCACTTCACCCCATCTGGATGGGTTGTAGTATATGCTTTTAACATCATTTGTCTTGTCCATTCTTGGATCTCTATTCATTTTTAAAAAAAAAAAAGTTCAGAGGAGACTAAAAGCGCGTCTTTCAGCCTGGTCAACTCAATCACAAGTGTGTTTCACCCCACTCC
This sequence comes from Pictodentalium vernedei, assembly GCA_031216915.1. Lineage (NCBI taxonomy): Eukaryota > Metazoa > Mollusca > Scaphopoda > Dentaliida > Dentaliidae > Pictodentalium > Pictodentalium vernedei. The sequence continues at coordinate 289,786,622 of CM062292.1, forward strand.
CTCCCCTCACTTTTTATACTTTTTTTTCAAAGACCAGATATTTGTGTTTTTCACTGAAACACAAATATCTGGTCGTTGAAAAAAAAGTATAAAAAGTGAGGGGAGGGAGTGGGGTGAAACACACTTGTGATTGAGTTGACCAGGCTGAAAGACGTGCTTTTCAAAGATGAAGAGGGGATTAGTAGACTACAGCGAATCAGAGGATAGTGACACAGAACCTGTAACGCCCGATGCCAAGAAGTCGAGATTGACTGAAGATAAATGGAATACAAATTCTGTACAGAATTTGTATTCCATTCATCCACAGTTATTACGTACATCCAGAAAATTTCACTCTGAATCACATGTATGCAGAGTGACTTTAAAGCAATTCGATGGCACTAATCCACTCGAGTTTCTAACTGAAATATTTGATTCGTTAGTGAGAGATGTGAAGCGAGAGTGTGGTATACAAGACAGAGATCCTGTGAGGATATCCATCCACCATCCAGGTCTTGAGGTGGGTATTTTTATTCCTTTTACAAAGGCTATGGGTGTCACTGGAAAAACAGTGTTAGATGAAATTGAAAAAGTTATTCAATCAAATGAGAATTTTACTATACACGATGGTCAATTATCTTTAGAAATAACACACACTTCACTACCACATGGGTCTGGGCGAAATGCACCCATTTCATTTGCATCTGTTGGCAAACTGGTTGGAAATAAGAAAAGTATTATCGAAATTAAAAACTCCTGTGATTCCATGTGTCTCGCACGTGCCATTGTAGTGGGAAAATGCCATGTTGATAAAGATAATTCAGAACTTTGGGAGAAAAAATGGGACAAAATAAAAAGATCCAACAGACCGACACAGGAGTGGGAAGCTAAAATATTGATGGATAAAGCAGACCTCGAATATAATAAAACTTGTGGGTATGAGGAATATCATAAAATTCAAGAGTTACTCTCACCAGACTATGTGATCAAAATCCACCCACAATTTGTCAAAGAAAAGTTTTTATACGAACCACCGCAAACTACAAAAGAGAGTAAAGTTATTCACATTTACCACCACGAGAAGCATTTTGACACCATCACTAAGATTACAGGGTTTTTAGGATGTGCTTACTATTGTGAATATTGCAATGTAGGCTATAATAACAGAGAACGTCATAGATGTTCGAAAGGCTGTGTATGTTATTCTCCACTACCATGTACACCTGAACATCCTGTTCACTGTTACACTTGTAATAGAGATTTTGTAAGTTCATCTTGTTATAAAAATCACACAACTCTATTACAGAACCAAGAAAAATCAATCTGTCGATTAGTGAAGAAATGTTTATCATGTAAAATGCACATATATCCAGGGAGCGGAACACACATCTGCAATGGCTTCAAGAAATGCAAATATTGCCATCAATTAGTCAAAAGCGAACATTATTGTTTCATTCCAAAATACAAACCACCCAAGAAAGACAAAATGCCGAAAGTACCCTTTGTGTTTTATGATTTTGAAACAACTCAAGACTCAGGTCTCCATACCCCAAATTACTGTGTTGCACACCGTGCATGTGGGGAATGTATTTGCAAGCCTATAGATCAAGAATGTATTTTCTGTGACAAAGTTGGAAGAAGGGAATATATTTTTAAAGGAGAATCTACTTTGAGTGATTTTTGCAATTGGCTTTTCAGTAAGGAACATTTAGATACAACAGCTATTGCTCACAATTCAAGAGGGTTCGATGCACAATTTATCTTAAGACATCTCATTGAAACTGCTACATCAAAACCCGATGTCATCATGAATGGAAACAAAATTATTTCTCTGAAAGCTTGTGGTGTTAGACTCATCGATTCATTGAGTTTCCTTTCTATGAGATTGGCACAATTCCCTAAAACATTTGGTTTAAGTGAACTTGCAAAAGGTTATTTTCCTCATCTGGCAAACACAAAATCATATCAAAACTACATCGGACCTTATTTAGATGCAAAATTATACATGCCTGATTCTATGTCTCCCCCAGTCAGGGATGATTTTATTAAATGGTACAATCAAAAATTTACTAGTAATGCTACTTTCAATTTTGCCAAAGAAATGGACATGTACTGTAAATCTGATGTAGACATCCTCCGTAGAGGGTGTGGGGAGTTCAGAAAAAAATTTATTGAATGTGATGGGATAGATCCTTTCAGGGAAGCTGTGACTTTAGCTGATGCCTGTAATAAAGCTTGGCGGAAAAATTCAATGCCAGAAAACACAGTTGCCATCATTTCAGACATAGGATATCCCACTGCTGTTCGATATTCCATGAAAGCCATTAGATTCTTACAGCTACTAGCACAAGAAGAAGGCATACACATTCAACATGCACTAAATGGTGGGGAAACTAGAATTGGAAATTATCATGTAGATGGTTTTCACAAAGAGACAAACACAATCTATGAATTTTATGGATGTATGTGGCATGGATGTGAGACTTGCTATCCTGACAGATTCGAGAAAAATCCAATCAATTCACAATTCTATCAATCTCTGTACAACAAAACCCAAGATCGCATAAAACATTTCAAATCATTGGGGTATAATGTACACATAGTGTGGGAACACGAATTTGATCATCTATGCAAAACGGAGCCAGATGTTCGAGCTTCTATAGATACATTTTTTCCACACATGGATCCCATTCAGCCACGTGATGCATTGTTTGGTGGGAGAACAAATGCCATTAAATTACATTACAAAATTGATGAAAATACAGACACAGAAATTAAATACATAGACATTTGTTCACTCTACCCATATGTCAATAAACACAGAGAATATCCAGTCTCTCATCCAGTTATTCTTACAAAGGAAAACATAGACACTGACAAAATAAGGCAATACAGAGGGCTTATCAAATGTAAGATCCTACCCCCTCAAAATCTTTTTTTACCAGTTCTCCCCATTCATTGTAATAAGAAAATGACATTTACACTCTGCAAAACATGTGCAGAACATGAAACAGATCACTGCCAACACACACCAGACCAACGTGCAATAGTAGGTACATGGACATCTGTTGAACTTGCCAAATCACTGGATTTGGGGTATAGCCTAATTGAGACTTATCAGATTTGGCACTGGGATGAATGGTCTTCAGAGATTTACAAACATTATGTGAACAAATATTTAAAAATGAAACAAGAAGCTAGCGGGTTTCCAGATTGGGTGAAAACAGAAACAGACAAAAACACATTTAAAAAAGATTATGCACAAATTGAAAACATCTATTTGGAAAATGTTGAAAAAAATCCAGGAAAAAGATCGTTTGCCAAAACCATGTTAAATTGTCTCTGGGGAAAGAATGCACAAAACAATATCAAAAGTAAAACTAAATATATAAATGAACCGTCCGAATATTTTGATATAATACAGAGCAAAGACAAAATTGTGAACAATGTGGAATTTTTTGAGCATGATCAATTTGTTTTAGTAAACTATATTGACACTGCAGATGTTTACACACCGCACAGTTCAGCAAATGTTGTTGTAGCATCGTTTGTAACCGCGTATGCGCGTTTAGAATTATATAAAGTTTTGGAACAATTAGGAACACGAGTTTTATACTTTGACACAGACAGTTGTATTTACATCCATAATCCCACACTTTGGAACCCAAAAATTGTAAATAGCAGGTTAGGTCAATGGACAGATGAACATCCAGAGGCAAAAATCACAGAGTTTGTTGGATTAGGGCCAAAGAATTATGGATACAAATACATTAAAGGTGGAGAAATACATACCACATGTAAAGTTAAGGGGATCACATTAGATTTCAAAACATCACAAAAAGTTAATTTTGAGAGAATGGTTGAGTGTGCACGAGACAGAGAGAATTACAAAATAAACATTGAGTACACGCATAAAATTAAACGTAATAAAAACAGACAAGTCACAAGTGAAGCACAAACCAAAACATTCAGATCTGTATACACAAAACGTTTTGTAGTAGATAAATATGATACCCTCCCCTATGGGTTTAAGGTATAAATATCCGTCACAAAAACTCATTTCAATTTTGAACAGAGAACAGACAAGATGTCTTTACCACTCGAGCCTGCTTTCCCTAATTATTTATCAGAGTTAAAAAGACTTGAAAGTTTTCATTGGACTTCCTACCCAGTCTTACAATCAAAAAAAGAAGAATTAGCCAAAGCTGGATTTTTCTGTGTTGGGGGTGGTAAAGTGAAGTGTTTTGTATGTGGACAAGGTTTACATAATTGGGAAGAAAAGGATATTCCTTTACAAGAACATGTCAAGTATTCTCCAAATTGTCCTTACATGAAACTTATTAGAGGCTGTCAGTTATATAAACCACCCACATGTATGCAAACACCTCCCGATAAAATATTAGCAGTCATGGATAATGGGTTCACTTTAAAACAAATATTTTCAACAATGAAAAAATATGATAAAACTCTAGATGATTTTCCAGATTCAAATTCATTATTTGCACTCATGGTCATAGATGATCAAAGTACATCATCATTTAGTAAAATAATTGGCAATCATGCCACAGTACATTTCAGGAATAAGTTAAGTGATTTATTTACTGACGGTCCAGCAAATGATTTTCCTGACTCTTCTGATACACAAAGCACATGGTGTAATGTAATATCTGATGCACAAAGTACATCAGAACAGACAAAAGAATCATCAGTTTGATTTCAACCATGGAACCAGTAAGACACACCTTAGAAAACAAGATTACACGTAAGGCATTATTATATGCATTTCAAATGATCACTCCTGGTTATCTAACAATAACAAAAGATTTCATTCAAAATCAATTAGAAAAAGATGGAATGTATGGGGAATTTTGTAATGCATTACAAATCATGAATGCTTTTTACAAAGATAATGTACAAAATATTTGGACAAGAGTTATGTGGGATTTTATTATTTATGATGAAGAAATCATTAATTACTTGTATAGACAATGTATGCCACAAATAGATCAGAGTTCTTCAGAAAGTTTATTTGAGTTAAAATCACCCTTAAAACGAAAACCCACACAGAGATGTGAAGAACCTATGGAGGTAGAAAGTATATAAGTCAATGTTTTGATATTCCTTTTGGTAAAAAAAAAGAAGTCATGGCAATGAGTGAATGTTTATTGTTTCAACATCCCTGTAATATCTTTATATCGGGGCCTAGTGGTTCAGGAAAGACAGTATTTGTCAAAAAGCTTATTGATATGAAACGTGACTTATTTCAAATCCCACCACAAAAAATTGTTTGGTGTTATAAAGAATGGCAAAATACATACGCTTTACTTAAAGAAAGTGAAGATGTTAAATTCATAGAAGGCATTCCTGATGATGAATATGAAATTGTCAGTGATGTCACTATTCCACATCTTGTGGTTTTTGATGATATGTTAGGTGATAAAGATGAAGAAAAAATTAAATTATGGTTCACACGAAAAGGCCATCATCGAAATGCAAGTGTCATATACATCACACAAAATATGTTTCAACAATCTAAAGCTAGTCGTACCATAAGTTTAAATGCTCATTATATGATTCTGTTTCAAAACACCAGAGATAAAGGGCAGATAAAAGTGTTAGCAAATCAAGTCCAATTACCCCATTTAAATGCATCCTATCAAGATGCAACGAGTACTGATCACGGTTATTTATTAATTGATTTTCATCCTAAAACCCCCGACTCTTTGAGATTAAGAACTGATATTTTTCATCCTTGGGTGACACAAAATGAACGGGGTCCCATCATTTACACAAAACTATAAAAAGCTGCATCCATAACTTTTTGTGTCACTTGGTAAAAACTTTTGTTGATGAGTACACATCACAATGGTATCTTTTATCCGATCATTAGAACAATTGAGTCAGCAGACAAATCCGTTTGCAAGAGAAAAATTACTTAAGAAAGGTTTCAAGAAAATTTTAAAATGGTTTACGTTAGCAAGTAAAATCATACTCAATAAAAAAATTAAATTGCCAAAACAAACTCTAGCATATATGGATAAACATAGACAGGATTTACAACAACTTGCAAATCCAAGAGTTGATCTTGCAACCAAGCGAAACATTATTTTAAAACCAGGTGGTGGTGGATTTTTTGGCGGTGTTATTATTCGTAATTTAATTCGATGGGATGGACATAAAACAAGTCGTAATTTTTATTCACCATTTACAAAAACAAAAAGTAAGAAACCAAAATTGTCTAAAAACAAAAAAATCAAAAGAAATGTTGATAAAAATTACGTGCGTGCAAATTTCTTAGTCACTCCTCAAAAACTGACAAAAACAAAGTCTGTTTTAGTGAGTAAACTTCAAAAACAGAAAAAAGTACCACCATTAAAGTTAACACGTGGAACATCTGGTGGCTTTAGAGTATCGCATGATCCTATGATGTCTAGACAGAGTGTGGGGAATGTAGCACTGAAAGAAAATATCCCAATGACAGCACGATTCACAGCATTGAATGCACAAAAACCTGTTAAGAGGATAAGATCTTATTTTAGTTGAATAAAATGACTTGCATTTGTCTGCCATATCATTTTATGAATGGTCTTTGTGACGGAAAGATGGTAAAACAATCTCGTAAAATTCCACTAGTTAAAAAATATGGTGGGGTGTTATTGGCACTAAGTCAAACACCACCAGCATTTCAAAAACAAATTATGAAAAATGCACCAAAAGAATTAATTAATTGTGTGGCAGAATGTTGTCATAATCTTTTAAAAGGGAACATACATCTTTCCCCTGTTCAGAAACGAAAATTACACCCGAAACGTGAACAACTAAGATCCCTTGCTAGTAAATCATTATCACTTAAAAAGAAAAAACAAATTTTAAATCAAAAAGGTGGGTTTTTACCATTACTTGGTTTACTTGCACCAGCTGTAGGACTTGCAACAAATCTTGCAAATAAATTAGTGAATAAAATATGAAGAAAATGGCTATTGTACCTTATCAAATGATGGAAGAAATGCAGCATTATAGAAGTGAAAAATCTCAACGCCCAAGATTACCACCTGATCCTCAAATTACTAATACAGCGCTGCTGCAAAATGAATTATCATCTGTGTTAGAAAATTCAGAATTATCAGAAAGTGAGAGAAAACAAAAATACGGTGAAAATTTACAAAAATTTCAAATGTCATATAAGAAGGCATTACAACCAACACTGGTTATACCTGAGACAGACCGAAAGTCATTGTTTTTACGAGATCGTATTTTAGAAAGTGTTCCTGTCACAATGAGGCGTAAAGCAACTTCATTATTATCTGCTTTATCATCTCATCCACACATGAGTTGGGATAATCAGGGTGTTTTAAGTTATGATGGAGAGCCCATAAAAGGTTCAAATATCATTGATTTAGTCAATGATGTTCTCAGACATCGAAAAGGCTTTAAACCAAGAGGGTGGGAAATATTCAATCGTGGTTTAAAAGATATAAATATTCCTCAAGATTTTGTTGGAAATCGTGAACGTTGGATGTGGATGAATAGAGAACAGGATGGCATACCCAATGAATATCAAAGTTCCCCTCAAGATAGTTGGTTAGAAACTTCTCTTTCAACAACTCCAAAACGTAAACTACTTCGAGGAAAGAAAACACCTAGACGTAGATTGGCAAAAAGTAAAATTCCTGATAAATGGGAGGCCTATTGAATAATTTATTAATCGAAATATATTACAATACAAATCACCCTGCCAGCTATGGTGGTATACACAAATTATACAAAGCAGCCCACGGTAAAGATAAATCTGTTACACTTGATCAAGTTAAAAAATGGTTGAAAGGAGAGAGGACTTACACTTTACATAAACCCATTCGTAAAAAATTTGCAAGACGTAAGACTATAGTGGGTGGTATTGATCAACAATGGCAAATAGATTTAGCAGATTTACAAAGTTTACAATCTTACAATGACCGATTCCGATATTTAGTTTGTGTCATTGATGTTTTTTCGAAATATGCATGGGTTTTACCCATACACAATAAATCAGGACAAACACTAATAAAATCCTTCCAAAGAATTTTAAAAACTTCTGGACGTAAACCATTATCTTTACAATCAGATAAAGGTTCTGAGTTTAAAAATAAAGATGTGCAGAAATTTTTAAAGAAACAAAAAATTCATTTTTTCACAACAGAGAACCCCGAAACAAAAGCTAGTATTGTAGAACGTTTCCAGCGCACACTGAAAACACGAATGTGGAAATATTTTACACACAAACGTACGTTAAGATATATTGATGTGTTACAAAATTTAGTTGATGGATACAATCACAGTTTCCATCGTAGTATTCAGAGAACCCCTGCATCTGTATCAATAGAAAATGAAATACAAGTAACACAAAATTTATATGGTAAAAAATCTAAAGAGAAAAAAATAAAATTTAAAATTGGTGATATAGTACGCATTAACAAAACCAAACATACATTTGAAAAAGGGTATTTACCAAATTGGACAAAAGAATTATTTAAAATCACCCATGTAAAACATACAACACCACCCACTTATAAACTCGAAGATATGGGGGGTGAAAATATAAAGGGAACATTTTACCCACAAGAAATTCAAATTATAAAAGATGATAAAAAATATATCATTGATTCAGTTCTTGCCAAACGTTCAAGGCGTGTTGGTAAGAAACTCATCAAGGAACTTAAAGTACATTGGGAAGGTTATCCTACGAAATTTGATAGTTGGGTAGCAGAAACAGATATAGTATAAAAAGAATATGTCACTAAATGAAAATACATTGAGTAGCGAAAGTGCAAGTGTTGAAGTACAAAATCAACAAGCACAATTTAATTGTTGTGGAAGTCTTGTTGCAAAAAATCAAGTAACTTATTTCACACAAATAATTGTCATTTATGCAATTATAATTACAGCCATCATTCATCTTAGTTTACAATCCCCAAACAAAGAATTGTGGTTAGTGTTATTGAGTAGTTCTTTAGGATATATTCTTCCAAGTCCAGGTTTAAAATATTTGAAACCTCACGAGAAGAAAAATGAATTCATTTTACGTAACACTACTGAGTGATAGTTCTATGGATATGTTTCCAAATAACACACAATGTTGTTTTCAAACAAAATTATCTAAACCCATTCATATTAATAAAGAACATTGGGAAGTGGGTTTAGTTGAAGTAATTTTACCATCTGAGGCAAGAAATATAACAGATGATGAAACAAATTTTAAAATCATTGTAACAGATTCAAAAATATCAGCACGCATTAATAATATTAATAAATCGTTTTTCAAACATACAGTACGTAAGGGTGTTGCTGCTGTTGAATTAAGTATTTTATCAGGTGCATATGCAAATGGTGGTCATGTTGTAGAAGCAATAGAATCAGAAATTCAAGAAAAACTGGGTGATATTTTTAAAGAATTTGGTGTGTCATTTCATCTTGGTTATTCATCTCGACAATCACGTGTAAAAATTGTATCAAATAGTATTGGAACAGTCGGTATTCAATTATCACAAAGTTTATCAGAAAAATTGGGGTGTAAAGATGGTATGTTTCCAGTAATATTTCCTAACACAGCAAAAGATGCATTTAAATATAATGTGGATTTAAATGTGGATTTTAATCAGCTCTTTATTTATTCTGACATAGCAGATTATACATTTCTTGGTGATATAGAAGCACCCATTTTACGTGTGATACCCTTTGAAACACGTGACGAATCTTTGCACACTCATAAAGAATTTGATAATGTACATTATGTACCAGTATCAAAATCTTCTTTTGATTATATCACTATAAATATAAATGGGAATACTGGTAAAAACATTCAGTTTTCAAGTGGAAAGAGTGTTGTCAAGTTGCATTTTAGACAGAGACATCAACTCAATTTATAAAAAATGCCTCCAGTGTATCGAGGAGTAGCACGACAATATGGTTATGGATTAGGATCCATTTTTCGCTCAGCAATAAGATCAGCTGTACCATTAATAAAACCAATTGCAAAAAATGCATTTCGAACTTTAAAGAAAGAAGGATTAAAACACGGTTTAGAAATAGCAAATGAATTGATGAGAAATCGTAAACCAACCAAAGAAGTTATGCTCACTCATGCAAAAGATCTAATGACATCAGTGGGTAAAGCTGCTTTGGGAATAAAAAGACAGAAACGAGAACCAAGACATCACTCAGTCATTCGTTCTCAACGAGGGAAGACACATAAACGGCAATCTTATTCAAAACGAAATTCAAGACCACTTGATATATTCGATTAAATCATGATGTTGCATGGATCTTGCGAGCATTTTTGTAGTGGATTTGATCCAGATAATGTATCACCAACAGTGAGTGGTATAGAAAATATTGGTGAGATTGAGCAATTTCCTATTGCATCTTTAAATAATTCTTCACCAATAGAATTTTTAATCCCCAGACAAACAACCAAGTGGCTAGATCTTGCAGCATCTACACTTGAGGTTCAGTTCAAAATTACAAAGCAAGATGGGGGTGATTTGGAAGATGATACGAATATTACCCCTATCAATAATTTCTTTCACAGCATGTTCAGTAAAGTTGATGTGACACTGAACGGTAATTTGATAACCACCAATACAGACATGTATCCTTATAGAGCATTTTTTGAAAATCTGTTGAGCTATTCAAAAGATGTGAAAAAAACACATCTAGCTGCTAGTGAGATGTGGTATATAGACACCCCTGGCCAACATACTGCATTTGCTAAAGATTCAGCAAACAAAGGTTTGGTTGAACGTCACAAATTAATTGCAAACAGTAAATCTGTACAACTAAGAGGAAAATTGCATTTAGATCTGTTTGTGCAAGAGAAATATTTACCAAATGGTGTGGAAATGAGAGTTAAAATTCATCGCTCCCCAACTAAATTTTGTCTGATTGGTGGTGTAGATGGAAAAATCGAAATTCAAAAAGCCATATTCAGAATACCAGCTTTGGATTTAATTCCTAAATTTGCGAATGATTTGAATGCACAAATAGATCGAACAAATTATAAAATGCCCATTAGACGTACTGAAGTTAAAACTTTTACCATTGGAAACGGTCTTCGATCAAAAATAGAAGACCATCTGTTTCATAAACAGATGCCAAAACGAATAATTCTTGGTTTAGTTTCAAATAAAGATTTAAATGGAGATATTGGTACATCTCCATTTAATTTTCAACATTTCAATTTGAACAAGTTGGAAATTACAGTGGATGGACATTCCATTAAATCACGTCCCTTTGAACCAAATTTCGAAGGTGGACTTTATCTAAATTCATATTTATCATTGTTTGAAGCAATGGGCTATTTTGGACAAAATCAAACATTTAATATATCAATGCAGGATTATGCAAAAGGATATACTCTCTGGGGAATTGATTTGACACCTGATCAATCAAGCAGTGGACCATTAGCTCACCCTATAAAGTCTGGCAACCTTCGAATAGATCTTCAGTTTGCTCAAGCTCTGACACAGGTAATCAACGTTGTTGTCTATGCAGAATTTGATAGTGAAATACAAATCAACAAGTTCAGAGAAGTGATATTTGACTATTAACAATGAGTAAATGTGAACATTGCAAGATGTACAAGGAGATGAGACAAAGAATACAAATAATGAGGTGAGTGAAGACAGAAAATGAAAAACTGTTCCTTAGATTATTTAAAGAAATTGTTGCGAGTGAAGTGACACCTTTGATAAAAGAAGAAGTGAATAAACTGTGTTATGGATGTCAAGGAATACCTGGAGCAAAACATGACTTTTTTATAAGAAAGGATGTAAGAATATGGATTAAAATGTATTTGAAAGACTGTATGGAAAAAGTGTGCCCATCAAGTGTACTATATAAACTGTGCATACAAGCAAAGAAATTGAATATTGAAGGCTGTTTTACATATATGAATTTGAACTTTAAAATTAACACACAAGAAGACATTCAAATGTGGGCAGATTTAGTAGAGAAAGAGTGGGGATATTACACACCACTTGTTAAAGAAGAAGAAGAAGAAGTTGATTAAAAAAAAGTACAACAGCCCTTTTCAGGGCTAAGAAGAGATGGACACCACTCAGCTACAATATATTCTTGATAATTCTCAAAGGTTATCATCATTGAATGGAAAAGTGTGTTCAAGAGACTTATTACCAAAACAAAAGCATAAACACAGAAAAGCTTATATTGTGAACACAGATTCATCAAAAGAACCAGGAGAACACTGGGTGGTGATATATTTCAAAGACAATCATTCAGCCATCTACTTTGATTCTTATGGCTTACCACCATTACATAAAGACATATACAATTTCATAGTGAAAAACACAGATTCATGGACTATAAACACAATGAGAGTACAGAGTCTTCATACTGTGGTGTGTGGTATGTACTGTATATTTGTTTTAGATCATCTTGCTAAAGGATATTATTTAGAGACAGTTCTTACTATCAACCCAAGAAATTTTCAAGAGAATGACAGAGAAGTCCGTCGATGGTTTGAGCAAAACTATAGACATTATTTAAAATGACTGTAATCAGGTGTCAAAACAACCCACAGAGTTTTTTTTTTTTTTTTTTTGGATAAAAAATTCTATTGTATATTTTTTGTCACTCACTGTTGTGTATCATATGTAATATGTGATAATGCTTTATTGCAAGAAAAACTGGCTGTCGATAATTTCACAAGAAAACAAACATAAAAAAACCTTCCAATAAAGCGGTATCACACAACAATTCTTGATGTAAATAGGGTTTCTATAGATAGTCATTCTCATATCTCGATATATATATGTTCCTCTCGCTCTATGTATTATATCTCAATGTAAAAAGACTTTTTTTATAGTCAATCTCAGATCTCGGTGTACATATGTTCCTCTCGCTTGATGTATTAAATAGTGGTAGCAAAAAAAAACTAACTCTTATTTTCTGTTTCAATGTAGTGGTGACCCATTACCCCACCCTCACCAGTAAAAAAGAGAAGAGATACTTCTCTTTTTTTCACCATTCCATCCCATAAGTGAAAAAGAGTTAAGAGATACTTCTCTTTTCCACTGTGGGTAAGAGATTGTATGTTTAGTAACCAATCCTTCCATACAGTAAAGTGTTGTATGGTTTAAAGTATGGAAAGATTGATTAATAAGCAAACTACACATCTTTGGCAGTATAAAGTTATTGGGAGGCCTCTACCCCAGTGCTGTCACTATAGGTACAAGCACTTAACACTGATTTCCCCATACCACAATGCTGTCACTATAGGTACAAAATTAACATAGGATTCTCCATAGGGTTTTGTCCCTATAGTGACATATTTTGGCCTATAGTGACAGTCCTGGAGGTGAGAAAAAGAAAGTGCGCCAATTAAACTAAACACATTTTATCCCTTTGCTGTCTTAGCGGTTCTTTGAGTCTCCCGTTTGTTATGTTAACGGGGGTAACAATGCCATGAAATAGGTTTCTGTGTACATATGTTCCGTATTTTAAAAAAGTTTAGTTTCCACTGTGGGTAAGATATTGTATGTTTAGTAACCAATCCTTCCATACAGTAAAGTGTTGTATGGTTTAAAGTATGGAAAGATTGATTAATAAGCAAAATACACATATTTGGCAGTATAAAGTTATTGGGAGGTCTCTACCCCATCGCTGTCACTATAGGTACAAAATTAAGAGATACTTCATTCACCATTCCATCCCATAAGTGAAAAAGAGTTAAGAGATACTTCCCTTTTCCACTGTGTGTAAGAGATTGTATGTTTATCAATCAATCCGTCCATGTAGTAAAGTGTTATACGGTTTAAAGTATGGAGAGATTGATTAATAAACATATATTTTGCCAGCATATAAAGTGTATGGAAGACAAACCCACTTAAGCCTGTCAGTATAAAGTCATTGGGAGGCCTCTACCCCAGTGCTGACACTATAGGGACAAGCACTTAATACTGATTTCCCCATACTCCAATGCTGACACTATAGGGACAAAATTAACATAGGAATCTCCATAGGGGTTTTGTCCCTATAGTGTCATTTTTGTCCCTATAGTGTCAACATTGGAGGCAGGAAAAAAAAATTAAAATTTTTTTCCTGCCTCCAATGTTGACACTATAGGGACAAAAATGACACTATGGGGACAAAACCCCTATGGAGATTCCTATGTTAATTTTGTCCCTATAGTGTCAGCATTGGAGTATGGGGAAATCAGTGTTAAGTGTTTGTCCCTATAGTGTCAGCCTTCACTACTCCCAGCCGCCAATCGAGAAGTCATGAAATGCATGTATGACCTTAAACTCATACGAGGCTTACGGGAAGAAAACTATGTCTTACCTGGTAATCGCCTCTTAATACATTGGCAGTGTGGGGGGGGGGAGGGGAAGGGGGGGTCGAAGTCATATTGAACCCTCCCCTCACCCGCATTACTTTAATCGTTCTTGTGTTAGTCATCAAATAATATAGGAACCGCGAGGCTCCCCCACGTCTAACCAACGCCATAATGCCACAAAGGGCGGAGAAGGCCGTGAAGAACAAATACTTCCCCTGATAAAGAAGGTCCTCTCGTGGAGGAAGCTTTCAGGGAACGTCCCATAACAGACACTTGAGAAAACTGATCCAAGGTTTTTGTGACTACAGAGGTGATACTAGCAGGATTCCGCAATGAGACTGTTTGATCTTAACAGAATCTGCTGAATCAACGGAGTTGCAGGATACGCATATCCTATCATTCCATCCCATGAGATCAACAGAGCGTCTACTTCATAGCTTTGATCGGAACATTTCCAAAATCTTATGGAATGAATGAATAATTTATTTGCCACATATAAATACATATACAGGTTTCTGTGTTTTCTGAATACACTACAGTTCGGCCGCCTTGGACCGGTCAGTTTTCACGGGTGGGCAATATTTCCACGGGCGCAATAATATTAGATTACAAACACTAATTATAGGAATAATCTTCAAAAATGTAATTAATGAAGTGCCGGGTACAACTCTGAGCTTCATTAATTAAAATGTTGCTGCTGATGTTTTCTGCTACCTGGTAAAAGCATGCTTGGACGTCATTGCCCACGTGTGGATTAACCCTTTACCCAACGTAAAGGCCAAAAACGGCCAGCGCTATTCTCAAAAATCGCCAATTAATTTTCATTATTTTTTCATTTTTTGTCTCAAAAACATAGGTTATGGCCCCTCGTTGGAACGAGCTCGTCGAGCTCGTTCCAACGAGGGGTCATAACCTATG
Source organism: Pictodentalium vernedei (assembly GCA_031216915.1). Classification (NCBI taxonomy): domain Eukaryota; kingdom Metazoa; phylum Mollusca; class Scaphopoda; order Dentaliida; family Dentaliidae; genus Pictodentalium; species Pictodentalium vernedei. The sequence continues at coordinate 289,801,851 of CM062292.1, forward strand.
TTTTTGTGACAAAAAATGAAAAAATTAGTTATTCAAGAATATTTTTGCAATTGTCGTCTGCTTTTCATGTTAGGTATAGGGTTAAGACCAGTTCACGGCTGCTTTACCGTACATAATCTGTTATACATAATTATATGAATCTAAAAACAAACACATTGATTAGATAAATACTGAAGTTTTTCTTATTTATGACTGGGAACAAGCATCGGCTTGAGGGCTGTCCCTCTGCAACAATCTTTAAAGTACGCGTCATCTTGGTGAATGTGACAAGCATCACTCATTCATGCGCAGCATACTCTCATAACGTTCAGCACCCGTTTGGCGGCCAGTAATTTATTTATTTATCTATTGGTGTTTAAGATCACATATTTCTGCATAATGACTAATTGTGACCATAACTTGAATATAAAGTCGATCGATTATACCCATCTTGCCTATTTTAGAGGACTTCCACCCCGGTCATTGGTTACCGGTTCCCATTTTACCAACAAAAGGGAGCTTGTTTACCACAGTAAACAGGCACTGCTTTACTTCCCGAGCATCCCATGGGGAATCTGCCAGTGAGTAAGGGCTCTCCCAATCTATACGCATAATACCCCCACCCTCTCACATAACAGTATTGGTGCATTGAGAATTCGTTTTGCCGAATTTTTAACTTTTAAATAAAATCTATTTGATCACCCCACCCCTCAAAAGATAAAATTAGGTTAAGCCAATCTTCCCTTGGGAACCCTGGGCAGTGGAGTGGTACTTGTTTACTGTGGTACAGAAATTTTGCATTACTGGTAAAACAGGACCCGGAAACTAGCGCTTGGGGCAAAAGTCATCTAAAGCGGGCAGCATAGGCTTAAACGATTGGATAAACTCGACTTCATGCCTATGTTGCGGCCATGATATAGCCATGTATATTGAAAGTGACCTTAAACACTAATAAATAAAGTAAATATATTAGTTTTGTCAAACAGTTAACCATATGTTGTCAATTTAAGACTTCACCACAGGCGTTGGTTACAGGATCTTACTGTAAACAGGGTTACAGGATCTGCTTGTAAAGCAGATCTTGTTTACTACCATAAACAAGCACTGCTCCACTACCCGGAGTTTTACCTGTACCTTTTGTGGAGTATTTGCTTTGATTTTACAGCCAATTGTGTCTGAAGTTCAAAATAGATAGAAAACATTGTAAGAATGACAATTCAGAGTAATGAAGTAATTTCAACGACATGTAATGTTGCTGAAAACTACCTAAACCGATTTTTAACCCTTTGAACTGTAGCATTATCTTCCATGCCAGCTCAATGGCAGCAATTAGAAGAGTCCATATTCATTATTTGGGGTAGACCAATCAATATTTTCAACGTGCAGCCTCGGGGCTGCACGTTGAAAATATTGATTGGTCAACACCACACATTTACTGAACAGCCATCCTATTTAATGACGGTATGACGTATCATGTTGCTGGCCGGAAAAACAGCCGCTAACCGTTCAAATGGTTAAGGGGGCTGGCTAAGTGGTAAATAATAATAATAGTGAATATAGCAATACAACCACAGTTGATTTGGCTACCTTTCTGGGGATGTGTGCAAACTTATGTTAACTGAAAACGTGGATGATGCTTACAATCAGTTGTCATGGAACTCTGTTAACCCGAGAATCGGAGAGCAAAGGAATTTGGTGTTTGTGTCAAAAGAAAGAAACACGTTGCTTTTCCTCAGTATGAATAACATTTACTGACGAATCGCCCAGTACTAGTCATTTTCCAGTGAATGTTATAAATAATGATTTCTAGTGATCGTGGTTTGTTTGAGGCATTAATTACGTACTTGTGCGAAGTTTACAAAACCTGTGTCAACACAGTTGTATAACTTATTTTTTCCAAATTGATTATCAATAACAACCCTCCCCCTCCCTCTCTCTCAACCCGAAAAAACACATTCTAGTTCATCAATCATTTTGTATGTGGATCTATTCATTCATTTTATTTGTCGAAAGCCCAAACACACAGAAATCGAAAACTGCATAACTCCAGAAATACAGTTCATTCATTTATTTATTTAGTGGTGTTTAAGGTCACATACTTATGCACAATGGCTAATCATGACCGTGACAGTTTTTACGGGTGGAGGAAGCCGGAGTACCCGGAGAGAACCACCGAGCAACGACGAGCAGCTGCCAGCTCCCCAACATCGTAACTCCGCACTGCAGCACAGGCTGGGTTAGATTGGTTGAAGACATGCGCACCGTCGACGTGCAGTACGTCTTAGTACACGGCGTCGTCGTGCCCCCATGTGTACAGTTCATTCCGTACCATCACCACTGTAAAGCAAGCCCCAAGAATTGTTCGATTGATGTCTTTTAAAATCCATAGCTATGCCTTAATCGGCGATAAAGTGGCCTTGTTTTTCTAATTATTGACCATTGAGAGAGAGAGGGAGGTCGAAATATGTTACCAAGGATACACTCTATGAAAAGTCGGATGGTGGCAGGATTATTGACCATTGAGAGAGAGAGGGAGGTCGAAATATGTTACCAAGGATACACTCTATGAAAAGTCGGATGGTGGCAGGTTGATCGGTTTGTCTGCGAACAGACAGAAACCCAACTCACTTTAAACAGATTTACCCTTTCGAAGCATACGCTAAAGCTAGTCCAAGAAAGGGGCTTGGAAAGCTTGTAACACGTTATAGCTTTAAGCTATTTTTCATCAAAAATGTTTTGATAATCTCTATTACACATGCATATCCCTTACAAATCTCGTCATGAAAATTGACTTTCGATAAAGTTTTCTCCTTTCAAATTATTAGACGCGCGAGGAAAATGCAATTAAGGAAGAAGTGATTATTGATTGACATCAGTGGTAAATAAAACCAGGTTTCCTTTTGTTACTTTTAATAAATGAAAACAACAGACGGCTCGAAGAGCTGTCTGTTGTTTTCATTTATTAAAAGTAACAAAAGTAAAACCCGACTTTTATGACAAGCTAATTAGAAGTAACTCGTTTACAGATAAATAATCATTAAAAATATCTATCAGTATTTCACCTACCAACACTAAAGTGTCCATTGTTCTACCGACTGACAACAGTGAAAAATGAATCACATATTGGGGAAAGGTCATAGAAAAGTTCCGCGTGTACCAAATGACAGCGATTGGTTAACATATAGAAGCGAGTTGAAACAGCTAACATTTTGGCGACGTCACTTTTGAAAATTATCAGATAAATCATCATTAAAAATATCTATCAGTATTTCACCTACCAACACTAAAGTGTCCACTGTTCTTCCGACTGATAACAGTGAAAAATGAATCACATATTGAGGAAAGGTCATAGAAAAGTTCCGCGTGTACCAAATGACAGCGACTGGTTAACATATAGACGCAAGTTGAAACAGCTCACATCCTGGTGACGTCACTTTTGAAAATTATTTTTGTCGATGACATCTTGTGGGTCGTGATTGCAGAAGAATTATGCTCAAGTGGTGTTGGAATGGAGAGCTATGTCTATTAAATCGAAGTGGAATACCATGTTTATTTACAAAATGCGGACGATGATGAAATAATCCGGCGATCATTGAATATTCAAATGAGGGTGGTCACGGAGGGGGGAGGGGGGGGGGTGAGTAAGATAGATCAGTCTCACCCAAGTAACTCATCTAGGACACGCCTATTTCAATAGGTGGATGGTGGGAGAAAAAGAATTCTTAAATATCTACAGTACAGTCGCTGTGGACTGATTGTAATTCATGTGTGGGCAGTGATGTCTACGCATGCGTTTACCAGATAATAAATACCATCATCAGCAAAATTTCAATTAATGAAGCACTGGGTTGTACCCGGTGCTTCATTATTTAAATTGTTTGATGATTATTCCTATAATTAGTGTTTGGAATATAATATTATTGAATTCGTTGAAATATTGCTCATCCGTAACCAGTTCATGGCAGCCGTACTGCAGACATTTTATTGTCAAATTCATTCAGTAATCAAGTCACGAACCGGAAATAAACTTCATCTTCTCAAATTCAAATAGACCATTTTTAACTGGTAAGGTGCTGAATTATTTTGGGCCATCAAATCTTGTACACATGTCGTTGCCTTGTCAAAATTTATGGGAGAGTGCTGCCATAAATTGTAACAAGGCAAATCCTTACAGACTAAATAATGTCACTTCAAAGAGAATACAAGCATATCCACTGAATATGGGCCCTCAAGTTGTGGTACGTGCGCTTCAGAATAAAGCCCAAATATGGGCTCCCAGCACTCTATCAGTTAAATAGCGCCATCTCACACCCGGAACTCGATATGCCACCTCAAAACCAGCCATTCAGATTTGTTACTAAAAATGGCACCCACGTCTGCTGTACAGTACTGTACTGAACGCTGAATTGGTATCGTTTCTTTCCACTTTATACATATATTTTGTCATTGCTGTCGTTCTTTTGAAACAAAATTCGATGGTGTGCTTGCGTACCTTTCTTCGAACGAAACATTTTAGCTTTAAAGAAGCCGAAGGTACATTATAGTTGAGAGTTGTGATGAACGACGGAACGTACATGAATAATTTTAACACGAAAATGATAAGTATGGAAATAACATCGCAAAATACACAAATTTCTAACACCCAACCATTGTTCTCTTCGGGGATGAGAACAAACGCCGATTAGATAAATTGTCGAATTTTAATTGATAAAACGGAGACGAAAAATGAAGCTTTCAATGCCGATCCACAGCTCAGTACGTGTGCAATGTTGGTAAATAAAGCCGGTTTTGTGGGGGGAAATTGTGTCCTGGATGTTAGATGGCGCTATGAAAAAATGGTCTATTAAGAGGCTGATTCTCTTTTTTTCGGAAATACTTTTCATTTACATATATTTCTAGTTACCTCTCCGAGTATTTTTTCGATGCATGGTTCATCACATATTAACAGGAACTGCATCCCGTTTTTCTTCATTGCTTTCGTTGCATCTTTCAACATATGGTGAATCTGATCGTTTGTCTTCAAAGCATCTGTGTCGTAAACTATTATTTTTATATTGAATTTATCAAGTTCTGATATGCTTACATTGACTCCATTTTCTGAAAAAGAAAAGAAAATTAAAGTGAAAAAAGTGCACAGGCAGCTGTTTTACATCATTGCACGAGTCAACATTTTAATGAAAATACGAACACTGTACAACTATAATGAATCAAATGTGTACATAGCAGGTTATCAGTACAACTCGGCCCACATGTGCAATCCTTATTTTGTTGCACCTACAGCCAATATATCGTCGCCTGAGTGCTAGAACGCCCTATGTCCCATATGGGACATAGGGCGTTCTAGCACTCAGGCGACGATATTGCCTCGCTAGATTTGCATTCCATCCGTTATGGTTGCACAAAGACCACTTGCTCATTTCACGAATGCCAATTGCGTTTATATCAAAAGTCTGTGCAAAAGCCAAACGGCCGACATCGTTGCAACTCTACTGTCGGCAATAGTGCTCCAAAACTTATCGCGTGACCTGATTTTGTGTGAATAAATCATATAATTAACTTGACTTCAGTAGACACTTATTAATTGAATAGCCGCTTGTCGGAGAAAAATATTCAATTAACAGGAGTACAATAAACAGGAAGTTGGTAATTTTCCTGTCTTGTAGTTATGAACTGGGCATTTATTCTATTAAATATTGTTTGACAGAGCTCAACCTACTAACTCTGCACGGGCAGGGTTATCATTGGTTGAAGACAAGTGAACCATCGACGTGCAGTACGCCTTAGTGCATAACGCCACCGTGCCCCCACGTGGGTAATTGGGATTAAGTATCTTGCACAAGGATACAACGAAGTTGCCGCAGGTGGGATTCGAAACGAGGACCTCTCTGCTTGCAGCTTGATCTCTACCCAGTGAGCCACCGTGCTCCGTCTGCAACTACTTTTTTGACTGTGATGGTTAAAAACACGTCACCTGTTTTTTTCGCCCAAGACTTATGTGCAAAACCGTTTTTAGAGATGTGTGCATCCCTGACTTATATCGTCATGAAAGTCGACTTTCGATAAAGTTATCTCCCTTGAAACTATTAGACCCGTCAGGAGGGTCCAATTAAGAGGCAAATAATTGTTGAAAAAGAAAACCACGTACAACCAATGGCATCAGTAGAAAATAGGCTAGTTGTCCTAGTGCTACTTTTAATAAATGACAGCAACATACAGCTCCGGGGAGCTGTCTGTTGCTTTCGTTTATTAAAAGTAACAAAATGAAACTTGGCTCTCTGTGGCAAGCTAATTAGAAGCAACTAGTTCACAGATAATCCGAATAAGAATGTCTATCAGTGTCACATTTCCAAATATTAAGCGTCCACTTTAGCTGTTTGTTTAGCGAATGTGTTTTTACACTAGTTTGCAAGTTTTTATTCTGAGGGAGAAAAATGCAAACCTTACCTCCTAGACTTTTGTATTTATACAAATGACAGTGTCTGTATTATATGCCACGATGCGCACACTGTTGATATAATCACCGAGAAAAGTTACAGAACATAAAATGATCGTTAAAACGCCCTTTTCTTACAGTACGTGGAGAGTGTATTATCACTAAATCACCCACAGCGTGGAGATTCCACCCAAGCAATAATTGCAAATTTGTTGCAAAGCATAACAAGCACAGGCAAAGTTTCAACCAATGGACCTCCGGGTTAAACCCGGAGGTCCATTGGCTGAAACATTGCTTGTGTTTTTTGTCCATATGTATAAAATTTGAAAGTTATAGTTTGGGTGATAACTCCACTCCGAGGGTGATTTAGTTACAATCCACTCTCCACGTACTGTATTTTTAAAGTGGTTTCAATAGAGAATAATAGCTCAAACCCATTGGGAAAAATTGTGAAAAGCAAGCTTCTGTATTTGATACTACTCAACAGGAAAATACCAGAAGTTTGGGAGGTGATGCGCACATCGTTGATACAAATTCGCTAACATTTCGAAATTTCAGTCTTTGTGTGGAACTCCCATACTCTTAGCGTTAAATGCACTGACAGCTCTAGGAAATTACAGGGGGCCGACCTCCCCTTAAATCTCCTCCAGTGACGAATTTTTTTAGCCACCTTGGGTATTGCATGGTCTCTATAAATTCGGTGCCTACCGTATGACGCGTGTCTACTTGGTTTAGTGGATAAAATCACGTGTTCTGGTAACATGTTCATATGTGTTACTTTTTGAGTGCAGTCACTGTGGTTCTTTCACTCATTACGCTTACTCAACTCAATTACGTTTAACAACTCCTGACTGCTAAAATAGTCAGGAACGATGTACCCAAATACCAAGGGGTATACTTTTTAGAGGCTGTGGTGTATTATCTGAAGTTTAGAAACAATGGGTTAATTCAGATACTTTGATAATAACGGACTGCTTTATTTAACCCTTTACCTAAGGTAACGGTCAAAACCGGCCAGCGCTATTCTCAAAAATCGCCAATTAATTTTCATTATTTTTTTCATTTTTTTTGTCTCAAAAACATAGGTTATGACCCCTCGTTGGAACGAGCTCGTCGAGCTCGTTCCAACGAGGGGTCATAACCTATGTTTTTGAGACAAAAAATGAAAAAAATTAGTTATTCAAGAATTATTTTTGCAAGTGTCGTCTGCTTTTCAGGTTAGGTAAAGGGTTAATGAATAGATCAAATGGCGCATCAAGAGGTTTTTTTCACTCATAAAATCCACCACAATGCATTAATATAAGCGTCTACATGTAATTTGCATAGCTACCATGCAGTCATTGTGGACAGGTCATAATCCACGCGTGGACAGTTATGTCCACGCATGCGTTTACCAGGTAATAAAAAAATAATAATCAGCAATTTTTTTTATTAATGAAGCATAAATTTTTATGATTATTCCTGTAATTAGTGTTTAAAATCTAATATTATCGCGTCCGTGGAAATATTGCCCACCCGTGGAAAGCGACCAGTCCGCGGCCGCCGTACCAATGTTTATTGTTCCATTTTAATAATATGTTTTGGAAGTAATACATATAAAAGCCTGTCAACTTCTATAAGTAACTTCATATGGATAGATCGGTTGCAAGAACGTTTGACGGAGAGTTTGGCTACTGGCTCCTATTAGCGCTGTGTATTACTGGTGTACTGGAGTCTAGAGAATACATTTCTTATATAGTGTGAAGACTTTTAGTCTCCGTGGTTTCTGAAGTGAGATCCCCAGAACAAAATATCTTCGTGACCAGTTCCACAGATCATGGGTCAACAAACATATTCACGGAGCTACAACCAGCAGGTCACATCTCTATCCTGGACAAGGAGAATTGGTCTCTCGGGTTCAAGTGGCGAAACTTTAAATTCTTAAAAACTTGAATAAAATGATATAATTCTAAATAAACACCATTCCATTACTAATATCTATTGGAATCTTCCATGGAGGTACTCACTTTTATTGTTCTGAACAATGACAAATAAGTTGTCTGTGGTCAACTGGGATATCAAGGTGGCCATTACATAGTTTTTGCTGTATTTATTTCCGGTGGCTGAGTGATTAAGGAACATACAGTCAGGTCTTTGGCTAAGGTCGAAGGAAATGTCACAAATACACCGCAGCTCGATCAGGTTCTGTGGTATGCCATTTTGAAATATCTCTTTGGAAGGCCAGTGTACTAACTCCACCTTGTTCTTTGTGAGATTTGCTCTCAGTGTATCGTACACTTGTTGATGGGAATCAATGATAATGACGTCATGTTTGTTCTTTGATATTTCCCGTGCTGAAAAATGAAGAAAAATATCAATGACGTGAAGATAGCGCTTTGATTATTAATAACTGTAAAGGACAATAAAGAAAACTCAACTGAGAATGAAATGAAAAATGAATGAACCCTTTACCCAACGTAATGACGAAAAAAAAAATGAAAAAAGAATTATTCATTAATTTTATTTGCAAGTGTCGCCTGCCTTTCAAGTTCGGTAAATGTTTTAAAATGTCAGATTGAACGTATTTAGCAAGAAGGAATATTTGATTGACACCACAAGGACAATGGCATGTACAGTACGTGGAGAGTGAATTGTGACTAAATCACCCGTGGAGTGGAGTTATCACCCAAGCTATAACTTTCAAATTTAGTACATATTGACAAAAAATACAAGCAATGTTTCAGCCAATGGACCTCCGGGTTTAACCCGGAGGTCCATTGGCTGAAACATTGCTTGTGCTGGTTGTGCTTTGCAACAAATTTGCAATTATTGCTTGGGTGAAATCTCCACTCTGCGAGTGATGTAGTGATAATACACTCTCCACGTACAGAACACGGTCTATGATTACAACAAAATCGACACAAAACCACTAGGTCTACCATGAAGTGGGTGTCACCTCGACAACATGACATATTCCACTTTAAATTTTTATTAATCTTCAGTATTAGTTGGATTGCAATATTGATAGAAGACCGATGGACTATTCCAATTTCTACCTGCCTTTCCATGCATCAGTTTCAGAAGGTATCTTTAAAGAAATGCGATAGACTACTCCGCCCCAATAAAAAGCATAAAACCTTCTTATATTTCTTATTTCTTTTGTAACAAGATTCGATTGTCGGTGTATATGAACTGTAACTTGTAATTGATATAACGATATAAAAGTCGGGTAACGATGTATTTGTGCATGTGTGCGTTAATATAAACGCACATGGGGAGAACAATAATGTTTCCAAAAGTGAGATAAGAATGGCAGGAGTATTGTGAGCAGGATGAGAATCCAATGTCTATCCGAGATGACAATCACGTGGATGCTGTATTAAATATTATATGGGGGAAAGTCGCAATCCGTTTCTGCTGAAAGGGCATGAAGTCTTATTAATTTATTCGCAAAAACTGCTCTTACACGTGTGTTCGCGCCGAAAAGGTCCACAAAGGCGTATATATCCGCAGGTCGATTACGTCTGCAAAACGTGAGTATAAAAGACATAATCGATTCGAGGTTTGTGACCGGGGCTGGTCCTGCGTCCCAATACCGCCCTTTTTGTAAACTTACTATGAACTTTGTCCTCTCCACATAGGTATAATAAGCAGGGCGGATGGAGAACCCGCGAAGTTCTCCTGGGACAGTTTGTTTTTAAACCTGTTTGACTGAAGGCCAAGCTCTCTCTTCACGCACAACGGAACAACAACATCGCCGTCCTCAACTACACCAGGCAACATCATCAACTAGCACAGAACCAACTGTCAAACAACGAACAGCCCAAGAAATCTGCCAGTGCCATAGAAAACGTCAAGGGGGATTGAAAGGCAGCTGCAATAGCAGCCGCATACCCTTCCCCAGGCGCCTCCGGCGCCTAAAAACACCATACCAATCGGTTTGTGACCGGCCCGCGATCTTCCTGCGAAGACAATCGACAAGAACTTTACGAACGTAATCGGCCTGTGGACGCATTGGAATATTATCGTTAGATCGGCTGAGGCTTCACAACCGTAACTTATTCCCAGTTCCTTATTCGACATTCGTTATTAACCGATTTTATCTGTTAATAACGAACGTCGAAAATGAACTGGGAATAAGTAAAGGTTGTAACATCCCCAAATCGGCGTGAACATTTATTTTGATGGGTATTCCCACGGTGTAAATATATAATATGATTACACATGATCACCTACATACAAACCAGGTACATTTTGTATCTGACATGAAGATGGCTGTGCTCACAAGTGTATCCGACAAAAAAAAAACGGGGAGCCGAGCTGTCAAGCAGCGGATAGGGGGCCATTCGGGCAACAGTCTTCTATGCCAAGATAATGAAGTTCAATATAACAATTTATTCCATTACTCCATATGATGTAAATATATTTGATTTCAAATTGATAGATCCATTTCTTTTTTCACTATTCTTTGTCAATAAGTTTTCTGTCCAATCTGGATGTTTCACCAACTTTGCACTTCGGTGTGTAATTTTAGTGTTCTTCGTGGTTAACTACTTAATTGCTTTTTGTCATAAAGGGATGCGTGATAAAATACTGACCCTTCTCGATGAATTCTTATTCACTGTGTGATATGATCTGCACATGAGTACATGACAGCTTGTCAAAACATAACGGGTCTAAAACAAGGCAGTTTTTTGTAAAAGATGTATGTGACTACGGATTTATAAGACAAAAAAGCGTTAATTATTTCCGAGTTTGGAGGTTTATTTATTTATTGGAGTTTAACGACACTTTCGACAGCCAGGATAACCCTGTGTCGGACAGTTTTACGGGTGGAGGAAGTCAGATTACCCGGAGAGATCCACCGAGCAACGGCGACTCCCCAACGTACTAACTCAACACATGCAGGGTTAGCATTAGTTAAAGACAAGTGCACCCTCGACGTGCAGTTAGCCTTAGTACACAGCGCCGCCGTTCCCACACGTAGGCAATCGGGATTAACCCTTTACCCAACGTAACGGCCAAAACCGGCCAGCGCTACTCTCAAAAATCGCCAATTAATTTTCATTATTTTTTCATTTTTTGTCTCAAAACATAGGTTATGACCCCTCGTGGGAACGAGCTCGTCGAGCTCGTTCCAACGAGGGGTCATAACCTATGTTTTTGAGACAAAAAATGAAAAAAATAGTTATTCAAGAATTTTTTTGCCAAGTGTCGTCTGCTTTTCAGATTAGGTAAAGGGTTAAGTGCCTACCTCAAGGACACAAGGCAGTTACCCTAGCGGGAATCGACTCGTGGATCTTTCGGTTTGAAGTCCAATTCCCTCCGAAAGCACTGGGCCACCACACTCCCTCGTAACTTGGGGATATCACTTCTAAAAAACGAAAAGAAAATACCAAAGTAATTTTGGGTAATACCTAAGGGTACTTTGGTATTTTTTTAGAAACGGAGTTTGGGGATATTACTTCTAAAATAATACCAAAGTGCCTTTAGGTATTACCCCAAATTATCCAGATATTCAGTGTATACCATCCTTTTATACAAGGATATATTGGGACTACATCAAGCTGTACTGTGGTACTTTTCCCCCTACCTAGCAGTTGGGGAGATGAAAACTGAAGTTCCTGTTAAAAGAACAAAAACAAAACACATTTGAAAAAGCGGTCTAATTCGTTTACGACAATTCTTTTTGAATAATGAAGTTTTGTGTAGGGGTACACACATTATGAACACATTTTTGGTGGTGGGGTGGGAGTTGGGGTTGGAGTGGTTGGGGTGGATTTGGAGGGGTGTTGAAGATTTGTAAACAACATCAACAAAATTTGGACTAGGAACGTTTTGGATTGGTTGCCGTTTTGACCAAGTTGTGAAGATTTAGGCCAGTGGTGAAGACAAGTTTGACAACTGACACGTCGAGCACCGATCGGCCTATTATACAGGTTCTATGTTCACCTTGAACCGGGACTGGGTGCGGAGGGAACTAAACTCATCCACGTTTAAACTTAGTGCAAGGGGGGGGGGGGGGGTAAACCCTAGATTATACCCCCGCCCAACAATATTCATTTCTCTAGTTTACTGGTAAAGAAATATTAGGTTGTATATCTGTAATAACATAAATGGATGAATTCACAAAGATCTGATGCCAGGGTAGTTAATTGCAGCCAGCATGGGGAGGTATGGTATGAATGCGTTTTATTAGAACCCCTTCTTACCAACTATTATGGGAAAGAAATTTATATCCAATCCTCTCGCAATCTTTTACCGAAGTGAGAGGACGGGTTAACAACCCAAATCTTCGAAATACTACTTAAAAGAAGCCGCCACGTGCTCTGGTACACCCGTACTCATAAATGTCGACTTCCCCGAAGGCGACAAATACGTCTTAGCCCTTTTTTATTTTATTCAGCCACACCTGTCTTTGCAATCAATAGAAATGAAGGGCAGATGCACTTAAGGTCATCTGCACCTACAACATAAACTCGAGCTATATGTTCTTAATGAGTTGGACATATACAGCACATTGTGCCGTTAGTTTATTTTTACTCAACTTTCCACTTTGTTGTGGCGGCTTAATTAGCATATAATTGTAATGTCCTGTTATAGTTCTAATTCTTTGTGAAGACATAATGAAGAGAGGAGATGTTATTAATAATTTCAATTTCTATCTCCTGTGTCGGAAGTCATACATCATATCCTGTCCCAGTAATATTCCATAAAGACATACATCTTTGAAATTAGGTTAACCCTTTACCTAACACGAAAGGCAGACGACACTTGCAAACAAAATTCTTGAATAACTATTTTTTTTCATATTTTGTCTCCAAAACATAGCTCGTTCCAAAGAGGGGTCATAACTTTTGTTTTTGGGACAAAAAATGAAAAATAATGAAAATTAATTGGCGATTTTTGTGAATAGCGCTGGCCGCTTTTGGCCATTACGTTAGGTGAATGGTTAATGTTTGCTGTGTTTCAATGTAATTTAAAAATTGATTTAATTTTTTAATCCCGTTCCCAAATGAATTTTACCCAGATTCAAAAGAGAATCATCGCTGACATGAAAAGTCATAAAAATCGACTTTCTATAAAGTTATCTCCCTTGGAATTATTTGGTCCAGTCAAGAAGCAAGTCATTGTTGAGAACCCGCCTCCCCTATGACATCAGTAGAAAACAACGCTAAGTTTCCTATTGTTACTTTTAACGCACGAAACAACAGCTCTCAAAGTTGTCTGTTGTTTTCGTTTATTACAAGTAACAAAAGGAAAACATGGCATTCTATACCAAGCTAATTAGATGCAACTTGTTACACAACAAACAATCCGTCATTAAGAATATCTATGATTTTTTTTTTACCTTCAAACACTTGAGTGGCTCTTTGGTTAGCGAATATGTTTTTACAATAATTTGCTATTTTTGTTCCTCCCCTGAAAAAATGGAAATCTCACCACCGGACAGTGTCTGTATTATATGGCACGATGAGCACACTGTTGAAATAATGCACAGAAAAAAGTAATACAGAACATCAACAGATGGTGAAAACTCTGTTTTCTTATTTTAACCCCCTGCACACTGATGTCAAAATATCTAAAGTTCAAGGTGCAAATTTTTCCCATAATGCAACTAGAAATTTAACCAATTCAATCTTGTTTGACAGAGCTCATTGAGCTCTGTCAAACAAGATTGAATTGGTTAAATTCCCAGTTGCATTATGGGATAAGTGGCTGTTTGAAATTTGGATATTTTGACAACAGAGTGAAGAGAGTTAAATGGTTTTCAACAGAGAATAATAATGAAATATTCAAACTGATTGGGGAAAAGTTGTAAAAGCCAGCTTCTGTATTTTTATCCCACTCTTCTGAAAAATGCCTTAAGTTTGTGAAATGATGGGCACATCGATGATACAAATTCGCTGATAGCTCGAAATTTCAATTTTTAAATGAAATTCCCATAGCCTTAGTGTTAAATTTACTGACAGCTTTCGGAAATTAAGGGGAGCTAACTTTCACGCAATTCTCTTTCAATGACGAAACTTGTCTGTCACGCTCAAATTCGCGACAATTCGATATTTAATTTCTGAAACGAGTTCCCTAAAATCCACAGGAACCGAGGTTTACCGAGGCTCCGACCGATTTTAGTGAACAAGGTTAAGAAATTTCATATCAAATTCTGACGAATTTAATATTTATTTTATCACATCTTGTGTTGTAGAACGCTTTGCCTAACGTAACCACCAAAACTGACCAGCACTGTTCACAAAAATCGCATCAAAATGTTATTACTGTTTTCAATCTTTGCCCCGAAAACAAAGATTATCACATCTCAATAGAACGAACTCGTCATAAGTCTCAAGCTGTGTTTTCGAGGCACACAATGGAAATTTCTAGTTATTCGGGAAATATTTATCGCAAGTGTCGTCTGATAATTGTTGTAGGTAAGGCCACACAAAATAAATTAATTGATTCTCAAACAATTTTTTTTCTTCAAATCAGTGAGTGAGTGAGGGAGGGAGGCAGGAGGGGGGTATTTTTAATTTTTCTTTCGCAAAATGTGAGCAAACATGGAGAGTATTTCAGCTATCTTTTTACACACAGAAATACAGAAAGTGCATATTTATACAAATAAATTCTTTTTTAATTTAAGAAATAAAACATTCCTCTAAAAACAAACTGTAAGTACTGCAATTCAAAGGCTTCATATTCTTTCGATGCTCTTCATATCATCTTTGAAGTAAAAGTATTTAATCTATGGGAATTTGCCTCGTTACACTTTATGGGAGAGTGAATGCAGGCACTCTCCCATAAATTGTAACAAGGCAACCCATATTGGAGACGCAACTAAATAAATATGCATCAATCAAGAAATTAAAAAAGTTGCGGGTCTCCCTGAGATTATACTAATATTGGAACACACTGAAAAGCAATAAAAATGTCCAATGAAGGGGTTCAAATTCAATGAGTGATTGCCTGAGAATCAATGCACTTATTTTAGCCTAAACGGTTAATGAAATAAACTGGAATCGATGTGCCACAGTGGTTAGAGGGGTGGACGTTAAACCGAAAGGTTGACGATTAGATCCTGATTAGTGGTAACAGCGTTGTGTCTTTGGGGAAGACACTTAATCCCGATTGCCCATGTCCTGAGGTAAATCAGACACTGGACATTTCAGTGTCCATTTTTACAGTCAAAAGCTTAATACAACGGCCAGAACCCCAATTATAACATCAAACGTCGAAATAAACTAATGGCTATATATCGGGTAAACAGTTTCAATAAATCAATCATCCATAGGCTTATCGGATATGAAAGTGCCTCGCGAAACTCATCAATAGATCCATTTTCCTGGCGTTTGGTTTTATAGTCCTCCTGTTTTTACCTGTGTTAAGTCCCGGCAGTGATTGATATGTGAATCCTGCATTTTGTTGCTACTTTGCTCAGTTCTATGCTCTCACTATTGTTTATTGTGGTACTTTTCTTTTTTCTTTACATTCTGATCGATTATTGCCTTAGTGTCAGTTTTATCTGTTCAGCATTGTTTTGTATTGTTATTCCTGATATTTACTGTGGTATTGTTGGTTTTTATTCTCGTTCATTTTTTGCTGCGGCATTGTTTGGTTGTTCAACTCCATTCGTCACTGCGATGTTGTTCGGTTCTGTTGTACTAAACTGTTTTCCTCCTCGTTATATTGATTGCGCGGTGGCTCAGTGGTTTGAGCATCGGACTCTAAACCGAAAGGTTGTCGGTTCGAGCCTTGCCAGCGGTAACAGTTGTGTCCTTCGGCAAGAAACGTAATCCCAGTTGCCCACCTTGGGGACGGTGGCAGTGTATCCCAAGGCGTACTATTTATTTATTTATTTATTTATTGGTGTTTAAGGTCACATACTTATGCACAATGGCTAATCGTGACCGTGACAGTTTTACGGGTGGAGGAAGCCGGAGTACCCGGAGAGAACCACCGAGCAACGACGAGCAGCTGTCAGCTCTCCAACATCGTAACTCTGAACTCTGCACCGCAGCACAGGCAGGGTTAGATTGGTTGAAGACATGCGCACCATCGACGTACAGTACGCCTCAGTACACAGCGTCATCGTGCCCCCCATGTAGGCAATCGGGTGAAGTGTCTTGCCCAAGGACACAACGCGGTTGCCGAGGTGGGATTCGAACCGAGGACCTCTCGGCTTGCAGCCTGCACCTCTACCAACTGAGCCACCGCCCCCCCCCCCCCCCCCCCAAGGCGTACTGCACGTCGACAGTACACTTACCTTCAACCAATGCTAATGCTACTTGTGCGGAGAAAGTTTGTTGGTGAGTCTGACTGTTGTTTGCCGCCGTTCGGTGGTAAATAAATAAATAAATAAATAAAATAAATAAATAAATAAATAAATAAATAAATAAATAAATAAATAAATAAATAAATAAATAAATAAATAAATAAATAAATAATCCCGATTATCCTCTCGGGGACACAGCTGCGTTGTGTACTAAGGCATACTGCACGTCGATGGTGAACTTGCCTTCAACCATTGCTAACTCTACTTGTGCAGAATTAGTAAGTTGGAGAGTCTGAAAGTTCCTCCATGCGTAAAATTATCCAACACGATGTAACCCGCTGGCTGTTAAAAGTGTCGTTAAACACCAACAAACACACAATGTGAGCTCCGTGGCTCAGTGGTTATGGTATTGGACTCCACGGTTAGATCTCCGTCAGGGGTAACTGCGCTGTGTCCATGAGCAACGTACTTAATCTCGATTTCCCATGTGCTGGCACGGTGGCACTGTAAACTGAGGCATACTGCGCGTCGATGGTGCACTATTTATTTATTTATTTATTTATTTATTTATTTTTTTTTTTATTTATTTATGCACAATGGGTAATCATAACCGCGACAGTTTTACGTGTGGAGGAAGCCGGAGTACCCGGAGAGAACCACCGAGAAACGGCGAGCAACTGTCAGCTCCCCAACATACTAACTCCACGCAAGCGCAGGGTTAACATTGGTTGAAGACAAGTGCACCATTGATGTGCAGTACGTCTTAGTACACAACGCCACCGTGCCCCCACACGGGCAATGGAGATGAAGTGTCTTGCCCAAGGACACAACGCGGTTGCCGCATGTTGGATTCGAACCGAGTACCTCTCGGCTTGCAGCCTGCACCTCTACCTACTGAGCCACCGCGATCCCGATGGTGCACTTGTCTTCAATCAATGCTCACACTGATTTTGCAGAGTTGGTACGTTGGGGAGTCTGACAGTTGCTCGCTGCTTCTCGGTGGTTCTCAGGGTTCTCTGGATTCATCCACCCGTAAAACTGTCTGCTGCCAGGACGTGACCATAGCTGTCGAAAGTGTCATTAATCTCCAATAAATAAATAAATAAATAAATAAATAAAAAAATAAATAAATAAATAAATAAATAAATAAATAAATAATCCCATTTGCCCACGCTGGGGCACGGCTGCGCTATGTTCTAAGGGGCACTGAATGTCAATGGTGAACTTGGCTTCAACCACAGCTAACTCTGAATGTGAAGAGTTAATAAGTTTGAGAGTCTGACAGTTCCTCCACGCGCAACAATATCCGACGCGATGTAACCCTGGCTGTTAAAAGTATCTGTAAACACCAATAAACACGTAAACAAACATTGCTTTCTGTTATAAACATCTCAAATGCTTGCAACAACAAATAATTCCGATTCGTTCCGTCCTACCAAATCTTTTTGGTGCATTAGAGCTTAGTTTTTAACCCTCTGCCCAACGTAACGGCACAAACAGCCCAGCGCTATTCACAAAATTCACCCTTCAATTTTCATTACTTCTTTTTTGTCACAAAAACATAGCTTTTGACTCCTATGAGGGTTCATAAGCTATGTTTTTGACGCAAAAAATGCCAAAAATTAGTAATTCAATATTTTGTTTCCATGTGTCGTCTTATTTTCGTGTTAAGTAAAGGGTTCAACTAACGTAACGGCTGCATACAACCAGCGATATTCACAGAAATTGCTTTTCAGATTTTATTATGTTTCTGAGAAAAATAGAAACTTGTTTTTTTTTCATCTCTATTGCTTGCTACTTGCATTTGGTTCTGTCCATCCCCATTGTAACTACGGAATCACCGCGATATCCATCCCAATTGTTTGTTCAAATGTTATCAGGTATTGTTCATGTTTTTGTTCCTCTGATATCAACTGTAGCATTGGAAAATGGTGTCATTAGCATTGGTTGTAGTAGCATTGTCCCCCCCCCCCCCCCCCCGCCCCACCGCAATATTGTTGAAGCAATAATACAATGCATAAATAATGTTCTCACAAGATTTACGATAGCATTATACGCCATTTCGTAGTGCCATTCACCAACATCTTTATGTTAGCAGAAAACTGAACATTTAACCCTTTAACTCATGTAACAGTCATATCCACCCCGCGACATACACATAATTCCAATTAAAATTTTATTTTATTATTCTTTACCTTTTGCATCCCAAGCATAACTTACTATTATTATTATTGGAACGAGCTTGTGGCGTCATAAGGTACGTGTCTGAAAAAAAATATTTTTATGGACAATGACTGTTTCTATTCGTATGACGTAACGACTTTTCTTCCAACACATTTTTTTTCTTTCTTCCAGTTGTTTATTTGGTGATATTTTGCAGAGGCCGCGATTTTACAATCCTTCCAACACATCTGATGAGGAGTGTGAAGGAGGCCAATTATTGTATTTCTTTCACCCCTGGAACCATAGTGATATCTTCCATATTAGTTCAATAGAAACAACTGGAAGAGTCCAAATTAATTATTTTGGGGTTGACAAATTAATATTTTCAACATGCAGCCTTGGAGCTGAACGTTGAAAGTGTTGATTGGGCTGCACAAATATTCACTTAGAAGCCATCCGACTTAATGATATTTTGACGTATCATGCTAATGGGAAGAGAATTGGTCTATCGTTTTCAACGTGTTAAAAGTGCGCTCCTGTATGATACAATGACGGCATACCTTGCTTTCTCCCACTAATGCGTACATATGTTGATCTTATTTTCTTTCAGATTGGCTCTTAACAAAAGAACCAAGAGAGTTCAACTCTTTGTTACAGGTAATCCCGTTGGGACATTGTAAAACCACATTATGGTTTCAAAAGAAGCATCTCCTACAGCTCCAAATGTTACAACTTCGCGATAATTGTAGAAACGTGTTTGCAACTAGAAATGCCACAGCAGTTGATACCACTGAGAATATAAAAATGCAGTGTTCTATTCTCCAACAGCATAAATGTACTGTCAATACGGAAGGTATAGCAATTTATTGGTTAGCGAATTGTGCTTGTCATTAAGTGGTCGTAGGTCCTGACCCGCAACCCGTCTGTTATGTCATCAACCAAGAAACGTAACCCTTGCTTTCTCACGAGAGCAAGGTGGCACACTATGGGCCGGGTAATGCGGACTGGACCCATGAATCGTTTGTTAGTGCGAATTGATGTCAAGAATTGGTCAGTGCGTTGAAAAGTCAAAACACTGTTTACGACTGGTCAGTGTTTCTCTCACGCCATTTGAATTTTATTATTTTTTTCAAAATGAAATCTATAGTTGTTCGTGAATAGTTTTTTCGTAAGTGTCATCTGGTATTCGTAGTAGGTGAATGGTTAATTTAGGGCCCTGCAGCATTGAAATTCGAAGCCGTTAATATGTTCTCAAAATCCTATCAAGTGTGTCCTCTTAACATTTCTTGACAGGAAACCTGCTGATAGAAGAAAACAAAAAGGTTTCGCTTCTGAAACAACTTTGATTCCATTCTGGAATATTCAGCTTATTAAATGATTATCCCAAACAGACCAGTCGCCGTCCAAACGTGGCGGAACCGGGGGGGGGGGGGGGGGGGGGGGCAGGGGAACGTGTCCCTCCACTTTTGTCCACAGACATGTTGCGCGGTCACACAATGATTTAAAATGGGCGCACGCAAACGTGTCAATATATAGACGTTCCTGTAATTTATCATTTGCAAATCCAAGCAATATTTGGCAAAAGAGTCCACCTTCGGTCGCTTTGGCCCGTTTCTACTACTTCACCCATCTTCCAACCCGAAGGCTAGCTTTCGGGTTGGAAGATGATTGAAGTAGAAGAAATGGACAGGACAGTGACGACACCGCGGCATGCTCATCTAAACGAGAGACTATAGTATGTCACTGCACATTTCTGATATATGATTGCAACTTTTGTCCCACTGGGCCGAACTGTGGTAGCCTTGAAAAGTTGTGCCCCTCCACTTTTATCGGGCTTCCGCTGCCTCTGTCGCCATCACATACAGTACCTGGGTTGAGACTGACAATATTTACAGTTGTCAGAAGGTGCAATATCTGCAACTCCAAGAGCTTGTGATTTGATTCGGTTCGGAAATCTGTTGCCTGATTTGATTCGACTCGATATCTGATAGTCGCAGGTCCCTAGAGTAAACGGAACGTCTGTCACTATAACATTTTCTTCACGAGCATTGCTGTCTCACTACCGTGTTTAATTTTTATTATTTGCAGGCAGAATTATGCATGACAACAACAGAATTGTCTTTTTGTCTTTACTCGCATCAAGTGACCTTGAATGGTAATACACTAAGAATTCC
The DNA here is from genome assembly GCA_031216915.1 of Pictodentalium vernedei. Lineage (NCBI taxonomy): Eukaryota > Metazoa > Mollusca > Scaphopoda > Dentaliida > Dentaliidae > Pictodentalium > Pictodentalium vernedei. The sequence continues at coordinate 289,822,846 of CM062292.1, forward strand.
TATGTTCGAAACGAGAATTGGGATGAGTAGATTTAAATGTAAAATTCAGAATTGCTCAAGTAAGCAAGCTTTAATGTTTAAAAGGGCGATGTTACGTTGTGTTTCACGGTGGTATCATAATTTTGGTGTATCTTTGCTTTGACTCTACATATTCTGTGTGACATTCTAATGTGAAATGTTTAATTTGCACTCTCTGTCTGTGAGCCACATGACTCTTATTTCAGCAACGTTATGAAAGACCCCCAATTTAGCCATAAAATCATTTTTCACTCCCAGTCAGGGGATGGCAAATACAAACACAATTTTATCGCGTACAGGTTTTTTCGACCGGCAAAAATACGAAATATGAAGTTTGTTTGTTTGTTTTGTATCATTTATGTGTTCATATTTGAATATGTTTTACGAAATGTTTCATGTCATATACCCATGTTTGGGAATGAACGACAATAAATAAATAATAATAATAATAATAAAGTTGCCATATCGAATCTAAATATTTCAAACTGCTCGCAGATTTTATCATTTTAGCGACATGCAGTATAAATATCCTTTGTGCTATTTAATCACGATGCATTCCGATTACGGTGGGTTTGAATGAAAAATATAATCGCTGTTGTAACGTTTCCGTGTTAACTATGATTATCCCCAAGAGTGTCACGGGCGTATACAAACATTACAGTCTCTGATAAGGTCCTCAATAATTCATTGCTACTGATATCACTCTGTATAACCCTTTACCCAACGCAGACGATATCAAAATTTATTATTTTAAATATCATGTTTTAAATGTTTTCAAAACATTTCAACAAAACCATATCATGTGACCCCTCGTTGGAACGAGCTCGTTCCAACGAGGGGGTCTCATGATATGGTTTTGTTGAAATTGTTTGAAAAATAATATTTTTTCAACTGCTGAATTTACATATTACGCGGGCGGATGCTGGCGGATGCGGGCGATTCGTTGGGTAAAGGGATAAACGGAAGTGAAAGGAAAAAACCGGTAAACGTGTTTTGAGGCGGAGAAGGGTTTTCTGAAATACACGGTGTTTGTGTTTTCGCCTCATAGTTTGTCCACGTTATTAGATCGCATGTATCATCGCATTATCCCGTCTCATCATACACAAATGTGTCATTCCTACCCAACTTTTTTCGGAAAATGTTTAATTTTTCATGATAAATCGCATCTGAACCGATATAGATCGCTTCCGAAAAGCAACGAAATTAGGAAAAAATGCTTATTTTTCTGTTCTTAAAATACCGAATCGAACAGGCAAAGGTGGTTTATGATTGGCCCATACATCTGTAAGAATTGATCTGCTGCTTAAATCACCGTAATTTATTGCATCTGATAGAAAATTCCCGCTTTCCTAATTTTCCTTTTGAACAGATGGCAGACCCAGCTCCGAAATCTTCTGAACGGCCGGTTCTCATTTCAGGTGACCACGTTGAACGGACGATAGACGCATCGAGTTCCACATTTTGTGTTGAAGTTAAGCAATTCTGAACAGTACATCTGTCAAGGTGATAGCTAAAAGTTGCGATTTTGTTGTATAAAAGTGTAAATATTTTCGATAATATTTCTGCCTGGGTTGAATGAAAAGCGAAAAGATGGGTATGTGACGGACCCTGAAAATAGATTTTTCAAACTCTGCTAATTAGGCATGAAATTTAATGTCCATTATGGCGCACGTGTTCAACGCCATATGGGCTTCTGATAACAGATCAATAGTAAGAGAGACAATATTCTCTTCTGTAATAATTATCTGGGTAATTAAAGACCAGTTAAATTGTAATCGTTGGAAACCAGTGCATCACATATGTTCTGGACACACACCCATATTACGCATCTATCCTGTCTCCGAAATGTCAAATGATACCAAAATGCGAGTCTTTCAAAGGAACTTTAAAGCGAGTGTTAAATTAAGATAGATCTAAGCGGCCAAGTTCAAGAGAAGCGATTAACTGAGAATAAATGTTCTGGCTATCTAAATAAAAATCGAGGGATTTCTCGAAAATTTCATCCCAGCCAATTCCAGTCGGAAGGTGTGTAAGGCCGTGGGTCGTTGCGAGTAGATGGGGAGGTCCCATGCTATAGGTTAGAGAAGGTGCCGCATCGGTGTGAAAGTAAAGGCACGTTGTGATGTAGGGGGAACCACAGAGCTCATATTTAGAATAGGAGCAATCGCGGGCCAAGTCGGTGGCCATATATGAGAATAGGATCAAGAACAGGAAGTACGAGCTCAGGGAGATATATGCATTTAGGTAAACGGCATTACCTGTTTTAGAGAAGCAGAATTCTGAGAGGCAGTTGGCCCGAGGGCACTCAGAGAAGGTCCGAATTCAGCCTTGTCCGTCGAGGGTCATAGGCACCGAAACTGAAAATCCGCGTATTGTCATAACCCTGTGAGGGTTGTAAGGAACCGGTAGTAGTTGGTTAACGGTTGCGAACCGTAGTGGCATAGTAGCCAAAGAAGTAAAAGCTGCAACGTTGAGATCTCTAGAGACCGTATTAAGAGCTTGAGAAAGCGCTGGAGTAGCTCGCGAGATAAGATAGTTTTAGGCGGTGCGAGAATTGGTGATGTTGAGAACACTTTGCAGAATATTTTTATGTAAGCTTTGTTAAGTATATATCTGAAGGCGAAGAACAACTTAACCCAGTAGGAGCCAGGCAAGGCGCAAAGTGATCGTGAACTGTGGTAGACGCCGATTGAATTCTGATTGAACTGTGAGAACGCTCATAGAGTCACACAAGCAGAACATTATATGTGTTAAGCCCGACTGACAGTGAAGTTAACCCTGCGAGGAGGAAGCAACGGGAAGTAAATAAACACTTTGTATGTATCACAAACCGTGAGAAGATGAAGATGATGTGATGTCGGACACAGCTAGCTGTGGGAGACGTCGAGGACCCTAAAGAATAAACTTTATTCGCGTAATTAGTGTATTCTTATGGATAATTTTGTGAGTAATTTGTTTCATATTATATTTCTTCGTACATGTAAATAAATAATCTTTCAGTGAATTATCGTTGAACACCCTTTGGCGTTATAAGCCACAGGCACCTTCAGGAATCCTAAGAGTCCCAAGCGGATAGGGCATTGATAAGGTGGCAAGGTTTACGTTCGAACTGGGGCTCAGACGACAGTCACTGGCTGTCGGCTGAGCACTGATGAGAACATAAATTTTCCTCCGTTACTTAACCCCTGTAATCCTGCGACAACATCCGTTTTTCCGGCTACGTCTTATTTCAAACTCCAGTGGTGCATTCATTGTACAATGTAACATTCAATTCAGTACTATATAATCTCATTTTTTCTGAAATTCTGACCGCAAAAATGACACCGGGCTATCATAAGTAGAAAAAAATGTATATTGTAATATTAATTTCCTGTGCTTTGTGAGTGCAGCAGGGTATTCTCTTCCCAACACTGCCAGATACACCTCGCCCACGCACACCTTCCCTCCCTGAATCCCTCCCTAAACACTCCGTCCCTCCCCCGCCACCACATACACTTACACTCCCTCTCGGAAGGAAGCACGCACACGTTAAGAAGTAACGTAATTATGTAACGTAATGTAATGGCGCAGTAAACGTAATTATATTTCGAAACTATGTTGTATATGTATATAGACAAGGCTCGGAACAAAGCTGATGGATGATCAACTTTGAGAAAGTTAGAACAGAAGTGAGAGAGGATAGAAAGGAGAAGTAAAATGCCACATTGCAATACTGCCGATCCAGATCAGTAAAAGTATTCGGGTGATACTTCAGTTCAACACCACCGCAACTCCGACGGAGTCCCATACCCGTGACCTCTGCTGCAGCCAGGACTGACAGGACAGACATGGGAATAGCAGCAAGCCATGGTGTAAACACAGATGGCCATAGATTTTATAAGTCAAAAGCTTAAGAGTAAGTTGTTTTAACCATCTATCCAACATAACGGCCCAAAGCGGTCTGCGCTGTTCACTGGAATCACCATTCATATTTTTTTGTTTTCAGTTTCTTGTCTTAAAAACACAGTCCTCGATGAGTTGACATCGACGAGGGGACACAGATATTTTCTGGGGGCAAGAGTTGAAAAATCTAGTTATTCAATAATTTTTGCCTGTGTTATCTCTTATCCACGTTGGACAGATGATTGGGACTTGCCCGCTTGGCTAGCGGTCCAGTCTTTAAAACGCTTCGTTGCTTTGAATGATTTTTGTACAGTCCGAAAAAGTGGATGTTAACGGGGTCCGGTGTAGGTTGGGGATACCTTCACGCTTTACCTGTTGTTGGTGGATATTCCTGCCATGGACATATAATCTCTTACCGCAAGAATATGTAAAATTTGGGCATTTTAATTAAATTTATCCCAAGTAACTTAAATAAATGTTTATTACACCAATGACTTCTTGAGTTAAATTACACTAAAAAATTTTCAGCAAATCCAGTCATGGTTGCTTTACAGCAGCCATGACTAGATTTGATAAAAAAATATTTTTAAAAATACACAGTGGGTTAAGAATTAAAGAAGATCATTGGTCGATCTTATTGTCAGTTGTGCAAGATTTCTCCGTGAGTATTGTCTTTCGTCTGCATAGTTACTGCAGTCGAATAAGTAGTGGTTAGCGTCTTCAGACTCGTACCCACGTGGACAGTTTGGCATATTGTGGATGCGATTCGTGTACTTATCAAAAGTTAGATCGCTGCAATAGTTCTGCAGTCTGCAGTGTATTAAACTGACGCCCAAAAGCCGCTGTTAAAGTACTTGAGTGGTCTACACACGCCTCTATCGAAATATTTATCAAAATTATGTAGTGAACTCGACTGGCTAACCTCTATGGGAAGTGCTTTCGATTCCGAGATACACGATGGCATACATGAGCGCTTAAATACTTCCGTATAGGTATTTGGCAACTGTACGTTGGAGCGGGACAGAGTGCTTCATGGAAATATCTTTAAACGTTCTAGGTAATAATATGTCAGAGAGATATGTGGGGTGAGGGGTGGGCTGGGCGTTCAATTTTGTATTTTGTGTAGATGGGGGGGGGGGGGGGGGGCGGGGGGGGGGGGGGGGCTGGGCATTCAATTTTGTAAAACACAATCATTTCGTGTAGATGGCGTCTCTATCTGAAAGGTTTCCATCAAAGTTCTGCGTGTATAGCAGATACTGCAGTATATCTCGTAAAACCGGGAACTATTCTAGCTGCATCCACGTGGATTCTACCCAATTTAGAAAGTAAGTAATTCGGTGCGCCGGTCCATACAGCATCAGCATATTCTAAGATAGGGAGTATGAATAACTTCTACAAAGGTTCCATGCTTTTTCTTCCAAGGACATTTTTAAGTTTCCTTAATTGAGAAAGTCTCAAGTCAGACTTTCTACATAATCTGTTAATTTGGGTATACCGGTTCAAGACTCCAAGTCCCCCTGTAAGGACAAATCGAGATGGGTATGTGACATTGTGAGTTCAAGTGGTGTCTTACCGAACATTGCAACGATTTCCGCTTTTGAGGGGTAAATGGGACAAAAAATGCATTTTCCCATTCGCAGACGGCCCAAATGTTTTCGTTAGGCTTTGCCGCAATGTCATCTGGTTCGTATCCATTTTCTATTTCACTGGTATTATCCGCAAATAACCTCCATACATACGGCGAGTCTAAGTTTCAGAAATGTCATTGATGTATCTAAGAAAAAAATTGTCCAAAGACAGATCCCTGTGGAACAAAACAATTAATCGGCACTCTTTGAGAACAGAGTTAACATTTACTCTTTGTTTACGATCGTCCAAGTAGATACTGGTTCACTCGATGGGTGGTCCGGATATACCACATTGTCTCAGTTTATAAATAAAACCTTTGTGCCAAACCTATTAACCCCCTGCACACTGATGTCAAAATATCCAGATTTAAAGTAGCCATTTTCCCATAATGCAACTGGAAATTTAACCAATTCAATCTTGTTTGACAGAGCTCATCGAGCTCTGTCAAACAAGACTGAATTGGTTAAATTCCTAGTTGCATTATGGGAAATATTTGCACCCTGAACTTTAGATATTTCGACATCAGTGAGCAGGGGGTTAAAGGCTTTTGATATGTCCCAAGAGAAAATTGGTTCCTATCAAAAGCTAAGCAAAATTATGATACATTTCAATGAGCCGATAAACAGGTGCTATGTTAGGGTGGGAAGCCGAACTGATATTTAAAAAATAAATTATTAATACAGCAATGTTCATGCATTTGGTTAAAGACAATCCTCGCGATTACTTTGCTGACACAGCGGAGAAGACAAACTGGTCTGTAATTATCGGGATCGTGTGCAACTCCCTTTCTATAAACTGGTACGACCGTTACCATCTTCCATTCTGATGAGTAGACACGCGTGAGGTGAAGAAGAGCGGAAATAATTGAACTAATAGCTTGCATAATGATGTAGTTGTTGTTTCTTTGAGCATAGGGTTGTGCATGCGGTTGCTGATACCGTCTGCGCCAGTTTTGTTTTTGTTTTTTCTTATTTTTGGTTTGTGGGTTGCCAAGGATCCAAATCACTTCGTCTTCAGAGAATTCGATCTCAGAGACAGGATCTCCGAACACATAGGACTGAAGTCAGGTTAGCTATTTCCAATATCATTTACTCTTTTATTAAAAGGTTTTGTTGAGTAAGTTGCCTTTGTCTACGTCGTCTCTTACCATAACTATGCCACCGGCATCATCTTTGTAATTAAGAAAGATAGGGGGATTACTCTCGATTAATAGCTTGTACGGGTGAAATGAAGGCGAGTTGATTTACTCAAGAAGATCGCCTTTTATTTTATTGCCGTGCGCGAGCTCCAATTACCACATATCTGTACGCAGTTATATATCCGCTCAGTATTGAGAAAGGCGACTTTATGACAGTAGTAGCGACCACCGGGAGATTTACCACCGGATGTGTACTTCACAATGTACTGTATGCAGACTCATAATTTGCCTTCAACGGAGATACCGAGTCATGTGACACTTTGGTTCCCACGGGATATTTTACCCGATGACTCCCGTGGAATCATAAACCCCCAAAGTTTAACTAAACACGTCGAACGAAGTACAGAATGTCTTCGCGACGTTTCCGATGGTACAGTCACACAACATTTGAAGTGTGGTCGAACTATTCAAGTAAAATAGGCTACACTGGTTTGGAGTTCCACGTATGCCGTTGGATGCCTTCGATAATCGTAAAAGGTCGGGGCGTTATGTAATATGCATACACTATTAAAAATGGATTCTAGTGACTGGAAACTCACAATGCGTTGGTTTAAAACCATTTACCCAACGCAGACGATTTCAAAATTCATTATTTTAAATATCATTTTTAAAATTTTTAAAAAAAATTTCAACAAAACCATATCGTGTGACCCCTCTTTGGAACGAGCTCAACTAGCTCGTTCCAAAGAGGGGTCACATGATATGGTTTTGTTGAAATTTTTCGAAAAATAATATTTTTTCAGCAGCTGTATTTGCATATTACGTGGGCGGATGCGGGCGATTCGTTGGGTAAAGGGTTAAAACTACGCTACTTTGTTGTGCGCTCTGACCTAAATTAGGACCCTGGGCATTTAATATTTCAACTCAAATCGAATATCGAATCGAATGACCTTATACCCAAAAATTTCGAATCTAACGAATATCGTATATGAACAATCGCACATTTTTCTGAGGCAAGGAATGTCGCGATGATGGGGTGGAGGTGTGAATCCGATTTGTTCCGACTGGAATGGCTCAAGTCCCGACGGATAACATATTTCAACGATGAAGGCATGCCTTGATGATGTAGTTAGAATATCAGTGAGTCGGAATTATAGTTCAAGACTTTCCACTCTGCTTTTGTTAACCATATTAAAAAAAATTCATACTCGAATCTCCGATTTCGAATCGAATATCTGTGCCCCAAAGTATATTCCCCTTGAAACAGCTTCCATCGTTTTGCTGTAAATAATAGTCTACAGGACATTATCCAGTGGCGGGGCCAGAAATTTTTTTGTGGGGAGGGGGGGGGGGGCAACTAGGGGGGCAGACTCCCATGAAGGGGGGCAAATACGTAAAGGATCATATCATTACTTTGTTATGAGGTAGTCCAAACTTGGACCCAAAGTCCGTAATATACTTTTTTGGTTTGGTACGTCCTGTGGACGTACCAAACCAAAAAATTATATTACGGACTTTGGGTCCAAGTTTCGACTAAATGTAATGGTAATTAGCGGTCCTCCTTTCAAAAAATCTTGGATCCGCGTCTGGTGGGTCTGTGCGTGTGAGAGAGAGAGAGAGAGAGAGAGAGAGAGAGAGAGAGAGAGAGAGAGAGAGAGAGAGAGAGAGAGAGAGAGACTTCAAATAATTGAACAGTGCAAGGGAGATAATGCCCGTCTGTCATAATGCGAAATCCATGAATTTTTTTAGACAAGGGATATGGATAGACATGCCTTTGTTGGCTCATAACTTAATTATAACTTATAAGTATCTGCATCCGAGTCTTTAAATCTCTACTGCCTGGATGTGTTCATCAGCTAGCCTTAGGCTTTGGGCTAAGTGTGTATGGGAAATTATTGGGAATAAAAAAAGAGAGGGGTGGGTGTGTGAGAGAGAGAGAGTGACTGAATGTGTTTGTGTGTGAGGGTGGATGGAAATGCATGCGAGATGGTTGGGGGGGGGGGGGGCAACTGGGGGGGGGCAAAGTCTTCGTTTGGGGGGGGGCAAATGCCCCCCATGCCCCCACCCCACCCCGTAGCGCCGCCACTGACATTATCACCTGCATCTTGGGATTCAAAAGGTTAAACTGATTCCACACTGTAGCTATTATGAAGTACAAGGAGCCTGAACACTTAATCGATCTGCTTTCATACAATTCATATAAAATGAATGAATAACAGGAGCCTAATTATGAATAACTCCAACCTACTTTAATTGTTTGGACGTTCCGTTAGAAAACAAAGATGATGACGTCGAAGGATTAATCACTGCGCGCATATGTTTGCTCCATTGTTTCAAGGTGACTTGAGATAAAAGTTTCAAGTTTTCAAGTACGTGTAAAATGTAATTACTGTAGGCTGTTTTCAGACCACATTATAATTTCAAAGGAAGCCTCTGTTACAACGCCAAATGTGACAACTCCAGAATGCATGCACTTAAACACCCCTTTTGCGATGATAAATTGTGAGAAAATTACGAGACTGTCACGTTACGAAAATAGCGATTCCATGATATCAAATAATTTAGTTTTCAACTAATATTACCGCTAAATATCGTAAAATAGGGTCTTGCCTTAACAAACTTTATGGTTAAATGTGCAAGCATACATTGCAAGTCCAACGTCAGAACACCTGGACCTGAGCTCGTTCCAACGAGGGGTCACATGATATGGTTTTGTTGAAATTGTTTGAAAAATAATATTTTTTCAACTACTGAATTTGCATATTACGCGGGCGGATGCGTCCGATTCGTTGGGTAAAGGGCGGATCCGGCCGATTCGTTGAAAGTTGATAGGTTCGATCGCGACCCGCGTCATTTGCTTTCAAAAGTGGAAGTGACTACTGAGACTTGAATTAGGATGGCTGGTGGCATGGGATGCCGATGCTGTCGATGTTAATATTGCGAAAATTACACCCCGTCTTTATTTTCAATATCATTTATGTACCATTTCCACCAGAGCTATACTTTTTGTGAGACGACGAAGATGACTGATCGCAAGCTATATTCCGGTGAAATGATTCGAATGCAAACGAATCGGGAAGCCTAATAGCAACTTAAGATTCTAAATCGAATCGAATCTCGAAGTTTCGCAGGGAACTACAGCCGAGCTCCCATTGTTTCATCATCAATAACTTGAAAGTAGTGTTACTACAAAACTCGGGGTGCGTGGCTTCCAGCGTAGCAATAACTTCCATTCTATAAAAACATAGGATGTACAAGCAAAATTCCAGCCAATAGACCCCTGAGTGAAACCCGGATGTCTATTGGATTGAATTTTCCTTGTAGTTCTTATGCTTTTTCGCAGACTTTGAGATTTATTATTTGGGTGAAATCTTCATCCCGCAGGTACTTTACTGACAGTCCATTCTCCACATACTATATTTAATGTTTTCTTTCCCACACTATACGATAATTAGGTTGTGGATATCTTCTCTTAGTCGCTAAAATCTTATTTCTTGGTATTTAACCCTTTATCCAACACACACGATATCAAAATTTATTATTTTAAATATCATTTTTTTAAAATTTTTCAACAAATTTCGACAAAACCACATCATGTGACCCCTCATTGGAACGAGCTCGTTCCAAAGAGGTGTCACGTGATATGGATTTGTTGAATTTTTTGAAAAATAATATCTTTTCAGCTGCTGAATTTACATATTACACGGGCGGATGTTGCCGATTCGTTGGGTAAAGGGTTAAGGCCACATATTTCAGCACAATGGCTAATCGTGACCGCAGCATGGACAAGTAATATCCAGCCAATCGTTTATACCAGTGTTGTACATTTTTGAGGACTTCAACCACACGCATTGGTGACCGAGTCCCATTTTACAAGTAAAACACAGCTTGCATGCCACAGTAAACATGCACTGCTTCACGTCTCGGGGTCCCCACGAAGAAGACTCTAAACAAATAATATCTATGAATCCCTGAGCCTCTCAAGGCACGCCGCCTCTCCTTCAGACAGAACAAATCGTCGTCCCCGATTTAAACGAATGTGCATCGCATCACGACAAAGGATGTTGTATGATAAATTTGAGATCATTTCGGCCACCAGTTAAGTAGTATATTTTCACATCTTTCCTGTTTCTAACTGGTTTAATATGGGAGGTGGGGGGGGGGGGGGGGGTGGGAATCTTAAATCACCCAAAATGAGTCAGTTCTATCTCGAACTATCAAATATGATACTTTTTAAACTTTCAGTGTTCTGATTCGAGGCTTTGTGAAAAACATGTAATGCCATTGCGAGTTGAGAGCCATATTGGTCGACTTCAGACATTACCTTCGGCAAAAATATTGATTGTGCTCGTGACCAAACGTAGTGCAGCAATTTAGGCCTGTTAGAGCTTTTACGTGTCAGTTTACATGTTCTTGCAATCAGGCAGCTGGTATCATAGATGGGAAGTGTTTTAGAAGTGTGAATGAAGGGAAAAATATCAATAAGAACACTTTAACCCTTTACCCAACGCAGACGATATCAAAATTTATTATTTTAAATATAATTTTTTTAAATTTTTCAAAAAATTTCAACAAAACCATATCATGTGCCCCCTCGTTGGAACGAGCTCGACGAGCTCGTTCCAACGAGGGGTCACATGATATGGTTTTGTTGAAACTTTTTGAAAAATAATATGTTTTCAACTGCTAAATTAGCATATCACGCGGGCGGATGCGGCCGATTTGTTGGGTAAAGGGTTAACCCTTTACCTAACACGAAAGGAAGACGACACTTGCAAACAAAAATCTTGAATGATCATTTTTTTCATTTTTTGCGTCAAAACCATAGCTTATGACCCCTCATTGGAACAAGCTCAACGAGCTCGTTCCAATACAGGGTCATAAGCTATGTTGTTGAAACAAAAATGAAAAAATAACGAAAATTGAATGGTGATTTTTTTTTGTGAATAGCGTTGGCCGGTACGTTAGGTAAAGGGTTAACCAAATTTTATGAAGAACAGTCCGGTGTTCCTAGAGAAAAGATTGTAAATATGATGTTCACGACGGGAAATGTTCGAATGGCGGTATTTGACTGTCGACGTAAAACGTGGGTCGCCATACTCAGATGAATGAAGTCATATTGCACCATCCACCTTGGTTTTAATCTCATATTTTATCAGTTCAGAGGCAAATCATTTGATTTACGATAAAACTGTTGAGGGAAAAGGAAGGAAATGTGAATAAAAATATTTTAGCTCGTAATGAAATAATTCAAAACTGGAATCGTCAATGGATGTAAGCCTATAGGTGTTCATAAACTAAAGCTGATCTGTAAATGATGACATTATCCCTGAAGTGAAACACTGATAGAAATGTTGGTCGAATGTGAATCGATAACATTAAGTCTTCCACGACAACCGTTGTTTAACTGCATCCGCAATGCCACACCCCGCCACTCTTACCTCTGCCGCGTTCAGAATTTTGGTTAAATACAACGCTAGTTTGCTTGTTGATTGCTAATTAATTTCCTCTTCAACCCCTGTATTAATTTTCTGGTCAAGACAAACTGTCTGTCAATGGGTAGGCGATACAATGAACAATAGATGGTGATAGGTAAGTAATTCAATTCTGCATGCCTTTTGGGCAATGGAATTTAATAATTTCAGAACCTTCCCAGAAATACTGAACTCTTAGCCCCATTCTTTACAGACAGTATTGTACATACCAACTCCTTTCAGCGATACGGACTAAAAAAGGTTAACAACAATCAACAGCTAAGGTCATTCGTTTCAGACAATCAGGTTTCGGTCGGAAGAACAGCCAATACCAAGAAGAACTAGAAAGTAGCCATACGCAATAATCAAACACGGATAGAAAATAAAAGTGTCAATGACACTGTAGCTCAACTTGTTAAGACATGTACATGTATAGTATGTAACACAGCGATGACAAATATCTAGGTAATGACCTGATAACAAAGGTACAAAAAGTATTGTAATGGTCTGTACATAAATACTGACCGTAGCCTGTAACAAATGTATAGGTAAAGTATTGTAAAGGTGGGTGACAGTCAGATGCTAAACTAGAAAAGAAATCTTTAAATCCCAGAGTCGATCTGACTGAACCCCCAAATATTTGTTCTCATAGCACAGTGATAACAAAGGCACCCCAAAACACACTCGTTCCTGTCCCAAGGTGAAAACAAAGGTACCCAAGAAGTTTCGTGAAGATCAGTTCATAAATACGAGCTGTATAGAAGTTGTGACAAAAAACTGATTGGACCTAATTTCGGTACAAAATGGCCACTGGCAGCCATCTTGAATTTTGGACCGCACACAGAAACACTCGATCTCGTCCCAAGAAGTTTCGTGAAGATCGGTTGATAAATACAGCCTCTAGCCCGAGCAGTATTGACATGTGCACTTACAGTGTATAAGTAGCACTGAATAAATCAAAGTTCATCTAATTTGCATAATTTCTGCAGGAGAAAAAAACCCGTATTATATGTGATGTATTCCATGTTACTAAACATTCATACAAAAATTTATTCAAATGAGAACTTTCATACAGAAGTTCTGTACAAAAGACTGATTGCACTAATTTTGGTACAAAATGGCTGCTGGTGGCCATCTTGAATTTCGGAGCACACCCCAAAACACTCGTTCTCATCCCACGGTGATAAGAAAGGAATCCAAGAAGTTTCGTAAAGATCTGTTCATAAATACGGCCTCTAGCCTGAGCCGTATAGAAGTTGTGTACAAAAAACTGATTAGACCTAATTTCGGTACAAAATGGCCACTGGCAGCAATCTTGAATTTTGGACCGCACCCAGAAACACTCGTTCTCGTCCCAAGGTGATAACAAAGGTATCCAAGACGTTTCTTGAAGATCGGTTCATAAATACAGACTCTAGCCCGAGCCGTATTGACATGTGTACTTACTGAGTGTAAGTAGCACTGAAAGAAATCAAAGTTCATCTAATTTGCATAGTTTCTGCACGAGAAAAAAAAATCGTACTATATGTGATGTATTCCATGGTACTAAACATTCACACACAAAATTATTCAAACCAGCGCTTTCATATGGAAGTTCTGTGCAAAAATCTGATTGCACCTAATTTTGTACGAAATGGCTGCCATCGGCCATTTTGAATTTCGGACCGGACCCAAAAACACCCGTTCTCGTCCCACGGTGATAGCAAAGGTACCCAAGAAGTTTCGTAGAGATCGGTTCATAAATACGGCCTCTAGCCTGAGCCGTATTGGCATTTGCACTTACAGTGCTGAAAGTAACACTAAATACATCAAAGTTAGTCCAATTTGCATAATTTATGCACGAGAAAAAAACCCGTATTATATGTGATGTATCCCATGGTACTAAACATGCATACAGAAAATTATTCAAATCAGCGCTTTCATATGGAAGTTCTGCGCAAAAATCTGATTGCACCTAATTTTGTACAAAATGGCTGCCAGCGGCCAACTTGAATTTCGGATCGGACCCCAAAACACTCGTTCTCGTCCCACGGTCATAACAAAGGTACCCAAGAAGTTTCGTGAAGATCGGTTCATAAATACGGCCTCTTGCCCAAGCCGTATTGAATTGTTGACGGACAGACGGACCAGGCATAAGCTCAAATTTGGCTTCGCCAAAAATGAGGTAATTAAGTCCGGGAAATATGTTATCAACGTTCAGTAACGATGTTACGAACTGGAGAAATTGGACAAATAGGTTTACCATCAAACAGGTATGCGTGAATTTTTGCAGTCGTTTAGTAACCAACACAATGGACAAGCAATCGATGCGGAGAGTCAATACTAATTTTATCCCACAGCCCAACAGGACTGTTAGATTTAATTATTACTGAATCTTCCTGAAAATACAAAATGGATTTCTCCAATCGCCTTAGACAGTATTCTATGCCGCAATCCCATTCAGAGACTCATTGTCGGAAGGATTAACCCTTTACCTAACATGAAAAGCAGACGACACTTGCAAAAAAAATTCTTGAATAGGCCTCACAAAGTAGATCTGTTTCTCAGGCCATTTTTTGTAAAATTGCATGCGGGCGGGAGTTTTTTTTTATTTTATTTTTTATTTTTGTAATTATTTTTTTACCATTAAAAAGTTCATGTTCTTGGTGTGTTTTATGTTTTAGGCCTCATAACCTACAGAATAGCATGGGTAGTGGCGTATTACATCCCTTGAGTGCAAGAAGGCCTTGCAATGCTAAAGCATTGCAAAGCCTTTTTGCAACCAAGGGACAATTTTATTAACATGGGTAAAATATCAGACATAAACCATTTGACTTTGATTTTTTTAAGTTTGGGTTGGTTATAAAAAGAGAGCATGCGGCATCCAAAAGGACCATGCGAGAGGGCCTGAGAAACAGATTATTATTTTTTTAGGCCATAACTAATTTTTTTCATTTTTTGTCTCAAAAACATAGGTTATAACCCCTCGTTGGAACGAACTCGACTAGCTCGTTCCAACGAGGGGTCATAACCTACGTTTTTGAGACAAAAAATGAAAAAAATAATGAAAATTAATTGGAGATTTTTGAGAATAGCGCTGGCCGGTTTTGTCCGTTACGTTGGGTAAAGGGTTAAAAAAGAACAAAACAGATGAAAACTCATGCGGGTTATTACTCTCGGCACTTCGATTAAAATATCGAGCCATAGCAGCTGTGGAAAATGTAGTTCAACTACAATAAACTAACATTAACTGAATTATAATCTCCAGATAACATGGACAAAATGTTACCTCCCGTATTTCTCTAATACTACTCTAATATGGGACATGATGTTGATGAAAGCTATGAGATCCTCTCTCAGTACAACACATATTTCCATACAACGTCCTACAGGAGATAAAAGTGACCATAATAATCATTATCCAAATGGGATAAACTTGAAAATGTCATGAACCAAATTAGAGAAACGTGACCATATTATGACGAAAATGAGAGACGTGGCCATACCAATTACCGAATAAAGGAAATGTGTACAAACGATCACACAAATTAAAGTAACAGCATAATCTAAATGAGAGACACGTTACCAAATCATCACCCACGTGAGATGAACGTGAAGAGATGATCACTCAAATTAGGGAAAAGTAACCAAAGTATCACGCAAAGAGAGAAACTTGAAAATATGATCACCCAAATGAGAGAAACGCGAACATATCACAAACAAACGTGACCATATTATCACCAAAATGAAGAAAAGTGCACTTATCACCACCCAAATGAGATAAACGCAATCATATCACCACCAAAATGAGAAAAACGTAATCATATCATCACACAAATGAGAGGAACGTAATCATATCATCACCCAAATGAGGGAAACGCAGTCATATCATCAGCTAAATGGGAGGAACGTAATCATACCCTCACCCAAATGAGAGAAACGCAATCATGCCATCACCCAAATTGGAGGAAACTAACCATACCATCACCCAAATGAGAGAAACGTAATCATATCATCACCCAAATGGGAGAAACGCAATCATGTCAACACCCAAATGGGAGGAACGTAACCATATGATCACCCAAATGAAAGAAACGTAATCATATCATCACCCAAATGGGAGAAACGCAATCATATCATGACCCAAATGAGAGAAACGCAATCATATCATCACCCAAATGGGAGGAATGTAATCATATCATCACCCAAATGGGAGAAACGCAATCATGTCATCACCCAAATGAGAAAAACGTAATCATATCATCACCCAAATGGGAGGAATGTAATCATATCATCACCCAAATGGGAGAAACGCAATCATGTCATCACCCAAATGAAAGAAACGTAATCATATCATCACCCAAATGGGAGAAACGCAATCATATCATCACCCAAATGAGAGAAACGCAATCATATCATCACCCAAATGGAAGGAATGTAATCATATCATCACCCAAATGGGAGAAACGCAATCATGTCATCACCCAAATGAGAAAAACGCAATCATATCATCACCCAAATGGGAGGAATGTAATCATATCATCACCCAAATGGGAGAAACGCAATCATGTCATCACCCAAATGAGAGAAACGCAATCATATCATCACCCAAATGGGAGGAATGTAATCATATCATCACCCAAATGGGAGAAACGCAATCATGTCAACACACAAAATGGGAGGAACATAATCATATGATAACACAATTGAGAGAAACGTAATCATATCATCACCCAAATGGGAGAAACGCAATCATATCATCACCCAAATGAGAAAAACGTAATCATATCATCACCCAAATGAGAGAAATGTTATCATATTACCATCCAAATGAGAGACATGTAATCATATCATCACCCAAATGGGAGAAACGCAATCATATCACCACCCATATCAGAGAAACGTAATCATATCATCACCCAAATGGGAGAAACACAATCATATAACCCAAATGGGAGAAACGTAATCATATCATCACCCAAATGGGAGAAACGCAATCATATCACCCAAACGGGAGGAACGTAATCATATCATCACCCAAATAAGAGAAACGCAATCATATCACCACCCAAATGAGAGAAACGTAATCATATCATCATCCAAATGAGAGAAACATAATCATAACATCACCAAAATGAGAGAAACGCAATCATATCACCACCCAAATGAGAGAAACGTAATCATATCATCACCCAAATGAGAGAACCGTAATAATATCATCACCCAAATGGGAGAAACGTAATCATATCATCACCCAAATGAGAGAAACGCAATCATGGCATCACCCAAATTGGAGGAACGTAACCACGTCATCACCCAAATGAGAGAAACGTAATCATATCATCACCCAAATGAGAGAAACGCAATCATATCATCACCCAAATGAGAGAAAGCAGTCATATCATCACCCAAATGGGAGGAACGTAATCATACCCTCACCCAAATGAGAGAAACGCAATCATGCCATCACCCAAATTGGAGGAACGTAACCATACCATCACCCAAATGAGAGAAACGTAATCATATCATCACCCAAATGGGAGAAACGCAATCATGTCAACACCCAAATGGGAGGAACGTAACCATATGATCACCCAAAAGGGAGAAACGTAATCATATCATCACCCAAATGGGAGAAACGCAATCATATCATCACCCAAATGAGAGAAACGCAATCATATCATCACCCAAATGGGAGGAACGTAATCATATCATCACCCAAATGGGAGAAAAGCAATCATGTCATCACCCAAATGGGAGGAACGTAACTATATCATCACCCAAATGAGAGAAACGCAATCATATTATCACCCAAATGGGAGGAACGTAATCATATCATCACCCAAATGAGAGAAACGCAATCATATCATCACCCAAATGGAAGGAACGTAATTATATCATCACTCAAATGAGAGAAACGCAATCATGTCATCACCCAAATGGGAGGAACGTAATCATAGTATCACCCAAATGAGAGAAAAGCAATCATATCATGACCCAAATGGGAGGAACGTAATCATATCATCACCCAAATGAGAGAAAACGCAATTCCAAATGAAAAAAAATCACTTTTCAATGAGAAAACCTTTACCATATTACAGTACAGACACCATGGACTGGTCACTTTCCAGGGAGGGAAATATTTTCACGGACACAATAATAATAGATTTCAAACACTAATTATAGGAATAATCATCAAAAATTTAATTAACGCAGCACCGGGGGTACAACTCGGGGTTTCATTAATTAAATTTTTGCTGCTGATGATTTTTATTACCTGGTAAACGCATGCGTGGTCATCACTGGCCACGCGTAGATTACGACCAGTCCACGGCGACTGTACTGTATCACCATAATACAACCCGGATGGGAGAAACTTGAAGACACTTCTGCAAAGACCCGAGACTCAAAATTGGTGATGGTTGTAGAAAGATAACTTGACAGAAAAAGCGACCATACTCATGGGGTAGTGGCTCAGTCCCAGTAAAAGGATATCTGTCCCCATGTTTGTTAATCATTTGGGTATTATAAGAGACAGACTGGTCCCATGCACCTGTCATGCTAGATGTTCTAGTAAGGGTGTAATTTTGAACATACAATTTCTGAGCGTTTTCACAATAAACTTTGCAGCTCGATGTCTGGAACAAACATGCAGGTTGGAAGTAGGTTTCTAATCGCTTAAGGCGGCGTAATTAGATCATTTTCTCGATGCCATCAGTTATAACATCTGGAGTTATGGTGACGGGCTATTATATTCTGTAAACGCGAGTTCAAAACTCGGCAGATTTGATGACACAAACTTTATTTTATAAATTAGTAAGGGATTTGTTTTGAATCAAACACAATACCCTGATTAGTTACTTCCAAACGTATTTTCTACACTGAAATTGCAGAAGCTTATAAATTCTTGCCAGCGCCTTTTATTGAAATTGAACAACTCCATATAAAAGAAGATGGCAACAAGACATTCAGGTACATTTCAGTGAAAAAATAAGGGTGGTTAACACTTTCGCTGCCGGAAGCGATTATAGTCGCCTAATTTATATTTATCTGTACGTTCTGGTATGCGCTGATCAAACATATTATCTGATTACTTATTGGAAAGGGCTCAGAGAGAATTGTAAGATAAATCGGGAATTGTAAGATAAATTTATAACACCATAATGTCTGCACAAAATGCTGTGTCATAGTCAAGTTCTTGTTGCTAATGAAATATCTCGACGAGTGTGGTATAACCTTAGAAACGAGTATGAGACTCTGAAACAGCAGGTTGTACAAAAAAAATGGTGATAATATATATCCATGTATGCCATGTTCGTTTCAGGAATAGTAGAATGCATATCTGCAGGCAGTTCGAGCATGATCAGTGATCAGTTTGTAAACAAACTAACGAATAACAAATAGTTAAGGTGGGTCAGTGCTTATTTAATCCAAAAGCCTCACTTATTATTATTATTAGTTGTAGTGCTGAACCTATAGTATTAATAGTAGTTGTAGTAGTACTGAACCTCACTCCAATTACAAAAAGAATTCCACCACCCGCTATATTGGGTATTGTAAATGGCATTTGCATTCATGAATTTATTATTGAAAGAGATTAAGCGACTTTTCTCTTAGAGTTTTGAATTTTGACGTAGTGTTATACCAGCACGCGCAGAATATCAATACAGAGATAAAATACACGATCATAGTCACTAGCCGCAGTGTAAGTGTTAACAGTCACTAATACAGTCGATAAACAATTTAGTAGTAATACCTACAATAATATCTCCAAATCTTTAAACCAAATACTTGCGGGGAGGTTAATTGTGTGTTCCTTGAGCACATGACACAATGGAAAACAACTGATGAGAAGGCTCGGTGATATAATTCATTTAAATCAAAATCATAATTATTAAATTATGGAACCACATTGCTTTTATGCTTGTGTATCAGAATCACTGGAAGCATTAAATTGCACAATCTTTTCGGAATGTTGAAGGTGAACAAGTGCAATAATTTTATCCGAGGGACGCAAAAGTTCAAGGCAGCTGCATGCAGTTTCAAACGAAACGACACGCATTTTTCATGAGTCTGAAAACGAAATCTGATATTAAACTGATATTAAAATGTTAGTAAGCCCTTTACTCAACGCACACAATTTAGTAGTTTAGTTATTTTTTGTAAAAATATTTTCTATTTATTTATTTTATTTTATTGGTGTTTAACCCTTTGAAACCTAGTGGCATCTTCCACATCAGTTCAATGGCAGCAACGGGAAGAGTCCATATTCTTTATTTGGTTGGGGGTAGACCAATTAATATTTTCAACGTGCAACCTGGGGGCTGCACGTTGAAAATATTAAAGTAATTGGTCTACACCACACCTTCACTCAAAAAAAGTCAACCTACTTAAGGAAATTATGAAGTATCATGTTACTGGGTCGAAAATGCGGCCTCTGGGGTTCAAAGGGTTAAGCTCACATTTGTCTGCACAATGGCTAATCATGACCATGATAGTTTTACGGGTGGAGAAATCCAGAGTACTCGGAGAGAACCACCGAGCAACGGCGAGCAACTTTCAGCTCGCCAACATGTCAATCCACACAAGCAGGGTTATCATTGGTTGAAGTCTCATGTGCACCATCGACGTGCAGTGCGCCTTAGTATACTACGCCATCGTGCCCCCAGGGGGCCAATGAGGGTGAAGTGTCTTACTCAAGGACACAACGCGATTGCCGCAGGTGGGGTTCGAATCGAGGACCTCTCGGCTTGCAGCCTGCACCTCTACCTACTGAGCCACTGCGCCCCAAAAATATTTTCTAATCATGTCAACAAAACCATATCACGTGACAACAAATCCATATTCAATGAGGGGTCACGCGATATGGTTTTGTTGAAATGTTTTGAAAAATGTTTTTTTCAACAGCTCAACAGTTTAATTTGTAAATTACGAGGGAGGGTGCGTGCGATTCGTTAGGAAAAGTGTTAACCAAGTTTTTACATTTGAGAATTGTTAGATAAATCTATCATCACAATAATGTTTATGCACAAACTGCTGCAGTCTCGCTCTTGCGTCAAGTCTCGTCGATATGTGGCTTTAGAAACAAGATCTCGACTCTGATACATGTTGTACATAAAAATAAAGGTAGTAAGGCCCTACAATGTAGATCTTCTGTTTCTCATGCCATTGTTTGTAAAATTGCGGGCGGGCGGGCGGGCGGGCGGGCGGGCGGGCGGGCGTTCTTCTGTTTTTTATTTTATTTTTTATTTTTGTAATTATTAATCTATTAAAATTCGTGTTCTTGGTTTGTTTTATGTTTTAGGCCTCATAATCTACAAAATAGCAGGGGTGGTGGTGTATTTCGTCCCTTGAGTGCAATAAGGCTTTGCAATGCTTTAGCATTGCAAAGCCTTGCTGCACTCAAGGGACAAATTGATCAATTTTATTATTAACTTGGGTAAAATATCAGTCATAAACCATATAATTTTTATTTTTTTATGTTTCAATTGCTTATAAAAAGAGAGCACGCGGCAGCCAACAGAACCATGCGGGAGGGCCTGAGAAACAGATTTTTAACTTTTTTAGGCCTAATATATATTTATTACTTGGCCTCCCTACCATTACAAACCAGATTCATCAAGTTGGTTGTTAATAAATCATGTGCAGAATGATACCATTTAACAACACCATGTGGAAAGGATTAACTTCGTGCCCGGTTATATCCGCATATGTAGCTTGTAATTTTCAGTTTTAAAACTACAGCATGTGGCGAGTTGTTACCTCTATAACACACACAGAGTGGCGGTTGCGTTCTGGCAGTAAACCTCAATTTCCGTAAAAAAAAAACCCAGAAAGACAGAAAGCAAAACCGCAGCTGATGGATCTCCAGGCTGAAACCTGAGGTCAATTGCCTGAAACCGGACTTTAACACTGTTAACTATTTTTCAATTCCTCTCTTGAACTGTGCAAGGCGCAATGGAACCCCACATCCCACGTACTGTGAAACAAGCTTCGACAATGAAGAAAAATGTAATTGGAAAGGAGATTTGGGATTATCGCATTAAGGAAAAATGAATTGGAAATGAATTTTTAAGATTAATGCATCAAGTACTGTCCATACACATCAGTGCACCCAGTTCACCAAACTGGCGTTTAAATTTATGAAATCAGTGAAATTCGTTACCGATATTTTGACTGACAGTATCGAATTAAAAATAAATGTCATCTTTGATTTCTTATCGGCGTGCAACAAAATATTCCGATTATTTCTCCAGCGAAAAATTCATACGGCAATCGTAATCAACTAATATGTGTACCGTTCTACATGGAAAAACAAAATCCCGATCGAATGTTTTGAAAGCATTCAAATTGACAGTTACATTTCAGATTTTGGTACAAATAATCAAAGGTATTATCCTTTTACCCAACGTAACAGAAAAAACCGTCCAACGCTAAATTCAAAAATCATCATTCAATTTCCATTATATTTTCATTTTTTATCTCAAAAACATAGCTTATATCCTCTCTTTGGAACGAGCCCATTGAGCCCGTTCCAATGAGGAGTCAGAAGCTAGGTATTTGACGCAAAAAAATGAAAAACATTAGTTATTCAAGAATTTTGTTTGCAAATGTCGTCTGCCTTTCGTGTAAGGTTATGCTTAACCCCTTACCCAACGTAACGGCCAAAACCGGCCAGCGCTATTCTCAAAAATCGCCAATTAATTTTCAAAATATTTTCATTTTTTTGTCTCAAAAACATAGGTTATGACCCCTCGTTGGAACGAGCTCGTCGAGCTCGTTCCAACGAGGGGTCATAACCTATGTTTTTGAGACAAAAAATGAAAAAAATTAGTTATTCAAGAATTTTTTTTGCAAGTGTCGTCTGCTTTTCATGTTAGGTAAAAGGTTAAATCATGTTAATAATCAAAAAGTATAGCAACATCTCGATCCTCATAATTTGTGTAAAATAACCCACAGAATGCAAGTACAGTATTGTGATCACAAAAGGCGCCTCTTTGAGATCAAATTGTGATCCGATCACGACAAACGTCCGCGAAAATAAAAGTTTGCGAAATCAAGACCCCATCAAGAAACCAAAAGAAAATAGCTTCTCAGATGTTCTCGTGATTCTTTTCCTGTGGGTGGGATTATACGGTACTGCGTGGAGAAAAGCTGAGAGAATATTTCGACGGATCGCGACCCAATCTCGATCCTTGTCGGAATTCTCTATCTGTCTTTTGTGATCAGAGGACGCTCTGGTGATTGTGATAAGACAGCTTGGTTTCGTATTGTGCATATTGTACCGCGGTTATTGTGTGTGTTCTGCGTTACCCTGGAGACCACAAACATTAAGAACTGTTTCAGCATATCCGGCTAGCAGCAGGTAAGAACGCATCCGATTGGCGTTTCACATCTGAGTGGCGTTAACCAATGAAATGCTTCGACAAAAAACAACAGTGTCACGCAACACAGTAAACACCGCCGAAGGTGATATTTTTCTTTAAAACTTTAGGTTCAGTCATTTAATCAGAGTTAATCGTGGCATAAATACAGAACACAACTCGGGTAGAATCTTGATACAGGAATCAATGACCCTTGTAGAAGTTTTTGCTGTATTTTCACACGCGTCGACGGCGCTCTTGAAACACCCGAAAAACCCCAACTCGGGTAGTTGATTCCTATCTCCGAGGTACACCTTTGTTCGGTTCCGATACTTTCTGTTTTCGTGCTGCGGTAGTTCAAAACGATTCAGAATACTGCAGCTCATTCGCGACGTCTGTTGAAACAAGCTAATGAATGCTGTTATGTAACACACTTTTGCAAGGGAAAGGATCAAAGATCCCCCCATACAAAACATTATTTTACCAGCAAGCTTCTTTAACCAATCAGCGTGCAATATTAGACTGAGCCATATACAGTCATCTTTCAGTTGAAGTCACCTCATGTTGGTCCATATGGGGTGAGCAGACGCAATTCTGAATTGCAATAAATATACTCGCTGTGCTTCGAATAAATACACGTTACCGAGGGAGCGACACCAAAAGATCTCACCGGTTGATGCAGTCGCGACCTATTTACAAACCAATAAATAACTCAACCGAAAACTGAACGCCCTTGCTTGACCCGAGGCAGACGTTTTGACTGGAACCAAAAACACGCCATTAAAAATCCGTCAGTTGCCCCATGAAACGTTTTGGAAATTCTTCGAAACAAGATGTAGCTGAGAAAAAGAGGAAAGTACACTTAGAAAATACAACAAAATTGAGCGATCGGGCTGCAAATACGTTCTTGTAAAAGTGAATCGAGTAGCTGGTAGAATAAATATGGCCTCATCCGACAAAAAAGGGATTCCATAGCCACAGGTGTTTTCCAAAAATGGGATTCCATGGGATATGGCCATTGGATATAGAGGTGATGAGAATCGGATAGGACTTCGTTGTAATAAGGGGAGATAACTCTGCATAGAGATCACGGGAAAAGAAGCAATCTGATTGGTTAGTTAGCGTCAGGAAAGTGAACTGATTGGGTGATCTGGATAAATGAAACAACAAGAGTACTCAGAATAGGGCCAGAACTAACAAGAACAGACCAGAAAAGCTAAATATAGTAATAATAAGCAAAGCTGTTCCAGCTGATAGGATCTTTTACTCTACTAGAGTATACTTCAGGACAAAGGAACATGGTTAGGTAGACGAAAACTATTGCATAGATAGATAGAAGCAGAGAATTCTGAAAGAATTCGAAATAGTACAACTTGTCCGGTTGTTTGTGGTAATTCGTGATACTCCGGTTCAATCGAACACACCCTCCGAACATACCCCTATCCTATAAGAAGGTTTTAGGTCACATAGCAACCACGTGCTACCATAGAAACC
This sequence comes from Pictodentalium vernedei, assembly GCA_031216915.1. Lineage (NCBI taxonomy): Eukaryota > Metazoa > Mollusca > Scaphopoda > Dentaliida > Dentaliidae > Pictodentalium > Pictodentalium vernedei. Next base: position 289,847,823 of record CM062292.1, read on the forward strand.
AAGATGGCGGCCTTCAGTATACAAAATGGACGACGAAAAAACGTATCACCTTAACAACACGCGCTGCGCATGCGCATTAACACCACGTATCACTATGGGAATGACGTCACAACACGGCAGCTTACGCGGGTTACCATGACAACACAACATGGCGCCACTGGGTCACGTGACATAACGTCACTTCCGGGGTCATCCACCGGTGTCATCCGAATGTTCCCTGTCCGGGTACATGACATACTACTCCCGAAGTTTATGAACTGGGGCGCACATCAATGATACAACTTCGCTAACATTTCGAAATTTCATTTTTTATATGAAATTTTCTAGACCCTTAGTGTTAATTTTACTGTCAACTTTAGAAAATTAAGGGGAGCTAACGTTCTTGTTAATCCTTTCCAGTGACGAAAATCGTCAGCCATGCAAGCATAAAGGTGGATTTTGTGTGTCAACAATGCGTTACGTGAACAAACATAGTGCTGATGCACTCCAACAATAGTATGTGAAGTGGGGGTGTCAAGGCAAATTACTCTTATTAGAACCAAACTTACGACCACTCAATCAGAAATCCAGCATATTAACCATTGAGCCAGATATATTATTCCATAATAATGGAAGTTTATAAATACGGGAAATGATATTTTGGTCAAGGACATGGAAATGTTAGAGGACACCTAATTGCAAAAAGATTCTATTGGGATGGGCGGTATATTACAACCTTCGATTGAGAGGTTGAAAAGTGGAACATATCAATAACAGCTCCAGTATGAATTACCCATCACAAAGAAAATGAAACACCCAGTTGATTTGTAAATCGATCTGCGTTGCGTATGTCAAACTCATTAAGAACTGAATATATACCTCCGGTTAGGTGAATAGGTACAGCTGACATATTAATTTTAACCTATTTATTTTGGATTTTATATCGGAAGCAAAATGCGCTTGGTTCGAGAAGGTCAGGTGGGAATGGCGTAAGGCTTATGAGTAACCCTCTACCTGACACGAAAGACAGATGACACTTGCAAAATAAAATTCTTGAATAACAAATGTTTTTCATTTTTTGCCTCAAAAACATAGCATATGACCCAACATTGGAACGATTTCAACGAGCTCGTTCCAGTGAGGTGTCATAAGTGATGTTTTTGAGACAAAATAAAATGAAAAAATAATCGGAATTGAATTGTAATTATTGTGAATAGCGCTGGCCGGTTTTGGCTGTTACGTTGGGTAAAGGGTTAAATTATTTCTGAATCTCCAAATGAATTCGAAGAGTTTCTCCTACTATTTATGGCAATACCATTCACGAGCTCCGCATTGAAATGATAAAGTGGTTGGGTGCCAGAAACCCAAATTTGCATTTTTGTTGAAAAACTGTAGGTGCCATACCTTTTATCGAATTATTAGCATGCGCTTCAGATGGAAGCAAATCATATTTTGTTGATGTGAATTTCTTTTGATATAATTTATTGGAGAGACATTGATGGAGTTCTCCAATAAATTGTAAAAAAAATATTTTATTGGTGAACAAAATTTTATCGTACTAAAATACACATTCTTGAGGCAAGATGAGGTGAAACAAAGTGACGTGAAAAATTATTTTTCTGCTGTCATAGGAATGAGGTGGAGGGAGACAAAATATTTTTCCTGCATTTACAAGGGCAGTAAAAGGGATCTGAGACTTATTTGAGTTGGCGTGATACAAATATAAGTACTTACCAGTAAGAATGGTTTCGAATGGCGTTGATGTATAATGCCATGTCACACTGGCAGCGATATTTCCTCCGTATATTGTTTTTACGTCGATAGGATCCACGCATGTGATGTTGCATGCTTTGTCTGGTCCCAATATGTCTGAGATCACAACTAGATAATGAAAAGAGAATAAAAATCATTCCAAGTTCTGCGATCTTCGGCGGAATAGTTAATAAGTTACCAGTATTACCGTCAATAACAGAGTGGAAGCTTGTGTGACCGAAATGAAGGGAGGGGAGGTGAACAGGGTTACTAAAATGGCATGCCGGAGGCACACTCCGAAGCGCAAAACAGTGGGGGTTAGGAGAGTGTGTCTCTCATTGAAGGGGAGAGGGGGAGCTACTTAGTCATAGGGGAGCAGATGGGGACTTGCCGTATGGTTCACTGGGAAAATTCCCGGTGGGCCAACTACTGGGTTGTCCCTGGGGCCCCCAAACACCTGCTGGTTCGCGAATTTTCGTGAAAATGGCCAAAAGGGGAAATGGGTCTGATTTCATAGACAGTCGGGCTATCGAAATGTTCTCTATGTGAACTGCTGTTGGCAGTCCACATGGAGGACATTTCGATATACCAGCAGTCTTGTCTGCCATTGATTGTTCAGAGGAGAGGAAACAGCGTTCCTTCGATTTGAAATATCGAAATTTTATCCGATTGTGCCGAACTACGGTCTTCCCGACCCCCCACCCCCACCCCCACCCCTCGGTGGAACCGTGTTTGCCGAAGGATCGATGAAGATGACACAAAAATGCCATCGAAATGTCCCCTATACGGACTGTCATTGATCGCTCCGATGCAAAGGAAGCCGCGTTCGTTCAGTTCGAAAAGTCAAAATGTTCTCCGGGTGTGGGGGCCACTTGGTGCATTTCCCGGTAGCTTTTCTTGGCCCAGTCCGCTCCTGTTGGGGAGGAGAATTGTCTACCAGTTTTCCTAACTAGAGGTTACCCCAAACAACTATACCAGGTCTTAAAGCGATCCAATCATAAATGTACCCTGCAGTGTGTGCCAAAGGGAAATATTGAAGTATAACTGCACTAAGTTCATCTAAGATCATTGCAATGACAACATTTTTTTGACCGAAATGGAATAAAATCGATAGCTCCCATCTAGACGTCACCCTAAACAAGCATACCAAGTTTCAAAGAGATCCGATGATAAATGTGCCGTGTAGGGCGTGCCAAACGAATATATTGATGCCTGACTAAACTAAGTTCAAAGATCGTTTCCAACGGCAACATTTTGTGACGGAAATGGAAGAAAATCGATCACTCCCATCTAGAGGTCACCCAAACAAGCATAGTAGGTATCAATGCGATCCAATCATAAATGTGCCCTGTGGGGTGTGCAAAAGGGAAAAATATTAATGCCCAGATAAACTAAGTTTAAAGGTTGTTTCCAACGGCAACTATTTTTGACGGAAATGCCTTGACTTGAAGTACCCTCAACCTGTACAAGTTCATTCAAATACCAAGATTCAAGATTTCGCCATGTCTCTTATCAGACACTCAGTCTGTGATTGATGTTCGCACATTTAGAGCATAATATGATACACTAAAATCACCACACAAATATTTTAAAATTAACCCCTATTGGCCACAAATGATATGAATATAGCATTTTATCTTCGAGATTGACTAACTTCAAGCGCTAATTTCTCTAATTGCAATGTTGTTGTAACAATTATTTTTGTATGCATAGATGCAACAATGTTTGCAGAAGAAAGTTACTGTTTAGTTTTTAATCTCATCTTTAACGCTCAAGCACAATGAGGGTAAGAGTTCCATTCATAAATGCTAAAATTAGCTAACTCCGGTTACATTTACGTGTCATTTTGGAAAGGGTTAATTTTAGATACTTTGTTTTGCCATAGGTAGAGATTCTTAATGAACAAATCCGCTTTGGGGCTTAACCCAACATAGGCTTTGGCCACGTAAAGAATAGTATTGGCTGACAAAAATTGATTTTCAGTGAATTTTGCAAACATCTGTACTCATTTCCTCTAATTGCAAGGTTGTTGTAGCAATTATTTTGGTATGGATAGATGTAACAATGATTGCAGAAGAAAGTTACTGTTTACTTTTTAATCTCAAGATTTAACCCCCAAGCACAATGAGGGTGAGAATAAGAGTACATTTATAGTACAAAAATAGCCAACTTTGGTGCTTTTTGTCTATCATTTCGGAAACGGATAATTTCAAGCACTTTGCTTTGCTATATGTCGTCTGCATTTTCACATTGGAAAGTTGGGAAAGCAGCCCGTAATTTGTCCAACAAATTACATTTCTCTAGTTTTATTTACTGATGTTTAAGGTCACATACTTATGCACAGTGGCTAATCGTGACCGCGACAGTTTTACGTGTGGAGGAAGTTGGAGTACCCGTGCAGAACGCCTTAGTACACGGCGTCATCGTGCCCCCATGTAGGCAACTAGGATAAAGTGCCTTGCCCAAGGACACAACGCGGGTCGTCCCGGACGGGGATCGACCTCGGGACCTCTAGCATAGAAGTCCAACAATCTACCACTGAGCCACCGTGCTCCTTACTATATGATACTATAAGATATGTTCATTGAAATTTTAATGACACTTTCAATAGCTAGAGTCATATCGCGTCGGACGGTTTTACCGACGGAGGATTCCGGAGTACCCGGAAAGAACCACTGAACAGCGACGAGCAACCATGAAAATCTCCAACGTACCAACTCCTCACAAGAAAGGTTAGCGGCGGTAGAAGGCAAGTGCACTATCGACGTGCAGTATGCCCCACTACATAGCGTCACCGTACCCCACGTGGGTAAACGGGATTAAGTGACTTGCCCAGGGACACAACGCAGTTACCGCTGGTCCGAATCAAACCGTCTACCTTTCGGGTTTAACCCTTTACCCAAAAGTAACGGCCAAAACTGGCCAGCGCTATTCTAAAAAATCGCCAATTAATTTTCATTATTTTTTCATTTTTTGTCTCCAAAACATAGGTTATGACCCCTCGTTGGAACGAGCTCGTCGAGCTCGTTCCAACGAGGGGGCATCCCATATGTTTTGAGACAAAAAATTTTAAAAAAATAGTTGTTCAAGAATTTGTTTTGCAGGTGTCGTCTGCTTTCCATGTTTGGTATAGGGTTATAGTCCAATGCTCCCGACAAGATAAGACAGAATACTTTTAATTGCACTATCTCGAATAAAGAGGTTTGGCATAAACAAATGAAACAACAATTAAAATAGATATTGAATATATGATATAGATTCCAGATTTTATCAGATTAAAATGGTTATTGGTTAATCACGACTGTTCCGTCATCACTCTCTGTAAGTTGTTATACAATATATGTAAAGCAAGTTTTTTTTTCTCCAAAGGCAATTTTGCAACGTTTGGGTTCGTGAGGTGGTGGGTATGGCGGTGGGGTGGGGTGGGGTGGGGTGGGGTGTGGGGTGCCCACTAACCAATTTCTGGTCTGCTCATTAAAATAGACTATCACAACTAATTTACCACGGTTCATAGTGGGTCAACTTTTACTGAAGTGGTTTGGTACTACTAGTACCAATGCATGTACCAGTCAACATAATTTTTTAGAGGTGTAAGAATGAAGAGACGAATTGAAACTTTCCACTTTCTATCTCTGTTGTGGATGTTTTTCCACGCTCTGCTTCTTGGAGTCAGCATAATATTGTAGGGCAACTCTTTGGAACTAGGGGAGTGGCAAAGCCAGTGATACGTAAAACACTTGTGGAAGCAATCTGTCATGTGACAGGCTGCTTCCACATGCTACCTCGTGTATCACGATGCTTGCAAAATATTTCTGTCGGTAAGATGCTTGACTCTCGAGCGCTGTTCAACAATTAGCCGAATTTTTGCGCGAACCAATCAATAAAAACCGCGAACCGCGTTATTTGATATCGTTATATTTTGATGACGAAAATAAACACACAAGTCACATGGACTGGTGATTTATTCAAAGGATTTTACGATTTTAAGAGTGCGTACCAACAGGACCAAATATTGTACCACGCCAAATGATCGCATAGGTCATTACAGATGTAGCCAACGAGAAATAAGCACAGGAAAGAAACAACAAGACCAATACCGGGTCTGGACCTGCGTCGCTGCATGCAATTGATTACAGAGATGAACAGACTTCAAAGTATCGGCAAACAGGAAGTGGCTGCACGGCAGATCTGAAAATTAGATACACGATACAACTCATCATTATGAAGCAGCAGACCAAATATAAAATCATTCCCTTTCATAGAAGCCAAGAAAACTTTGACTGAAGAAGTGTTTCGGACGGACTGACGGACGGACTGACGGACGACGGACTGACGGACGGACTGACGGACGGAGTCGAGCGGTTACTAGACCTGCTCTGCCGCTGGAGAGGCAGGTAAAAAGAGAGATCAACAAGTGTGTTTCACTGGGTTGCCTCTTCAAACGTACTTTCAATTTCCAGAGGCCAGAATTTATTTACAGCAGGAGCGTGAAAAGGCTGAATGAAGTGAGGGAGGGGGCAAAATAGTTTTCAGCTGCCAGTGGCAGCGGAAAAAATATTTTGTCCCCTCCACCCCCACCTCATTTCAATGGATGCAGAAAAATAATTTTTCCCTCCACTTCATATCCAGTGGTGTTGTCTTAAAAGTGTGTAGCTCCTTTCGCTGAAGCACCAGGGTTGTCACTGGGACAAGAATTTATATTTCATGACAATTGGAGCACCGTAAAAACTTTTTTTAAATGCTTGAGTATCCAAAAAGTGAAGGCATAGCAAAATATTCCAAGAAGCATCATCGTGAGAGTACATTGCTCAGTTTTGGAATTACAGGCATACAAGTATATAAGGTTGACATTTTCTACGAAGGTGAGGCGAGTCGCCCAGCTCTCATTGTCCCCGGTGAATACACAGCTGATGTACAGTTCTGGTGTGCAGCATAACGAATTATTATTTGCTCACATTCAAAGTGGACACCATAAAGCAGATGTTTTTCAACACTCAAACATTAAAAGTGTCCCAATGTAATTTTAAGTGCAAGCCACAAACATCTTTCAAACAAAACAAATACAAATACAGAGCAACAAAACAAGCTTTTAAGACAAAACATTGAGTTTAATAAACATCACAATTGTATAACCGTTGCATGCCCAGCATGACTTGGCAGAAATTCGATTTCACCTTGAACATGAAGTAAATATATATAGAAAACGCGACATCTTTGATGGTATAAGGAAGTGTTGTGAACTGGCAAACAAGATAAGTAAGATTTAACGTACTGGTGGCTATTTTTGTAGATAAAATTTTTAAAGCGTCAAAAACACTGAATGACAGTTACCCGGCTTGAAAAGTGATGGAACTTACGAAGCTGAGCAGCTTTGAAACAAACACCTTGAGGCATTCTGTTCATTTTTTTTGCTTGAAGCATTCTATTCATTGTTTGCTCCATTGCTAAGTATTCCAGAGAAAATGATGTGTTTGGGACCTGAAAATGAAATTGACTTTTTGTGGGTTTTTGTTTTTCCCGATAAACTGCGCAGTTGACCAATATTTCAATTGTTCGCTAATTTGTGACATAACCTCTTATTTTCAGAACAGATAAAGTTTCCTGGGTGGATATATTTTACATAGATATTTGAATGTCCTAATTAACATGCGATCAAACTATTGCACGCTCGCAAATGTTTACCGGAAATGGTCGCCAGTAGGAAAACATTGGTACGATACAATAAATAGCAAGAATCAAACGCATTGCAACCTGGCTAATCATAACTACAAATAAGACTTTGCTTTAACCCTTTACCCAGTGCCAAAACTGTTTAGCGCTTTTCAGAAAAAGTTGCCATTCAATTTTCAATATTTTTTCATTTTTTCCCTGAAAAACAAAGCTTATGACCTCTCATTGGAACGAGCTCATTGAGATCCTTCCAAAGAGGGGTCGTCAGCTATGCTTTTCAGGCAAAAATGAAAATAAATAGATATTCAACAATTTTGTTTGCAAGTGTCGTATGCTTTTCGTGTTAGGTAGGGTTAACCATTTAGTTAGCACGAATAGAAGACAATACTAGCAAAAAAAAAGAATTCAACGAAAACTAAAAAAATATATTTTTTGCCCCAAAATCATACCACATGGCTCCTCATTGAGATATGTTTTTGAGACAAAAAATAAAAAAAATCAAATTTTCATGGCAATGTTTGTGAATAGGAATAGCGCTGTTATAGCCGTTTCGATATGTTGAGTTAGGTTATTTATTAACTACACTTTCAATAAACTGAACTGAAAGGCTGTATTGTTTCAAAATTGGGGAGACATTTGCCTTTCACAATGGAGGAAAGTGGAAGTTATTCAGCACCAAACTAAATATCAACTAATGTGGCTCGCATGGGAGGATTTACATTTTTTAAGAAGACGCGCACTTATGAGATTGGGTCTTTGGGCATCTTTATCGACTTTCTTGCTTCATGTATTTCACTACAGTGTAAGATGATATTATCACTTGCTCATGAAACGTGGGGAGGGGGGGGGGGGGGTAGGCCTGGCGTGGAAGTATTCGAATCGTCAATTGCTGTGAGAGAACAAAAGTGTTCAGTTGAACACTTTTGCTTTCTCGGCACTTGGTGGAACATATTTGTTAAAAAGAAGGAATCGGCTGCGTTACTGTTATCAATGAATGTTTTAGGATCTTCCAGTACAGTGATGTGTAGTGTTTCTTTGCTCCTCAAGTGGGCTGGGCTTTGGAAAGATGTGATGCTTTGGCAGGTTTATAAGTTGTACTTAATTTTTTCACTTGAAAGGTTAAGTTCTGATAACTTTCTTGTAGACAACATACGCATCGCGCTAGACATAGGTTTATGGATGAAAAAAAAACCATAATATACACCTGGAACTTAATTAAGCACCACCTGTTTTTTTCGCAGTGGTGTTAACAGAAACTGTCATTACTATCATGCTATCTTTCAGATGGCCAAAAGTGATTGTTTGTGGAAAGAATGGTCTATTGACAAATGAAAGACAACACAATGAGTAAAATATGCACTATATTAATGGCGCTAATTACACATATTTGTCACTAATGTTTTTGATGAAAGAATGTTCTCTCGACAAGTATGGTGTTGGAACGGTCCATGATGAAACAACGCCGGCAATTACTGACAAAAATGTATCTTGTGATCTCCTGAACACAATAGCAGTGTCTGACGTCAGTAGTGAGTGTACCCACCACGTGCCCGGATGGCAGCCTGAACCCTCCTCCTAATGCTACCAGTGAGCCTTCTGATACGGCACAGAGCCAACCGCTGCCACCCCTCGGCCAAATTCTGTACAGGCGGATCCCTTGCTTGCACACGACGTCCAAGAAAGTCCCAAATGTGTTCTATGGGATTCAAATCGGGGCTCATTGCAGGCCAAGGTAGTGTTGTAATAGTCGTGTTCGGAAGGGATGCCCCCACAACATGGGAACGGCGTGGCCTTGCATTGTCGTCCATAAATACACGTCGAGTAGCCGACGAGTGGTTGCCAAAATGAGGCACGACAACCGGATTGAGAATGTCTCGGATGTACAGATGACCATTGAGATTCTCACGTACGGTCACCATATCAAGTTTACAAGCACGAGAGAAGCATCCCCAGATCATTACTGATTCTCCACCATAAGGGACAGTATATCTGATGTTCCTGGGCACGTAAGCACTATTTCTATGCCTCCACACTCTCATGCGACCATCTGTGAAGTGAAGCAGGAACCTACTCTCGTCTGACCAATGGACTCTCCTCCACGTCCTGAGATTCCAATGTTGTCGTGCCATACAGCACTCCAAACATCGTCTTTGATGCTGATCGAACAGAGCTGGACGCTTGATGGCCCTTCTGGACCTCATACACAGTGCTTTGAGACAGCTTCAGACAGTTCTGTCGCACAAACGCCTGTTAGGGAGCCAAAGGCGTTTTAAAACCCCACTTGAAGCCAAGGGTTCACGCCTAACGAGGCTTGCCAGACTCCAATCTTCCCGAGGAGATGTCTTTTGGGGTTGTCCAGGCCTTGGTCAGTTCTTACCATCGTTGGTTTGTTGATGTTTTCGGACAAGTCTGCTGATGACAGAATGACTATAGCCAAGTCCTTCCAATAGCTTTGAATGACATGCCTGCTGCATGCATGCCAACGATTTGCCATCTTAGTGCCCCTGACAGTCTCCTCCTTGCCAAGTCAAGATTTATTGATAAAAGAAGTGACAAATTTTCTTGCTTCATACCCAGATATTGCATGTGGATGATAGTTTTCGGTGAAATTCGTGGGTAGCATGCTTCATGTGGACGAGGGGATGTGGTTGGGGTACGCTATCAACCAGAAACATCATGTTTCACTAGATGAAATGTCTTGCAAGACATAGCAATCATTAAAACATAATAATCAGTAACAGCAAATTCACTGTCATGAAACATTGCAGGGGGTTCTAAATTAAGTTCCATGTATATAGAATAAAAATAGGTAATCGGGAAAATGTAAGTCGGTTTTCCCTGACCGTTATGGTAGTGGAGGTTGGTTTTTTTTTCGTTTTTTAGATCAAACCTGTCACTACATGGTGTAGTGTGCTGAGAGTTGTAGATACTACCCCCTATACGCTTATGTCAAAACATCAAAATCTTAAGCCGCAAATGTTTCCTGTATATCAACTAGGAGGGATCGAGGTGGCTCAGTGGTTACGGCATTGGACTTCAAACCGAAAGGTCCACAGTATGATCCTGACCAGCGGTAAGTGCGTTCTGTCCCTTAGCATGGTACTTAATCTCGATTGCCCACGTGGGGGCACGGGTGACGCTTGTCTTCAACCAATGCTAACCCTCCTTGTGCGGAGTTGATACGTTGGGGAGTCTGACAGTTGCTCGTCGTTGCTCGGTGGGTCTCATAGGATACTCCGGCTTCCTCCACACGTAAAACTGCCCAACGCGAGTTGAACCTGACTGTCGAACGTGTCGTTAAACACCAATAAATAAATAAAATATCGTCGTAGAGGTTGATTTTTTTTTTCGTTTTCAGGATCAAGCCTACCACTTCATGATGTAGTGTGCTGAGAGTTGTAGATATTACCCCCTATATACTCATATCAAAACATCGAAATTTTAACCCACAATTTTTTTCCATATAGCAACTTATAATATATATAACCAATTTAATCTCGTTTGACAGAGCTCTAAGAGTTATGTCAACAAAATTGAATTGGTTAAATTCTGAATTGCATTATGGGAAAAAACTGCTGAATGTACTAGAAATTTGGGAAGTTTTACACCAGTGTGGTACAAGGTTAAAAAAATTAACTCGTGCCAGGTGGTCCTCTGGCTATTTCTAAAAGTGAGTGTTCTGTTATTTAGTTGAATAAAGAGCACGAACTACTGGGAGGGAAGACACCAGGATCGCTTTGTAGCAGAACAATGTAAAGGAAATGCAATAGTAATCAATTGTGACGTGTGACAAACAAATATATCAGCTCACATGCATCTCCCCAAGAAAGATAGAGAACATTATTGATCATAAAACTAGAAATATTGCATGTTTACCTTCTCTGCATGCGGTACTGTCATGAGACAGCTAACTTGGCATTCTTGGCTGTCTTAACCCTTTTTACTAACGCGGCTGCAATAACCGACTAACGCTTTTCACAAAAAATCACTATTTAGATTTTATTAGTTTTCAAGTTTTGCTCCAAAACATAGCTTATGACCCCCACATTGGAACGACCTCGCCGAGCTCGTACCAGTGAAGGGTCAAAAGCTGTTTGTGTCTTCAAAAATTAAAATGTTTAGTTATTTTTAAAAAAACACCTTTTTACACATGCCGTCTCTCAGTAACCCGCTGATGTGGATCGAACCGTGGTCTTTTCGGTTTGAAGTCCAAGCTGTAGCCACTGAGCCACCGCGCCACCTGTTAAATGTACATAACAGGGAGTTAAATCTCGACAAGAACACACGCGGATTGATATTCCCTGCGAAAATCACTCTAGTCATTTGAAAATAGTAGCCAAAAGAGAGTTCATGTTTATCCGAGACAACGATTGAAATTTATATTTTCTTTATTGTGCAAACCAGAACCTGACATCATTTTCTGGACAGCTATTATTCGATTACAATCAAAACTTATATCGCCTTTTGGGTGCAACAAGGCGCCACCTGCAATGCAATGCTAAAGCATTGCAGATGGCGCCTTGGTGTACTCATGGGACGATATATGCTTTGTTGTTGATACTTAACGATGATACGTTTTTTTAACAATTCAAAGAAAAACACTGTTTTTTAAAGCTCTAGTGTTTTTGGTGGCTGCTTAACCCTCCGCCTACCACGCCACTTGTAACAAATAGTGAATAACCAAACTCATTTTCATTATTTGGCTCATAACATATCCTAGAACTCTCTATTTTAGCAAGCACGTTCCAACGATGGACCACAAGATGTTTTTAGGGAAAACTTAAAACAAATATTGGAATAGCATATTTGTGAAAACCATTGTCCGGTTATGAACGTTATTACGTAAGGTGAAGGGCGAACACAGTTATCTGAGATTTTTCCCTTCGATGACAAATTTGCAAATCATTGACCAATCTCTCAGAAGTAAATGTGTATTTAAGTAAAGCGCATTTGTTCTTGTTAAGAGCCAATGTTTAATGTTTCTACTTAATTTGATCATATCTGAAGTTTGGGTGCTCCATTTCGAAGAGATCGTACAAAATCGTCCAGATTGTAAACCGCGATTCAGTAACTGTATTACTGCACAATGGACATACATTTTGTTCACGCTTTTATGTTGCTATTAGACCTGTCTTTAGTTTGTGCTGTGGCAACCAACTGTGTTTGAAGAAAAGTGTGTCAACAGAAGACTTGAAACGATTAATCGCGTAACCTGTTCCAGATTGGTTACAAGATTTATTTTTTTCATCTTCACTACCATTTAACCCCCCCCCCCCCCCCCCTATTGACAGAAGTGAATTCAGGCAATGAAAAATATGCAGAATGTTATTTGTGTAAAGCTTGCATAAAACACTCGAGTCTGAAATCACGGATGCAGAGTATTTCCGTCTCGGTCCTGGCTACATTACCAGCGTTCAACATCCAAGCATGATAATTACGCATATTCTCCCTTCTAACGTAAAGGGCGGTTAATTGACAAAGAACCGATTAACGGTTATCCCGTTCGAGGATTCCCTAGTGGCTGAGCGCGATACGATAACTGATAATCAAAACTTTTTCTCCCTCTCTCCTCTCCCCCATCAACTCTTTAGGACATCAAAATCCCGAAAATGGCGCCTCGGTGGATCCATTTGTAAAGGTTTCTCACTGCGCAGAATTATGGTCGTACCAGCGACTCCTGAAATGGTGTGTATCACTCACCACGACAGGTACACACATCCCCACACACTCCGGTAATGCTTCTCACGCTGAAGTCCTTATAAGCTGTACTTTGTTATAAAGCTTTAACCCCCTGCAAAATACCCAAAGTTTAGACCGCAAGTTTTATCCATAATACAACTGTGAATTTAATCATTCAAAGTTGTTTGACAGACAGCAATTTGTCCACATAATGAAATAGGAATTTAATCAATTCAGACTAGTTTGACACATCTCGACGTGCTCTGTAAAACAAGATTGAATGGGTTAGTTGCATTATGTAACATAATGCAGGGCAATTATTTATGTTTTGACTCACAGAATTGACAGCAGGCATAAATGGTTCCTGGAAGTCTGATACCGTATTCGTACCAGAATTGATTACAAAAAAATATTTCAGCTCGTGCCCAAATGTGCTTCAGATGTCCAAGAAAAAGCTAAACATTCACAGCACTTAACAATGCAGCGACAGGGCTACTACATTTGGGGAAATGCCAACACACTCTGCATTTAGAATTGAAGAAGGAATCCATGATCGACGGACATGAGTATATCACGTGATACCGTGAAATTTTTCGAAAAATAATCGCGTAATTCTAAGAAATTCGAAAAGGTGCCATGATACCTTGTAAGTGATACATGTATGGCAATTGTGGAGTCTCCACATAACGACAGTTTGTAGTGTGAAGGCCACCAGTCTCATTATTTTAAGTTTGACGGCATTGTTGTTTTGTCCCTGTTGGCCTTAACCGAAATGTAAACGAATGGAAAACTAAACAAAGTCGAGAGTTTTTGAATTTTCCCCAGTCACTTCTGTTGCTGCGTTTCGAAGAAGTTTGATCGCTTAGCTTTGTTCTTGGATATCTGAAGCATATTTGACCATAAGTTGCTCTTGTCAAATATTATTTTATTATCAGTTCTGGTGAGAATACGGTATCAGGCTTCCAAGAACTATTGATGCCTGCTGTCAACTGTGAGTAAAATGCATCTATTTTTTGTATTCTATACATCACAACCGTCATTTTAATATATAAATTGTGAATATTTCATTTATATTTATGGAGTATCGGACATGGGAATTTCAAAGGAAATTACTTTTCCTTACTTCTATAGCACCTTAATGCTGCCAAAAAGGGTTAAACGGTCCTTTATTATGGTACGTATTTAAAACTGCAAGCTACCTTTATAATCAGCTGGCAGTTATTGATTAAAAATCTCACATTAATGTAACTCTACAACAATTCACTTCGTAATAAACCAGTTTAACTGGAAACAAGATGATATTTTTTAACATAAACTAAACATATGTGGTAAGAGTACTAACTACTGACTTCCCAATGCGGTGTACATGTACCAGGTATAGTGCTAGAAGAGTTTTCACTGACAAATCCCTGATTTCAAAGGACGATACGAAATGAATAAATAAAACGGGCTTATTATATAAGGATGTATAATTTAATATTTTCAACCAATAGCCATTAAGCTTCAGATGGACTGTATCGATCGTCCACACAACATCGTTGAGCGCCACATAAAAAATAACCCCTTAAACGCATTATGCATACATGTTGGCGGTAAAGAAAATAGTTACATTTGATAGCTAGAAGGCAGAACACTTGCGCCTTGGCAATCCGGAATTTAGTGTCGATCGCATCCGAAATTGAATCAGGCACATGATTTCGAATCGAATCGAAGCTCGAAATGAACGTGTCAAGTTGTAATTATTGGGCATTCTTATAACAGTAAATATTGTCAGTCTTCACTCAAGTATTATATGCAGTGGCGACTCATCTGTTTGGACAAATCAATCAAAAAAGCGGAATATTCCAGGATGGAATGCAAATTGTTTCGGATGCGAAACCTCCTTGAACTCTTCTTCTATCATCAGGTCTCCTGTGCAGTTCAAGTGGAAAAGTTCAAGTGGAGACAACACTTGGCATGATTTCGAGAATATCTCGACCATTCGAAAACTTCCGAATCTGAGCATTTATTTATTTATTTATTTATTTATTTATTTATTTATTTATTTAATTATTTATTTATTTATTTAGTTTAGCGACACTTTCGACAGACAAGGTCACCTCATGTCGAACAGTGTTACGGGTGTTGGAAGTCGGAGTACCCGGAGTACCCGGAGAGAACCACCGAGAATACTTCAAATGAGTCAACAAAACTAAGCAGTGGGACATTGCTTCACCAGACACAATTCGGAAGTTACATGTTGATGGGACGGATCTGTGCCTGGTGATTTTGTGTCTCGCTCGCCATGCCAGTCTCTGTATTTTTTGGACGAATCTTTGGTTGTCACCCTGCTGCGCCTCGCACCGCATTCTAGTTGCCTCCTGTGAGATGAGGCCTTCTGATTCTTTTTACCCTTAAAGCAACTGAGAGCGATGGATAGTCAGGACATTATGGATTTATTTGGCCAATTCCCCCTTTTATAGAACAAATAGTAATATTTACTAAAATGAGACAAACTGTATTTTTTTATATTTTGTTTTGCAGATCTCCACTAGATAAATTCGACTTATATTAAGGAGGCGGTAGGTAGACAGCCAATCTGGCTATGCCCTCCCCTGGTAATTTGTGTACCACAGGATCAATACATATTGTTCTTTATTTGTATCATTATTTGTAATTCCCACATGCTTTCCAATTTATTGTACGCTATTAAGGTACATTTATTGCAAAATAAATATTGAATTGAAAATGTTACGGGTGGTGGAAGTCGGAGTACCCGGAGAGAACCGCCGAGACACGCGAGCAACTGTCAGACTTTCCCAAAGTACTAACTCCACCCAAGCAGGGTTAGCATTGGTTGAAGACAAGTACACATTCAACGTGCAGTACGCATTAGTACATAGCGTCACCGCTCCCTCGCGCCTCCGTGTTGGCAACCGGGATTAAGTGCCTTGCCCAAAGACACAACGCAGTTACCCCTGGCAGGGATCGAACTGTGCACCTTTCGGTTTGAAGTTCAGCCGAATCTGAACAACTCGAATCGGATTGCATCATCAGGACGATTTGAAATCTAATCGAATTAAGAAGAATTGCAGGGCTTTACACAACTATCAACAAGTCGAAAAGAAGGATCAGAAATAATTTAATCTTACAACTCTACGTGTCTGAAGAGTTAAATTGTTACCGAACCCCCCTATGAAAACGGAATAGATTCGCCGATTTAGCTGCAAATTATATTCCTTTGGGCGATAACACGTACGAGCTCAGTGCAGAAAAGGGTTAAAACATATTATAATGCTGGAACGTGCTGCCGAACTCAAATGGTTTACTGTTTCATAAACTGCCAGTAAGTACTTTGTCAATCAAATGTCTTGAGATCATGTTGGCTTGTATTTTCCTCTGACTTATTTTCCTTTATTGAGGGTCTGAAGAGACATGTTGTGGTAGCTTGCATTGAATTATGTCTATTGTTTAAGTTGGTTACACAATGGCGTTGTGTGCTTGAGCATGGGACTTAATCCCAATTTCCCAGGTGAGGACACGGTGACGCTATGTACTAAGACGCACTGCACGTCGACTGCGCACTTATCTTCAACCAATGCTAACCCTGCTTGTGTGGAGTTAGTACGTTGGGTTGTCTGACAATTGCTCGTCGTCTCTCGCCGCTGCTCGGTGGTTCTCACCGGGTACTCCGACTCGCTCCACCCGTAAACTGGTCCGATGCGAGGTAACCTGACTGTTGAAAGTGTAAGAAAGCCTTAATACATAAATGAATAGTGCTAGTGCTGTGACTAGAGTGGTTAGACCCGAAGGGGGATCCTGAATCGAGTTGGTTGACTTCCATCATTCCCCTCTTCCTCCTCTCGCTCCTC
Organism: Pictodentalium vernedei; assembly: GCA_031216915.1. Lineage (NCBI taxonomy): Eukaryota > Metazoa > Mollusca > Scaphopoda > Dentaliida > Dentaliidae > Pictodentalium > Pictodentalium vernedei. The sequence continues at coordinate 289,864,754 of CM062292.1, forward strand.
CACGCCTTCCGGCCTCATTGTGAGGAAGTGCGGACTCGTGTGGGTGGAGTAGGTAGTGGAGATGGGTTGGTTGGTGTCTCCCCATCTGTTTCCAGTTTCTCTTTCTCGGTTCGTCTCCGCTCAAGCCAAGCATCCAGGCGCGGGCGTCCTTGCGCTTGGTGGATGGACTTTTCTTTATATTCTCAGAAGGTCCGGACTCCCGATGAATGATGTGGTTTTGCGTGACGAAGGCAAACAGGGACGGCATGGGATTGTTCAACCCCTTTCGACCCTAGTGACGGTGTCCTTTTTTTCTTCCTTGGTGGTGTTCCCGATGGTGAGTTCAATTTTGTTCCCTTTGCCGAAAGCTTTCCCTGAATACTTTTGATTATTTCTTCTATTTTCCTCTTGTCTTCATTGTGTTCCCGTCAGAATTCTCTCTTTTCCACTGTTCTCCTTCCTCCTACCTTGTCCACCTTACCTCCACTTGCTCAAGGGTCTCCTCTCCTATTTCCTCGGAGCCCTGGTTTGATTGGTTCAAGCAGATAAGAAATACAGGTTTGGATTGGGTGACTCCATCTCCTCCGCAGCCTCCTCCGTCTCCTCGCCTTCCTACCTCTTCGGTGAAGAGGTGGGGGTTGGCGTGGGTGGGGAAGATGATGGGATTTGATGTTTGACACCTTCTCCTCTTCCTGTTTCTCTGTCTCTGCTTTTCTCCTCTCAAGCCAGGCTTCCAACCGCCGGGCGTCCCTGCGCTTGGTTGATGGACTCTTATTTCTTCTATTCATTCAGGGTGTCCGGACTCCCTCGGGTGAGGACCAGTGTGAGATGGGATCCTCTCACCAAAGGTACTACTTCTCTCCGAGGAAGGTGGGTGGTGCCCTTTGTCTTAAACTCCAGGGTCAACTGGACATTCTCGTCTTTCATCTGGATAATGCAATTGATAGGACAAGATATGTCCAAAGCTGACAGGGCTTTCTTAAGTTGAACTGGAATTGACAAGTTCTCCATAGTAAGTGAGTAACTAGTTGACGCGTCTTCACACTCTGAAGTCAGAGGTGCGAATGATGTTGAATGTTCGTGGAAAGTGACTTCCTCTACAAGCGTTGGTGAATGAATGGTTTCGCGCGCCGAAGGCGCGCAGGGACGCTTTGGAAGATGCCCCTTTCGACCTTCTGTAACTGTATGGTGATAAATTTTCTGTGACATGTCTGAGCGCGTTAAAGTAGGAAAGCGGTCGGGTCCAAGTTAGCGGCGTTTGTTCTTTTTCGGTTTCTTTTTTGTGGAGGAGCAAGAATTTGTTTCATGTGACGATGGAAACCTTGATCGCGGATTTTATATGCTTCAAAGTTCTGGTCGGTGTATTCTTCTAGTAGTGCTCTTAGTTCTACTTCATTGTAGTGATCTTTTGCGAACTTTATGTATTGGTGTTTGGAGTCAATGAAGTCGATTTTAGTAGAATTGAACTAATCCTCTCTGTCTTTGAGGTCGTATTATTTCACAACTGTTTACCTGACACGAAGAGCAGACGACATTTTGCAAAAATATTTTCTGAACAACTCCAAAATTTCATTTTTTACCTCGAAAACATACCTTATGAACCATTATGGGAAAGTGCTCGTTCCACCAAGGATTCATACGCAGTGCATAAGAAATATTTTTTTTTAATAATGACATTTGAATGGCAGTTTTTATCAAACGCGGTGGTCGGTTTTGCCGTTAAGTTTGGAAAATGGTTAAATTAACCCTATGTTACGAAAAGATTCTAAAATTCATCTCAAATTGATATGAAATTTCTGAACCTTGTTGGTTAAATTTTATCTGAGCTTCGGTAAACCTCGGATCAGATCAGAGGGATCCAGAAGATGGCCGAGGGGAGTAAATCTGATTTGTTCCAACTGTGATATCTAAAATTTCAAAGGCATGCCTTGATGATGTAGTTGGAATATTAGTCAGTCGGGTTTATAGTTAAAAATCCCAAGACTTCTTGGAAATTTAATTGTGAATAAATACAATATACATGGCCAGCTGTGAGGGTGACACAAGCCCAAATATCAAATCTAATTTTTACAAGAAAGTGCATGATTACTAGAGTCTTAGGCTCCAATTGTGGTAAAAATGTCCCGACTGGAAAAATTATTAGAAGATGTGCCACACACCTCTTAAATCTCCCTTAGGGAAATCCCTTGCTCAGATCCATGTCAGTGAACTCGGTTCGGAATTTTAATATCAAATCGGGACTGATTGTTTAAGATATTTCAGTTATTTGTTCATCTTTTATTTGCAGGTTAGAGAATATCGATAAAATAGCGACATATGTCACACTGCAGGCTTGTAATGGAAATAATTAACAACACACACACCCTTGATTACCCTTACCTTGCCTATAATGACGCACCATAGAAGATCGAATAATCCATGCCTGTCATTGTTGAATGCAATAAACCTGCTAATATGTATTATTACCACTTTCTTGGGCGTTTTCTTGGAGTTTAGCAAAATTTAACCCACACGGTAAAACTACATAATCCATGGTGTCATGCAACCGGAGGCTGGCGGCGCGCCGTTAATGAAAGCGAACTTCATTAACGGACAGCCGCTTGCTTCCTACCGATTCGGGGTAATAATAGTAATGCAGCGATTAATTATCGGCTTATTAACGGCCCTCGGCCCCTGTCTTGGGCCGGTAATAATCCCTCTGGATATTATTCATTTCTCTCGGACCGTTAATAAACCATATCATCCTCCAAACTAATGTTATTGTTTTATTAACATCATTGTCATATCTACATCACAAAAAAACGAAAATCAGATTGTCTCCTTTTTATGAAGTGGATATGGCAATGATGACTATAAGACCTGATTTGAGGCGTTCAACTAAATTAGTTGCAGATGATCTGAAATTCGTATCCTTTTATGAACTAAACCTATTACTGCAGACATGTGCGAGAATAGTGTCTCTGTTAGTTAAAATTACATTTCTCATAATGTTTGAGCATTCACTTTCCCATCACTAATTTCATATATACAAAAGTTATTCGGAAAATGGGAGTCCCAACTTTCTAAATTCATATCATTCCCGTTTCAAACGAGGCTCGCGTGGCGTGCGCAGAGTTTCGTGATGTCAGTTTTACAAAAGTGAAATGAAACTTTGAGTGCCCCCACGCCGAACACTGGGCAAATACCCCCAGGTCTGTTTGAGGATGATTAACGTAAGGTAAAGTTTGAGAATCTGTGTGAAAACGATTCTTAATGCCGTTAGGTTTCAACCTACCATCACTGTGAGATATTTCTGCTTAATGGATATTTCCAATCCCAAGAGTTAAAGCGTGTAGCCTGGTTAATATAATTTCTGGTTTGTCTACACTTCATGTGTCGAATTCAACTTTTAAATATCCACCAAGTCAATTAAAGTGGTTATCATTATCCGTCACGTTAACCAGAACAGATGAAAGCACGACGCCGAATGTGTTTTAGTGGATCCGGCAAATCTTGTCTCGTAAACTCCACGGAATACGACGACCCGGATCAATTTACTGTTGTAATAATCAGTGAAAACAAACACCAGAAGTCTGCGTTTTCGAGTCTGACATGGCAGGCAATGCTCAATACTATGAGAACATCTGGATAATTGCTAATTACTTAACCCTTTGAACCACAGAGGCCGCTTTTCTGACCCAGTAACACGATACTTCATAAGTTCATTAAGTAGGTTGACTTTTGAGTGAAGATGTGGTGTAGACCAATCAATATTTTCAACGTGCAGCCTCCAGGCTGCACGTTGAAAATATTAATTGGTCTACCCCCAAATAATGAATATGGACTCTTCCCGTTGCTGCCATTGAACTGATATGGAAAATACCACTAGGGTTCAAAGGGTTAATTCAACACATATGTATCACTATAATCGGTGTTCACGAGAAATAAACGTTCAGATCACGGTCGACTTGCTTCGTTGCCTGAGCTCAAGGCCGAGGAAAACTACATGTCCAGTCGACTATTTGCCGGTGGTTTCACATCAACTGGACGTCCACCGGATGTGAAGATCTCTTGAGCAGTAAATGTTGTGCAGAAATAAAACGTGTATTTTATTTTCGATCTAGCTTCTCTTCATTCTCATTTTATCATTGTTCCGCTATAGTTTCACGTTTGTTGTGAAAGGTGGGATGCTTGACCTCCAAGATGTTCAGCCGGTCCTCAAAGAATGACATCTGTACCTAGATATGAACGCATATAACGCATAAGATATAACGCAACCTCTGCATATGAGTAAAGGCGGTACGTTCCCAGAAGGTGATTGGGATTTTAAGTATCCAAAGGCAGTCGACGAGGGTTCACTAAAAGTTTTTTCATTTCTGAAAACTAAATGAATCTGTATACAAAAAAAACCTCGTTCGACAGATGCTGAATTATGCAGCTCAAAGCGTTACGCAAAATAACAATCGACCCTGGATTTTTCAGCTGTCAAAGATGTCCTGAGTATTGACTAAAAGCATTGAACAGGGCAATTATGCTTGTCTTTCATACGACCCACTACGGCCTTTTTATAAACTTACAGGCAAAGGAGTAGGTTATTTTTTGGTGTGGTACGTCCTAAGGGCGTAACACACCCAAAATTTAGCTCACAACTATGCCGTTCTGGTTTGGGCAGGAGCGGCGCAAGCGTCTTCCCCGATGGATTTAAAATTTATTTGTCAGTGAGTGTTCTGTGAAATGTATTTTTCGTTATTCTCATGGCTATAAACAAAGTATAACATAAGATGTTCTGAACAGGTGGTTTTTCACTTTGAGAGAGTACTAAAGCATGTTAAGCGTTTGGCTGGGGAACGAGTACTCTGAAAAAATAATACTTCATTTTCTTGGTCTTGTTCATTGTTTTGAAATGCTGCTACAGAGACACATATACTTCAGTAAGTCGAATATCAGTTAATAACCCCGCCCGTTGATGCATCGCACGCTTAAGACAAAGGAAAGATACAATACAAATCAAAGAAGTCTGAACCCATACGCAATTCGAGTCTGTCCAACAGAGTACATCCCGACTATTCCAAAAATACCGCACAGAATATACGCAATTCAGAACAAGAGGCTTGCATCGCAAAGTGCTGCTAATGCCCCCGACCGCAAAAAAATTCGGAAAACATTTCTAAGTCAAAAGAATGAAAAAGGGCCATAACTCTGGAAAAATGTGTGGGAGAAACTGCAAGTATCGTTCTTCTATGATGCTCTATCACAACACCAAATATCATACAAATCGGAGTAGCAGTGGCTGAAATACAAGGGAAATGTTGGTACGGACGAACGGACGGAAGGACTAACGAACGAACGCCTGGACGGATGAACGGACGGAGGGACGGACGGACAAACGGACAGAGGAACGAACGAACGGACGGACGAACGAACGGACTGGCGAACGGACGGACGGAGGTCTCCACTAGATACCCCTTCGACTTTTCAAGTCGGAGCACAGCAAACATGCCAGACCACGCATAACCAATGTATACAACAAATCAATAACGGTTGCTTTGGAATATTTTCAAGTTCCTTTGTCACCTAATAAAAGAAAAAATATTTAATGAAACTAATTACATCTGATATGTTCAAAATTACACTTCAGTGGGCATTGTTTTTGTTACAGTATTATAAGAAGTAGGGAAGGGTTATGTTGATATTTCGGTTGCCCTATGTTGGTCCCGAACTCTAAGAACTTTGACTAAATGGTATCGTTGACCTAAATATCAGCAAGGAATAACGATTTCACTGACATGATCTATGATAAGATTCCAGTACTCTCAGAGGAACACACTTAACGGTAGCGTGCAAAATCATTTAAGATCGCCTCAGTTTATTGACAACGTCTCCTTGTTATAATTTATGAGAGAGTACAAAGGCACTCTCCCATGAATATAAAGGCACTATCCCATTTATTTATTTATTTATTTATTTATTTATTTATTTATTTATTTATTATTAAGGTTTAACGATACATTAACAGCCAAGGACATATAGTGTCGGTGACAGTTTTACGGATGGTTGAAGCCGGAGTACCAGGAGAGAACCACCGAGCAACGACGAGCATCTGCCAGCTCCCCAACATCGTAACTCTGCACTGCAGCACAAGCATGGTTAGTTTGGTTGAAGACATGCACACCATCGACGTGCAGTAAGCCTTAGTACACGGCGTCATCGTGCCCCCATGGGGACAATCGGGGTTAAGTGCCTTGCCCAAGGACACAACGCGGGAGTCGCAATCGATCGCTCAGACGGTCACCCACCCAAGGACTAACCGGGTTCGACGTTGCTTAACTTCGGTGATCTGACGAGAACCGGTTACCGCAACGCCACCGTGCCCCCTGCACTCTCCCATAAATTCTAACAATACAAATTCTTATATACTTACTAAGTTCTCTTCGTATAGAATATTAATCACATCCATAGATTATGAAGCATTTGCCCAGAGAAGTGTGAACTTCCAGCACTTAAGCAGTTAACCATTTACCTAAGAAATCACCGCAACCGCCCGAGTAATTTACAAATTAAGCAGTTGAAGAAAATATATTTCATTTGTCGTATTTAATTTTTAAATATCCTCTGTCCACATTTCGTGTTCATATACAAGACCAGAACAAACACGGCGTCAACAACTTGATTTGGGTAATCACTCCTCGTCAACGAGACGGAATATGACGGCCAAGATCAACTAATTCTTAAATTATTCTGTAATAATAGATTGTCTGTTAAGTCATTTTAATTAGCTGGTGGGGGCACGGTGACGTTGTGTACTAAGGCGAACTGAACGTCGATGGTGCACTTGTTTTCAGCCAATGCTAACGCTGCTTGTGTTGAGTTAATATGTTGGGGAGCTGACAGTTGCTCGCCGTTGCTCGGTGGTTCTCTCCGGGTAATCCGGCTTCCTCCACCAGTAAAACTGTCGTGGTCATGATAAGCCATTGTGCAGAAATATGTGACCTTAAAACACCAATAGACAAATCAATAAACAAATTAGCTGGTCATAAAAAGGGAAACCATACAATGCTCTTCTCATTGAAAAATGTTTTCGTGCAGATTGTCATTAGTCAATTCTCATGGCGAACTTTGTGGGTGTGTAATGGATGGGGGGGGGGGGGGGGATTAAAAAATATTCCATAAAACAAAAATAGTTGAGTTTGAGTTTCTATGACCGAACTATCGAGCAACTAGCAACTGAGACACATTGACTAGATTTTGAGTCACCAAAAGAATAACATTTGCAGCTGAAAATTAAAGGGGCCATTACCTGCGATTTTGAAAATAATAAGGTGACCATTTAGCAAAAGCAAATGCCCGTTATGCAAAAGTATCTTCATGTTTTGTATATCATGTGTTTGAAAGCGTCAGATTCGATTAAATAAATTAACTTGGAGGCGAGAATTTAGCGGATATTCAAAAAAGGTTGATGTCTTTTTTCAAATATCCGATACATTCTCTCTTTCAAGTTCATTTATTTAACTTAAAGACGAGGGATTCTTTGATATTTGAAAAACGCTGGCAGCCTTTTTCAAATATCCGATAAATTCTCGCCTTCAAATTCATTTATTTAATCGAGCCTGTCCCTTTAATACGAATGATATACAAAACATGAGCATACTTTTGCATACCGAAAATTGTGGTTTTGTTAAATGGTCAACGTCTTTTTTTTAAATCGCGGCTTATTTATTATCCCTTTAAAGAAATCGATTTTTTTCAGAGGGGACTCAGATGTGAGGACGTGAGTATTTGCTCTTATATTAATATACGGTGATACTGTTCTAGTTTCTGCATGACCACGTCGTGTAAAACTACTTTTATTCATCTTTGTTTGTCGGCAAATAATAAAGTAAGAACTCGCCAATAAATATTATCATTTTTTTTCACAATTGTCTGACATAAAACTCACACGAATGCGTTCAAATATTCTGTTCTGAAACACATTCCGGTAAAGGAAACGTTTGTTACCGGTGGTCAATGAAAATAAAGGATAGCAAAACATTATTATCAAAATTTAAACATGATGTTTAACGATGAGTACTCGATGTATGCTCGGTCTGTTTAATGTGAGGTTCTCACTTTCACGGTTCGGGGTGCGGAAAGCCCACGGTTTCAATCCGTAATTATCTCTTGTAAATACGTTCCGGGTCCGTAGACATAACCGTGGTGCTCCGGGATAAACTCTTCGCCGCCTTGTTTTTTCTCCGTGGCGCGATTTTCAAAATGTTTGAAAATTTCATTTTTTCCGTCACCAACCATAAGTGACCGTAGGAAACCGTAAACACCGGACACAACCGTAGAAGTCGATAGCCGATCCGGCATTAACCGAGGTCAGAAATGGGATCCTGGTTGAACACGGAAAGCACAGGATAGACTACGATATGCTACGGTTTTGTCCCCGTGAGAGAAGTTGGTCTCGTGGACCAAATATATAGTTCTGACTGGCCAAACCGTGGGAGACGTGACGTATAGACCGAAGAAGAACCACTGCAGAACCATAGCATATCCATAACAAGGTAGCAAACCGGGACAAACTGTAAGACTACCGTGGCTTGTCCGTAGCGCTTCCGGTGGTGCCGTAGCATAACCGTTGAAAGCCGTCACATAACCGTAATAAAACTTAGCGAATCCTTGGTACTTCCTTAACACAACCGTAGTACATCCTTAGCGCTTCCTTAGATCTTTCGTAGGCGCCGTAGCAACACCCTAGTGCCACCGCAGAAACTGTCGACCGTAGCCAAAACACGCAGGTTTTACCACGATTCAAAACCGCAGCAATCCGGTGCCCAACCCGTGAAAGTGAGATCCACGCATTAATCTGCATTTTAATAAACCGGCATCTGTTATTAGATCAGCGATATATAAAAGACAATTCCTTTCAGTAAACATGAGCAAAAATGTAGGTGCCCCTGACAGCAAATCGTCGCATGAGTGCTAGAATGTTCTATGTCCCCTATGGGACATAGAACTTTCTAGCACTCAGGCGACGAAATGTCACCTGTTATTAGATCAGCGATATATAAAAGACAATTCCTTTCAGTAAACATGAGCAAAAATATAGGTGCGCCTGTCAGTAAATCTCAGCGCGTGTATTAAGCCATAAATTTAGATCCCTGGGCCGAATGTAAATATTCCGCTTCATTTTGTCTTTGTACATCCGGTTTGCATCAATGATTGCAATCTCTGTTGTGAGAGTAATTCATTCGCGAGAAAACATTATGTTTTTGTGTTTTATCCGACAACCACATCCATCAAAAAAGAAAATAGGTCACAGTTTCCATAAACATAAACTGATCATTCGTTTGTTCTGAACAGTTTGAGTTTTGACTTTTTAAGGACGTGTGGGTGTGGGTAGTTATTATACGTCGTGGTGGGTTTAGTTCAAGAGAGCTACAAGATCTTCATGGGGGACAGCATTCTACTCAGCTGCCTCAATAAAGCACTCAGATTTGCAACAACCACATATTGTATCGACTATTGAGTTTTCGCAGGAACCGTGAAGCCAGGGTTCGATCCCGGGTAGGGGAATATTTCGGTTCTCGATTTTTTTAAAGTCACTCACGATACTGGGCATTTTCCGGTTCTCGTTTGTGAATATCAGTCCCAATACCCGGGAAATTCATAGGACAGAACCGAGAATCAAAGGCTGCGTTCCGCAACCTTTGATTCCCGATTTTGGTCTATGAATTTCCCGGGCATTAGGACTGATTTTCAGAACCAGTAACCGAGAAATTCCCGTTTGCGAGATTAAATTATGGCAACAAAGGCCTAGCTTGTCTCAGAAGAATTTGATATTCGCTGAGATCTCATAAACTCTATAATACGCAATTATTGATACAATGTTCTATGAATTTCCAGGGAATCGTGATTGACTTTCAGAACTGGAAGCCACAGAGCCGTGCAATTCCAGTTTCCGGGATTAAACCTTAGAGGAAGGGGGGGGGGGGGCGTACCTTTTTCGGAAGGTGTAATGTTTTTACTGGTAATACACCAACTTAAAATTGAGCTTTCATAACAATGCCTTTTCATGGCAGTAACCAGTGAAAGCAACGCAAAATGTTCAATACTTCCAGCGATATATAAACTGCGGTGTTCCGTTTAACTGCAGCTACACGAGACTTTGCTTCGTGCATCGTCTCATACTGAGTGAAATCGCAAAGTGAAATAAATAGTAAAAGGAATGTTAAAAAAATAATTGTGTACTACCGTGGTTTAAACATTTAACTTACACGTTAATTCAAGTTAACGAATTTAAAAAAAAAATAAACATCACACTGAAACATACCCACGCTTACCCCTTCCCCCCTCCGAGTACAGGCACTTGTCTGGGGGTCCCTTATACTTTTTTGTGTTCCACAGGTCTGTTCGGTGTTTGTCTCACAGGTTCAGGTTACATTACAAATAATTTTTTTCTCAATTTATCATCGTTTTTATAGTGAATGCGACATCTTTCAATTGTTTAATTATGCAGACGGAATTCACTGTTGTTTTCTGACAAAGAAATATGCACGAAGCTTAGTGCCGTTATGATTTCACGTGCTATATTGGTCATTGACGTTTTGTGCTTTGTCAATTACGTTGCTTCCTTGTCGCAAGCGTAATTCTCTTTCAGTACGTGGATGGCGCCCTGTGAGTTCATAACAGTAAATAATAAGACACACTTTTTTATCCCTTTACCCAACGTAACGGCTCAAACCGGCCAACGCTATTCTCAAAAATTGGCAATTAATGTTCATTATTTTTTTTCATTTTTGTCTTAAAAACATAGGTTATGACCCCTCGTTGGAACGAGCTCGTCGAGCTCGTTCCAACGAGGGGTCATAACCTATGTTTTTGAGACAAAAAATGAAAAAAATTAGTTATTCAAAAAATTTTTTTGCAAGTGTCGTCTGCTTTTCATGTTAGGTAAATGGTTAAAGAGTATAAACACGGAATACTGCATAACGGCAACAAGAGGTTTGCACACGTTCTGTCACTCATATTCATCTGCATTTGATGTAGTAACTTGGACAAACGTTGTGATAACTAGAACATGTTCATAAATGTAAGGTACAGAAAATAAAAAAAAAGGTTGAAGTAAATTAAGTAAAATCTGCAAATTGTCGAACATTGCTGAGGTGAAAAAAAATTCTTTCACAGAGTTGAGCTAAACAGAAATTCTCACAACAGAACTGAGCTAAATAGGAATTCTTGCAACAGGGCCGAGCGAAACAAAACCTTTTACAAGTCTAAATTGATTGCTTGTCGTTGATGTGATAAAAAACAAATAAACAATGACATCCTATATATACAATAGAATGGCGAATGAACGGTACCACTTTTGCACAAAACACATATGAGCTAATTAGAATAAAGAGAACTTTACTAGCTACAACCAGTCCTTAAACCCGTTTTTACTAGGGATTCGCGCACAGTTACAACAGGGTTATTCAGAACAGAAGACCTCAAGATTTTATACAAAAAGAAATTAATCCTTGATACTTTTGTACGTCTTATGACGTACGAAATCAAACAGCGCTTTGATACTTTGTGGTCATTTGTTTTGTTATTATTTTTCGATTTTTTAAAGTTTTAACCTCAATTCCTATTTTTTTCAGAATAGTGCTCATTGACCTCCGTTAAGCCAAATGTTATCGCAGCTTAAAATACTAATATAATCCTGCTGTCAAAACTTCTTAACAGGTTGAGTGCTAGAAACCACTATCAGGATGTTCAAAAAATGAGGATACCAGAGCAAAAGCCAACACTTTACTTGCTTATATTTCATTTTCAGACAAATACAAATAATATTTTGTTTATATTAATTTGTATTAAAACAAGTTTTGAATAACAAATTCAGACCACCAAAAATAATCCAGCCCTCAACCAGATAGTCACTAATGTAAACAATATCTTGTTATTTGTACTTTCCGACGTTTGACGTCGCATTATGAAAAACGTTAAAGAGAAACTGAATTGCCCGTGACGTTTGAACGTCAGGATAATTAAAGTCTCAATGGGTAAAAGAGCATGATATACGTAAGTTTGTTAATGGACGTGACGTTAAACGTACTGATCACTTTACTTTCTTTGAAATGTGAGAACTGTTGGTGACTGAAAAATCAACGTCTGCTATCTTCCAGCAGTACGAAAATCTATTGAAAAAGGTGTAGCGTGATAGAAATATTGTACCATAAAGAAGACAGATACAGATCCTAATGCACAGTGTCCTTGCTATTTATTTATTCCAGCGTTGTGTCGTATCGGACGTTTTATGAGTGGTGGAAGTCGAAGAAAACATCCCGCAGCGTTAATAAGTGAATACACTGGATGAGTAAGCGATTGTTCCGATGAAGGAATAAATATTGATCTTTCAGTGTATTAAGACTTTGAGTTATTGACAATTCCAAGGTTAACTCAAACAAAAAAGTGATATCTACCTAACATTCTAATACTCGAACAAGTAGTCTTTTACTAAAACTACTGCCAGAAGCATTGAGGGTATATTGATGGTATTGTATGAATGATATTTTATTTGGCTATTTAATGCCATTCTAACTGAGTACTTTTAGGATCTGAAATGCTTCGCTTATTCTCATAACCAGCTAACCGCGGCTACACCCGGATTATAAACCAAACTATTCAAACACTGATCATGAGTCGAAACAGTCGGAATGTACAAGCTGTACAAGCTGTATTCCCCGAAACTATTCCACTTTCGATTGCTCTCGGTTTATTCCGATTCTCGTCATAAAACCTCGGGTAGGTGAAAGGAGGGATATACATGTACCCACTTGTTCACCTGAAAGAAAATAACTACTCAGTGATGATGATGATATGTTTATTCACCAGTGTACAAGAAAATTAATAGTGTTTACAAATGTACATATATATTTATTCAATATTCACGAAAAAGCGGGCTCAGTCCACAAGGCCTCAGCCAAAGATCAATCAATAATTGATATAATACGGGTTCAGTGCGCACGCACGCACGCACGCACGCACGCACGCACGCACGCACGAACGCAAGCACGCACGCATATATACTAAAGGCCCGCTAGGACGAATATCCAGATAAGTATGCTTTGGCATCTGGCTACGTATTGCATTTGAATAGAAGGATATGAAATGAGCTGTTAACTTTTTCTTGAATTCCACCATATTTGTTAGTTCACGAATATCCTTTTCTAATTTATTTCATAATTTGGGAATGCATAGACAGGGAAGTTGTCAAGTGTTATATTTCTAGTTCTATGGCAACGAATGTCAACAGTTTCATTATTCACGGCGGAGAACAAATCTACGAAGGATACTGAGAGGTTCCCATTGTGCCAATCAAACACAAACAAACAAGCGTGTAATTTGTATATATCCTCTATTTTCAAAATGTTGTCTTTGATGAATAAGGGGTCCGTGTGAGCATTATATTTCTTGCTGTTTATGATTCTTATCGACCGCTTCTGTAATTTATAGAGGCAAGTACGTGCTTTCGATGAACCCCATATTTGAACTCCATAAATCAAATGACGTTGTACCAACGAATAATTTAGGGTTTTCATAGCTTTATGTGGCAAGGGTTTCTTAATCTTACTGAGGGCATAATTGACAAGAGTAACTTTCGAACAAATTTGTGACATGTGTGCATTGTAAGAAAGATTTTCATCAAGACTAACTCCAAGGAATTTGACGTATTTTTCATTCTCATTACCGCCGACTTTACTGATGACTTCATTGTTTATACAGATTTTTTGGTGTGTAGATGTTTTATCTTTACCGCATGGGTTAAGTAGTATGTATTTTGTTTTTTAGCATTCAAAACTAAATGGCTGGCGGCACACCTGTCAAATAATTCTTGAACTTCATGGTTGAAGTCTAAAGCTAGCGAGTTAATGTCCGAACCAGATCTGTTTACCGAGGCCTCGTCTGGAAATGATAGAAGGTTCAATTTCGTGGACGTGTGGATATCATTTATATATTTAAGAAAAAGAATAGGACCAAGAATAGAACCTTGTTGTACTCCGTATGTCAGCTCAGTTTGGCTAGAGTTACTCTCTCTGTAGGAGACATATTGGGTCATATTTTGGAGATAGCTACTGAACCAGTCATTTGCCTTGCCTCTTATTCTGTAATATTCTAATTTTTAATTAATATATCATGACTTATAGTATCAAAGGCTTTCGAGAAATATCATGACTTATAGTATCAAAGGCTTTCGAGAGATACAGTTTGAAATGTAAATACGCTCATTACAAAATAAAGACCTCCAAACCCACACCCAACTCTACAAAGTATGCCACAATGCCAAACGGGAAAAGTGATATCTTGTAAAACGTTTGAAACAGAAAAATAAAAGAGAAAACCCCATAAAGTTTATATATACAGAGGAAAGTTTATTTGAATGTAGTGCTAGGTATTTAAATAATCTAAATGTATCATATGACTCGTCCGTTTTGTTCACTTTAAAACATTTGATATTTTGTTTTCATATTAATCAGTGATAAATAAAGCCTTCCGTCAGTTTCATTGGTCAATTTCAAAACTAGACAATTTGATTGGCTGAACAAAATACAACTGTGCCACATTTTCATAATTTGCATAATTGGAGTTGGGAGCTTTCATTGGTCAATTTCAAAACTGGACAATTTGCTTGGCTAAACAAAATACAACTGGGTCACATTTGCATAATTTCAGTAGGGAGAATTTACGTTATCTGTCCTATTTAGGGTGTGTTATATTGTTTTAATCTTTTACCTACAAGAAAAATGCCATTCATTTTTTTTTATATTTTCACTTTTTGCTTCCAAAACATAGGTTATGACCCCTCATTGGAACGAGCTCGACGAGCTCGTTCCAATGAGGGGTCATAACCTATGTTTTGGAAGCAAAAAATGAAAAGTTTTAGTTATACGAGGATGTTTTTTCCAAGTGCCGTCTGCAACTCAAGTAAGGTGATGGGTTAAAAAGTCATACCAAGTGGCTAATTTGTGTGTGTGTGTGTGTGTGTGTGTGTGTGTGTGTGTGTGTGTGTGTGTGTGTGTGTGTGTGTGTGTCATATGATAAATAGAATATGAAATGAGTGTTTTTCTCATATAATATTTATGAAACTCGTCCGAGTTTTCCGTTTGGGCTCGCCAAAACGGAAAATACTTAGACTCGTTTCATAAATATTATATGAGAAAAACACTCATTTCATATCCTCTATGTGTGTTATGAAACTTTCCTCCAGTTTCGTGTCCTTCGACCAGGCAAGTGTCTTATTTGGAGTTGGATTTGAATTTGGTGTCACAAAAACTTGAAAGAGCTAATTACAGTACGGCCGCCGTGGACTGGTCACTTTCCACGGGTGAGCAATATTTCCACGGACACAATAATATTAGACTGTCGGCCATACAGACGGGGTAATGTTTGAGGAACGAAATTAAGCGACGTATCACTATTCCATACTACGAAAAAAAAACGAACGTTTTCGAGCAGTGCTCGACCACATTCGTTTATATGCACACTGTGGAATAGTTTATGCGATTACTTCAGAACACAAGGACGCCACACGGGGCATCAAAGAAATAAAGGGCATCAAAATTGTTGGTCATCTCGTAAACAACCTCGAATTGTGTTTGTAGATTGTATACGTCAATAATTCAGTGGAATGTTCGTGTACTGGATTAACAGGTAAAAGGTTGGTGGGGCCACCGACGTAATATAGTTTACCATTGGATTGTCGATCGTTATCAATATTGCAGTTAATTGGTTGACAGCTTTGCATCCGGTTTGGTCGAAAACCGGTTGTGAACCGATTAACTAGCTAACCGTTCCTTCACAAGTAGATACAGGAAGAATCGTGGGGGCGATGCTTTCCCCTGGGAGAGTTTAGACAGACTTCTTTCACTTCCGCGATGGTCCATTTAAGCTAGAACAACTTGAAACTGACAATTAGAGTAAAACATAGAAATTATTTGTTTATTTATTTGTTGGGGTGTTGAGAACAGTTTCAACATATCGGTATATCGTGTCGGACTGTTTTACAGGTGGATGGAGTCGGAGAGAACAACCAAGCAGCGGCCGACGTATAACTGTCTGACTCCCCAATGTACAAATCATTTAGCGTCCGCTGAAGGCATGCGCTCCAATGACGTCGGCACGCCTAAGTGCACTGTACGACCATGCTCCAACTTTAGCAATTGTGATAACGTGCCTAGCCCAAGGACATGACGACTCATGTGACTATCGAACCTGCGACCTTTCAGTCTGAAATTCAATGCCCGAACCACTATGCCCTATCCACAGCGAACCCAATCTTCCCTGTTAAGGGAGAGAGAGAGATGGAGGGACGGAGGTAGTGAGGCCATCTCTTTTTAATATAGTGCTCGATCACATAGAAATGAGCAATGCAAAGCATCATTGTATGTATCGCCAGTTGTCATTGGGAATTTAGGATACGAGTCCTTCGGGCATATGTCAGAGAAAGCTACCCTGCGCGCTTTTAAAATAAAAATGCTTTAAAATCGACTGGAGCAATCCCAGAGTGTTTTTATTGATTAGCTAGAAGTAAGTATCTCTTACCAATGTGTTTACACTCAATTCAGTATTGAAACAAGGAAAAACAAATCAATATTACAATGCTTGGAGTTACCCTCGGGATATACAATAGTAATATAATGTTAATTATTGTTCCGCTTTTAGATCTGTTGATGTAGTACGGACACTGATAGTATCATACTGTCTCTATACAAAGTATCCTAACCAGTCAACCAGTGGAATAGATATAAGGAGAGAAGACTGGCAACCATCTCTGAAAAAACGCAGATCAATATTTTCTCACATTATTGTCTAATCATGCTAAACATAATCGCCATCTGTCTTTTTGAGTCCAGAAGATTGTACCTTTCAGACAGGATTTTCAAAGAAGAAGAAAAAAATATATCGAAACCACAAGCATGACTGTTAAGCGTTTCGTGGCTGCCGAAAAATTATTAATAATACAAAGATTTATCTTCCCTAAGCAAACACAATTCATTAAGCTTTCGCCACCCTCTTATTACGTTCAGATAGCAGTACATCCGCGCATCGGTACTTTTTTCAAACTGCAAGGTCAAGGTTAGGATTGATTATTTTTCTCCGACTGCTGTCGGGGAATGGCGAGGTACATATACTACTCAAAGTTTGCTAAGCACAAAGTATATCCAACTACCTCTTTTACGTTTTATTTGAAATATTGTAATGAAAAGTGTATATATTTTTTATTTAATTATATCTTTAATGATTTAAGTACATAAATTAAGATTTTATTTGTGTGTGACATTATATTTTAGCTTTTGAATACGATAACCATGGAAAATGGATATTATTGGTAAAAGAGGAAATTTTTCAAATTTGCCAAAAAGTTGACGGAGCGAACTGGTATGGGTTCAATATCGAGTATGAGACCCATTACTGTTAATTACAGCTTGACAACGCCTTCTCATGCTCCCAAGCAGGTTCCTGGTGGTCCTTTGTGGGATGTTGTTCCATTCTAGGACCAGCATGGCACCAGTCTCCTGGACACCTCTTGGCTGGACTGGACGGGCTGAAATTGCAAGCTGCAACTCATTCCAGACATGTTTGATTGGATTGAGGTCAGGGGATCTTGCTGACAGTCCATACGCTCAATCCCCTCCCTCTGTCGGTACTCCCCGACAGCATGGGCAACATGAGGACGGGCATTATCGTCCATCAGAATAAATCTATCACCCACTGCACCTACGTACAATCTGACGTGGACATCCAGGAACTCGTCAATATACCGCTGTGCAGTCAATGTACCACGTTCAAGAACACAGAGCTCTGTACGTCCATCCCTGCTGATGCCGCCCAGACCATGATTGACCTTCCACCATAGCGGTCATGCTCAGCAATGTTGTCATGCTCAGCAATGTTGGCCGCATGGAATCGCTCTCCTGGTCTTCTCCATACCCTAGAACGGCTATCTGTGTGGTCTAGGCAGTACCTTGACTCATCTGTAAAAAGGACAGGTCGCCAATCTTCTCTGATCCATCCAGCGTGGTCAAAGGCCCATTCATATCGTGCCTGGCGGTGGTTCTGGAACAGCGGAATGCGAATTCATGGTCTTCTCGATCGAAGACCACCTTCGTGCAACCTTGCCCGGATAGTCTGCGTCGAAACATTTACCCCGGATGCATTCTGAAGGTCACCGCGAAGCTGGGTTGCTGTGGCAAAGCGGTTCCTACGGGCCTGAATGATCAAAAACCGATTTTCAGCTGTAGATGTTGCCCTGTCTCTGCCGCCACCGTGCCGCCTTACTGGTGTGCCATACTGCTGAAATCTTGGCTCTGGTGATCACCGTATGACGCACACCAAGGGCTTCACCAACCTGACGATGGGTAGCCTCTTGCTCCACCATCCCTACAGCCCGCCACATTTCTGCTTCAGACAAATGTCTTCTTACATTTGCATTTGCCATATTCAGTCATTAAATCACAAGGCTTTGAGTTGAAATGAAGATTGAATACCCGACACATGTCATGTACATATAGAGAGTACACGAAAACCAAGGGGTACATGCTTTCCATGACTGTCACGAAAAGTCTGCCTGTCAAGAGAGCTAATGTAAACACTGGGGACCACCTCAATACATTCCTCAATCATATCCACTAAAATTATCGCAAATATGTCACAAGCAAATTTCACAATGATGTGTCAAATATTTGGTGCTAAGCAAACTTTGAGTAGTATATATATACATATATATATTATGTTGAATGTGTCCCGAAATAATTTATTTCTGTTTTGAAGACATAAATAACATATTCCGGTAAATCAGTTATTTAGTCACACATAAAGGTATTTTATTTTATGTCCTCGCTTGTAAAATAACATAAAATATGGTATTTTGCATCGTTATTGGTGAAATAATTTCGGTATCCAGACATTCAAATGTTATAGAGTTTGTCTGTTTATTTATTAGAAACTCATTTTAGTTCCGGAAACTTCTTAATTATTAAGACACATGCGAATGTGTTTTATTTCGAGTCCACATTTGTGATATACAGTACGTGGAGAGTGAATTGTAACTAAATCACCCGCGCAGTGGAGTTATCACCAAAGCTATAACTTTCAAATTTTGTTCATATCGACAAAAAACACAAGCAACGTTTCAGCCAATGGACCTCCGGGTTTAACCCGGAGGTCCATTGGCTGAAACTTTGCTTGCGCTGGTTATGCTTTGCAACAAATTTGTAATTATTGCTTGGGTGGAATCTCCACTCTGCGGGTGATTTAGTGATAATACACTCTCCACGTACTGTAACGTGAAAATATGTTACTTTGCATCCTCAATAGTGAAATATTTTCGATATCAGTGTACTAAAATACTTTAGGTTCTCTCCATTTCTTATTAGAAAGTCATTTTAGTTCCAGAAACTGTTTTTTTTATTTAGGCACACGCGAAGTTATTGCACATTCCCACGTGGAGGTGGCGTGGACAAAATATTTCTCTGCTGCAAGTTGCAGCAGAAAAATATTTTGTCTCCTCCACCTCATTTCAATGGCACACAACAATATTTTTTCCTCCTTTTCTTTTCACCTCGTGTTGGGTCAAGAGCATACATCCCCCATAGGCGAAGATCCAGGGTCTTCCTTGAGGAAAATACCTTTTCATAGCACTTGGAACGCCCTGAGTACTTTTTTTAACCCTTTACCCAACGCAGACGATTTCAGAATTTATTATTTTAAATATTTTTTAAATTTTTTTTCAAAAAATTTCAACAAAACCATATCATGTGACCCCTCTGTAGAACGAGCTCGACGAGATCGTTCCAAAGAGGGGTCACATGATATGGTTTTGTTGAAATTTTTCGAAAAATAATATATTTTCAGCTGATGAATTTGTATATTACGTGGGCGGATGCGGGCGATTCGTTGGGTAAAGGGTTGAACGCTCAAGTAACCAGAAAGTGAAGGAATAACTTTAGCAAAATGACCCAGGAAATGTCAGGATGAGTGAACATGGACTACTTTTGTGATTTTAGGCATTAATGTATTTGTGATCGACATTTTCCAGAAACAGTGGAGGTGGCAAGGATCGCCATCCCGAAGCTGCGCCGTTGTCCTCACACCTGGAATAACGTGAAAGTATAGTATTTTGCATCCCCGCTTATGAAATAATTGCAGTACCTATACATCCAAAATTTGTGAATTCTCTCTGAAAATTTATTTATTAGAAAGTTATTTTAGTTCGGGAAGTAGTCAGTTATCTGGCCATACGTAAAAGTTTGTTCTTTTGCGTCCTCGCTCGTGAAGGAACGTGCAAGTACGTCTTTTTGCGTCCTCACTCGCGAAAATAATGCCGATATCCACATCAATGCCCTAGACTCCTACTTATTGATCAGAGAGTCATTTTTGTTTCTGAATCATTTATACAACAAGCACCCCAGCAAGCCTTGCTGAAAATAAACATTAGAAATTACTTTTTTGGACCACAGGGTGCCTTGTTTTGTTGACAAGTAGGAAATTATGCCACGAGACTGTGTGGAGTTAATAGGACACTTAATTAATGACCATTAGTTCCGCAGATAGGTGGCATCTCTGAAGCTCGGATGGTTAGATTAATAGATATATCCGTCGTGATGACAAACCTCATGTTTCAACAGACCTTAATCGGTTCAGCAGTGGAAATAATGTGGTCACGTTTATAAAATTAGAAAAAAAGTCCAGTCGTTTACCCAATTAAAGTTGGCAGTTGTTCAAACATTGAACACAGTTTTGAATAAAGCCATTTTGAATAGAAATTTACCCCATTCACACATTTGTCATTTGTATCATTTGCAGTAAAGATGTTGTGGAAGACGGCAGAGAGTGAGACATACGGGACATACCTGACCCAAACTCACAAGATTAGATTGGATTTACATTTATTTATTCAGCAGTATGTAGGTTTTACAGAGAGCGAGATACTGTAATTTGTACCATGATTACCTATTCAAAAGGGGGGAGGCGGGGGAGGCGGGGGGATGGGGATTGGGGGGGGGGGAGCTCTCCGCTGGTACCAGCTCCGACAGGGCACTTTTCGAATGTCCCCGATTCAGTAAAAACTCATTTCCCCATCATGGGTATTCGCCGGGGGATATCCGGGTGCATCGGAACGCGCACGTGCACGTGGAACGATGCATCTGTGATCTTCCCCGGCCAGTACGTATGTTTTTCAGGCTTTCTAGATACATATACATAATTAATTAGCTGGTACGGGCTGCAGGAGCCCTTATTTTCCCCCAACCCGTGTACATATCCATACATGCAATTCTGCGTGTGCATTTTCTAACTATAGGCAGCAAGCGCTGCACAGGTATATGTAGATATGTGGCTGAATAAAAAAACATATAGCTCACGGTTTATCGACGTGTTGTGGTGGTCCACAAACTGCTATATACGAAAAGCCTATGACATAAATTTTAGCTTTATACACCAACCGTGGTGAGCACGCCAGCAATGGGATTTCAATAGTTAAAATTTACACCTCAGTGGAAGTACATCGTAGTTGACGTTTGGTGACGTCGACCTGAATGCGAACTTGTCTAAATTTATCGCACGTCGCCTCGCGAAGTGCGAAATGAAAGTGGCAATTATTTATTACGTTTTTAAATGAGTTTACCCCAAATTAACAAACATGCATTGTCTCATGTTGATAAAGCATCTATAACTCGAAACAGTATATCATTATGTCATTGAGATGAAAAAGGCCCTGTTTCTTTTTTTATTTCGTTTCGGTGATAACACTGACAGCGGAAGTACCTCCCCCCGATGCTCATCTAAACAAAAACAAATCGCACTTGTGTACGGCTGCTGCTCAGTAAAATCGAGAAAAAATAATAGCGACTCTTAATAATCTGACGATCATGGTTTAAATAAAATATACCCAAATTAGCTTGATGTACTAAATGTTCACCACTCGTGGTGAAGTGGCGTTACCCGCGCGCCGAAGGCTCGCGGTTAACACCACTTCCCCACTCGTGGTGAACATTTGGTACACCAAGCTACTATGGATATATTCTATATGTATACTAGATTGTCTTTATTGTCTTCCACCTTTTTTACTTTAAAATGTTTGCTTATTTTGAAACTTTTCGGAGATTCCTGAAAGAACGATGAGGAAGCATTGAAAGCGCTTTGCAATCTTTCATTAAATCTATATTTTCTTGATCTTGCGCAAAACATCTGACCCAAAACTGTAAGTTGAGAGACAAAACGTCTTTTTGCAGTGTAACGATGACAACATTTTAAGTTTCACAAAATATACAAATCCAAGTTACTGAACAGAATAACATTTGATTTTATTGCACATTTACAACCGCAATGCTTATACGGATCTGTAAACAGTAGCACAAAACAGTTATGAAGTTAATGGTGACAACAAAGCTATATTATTTATTTTCGAGTATGTGAAGAATATTCACGCCATGCGCAGCAAATCTCATTTCAAACAACAGAATTGGCATATCTTATGATATTGATAAACTTGTTATGTTTATCAATATCGACGAACGATTATCCCTGCGTGTTGCATTTTCTCCCACATCTTTTGTCGTGTGGCCACACTAGTATAAAGTATTGTTCCTCTTCAAGCACTCTGTAGTCACAAATTGAACAGATTCGGTTTTCCAGAGCTAGATATATATCGGCAATTAACCCTTTGATACCTTTGTACGTCTTTTGACGTACGAAATCAAACAGCGCGTTCATGCTTTGTGATCATTTGTTTTGTATTTTTCGATTTTTTAAAGTTTTAATCTCAATTCCTATTTTCTCCCGAATAATACTCAGTGACAACCGTGGAGCCAAATGTTATCGCAGCTTAAAATACCAATATAATCCTGCTGTCAAGACTTCTAAACTGGTTGAGTGCAGAAGCCACTATCAGGGCTTTCAAAAAATGAGGATACCAGAGCAAAAGCCAACACCTTCCTTGCTTATATAGCATATTCAGTCAAACACAAATAATATTTTGTTTGTATAAATTTGTTTTATTACAAATTATTGGAGAGTGCATATATGCCCTCTCCAATAATTTGTAATAAAACGGGTTTTGAATAACAAATTCAGACCACCGAAAATAATCTAGCTCTCAATCAGATAATCACTAATGTAAAAAATATCTTATTTGTACTTTTCGACGTTTGACGTCGCATTTTGAACAAGAGCACCGCCTAGCGGGGCAACATACGCCCGTCAAAATTGGAAAATGCACAAGTTTCTCTGGGGTAAAGTTTGAAATTTTTGCTGACTCGACTATATCTGCCCCCCCCCCCCCCCTCCTCCAATCGTTGCCCATTCCCCTGCCCTGTCTGGGGTAAAGGGTAATTCCCCTGTTTTCACATTTTCATATTAATCGATCTGGGGTCTTCAGAAAATAAAAACAAGGCTGCTGTAGAAGATTCTCCTTGCTGTTTACAATGGTAGCATCCATTCATTGCCAGATTAACTTCATTGATAACAATTGATGATAGGTTGTGCCAAAGAAAAGGACATTTTGAGGATCATAATAGCTATAAACGGCGACGATTCTCGTCGTTTAAAAATAAAATGTGTTATCTGCTCCTGTCACATGCACAACGGTAATTGATGATCAACATGGGTGCAAAGTTTGAACAATAAAGCAAGTAAAATGTTGGAGTAGGCGACACAATAGTGTAATGTTTCAAGTATTAAAAGGGAGCATAACTCTGGAAATACAAAACAGAGTTACCTGCTCTTGTCACATGCACAACGGCAATTGGTGATCAACATGGGTGCAAAGTTTGAACAATATAGCATGTAAAATGTTGAAGGAGAAGGCGACACAATACTGTAATGTTTTAAGTACTAAAAGGGGCATAACTCTGGAAATACAAAATGGAGTTATCTGCCCTTGTCACATGCACAACGACAATTAGTCGTCAACATGTGTGCAAAGTTTGAACAATATAGCATGTAAAATGTTGAAGGAGAAGGCGACACAATACTGTAATGTTTTAAGTACTAAAAGGGGGTACAACTCTTGAAATACAAAACAGAGTTACCTGCTCTTGTCACATGCACAACGGCAATTGGTGATCACCATGTGTGCAAAGTTTGAACAATATAGTGTGTAAAATGTTGAAGGAGTAGGCGACGCAATATTGTAATGTTTTAAGTACTAAAGGGGGACATAACTCTGGAAATACAAAATGGAATTACCTGCACTTGTCACATGCACAACGGCAATTACTGATCAACATGTGTGAAAAGTTTGAACAATGTAGCGTGTAAACTTTTGGAGGAGTAGGCGACACAAAAATTGTTTACAGACAGACAGACAGACAGACAGACAGACAGAGACAGACAGACAGACAGACAGACAGACAGACAGACAGACAGACAGACAGACAGACAGGCGCCAGGCAATTACTGATCAACATGTGTGAAAAGTTTGAACAATGTAGCATGTAAACTTTTGGAGGAGTAGGCGACACAAAAATTGTTTACGGACAGACAGACAGACATACAGGCAGACAGGAAGGCAGGCAGGCAGGCAGGCAGGCAGAACCATAACATGATACGTTGAAGAAACTGAATTCCCAATGACGTTTGAACGTCAGGATAATTAAACATTCAAAGGGTTGATTACAAATGTAGGTTATTCCCAGTTAGAAGGTTTTAATTTTTATCCCAATTTCTCCCTCTCCCTCTCTGTTGGGTAGTCAGAGCTGCAGGTAACGATCTAATTAGAAATTTCGAATCGTCGAGATGTTCTCAAAATCCTACCAGGAAATAATGTCTTCTCTTGACTATTCAGGAGACCTGATGATAGAAGAAGAGTTAAAAACGCCCTGCTTCCAAAACTAATTTGATTCCCTTCTAGAATATTATAAACATAGTGACCGGTGTTCAGTGTGTTATGGTAGATTAGCACCCGAAGAAAAAAAATTAAAGCCCGAGACGAAGTCGAGGTCGTTAATTTTTTTTTTTTTTTTTGAGGGGGCTAATCTACCATAACACACTGAACAACGGTCACTATCCTTTTTATTATGCTGACTGACCTTTGAAAGGAATGTTTCTTTCAGAGTTATAAATATACTCGCCCAAAAAAGAAAGTGTGCATTGCAGAAATTGATCAAACTCCAAAAAAATAATTTCGTAGGTGTAAAGAGTGTTAACCTGTTCATGAATAAGTTATATTGAACACAAAAACAGCTTTCCCCGTTAAAATTGCATTAACTTTAAATGACGTGCTGCACGTTTGTGAAAAGGCATGTTTTGCACGTGGAGAGTCTGAAAATTCATGCAGCAGTGTGAATCCTTGGGTATTTAAACACTAAAGTAAGGCCTTCCTATCGTTCACATTCAAACTTGCGCTGCTGTTAAAACGACTCCACATTAGCATGCCAAGATTGACAATGAATCAACGTCTCCTTGCCCTGGGTATGATTAGAGCCGGCAGAACACACAGAGAAGTTGCCCAGCATTTGAACTGCCACCATAACACTGTAGACAGGCTAGTCCATCGACGTGCACAACATGATGACGTTCGAGACCGACCCCGCTCCGGGAGACCCCGAGTTACCACCCCTGCACAAGATCGGTATATCCGTGTCGTCCATCTCCGGAACCGGCAACAAACGGCAACGACGACAGCCAGGAACATCCCTAACCTGAGACGGATACATCCTCAAACAGTAATCAACCGGCTGAGAGAATACGGCTTACGTCCTCGAAGACCTGCAATTCGTCCGATTTTGACGTTACATCATCGTCGTGCTCGACTGCAGTGGTGTAGACAACATCTCAGGCATCCCTTACACTGGTGGCGACGTGTTTAATTCACAGATGAATGTCGTTTCCATCTTTCATCAACAGATGGCCGCCAGAGAGTGTACAGACGTCGAAACGAACGCTACGCAGATCCATGTGTCGTGGAGCGAAACCGTTATGGGGGAGGGTCTCTTATGGTGTGAGATGGCATCACTGCCCGTAACAGAACTGAGCTGGTCATTATTGATGGCAATCTCAATGCAGCCAGATATCGTGATGAAGTGCTTACACCTGTTGTTGTCCCATTTCTGCAACGTCACGGCCCCGGCGTCATTCTACAGCAGGACAACGCCCGACCCCACGCAGCTCGTGTTGTTCAACAGTATCTGCAGCAACAACAAGTGGATGTTCTTCCCTGGCCCGCAAGTTCGCCCGATATCTCACCCATTGAGCACGTTTGGGACGAAATGAAACGTCAGCTACGCCGGCTTCCCCATGCACCGTCAACGCTTGTGGAACTCCAAAGACAGCTTATCAGAATATGGAACAACATCCCACAACACTTCCATGCTAACTTGTTCGCTTCCATGAGGCGTAGATGCACAGCAGTAGTCGATGCAGACGGAGGTCATACCAGATATTGAGTGTGTGACTTTTGTGTTTGACCCTTAGTGTCTTTGACTCTCCATGGCACCAAGAGTATTCGTCGTAGCGTAATGAAATTTCTCGTGTTGATCACAAATTGATTCATCTGTGATTGAATAAAATTTCCATGAATGAAAATGATATATATCTTTTTTTAGTGTTATTTTTTAGCATGCACACTTTCTTTTTTGGAAGAGTATAAATCAAAAACAAATAGGCAGACTAAAACACTGATTCAGTTCACATTCGTCGAATGTTTCAAATTCAGTTGATTTCCCCTTTGTGTCCAAAAACTCCCTGAACAACTTGACACTTCTGTCAACACTTCGCTTAGTTGATGAACTGTCCTTTAACCTTAAAAGTGCCTCGATATTTTCATCGGTAATATTTGCGAAAGCCATGTTTGTTGTTGTCTTCTGATTTGAGGCGAGAGAAAAAACTTCGAAAGTCTTCGGAAACAGCATGTGTTATTTTCTCTCTTTCGGCAATTTTCGGATTTAGCATGTGATATTAAAAAATCACCACGTCATAGCGTGTGTTATTACAAACAATAACAACCGTCGCGATGGACTATCACACGTTGTCAAGAATGGGCGGAGTCAACAGGCATGATTACGCAAATTAGCAAATTGTATCTGTCGAATCAGACGTCGTCTTTTGTCTAATTTTATTCATGAAGTATAACAATATTATTTATTGGCTTACACAAATCGAGGAGTCGTCATTGAATACAATACGTGTGTGAGGGCTGAAAATGTCTACCTTTGTAAGAAAGTGCAATATTTACAATTTGAAGAGCTGTGCTCTTCGATTCGAGTCGATTGGAAATCCTCTGCCTAATTCGATTCGGGATTCGGCTCGAACCGAAAATTGATATTAGCAGGTCCATTCTATAGGGCAAGGCTGCAGTTTAGTCCTTTACCAAAAGTAGTGATCATATCCAGACATATCTGAACATCGCAATTTAAGCTTTATTTTTAGTTATCGCCTTCAAAACATATCTCATAACTCTCTCCTCGTTAGAACGAGACAATTTCAGAATTTATTTAAGGTATTCAAGAAATTAATTCATAACAAGTTTCGTCTACTATTCGCACTTGGTAATGCATTAAATATGCGCAATCAAGTCACTTCTGATCCTCATTACAGTTGTTGTTAGTGTCCTGTGCTACTGTGTAACCCAGCTTTGAAGTTAACATACTAAAACATCTACTATCAATAACTGAAGAAACATTAACTCAAGCAGTCATTGGCATGTTTCGTTCAAGGATGATTTAGACTGCTGATGAAGAAACATTTTTCTGTGCACTGTTTTTTCTAGCTTAAATGGAAAATTGCTAGTTTTCCGCGAGCGAGACAGAGCGAGATCAATAATTTATTTGCTTTGAGGATTGATAACATATGAAATTACTTATTGATGTATCCTTTTAAAAGCATCGGATTTGAACTAGAAATTAGAATCATTCCGCGATGAATAATTAATATAAATGGATTTCGGAATTGTACTGATATTTAGTTCTTGAAAATTATTTACACTTTAACAAATGATGCGTTTTGATAAGACCAGTCATGAATGATAGTAACGACGAAACTTCCTTTGAAGTAACAACGATGTTGTTCTCCATGAAGGCTGGTACATACTGAATGCATGCGAGCGTAATGTCGGGACGTAGAAAGCATTTCGGAGATATGTGTGTGGTTGAGGGGGTGGGGGAGGGGGGGGGGGTATGGCCATATATAGGCACACTCGCACGCTGATATAAACATGCTCATTACCAAGTTCAATTCCTGTAATTTGTATCAGATTCGAGGTAGAGTTTATAATGGGATCGCAACGAGCCCGTCAGGGTGAGTTGCGATCCGATTGTAAACACAACCGAGAATCTGATACAAATTACAGGACATGCACATTGTCATGGTAATACATTTATTTAACAATTCTGTCACATAAAGCCCGTCCCCAGAGAAGAAGACATGGGACGAGAAATGTGTTTTCTGTCAGTATCCCATTCTAACGAAAATACAGCGTTTTTAACCCAACCTGATGAATGGGAAGCGCTAACTTAGATGTCAAAGATAGGACAAGTTTGTAATAACACATATAAATGAGCAAATTCATCCACTAGGCTCTTTATATACTGAGCAACTTTTTTGATATTATCGACTTTAATCCCAACTAAATTATTGTAAATTCATATTTCGAGTCTAGCTGTATGAATGTGCATAATTTCATGTTCATACTTTTGTCAGCGTCACGTCAGGACGTCGCACTTCAGACATGGTGTGAAATAAAAAAAATCACACATGCAGTCAATAGCGTTTATGTCCACCGTTTTCCTCTTGGATGGCAAGACATCGCCGGCACATGGACCTGATAAGTCTCTGGATGTCACTCTGTGGTATTGGGTTCCACTCCTACCTTAGACCATTACGTAAATCGCTTAACGTTTGAAGATCATGAAGTCATACCCGACGGTCCAATTGATCCCAAAGATGCTCGATTGGCGACAAATCTGGCGAAAATGGGGTCCAGGGAAGAAGTTCGATGCTCTGCCCCTCCAGAAAGTCACGACAGATACGCGCCACGCGACCTCGGGCATTGGCTTGCTAGAATAACTGCAGTCCGACGTTAGCGTTGAACAACGGGACAACAACAGCGTTAAGAATTTTGCCCCTATATCGCTGTCCATTCAGATTACCATCGATGAAGATCAACTGCGTTCGATGGTGCAAAAAAAATCCTGCCCAAACCATTACACTACCCCCGCCGAAACGGTAGCATTCCAGCACGCAAGAATCAGAAAACCGTTCTCCTTGTCGGCGATACATTCTTGCCCTACCATCAGCGCGCCGTAGACAAAATCGTGATTCATGACTAAAAAGAACTGTGTTTCAACGCTGCTGAGTCCAGCGAACACGCTGACGTATCCATTCCATTCTGACGGTACGATGACGTTGGTAAGGATTGGTCCGTGGTATGGACGTCTACTTCGGATGCCGTGTTCAGCGAGTCTGTTGCGGACAGTTTGTGCACTAATTCTATTGTTAGTTCTACCAGGAGTAATTGCTGCTGTCCTCGTCGCCGGAAGGAAGCGATCCCGTAAGTGAGATGTCCTGATGTGTCGGTCTTGTGCAGGGGTCGTAACTCTTGGTCGACCTGAACGTGGTCGGTCGAAAGTAGATCCAGTGGTTCTACACCCTCCAATGAGACGGTAGATAGTGGCCACAATGACTCCGAACTCAGCAGCGAGCTCAAATGGGGGTATCCCAGCCTCATGCATACCAATGGCACGCAACCTCTGATTTTCGGTTAACCTGGGCATTTTCTCAACTGGAGGTATCCCAGCCTCATGCATACCATTGGCACGCAACCTCTGATTTTAGGTTAACCGTAGCATTTTCTTAAATGTCGGAAGATAAAAACTAGCGTGTTTTCTCAATAACACACGCACTTTAGCACAACATAACACAAAGAAAGTCGTCGGTCACCCATTCAATTTGACATTTTCGGCTAGCACGTGCTATTTTGAAATCCGTAGCAAAATTGTATACGGTTGGGTGGACAACAACAACATGTCATTAAACTTTTTGCACGACTTCTTGTTCACAAACATGCAACATTAGAACTATTATATTTCATCCTTTATGCTATTTTTTCACATTTGTTTCAATTATACTTTCTTGTTTGACTCATATATGATATTTCATAGCTTCTGTCAACGGCGACGGTCAACTTTCACTGATCTCCAAATTCAGATGATGTAATCGAGTTTTAGAGAAAATGTCCCGGGTTGCCTCTGACCTCTAAGACGGGATCGAGAGAAAGCAAACGGGTTTATAAAGATTATCAAAGTGTTTTAATCCCCCTTATTGTCCATTTTCCCCACCGATTTCACAAAAGTTTCAACGATCAAAGTAAAAGAGTTTTGTTCGGTTTTACTAAGGCTGTAAGCTACCGAATCTTAAGAACACCGCCGAACAATAAATTTGGCTAATACGATTAAAAGGTCTCCACGCCAACAGTTAGATGAATAAATAATGCTGCTCATCCAATAAAATAATAAATTCTACTGTCAAACCCTTTATGTTTCATATTCGGTTCAGTTAAATCTGTTCGTTCGGATTCCAGAACTTGAAAATTACAATTTGTCAATTTGACTTTAATGACAACTAGCCGTAAATATCCAAATCACTCATATTATCACTTTCCAGTTCATTTATTGAGTTGGAACGAGCCACTGTAGCTTAATGATACAGTGCTGTGACTAGAAAAGCGGACAGAGATCTTCAACCGGATCGCGACCAGTCGCGATCCGGTTGAAATTCTCTATCCACGTTTCTCCCCACAACACTGTAGAATTCCACTCATCGAAAACGAAATGCAATATCATTGAATCTCAGTTACTATTTTTCTTTATATTCCTTGATTCGGTCTCGATTTTGCAATATTTTAAAATCTCGACACAAAGCCGTAAGTTCGTCGGTACCATTGATCTCAACTAGTTTGCTGGAACGCTCATTGGTCACATACAAAAAAGAGTGTCTCAACAGCCGCCTTCATTGGAGTGGGACGAAAGTTGCTATAAATAAATATTGATAAACGCAACAAAATTATGAAAGGTTTCAATTTTCGAACGCCACGCACTCACCGATCGCCTTATAAGGAATAAACATTGATGTCGGAGCACAATGAATATGTTGACGATGTGTACATTTTTCGCGGCAATACACAATGGATACTTACAACAGATTTGAGTTTTTATTGATGAAAAAATCATGGACCGAGATTGAAAAGTTAATACAGTAATATCAGTTTCCGCGCCAGGTAAACACCAAGACTTTTGATGAAGTGAAAGCTGTTATGCTGTGCCTACAGTCAGCGTAACAGCTTTCACGGCATCAACCATCATCGATCGAGAGGAGTTACCCCGTTGATTGATTTGATATCTTTTTGGGAGGGATGTAGGTTGAGTTGCGGCGTTTATCGTTGACGGTCCAACAAACCGATTGTATGGAGATCCCGACCTAATCGAACACGAAACATAAATGTTCGATATGGTAAAATTTATTTATTTTATCATCTTAACCCTTTGAACCCAGCGGGGGTTTTTCCGACCAGGAACATGATACGCCATAACATCATTAAATAGGATGGCTGTTCAGAAAAATGTGTGGGGTAGACCAATCAATATTTTCAACGTGCAGCCCGAGGCTGCACTTTGAAAATATTGATTGGTCTACCCCAAATAATGAATATGCACTCTTCCAATTGCTGCCATTGAACTGGCAGGGAAGATACCACTAGAGTTCAAAGGGTTAATGCATTTCCTTAAATTTTCAACGTTTTGTCTCTTTGTGTATTTGTCAAAATGATTATCACAGGCGTTATGCTATTGCAAAGGTTATTGCCCCAAGTCAAGCATGTGACCGTTCTTTCTTTTCCTGACACGGATCATGCGCACTTTTGTCGCTTTCCTGACCTGCCAACCAACATTTTTTTAAACGTTTTAAACGGCATTTTCACCCTGTGGGAGCTCTAACATTAAAGTATCTCTTATACTTGAGCGAGCAAAATCAATACTACATTATTCCTGTGTTGAAGAAAGCATCACAGTTCAATTAATTCACACGACAAATAGTTTCAATTTATTGTTTGAAGTCGTAACTATTTTGCGTAGGTAATTGTGTGTTATTAAGTTTCAACATTAGTTCAACATTAGTTCCTCATTTAGTGTGAAAATAGCGAACAATGACCTCTAGTCATAGAATCTAAAATGATCAATAAAGTACACTTCCGTTCTTACTAAGACAACCAACACATCGAGGGTGGGAGTGTGGGAAGCAGGAATTCAACGAGTATTTCAAGATCGGAGTAAGCGCGAGTGAAATATAGGAAAAAAACCCAACAAGGGCTTTTGGGTCCTATTCTCTGCGCTCTTCCTTGGCTGTGTTCTGCATTTATACCACGATTAAAGTTGAATTAGGTGAACGAAGCTTAGATTTGTAAAGAAAAATTATCACCATCAGGCGGTCTATTTACTTTCTTGGGTAACACTGTTTTGTGTTGAAGCATTTTTATCACATCATAACGACCAATCAGATGCGTTCTTACATGACGTTCAAACATGTAGTGCGGATTCGACGTTTGGTTTGTGTAGCACATTCTCAGTGACTGGTTTGCATCGGGTGACAATCGAGATAAAAAAGTGAAGAGAGAGTTTCGACCGGATTGTGATTGGGTGAGGGTCCGATCAAAAGTCTCTGTCCGCTTTCTGCCCACAACACTGTAGAATATCTTTCACCTGTCGAAACAAAAACGCTTAACCCTTTACCCAACGAATCGCCCGCATCCGCCTGCGTAATATGCAAATTCAGCAGTTGAAAAAATATTATTTTTCCAAAAATTTCAACAAAACCACATCATGTGACCCCTCTTTGGAACGAGCTCGTTCCAAATAGGGGTCACATGATATGGTTTTGTTGAAATTTTTTGAAACATTTGAAAAAATGGTATCTAAAATAATAAATTTTGATATCGACTGCGTTGGGTAAAGGGTTAAAGATTGCACCTCGGATGATATTTGTGTTTCAGTGTCCTTATTCGGGTCCTGATTTTACAACATTTTATTAACTCTATGCACTCTGATGTCTAAATGGTGAAGTTTTCAGCAGCAAATATTTACCATAATGCATTTTGATATTTAACCAAGTATACTTTGTTTGACAGACCTAAGAGAGCTCTGTCAAACAAGATATAATTGGTTAAATTCATAGTTAAAGAAAAGAGAAACAGAGTGACTGGAGAAAATTATGTTGCATATCAGAGGTCAAAGACATATCGATCCACTGGTGTAAATGCGGTATGATCCGATCCCGATTTGATGGCGAAACCCTTTTTAGTGATGACAGTACTTTAACGGTTCATTGCAGTCCAATGGGAAATACGTTTTCGTGGGCAACAAAGGTGACTATTTGATGATGATTTGATCTTATGGCGTTTCCGCACGAACAGCTAAACTTTGACAAACTTTATTTGTTGCTTGAATGTCTCTGCATTTGGGATATGACGTTTGTAAGCTCTAGGAAATTTCGCCGCTTTCGCTTTTTTGTGTCTGTAATGGGTAAAATGACATTTACAACAAGCGGATCATATCGTGTTTGACAATTTGAGGCTGAGTGAAATTTGAGTACCCAGGTAACGTCCACGAGAAGCAACAAGTGACTGCCATTTTCTCCAGTTTATAAGTCGTTCACAAGCAGAGATTGGTCTCGGTTTGTGTTGATGATGGCTCTTTCATTTTATAATCAAAGCTGCAATAGTTATTGTTTGCTTACTTTTTTCGCGTTTATCCCTCTGAACACTGATGTCAAGATTTTGAAATTTTATGTTGCAATTTTTCCTATAATTTAACCAGGAATTTAACCAATTCAATCTTAGTTGCATTATAATTTATTGGAAAACGTTGCAGCTCGAATTTGTGACATTTTGAAATCAGAGTACAACTGGTTAACCGCACTCTATTCACCCGGATCATCCCCCGCAGAGGACAGTTTAACAGGGGGCGGGAGTCAGAGTATTGAGAGAGAATCTGCGAACAGTGATAAGGAACACACTTTCCATCTTACTAATTTATCACAACTGCAATTCAATTCATATTTTGTTTGCAAGTAACTCGTTGTCTAAATCATTAGCAAGTTGTTTCTGAATGAATCGTGAATGAACTCTAGATTCAGGGGGGGGGGGGGGGGGTTGGAGAGAATCAAAACCAAAATATTCAATCACTTTCTTCGAAACAAGCACGCGTCCGCCTCATTATCATTTTGTTTAGCACTAAACTATTCATTGTTGGCTAAAAATTCGGAACCAGACAATTTTGGGCCATCGTGAGCACTGATAGTGAGTTTGTCGCCTGCGGCGTTAACTCAACCCGCTGAGTATTTTCAAGACATGTTTCATCAAATCTAGTCACGACTGCTGTAAGGCCCTGACTTGATTTGATGAAAACTTCAACTAAATTTAACTCAAGAAATCATTGGTGAAAAAATCCATGCCATTGACAGGGGAGGAGAGGGGGGGGGGGGGGATTTGATTCAATGTGCCCAAATTATACATGTTTCAAAGGCAAGAGAAATCCTGACCTGAGCAGGAATATCAGCCAGCAGCATGGAAGGAGTTAACACCTTACAACACATCGTCAGTACCGTCTTACATGAAGTAGAAGGCAAACACGTTCAATGTTTATGTGACACGTTGATTTGGCAAATTGTGCGTGCTCGTAAGGAAGTACGTAACCCAACACAGACTTAATTTACTTTGTTGGACATTTTAACCCTTTACCCAACGTAACGGCAAAAACGGGCCAGGGCTATTCTCAAAAATCGCCAATTAATTTTCATTATTTTTGTCATCATTGTCTCAAAAACATAGCTTATGACCTCTCGTTGGAACGAGCTCGTCGAGCTCTTTCCAACGAGGGTCATAACCTATGTTTTTGAGGCAAAAAATGAAAATAGTTAGTTGTTCAAGATTTTCTTTTGCAAGTGTCGTCTGCTTTCCATGTTAGGTAAAGGGTTAATATGAAGTCCCTAGACCAAATAATAAACGATGTTTGTCTTCTGTCCAAGGCATGTAGGACATTTCCTTTGGTTGCGATGGATATTATGATTTACAAACACTGGAATTAATATTCATTAGAACAAAAACAAAAGATTTTAGTTCTTCGAAACAAAGAAAAACATGGTAAGTCCCATGTAGTGCTTATAATCGAGTTGAATTCCAGAACATTGCTGAGGCAGTTACCTTGTGGAAATGAATTTCTTATTTCGGGTAGTAGCAGGATTATAAAAAAAGACTTTTATTAAATAGGTTGAGGCCGTTGATAGAACTGTTGGTAGAACTGCTGATAGATAGAGGATACGAAATGAGAGTTTTTCTCGTATAATATTTATGAAACGAGTCTAAGAATTTTCCGTTTTGCCGAGCCTCTGGCGAGCCCAAACGGAAAATTCGGACGAGTTTCATAAATATTATATGAGAAAAACACTCATTTCATATTCTATTTATCATATGACACACACACGCACAAATTAGCCACTTAGTAGGACTTTTTAACCCATCACCTAACTTGAGTTGCAGACGGCACTGGGAAAAAACATCCTCGTATAACTAAAAAATTTCATTTTTTGCTTTCAAAACATAGGTTATGACCTCTCATTGGAACGAGCTCGTTGAGCTCGTTCCAATGAGGGGTCATAACCTATGTTTTGGAAGCAAAAAGTGAAAATATAAAAAAAAAATGAATCGCGTTTTTCTTGTAGGTAAAAGATTAATACAATATAACCCACCCTAAATAGGACAGATAACGTAAATTCTCCCTACTGAAATTATGCAAATGTGACCCAGTTGTATTTTGTTTAACCAATCAAATTGTCCAGTTTTGAAATTGACCAATGAAAACTCCTAACTCTAATTATGCAAATTATGAAAATGTGACCCAGTTGTATTTTGTTCAGCCAATCAAATTGTCTAGTTTTGAAATTGACCAATGAAATTGACGGAAGGCTTTATTTGTCACTGATTAATATGAAAACAAAATATCAAATGTTTTAAAGTGAACAAAACGGACGAGCCGTATGATAGAATGAATTATGTAGATAATAACTCTTTGGCAGGGCTGGAAAATATTGAAGTTGGACATGTAAACTTAAACTTATGCAAATCCTACTCAATAAAACTAATGACTGGTGTATAAAATGGCGCATACTGAACTATTTCTAATCCCCCAAATACGCATGCGCGAAAAAACTCGTTAAGACAGTCATCCAATTTACTATAGCGATCAATGGAGAAAAATAATAAATTCCTATTTTCTAGAAAATAAGACTTATCTAAATATAGACGGACATATGGTCATATTCTATATAAAATTCTCTTTAATATGGCATAAAATTCTTTTTGATTAAAATGTGTTTTGATGTTTCCATTTTCATTTTCATTTTTCACAATTTATTCCCGTACATTGCCATTTAAATAGGTTGAAAATTGTCGACTGGGGTTACTTCAAAGTTAAAAATATATAATAAATCGTGAATACACAATATAGACGGACATACCATGAAGTAGATAAAACTCTAAATATTGTTTTGGTATAAAAATGTAGCATGTGTGTTATTGCTTTAATGTTTCCATTTAACTTTGAAACATTGTGATTTTGTGTTTTATGTCGAACGCTTGCTTAGTTAAAGATTATCTCTATCAATGACTTTGCCGTGGGATAGTACACGCCTATTTTCTATAGACTCGGACACATAAGCTGTCTTTACTCGCATTAGTGATATTGCATATGATTATAACAATTTAGATTATAAGAATAGGTATGTTTTTAAAACAATAAGATGAAATTTGAATGGTTGTCCACTTTCAATGGTAGTAAATCCTTTGATGTGTTGTGTTTATTTAGCAATTACTCCATAACAGGTAGCAACTGTATATATAACACTCAAACACCCATAAGCTGCATTAGAAGTCCCCTATCCTTGCTACGGGTTTCATCTACTTCACAATATATATTTCTGAGAACATGGCTGGACGTTCACTTCGTGCGCATAAACATATAGACTGGAAGATATTATCTGAAGGAGAAGCACTACCGAGACCTGAACGTTTAGATTCCAAAAGAATTGTCTTAGATTCTACTTTTGAAGTCGAAAGATTTTTGTCAAGAAAAAGAGAAAACAATGTAAGTTAATTTTTAATTCTCTACCCATCCTGACCGTCATTTTTTAAAAAAAAATCATAAATTGTGTACATGCAATTTTAATGAATCCCGTGTTACAGTGAGGTGCTGAAGAGGCGGGGTTGGTGAAAAAAATCTTTGCTGTTTGTATACCCTCTCTCTCTCTCTCTCTCTCTCTCTCTCTCTCTCTCTCTCTCTCTCTCTCTCTCTTCGTTATGTTGTCAAAGGTTCAACAATATATATTTTGATTGACAGAGCTCTCTGAGCACTGTCAATCAAAATATAAATTGTTGAAAATTTGGCAAACACCATATATATGAAATAGTAAATATAGCACTCGACAGCACTGGCAGATTTGAATGGTGCTGGTGGAAATCTAGGTTCACTCACAGACTATATATATATATATCCATATCAAAGCAGGTGAATATTAAACATTTGTATATAATTAACTATAAATTGAATCATTTGTCAGTGAAAATTGAAAGTGAGAAAAGAGCTGTATGAATAAAAATTAAAATGTTCATTGCATATGGGGTTGGGGGAACGTTCGGGGATGGGGGAACGTCCGGATGGGTGGGGAACGTCCGGGAGAGCAAATGTCCCACACCCATATATATACGCATTTTTCTTTGCCAAGGTAATCGTTTTTCTAGGGACACGGGTAGTCATTATTGTTACAAAAACACTGACTGCATCAAATAGACAGGTAATTATGTCACAGGTAGAAGAAAGAACAACCGTTTTTGTCTTACGCGTTCTCAGGGTGATAATTTAAGCCATTTTCCCAACCATGGAGAAAAGTTCTGATCCACTTTTCACTGATTTGTGAAAAACCTTAATTTCAAAAATATTGGTATACATGTTTTCATATTTAGGGAAAATTTTATTATTTAAAATCACACCAATTTGGATATCATTGTAACCGCCTCATTGACATCCACATTGGTGTGATTTTAGTGAACTGTTAAAGAATATTTTGAGCTGTTTTAGCCCTATTCTGGTTTATTTTTCTGGCCGTTATGGGTCGGTTTGTTAGGAAGAGCAAAATTGGACAAAATTGGACCAGGGCTCCTCTCCTTAGATGCCGACCCAGGGCCTTCCCCAGCCAGGGTCCTCCGATTAGATGCCATGGCTTATTGCAAAATCTCTCTCTCTCTCTCTCTCTCTCTCTCTCTCTCTCTCTCTCTCTCTCTCTCTCTCTCATTTTGGGCAATGTAATTCTTATTTTTTATTATTTTTTTTGTTTTTGCTTTCAGGATGACGTGTATTTGGTAAAATGGAAAGGCTACCCTCTGTATCAATGTACATGGGAACCCACTAGCCATTTTAATATTCAACTCTTAGAAACATTTGACAGACCTCATATCAGCGATGATAGGAAATGTAACGCTGCAGCAAATTTTGAGATAGCTGTACAGAAACGATTGAAATCAACGTCAAACCGATGCAGTGTGAATTTCGATGGCGATATCTTCCGCTATTGTTTCGGGCATCTAGAATCCTCATTGTTTTATAAAGACGATTTTCAGACACTTCCATTGTCAGAAGGGTGGTATTATCGGATCAACAAAAAAGGAAAGGGTGTTCGAATATCTTTTCCTGTCAGGGTTATATTCAGACTGTGCATGAAAAAGAAATTTATAATTTTAGACAATGTTGTTACTGAAATAACCGTTCCCACTGAAACGCTAATTATGATTTCAGCAGTGGATGGTCTAAACACCGAGTGACACTCTTTGACTACACGTGACTCTATATATTCTAGGCTTTCTGATCCATAAGACAATGTCAGACAATCTTAATAACGTGGCAATAACCAAATTCAAGAATAGGGTAGAGATCGGTGAACATTCACCCTGCATTCAGCGACGGATTTCAGAAAACCCTCAGCTGGCGCTAACAGTATCACTCAACAGTTCATTTTATAGGGAGTTGAAAAATGCCAAGGATCAATTTCCGAATTTTACATATATTGATATTATCAATACTCAGGTCACTTCTTTCCAACTCAGGTTCACTGAGCGGCTGGAAATCAGGTTTATCGATAATGTCAATAGTGTGATGCGGAAATATAAAGTTTTGAGAGGTCGTAAACTATATAATTTTGACACTTCTGTACATAAAACAGCAATATTCTGCCATGAGGTTGAAAATGTAGTAGACTTGAATTTTAAACTTAGCACATTTTCAATTGAAAACGTTCAGTTAGAACAAAAATGCGTGTCGTTGTTTAGTAGTCTACAGGAAGAAACTGAACGATTGAAAAACGAGAAGA
The DNA here is from genome assembly GCA_031216915.1 of Pictodentalium vernedei. NCBI lineage: Eukaryota > Metazoa > Mollusca > Scaphopoda > Dentaliida > Dentaliidae > Pictodentalium > Pictodentalium vernedei. The sequence goes on from CM062292.1 coordinate 289,904,135, forward strand.
ATAGGATTGCCAAATTGGAGCGATCTGTTGAAAAGCTCCAATCTGAAAATCCTAGGCTTCTCAATTACATAAAGGAGTTGCACAAAACGGTTGTTACTCCAAACAATGGTCAGAAAATTGACGGCTTATTTGGAAAAGATGTCTCCCCGACAGTGCTATTACTATAAAATTCGCCCCGCCCCTCCCCGTTATTCACATCAAAACCAAAACCGTCGGAGCAATGAATGGGTTTTATAGGTACATTTATCCTTAGGGAGCGATTGGGATAGTTATTAATTTTAAATAATTCAACTTTAGTTTCAATGATCACGATTGCTATCACGCAAGGAAAAGGTTTTTCTCAAGTATCATAGGTGTGCATTCTCGTTTCGTTATATTTATTTTTTGTGTATAAAATGTTACACGTTGAGTTTTGAAATTTTATTGAATAAATCCATTGACTGAATTTTTTTGTTTATTGTTACTAGAGGATAAACCCACAGTAAATGTAATAAGTAACTCTTCACACGTGACATTTCAATCTACTCTATTCGATTTATTTATTCGTATACACTACGTTTGTGTTTAAAATAGGTACACGATTAGAGTGAACAATCATGGACATTTAGAAATTTAATATTTAGCGTACAGCACCTCCCCAACCCTATTCCCTTCATTTTTATGGCGCTAAAAGTTAGGATCCAGACCCTAATGGATATGTCTTCTTTAACCCAGTGAAATATTTGCCACTAGCATGATGTAACAAAAATGAGAATCTGTTCATTAATTTGTAAAATTTGACTGGTGCTTGGTGAATGACATCCATGTCTTCCCAAAGAACATAATTTTAGGAATAATCAAAATCGACACAAAAGGCAATATGCTTTGTCAGCGCAATAAATCACTTAAGCGAATTTAATCGCGAGACCAGTTAATGACGACAAGCGAGAGAAACAGCAAATGCAACGCTGGTTAATCTAATTAACCAGCGACAAAATAAGCCGATGTATGTGCACTGAAGCGTGTTTAAACAGGGGCGACAACTCGAAAATATGGATTGTCTTAAAGGATTAGAAATAGTTCAACATGTATGACACTGAATGAAGCGAAAACAAAAATTATACATTTCATAGAGGGCTGGAAGGGGAGAAGTTTACAAATTTTTAAGTTGGGGGACCATTTTATAGGCTCTATCGTAAACAGGTTATCTCCACCTGATTCCATGAACTCTTCTACGCTGTGACGACTAATAATTATGAATTACTTCCGGTGGGTATGCGAAATTATTTATTTCTGAGTGTTCGTGTGTGTACATTGTAATTCAATTAAATAACGTTGTCAAAACTGCGATCATATTAATGGAAAAAGTGTCATAATTACATGTCTAACGACAAAGTTTTCAAATGACATATCGCAGATTTGTGTGATGTGCAGTGTACGAGCCGATGTTGATTGTGATGTCATATTGATTGCCAAGCACATTTTCCTAGGGGAGAACACGTCAGGACCCCACTCCACCAACCCATTCCTGACTGGGGTGAGTTGGTGTTCGGGGTCCCAATGTATTCCGTTGTGTTCGCCCCATGGCAAAGTTTGACTATGCGCTATCAATCCGAGACATAATGTTTACAATACCGCAAATACCCACCGGTAGTTGTTAGTCCAAGGACGACAACTCACTCTCCGATAGACGCTATAGAACTGATCGATAAATATAAATACTTGGGTACCATTTTACATGAACACAGACTTTACACATACGAAATAGTTGCTTGAAAAATCCGGGGTGGCTCGAGAGTCTGCAACATTCTACAAAACTACGGACTTATAAACACTTTAAAGAAATGTATGAAACTCAAAATTATATAACGATGAACTTAAACCGCCAGCAACGGTCAATCCAAGGCGCAATTTCGTTGTTGGCTCCTCCCAGTTCGTGTTGAAACGAGCAGATTCAGAAATGAATGGACTGTAGAACGTTTTTGCGTACTTGTGATAAAAAAATGTTATTGAGAATGATTATTATTTTTTCGCAGAATGCTGCTTTTTGGATATTTTTAGAAAAGAACTTCTTCAACGTATAACTGAGTAAAATAGGGCTGATAATACTCTCTCCAACTGTCGGGGGGGGGGGGGGGATAGGTGTAATGATAAATAATTATCCTAGACAGTGTGCCAATTATTTACTTAAGGTGTATAATAACAGAAGGGATAATGTTTAACGATAAAATTACTGACACAAATTTTAGAATTTTAGAACTTCAGCCTCTACCATAAATCAGCCTAAGAATATTCCCTTTAGTGTGTTTGTTTGTTCGTGAACGCATGTTGCTGGTTATGTCGATTGTGAACAAACGTTTAGGAATTTGAGATCTCTCTCTTAAGACTAGTTAGTGGTGGTGGTAACAGTCGGTTTTGGTGCAGACTTTGGTCTGCTTCCAAAGGGTCTTGCCTTGTTTTGTTGACTCAAATTATTATTGGATCCGTATTGTGGTGACGCGGGCTCCACTCTTAAAAAAATAAAAAGAGACTAATGCGAGTGTGGACCTAGTGTTATCGCAATACTTTCCTAATAATACAATGAACTAGGAAAGAAAGGAAGAGATATTGTCGGTTGGGCTTGTTGTGTGGCAGCCATGTGGAGTCCCTACCTAATAATCCATTAACGTGGGGTTCATTCAGGAGAGCACATTAAGGGAGCCGCTGTTGGTTATTACTTTGAACTACTTGGAAAGCGGTAAAAGTTGATGAGTTTCTTTGAGACAAGGTGGTTATCGGGCGGACGCGGTGTGGTTTCTGCTTGCAGGGTTAAAGAGAATGGGCGAATGAATGGACGAATGAATGTGTGAATGAATGAATGAATGTGTGTGTATGTGTAACATATTTGGGTAAGAGTGGGAGTGAATGCATAAATGAATGGTTGGAAATATGGGAATGAAAGAATTGTGAATGAATGAATGAATAACTCCGAGAATAAAAGTGTAAGAATAAATGGATGTGTGAATGTAATAGAGCATTCGATTGGAAAGCATCTTTCTTTGAAAAGGTGACATAGGTCCAAAGGGCCGGGTGTTTTTACTAAATATATAATTTATGTATGTTCTTACTGTATAGCACGCCACGTTAATAAAGATTTACTAAACTAAACTATTCAAATTAGGTCGCCCATCGGCAGGTTACCGTGTTTAATTAATTAATTCCCAGCTACTCTTCACAGCAGTTAACAGAGGTGTTGTTTGAAAATATTGATCCGGTTTAGTGTTAATTAGCGGAAATAATCGACAATGCATGGAAAGTAGGAAGTGAATCACCAGAGAGGTTGAGAAAGAAACATTTGTTGTACACATACCGCTTTACAAAAGGGAATTGAACCTCAATAAGGTGCAAATGGGGATCAGTGAAACCACTGCATGAAGCTTCCAATACAAACTCACCCATGATACCAAATTTGAGCAACATATCTGCAGAGATCCTGAAGTGCATTTTCACGAGATAGAGGAGAGAGAGAGAGAATCTCGAATCTCGAATCGAATCAGGGTAAAGGTTCAAAGCCTAATCGAATCTGAAATCAAATCCACTACCAAATTGTTACAATACTGCGGCCATCGTACCCGTACATGCTTTAAAATCCCAGTACCAAGATGCGTACAACACTATTTCGTATCACCGAATCGCAATTAAAGGTAGCAACTCTTCAAATTTGAATTCAGTGCCTATGAATCGCTCTAGTAGTGAACAACTAGTGATACTATTAAACAACTACATACCAGTACAGACCATTACTATACTATTACCACACTCTAAAATCAGTTGGATTTTAAATTGACCCAAATCAACTGGGTTGAGTGAATATGGACGCACTTGGGTTCATATTCACTCAATCCAAATAATATAGGTTGACTTTTAAACCAATTGACTTCAGAGTGCAAAAGCCGTTCAGTGTTTGTTGCTTTCTTTTGCTGGTGTTTTAATCGAGACTCTCAGTCTGTTTTTAAGCTACTTTACGTTTTCAAAGTTTGAATTCGTGGTATGTTGGTAAGTTTTGTAAGTGCATGCAGCCGTAATTCCTCGAAGAAACAGCGACACAGTCACAAGTCAACAAAATCAACAATAATGCAGCGCAAATAAATAATGCAGGAACCAATCATTGGAAAAGTGATAATTAGTATACAAATCGATGACAGAAGCCATTATTTCCATTCCTCGTTCCGGTCTATACACACTTATATCGATTTCTTATACCGCTCATATTGACAACTTAAAATAGTTTAAACGATACTTTCTCATTTTTCAGAGATTATCTTCCTTCTTTAACATTCAAATATGCCTGTATTGGCGCAGACTAAATCAATAATACTTGTGCGTTTCCGGTTGATTCAAATTGATATACAACGCAAATCGCTTGGAATTTTTAATTGTGGTTTTAAACATTATGCATGACTAATTTTGTGTTTATTGAATTTTAAAAATTTATATATTTTACAAATGTTCTTTCCCATGTAATGAATAAAATGAATTTCTACTATCTCACGAACTACATATCTGGAGAAGTGGGTTTGAAAAATGCTGACAGACTTCCGGTAAGGTTTGTAAATACTCAAAATTGAACACGGACCATAACTCAAATACGATCAAGTGGAAGATATTTCTTGCAACACTTCAGAGGAGATCTCGGGATACACATACAAAATTAAATTATGACATACCTGCACAGAAATCCCTTTAACCCCTAGAGACCGCTTTTCCGGCCTAGGAACATGATACGTCATAACTTCATTAAGTACGATGGCGTCTTCGCGAAGGGCAGCATATTGAAAATATTAATTGGTCTGCTCCCAAACAATAAATATGGACTATTCCATTTGCTGTTATTGAACTGACATGGAAGATAACACCGGGGTTCAAAGGGGTTTAAAGTTATCTCTCATATACGAATTGAAGTGAAATATCTGTCACTTTATCTGTGTATAAATGTGGGGGTGGGTGTGTTAAGCTGTTTGAAGTGCGTAGCCATGACGTCCATCCCACATCCCACATCACACATTCATTCTCAGCTAAAGCTACAGATAGTTCATTTCAATTGTTATAATTTATCTCTTAGTGTTTGCTTGTATTATAATGTATTCTTACGTGGCCTAATTTTCCGTTATTTACATCACTGCTGTCATATCAGCTTGTGTGCACACGAAATTATTTTCAAAATGTGCTGATGGAAGCGGGACGAATACTGAAGAGAACAAAAAACTAGTGTGAACGACAGACCTGAATACTAAATAATAGCCAACCTGTAGCAATTACAGTTTAATGACATCTTTGGACACACCCAGTTGTTGTTTTGATAAATGAGCGAGGCAAAGCAAAAACATTCATATTTATTTATTTAATTATTGGAGTTTAACGACACTTTCGACAGCCAGGGTCACCTCGTGTCGGACAGTTTTACGGCTGGAGGAAGCCGGAGTACCCGGAGAGAACACCGAGCAACTGTTAAGCCCCCCCCCCCCCCCCAACAAACTAACTCCATACAAGCAGGGTTTGTTCTGGTTGAAGACAGGTGCACCATCGACATGTTGTACGCTTTAGTACACAGGGCCATCGTGCCCCCGCGTGGGCAATCAGGATTAAGTGCCTTACCAAAGGACACATCACAGTTACCCCTGGCGGGCATCGAGGTTTGAAATTCAATGCCGTAACCACTGAGCCAAAAAGCTCCAAAAAAAAAAAAAACATTCATGTGATGGGAATATTATAAACCGAGTTATGAAAAATTCACCCTGACCAGTCATATGCAAGGAAACCAGAGATCATTGAATAAAATAAAATAATTAAAAATAGTACGCTTGAACGAAGGGTTTCTTAGAAATTGTATCTATCTTCAGATATTCGCTAGGGGTGAGGACTGGATGTGATCCATGTTTGCCTGACCATAAAATGAAGTTGCCCGACGGTTCTACAACCATGTGCCTTTTAGCGAGCTAAACGTGGGCCCCGGAGGTAGTTCAGTGCTTGTTCACTGTGGTAAACACATTTTGTTTGGCTGGTCCAATAGGACCGGTAACCAACGCGTGGGGTATATGTAGGGCTGCACGGTATATCGATAAACCGATAATACCGGTATTCAAACCAATATCGATTGAATACCGGTGTAATTACAAAAATACCGGTTTATCGTCATTATTTATTTGTCCGCAATTTAATTTTCAAGATGTCTTGAGTTTTTTAACCGTAGCCCCGAATGAATAATATTATTCCTTTATACAAGGAATCGTCTGCTCGTAATATACAAATTCAGCAGTTGAAAAAATAATTTTAAAAATTTTCAACAAAACTATATCATGTGACCCTCATTGGAACGAGCTCGTTGAGCTCGTTCCAATGAAGGGCCACATGATATAGTTTTGTTGAAATCTTTGAGGTAAATCTGATAAACTAATTCTGAAAATAATAAATTTTGATATCGTCTGCGTTGTGTAAAGGTTTTTCGAACCGCATCTTCAAGGCATGCAAATTCGTTCCGACTGTGATGCCTCGAGTCTCGATTGTGGTACTTGTGTTCATATATCTGGACAGTTTTTGATATGCCGGTATACCGCGGTATTTTTTTGAATACCGATACCGGTATTCAGTTTTGAATATCGTGCAGCCCAAGGTATATGTGCTCTAAAATGGGCAGGATTAAGACAGCACAGTTGTGAATGATTGGTTAAACTTGACTTCGGACTTGCATTGCAGTCAGGAAATAGCAATAGATGGTGAAAGTGATCTCAAATTCCGTTATATAAATTTTGAAAAACAATTCAGACAAGGGGTCTACAGTCATCAAAATTAGTCACGGCCATCGATAATGCTGTGGTAAAAACCATGGCAGCTGCCATGTGGCTCTGTTCCTAGCTGTTCCAGTTAATATAAGCTTGCCCCTTGCGATAAGTATTCTCTGACAATAGCACTCTACCCCACTACTGGCCGACTAGGCACCGAATTTAGGGAGAGTGAAAACTTCACCCCAGAATTTAGCTTCACACGTGTGGGACGACACACTATTTGTTTTCAAAATGGCGGATACATGACTTGTCATAATAATTGTAACACCGACATAGCCGTAAAGCCGAGAGAGTCGGAGAGTAATACACTCACCTCTGTATTTGTGTTCTTTGAAGGACACAAAGATTGTTTTGGATCCTGATTAGTTTCTGATCCCCAGCCGAGAATCGAACCATCGCCAACATTGCCTGGTAATCGGCAGACCAATGCCTAATCCACAAGACCATTGCACACCTTCTAGTGTAGTCAATAACTCCCTCGCGCATGATTTATATTTGCCAAGTGTTGGAAAGGGACGTATTAAAGTTGAAATTGCAAGTCATGCAAAGAATATGTGTAATTCAGTGACAGAGGGAGCTCAATGAATATGGGATGGGGGTGGGGGGGGGGGGGCACAAACTTAAAACGTGCACCGCACCAACCACGGTTCTACCAAGCGGAAGAACATTTCAATATTGTACGGATTTCGGCTAGTCTCTTTTCTTGAGAGTGCATGCCATGGTTTGGTCCTAGTTTGGTCTGTCTCTTCTATTGAACTGCCTCTCCAAGTTCTCAAGTCACCAATCTTCTGTGAGAAATTCGACGCTTTTATGGCCTGGAACCAGTCTAGCCTTCGAATAGGTCATCGCCTATGTTTGGATTCCTTCATCAGGAATATTTCAGTTAGATGGAAAAGTGAACCGGTTCGCATTTCCGGCCAACTTGTATATTCCGGACGATTGAATTTACGATTGAATAACGATTCATTTTCTGAGAATCAAATCTAGTAATGTAGTTTCATGATTACGTCGCGAATAGTTCCACAAATTATGTTAATATCTGGAGGTTTTCAATGCGAATTAATTACTTATTGATTGGAATATATATAATCGGGAAGGAAAGATTACCTGTATATTTTTGTAAGCGAAGGCACATTACATTACATCAATGGTAGCCTGCGTGCAAATTTCCACAACAAAGTTGGGTTAACCCTTTATCCAACGTAACGGCCAAACCAGCCAGCGCTATTCTCGAAAGTCGACAATTAATGTTCATTATTGTTTCATTTTTGTCTCAAAAACATAGGTTATGACCCCTCGTTGGAACGAGCTCGTCGAGCTCGTTCCAACAGGGGCCATAACCTATGTTTTTGAGACAAAAAATTAAAAAAAAATAGTTATAAGAATTTTGTTTTGCAAGTGTCGTCTGCTTTCCATGTTAGGTAAAGGGTTAAACAACAGCACATAACAGCGTCGAATTCCAATCAGAATTAGACAGGTGTCCCGAGAGCTTACTACAGTATGGCCGCTATGGACTGGTCACTTTCCACGGGTGGGAAATATTTACAGAGACGCAATAAAATTAAGATGCTAAGCACTAATTATAAGAATAATCATCCAAAATTTAATTAATGAAGCACCGGGTACAACCCGATGCTTCAATAATTAAAATTTTGCTGACGATGATTTTATTATCTGGTAAACGCATGCGTGGTCATCACTGCCCACGTATGGATTAGGACCAGCCCGCGGCGACTGTACTGCACCTTCATTACAACTTTAGCAAACCGGAAGATTGAAGTACTCTTTAGATTTACTACAGTTTGAGCAAAAATGGGTATAACAGATGGGGGGACATCATTTGTTTATTTGAGTTTAACGACACTTTCAACAGCCACGGTCATATCGTATCAGTCAGTTTTACGGGTAGAAGTAGCCGACGAGAACCACCGAGCAGCAGCGAGCAACTGTTAGACTCTCCATCTTATTAAATCAGCACAAGCAAAGTTGGCAGTGGTTGAAGGCAAGTGACCACCAACGAGCAGTACGCCTCAGTACAACCGCCACAGTCCCCCACCCCCACCTTCCATGCGGGAAATGGGGATTGACAGTATCGAACCGCCGACCTCTCGGTTAACAGTCCAATGATTTAACCAATAATCCACCGCGATCCACCCCGGATGGTTAAAGACACAAAGAATAATGTTCACGTACGAACAAGCACAACATGGATAATCAAATGTATATGTTGCTGTTCCTATGGCAGAAGCGGAAAATCTTTAAGGCTGCTTGACTGACAGGAAGAACTTTGTCCTTCTGAGACAAGTGTGCCATTATTGTATTTTAAAAAGATTTGCCGGAGACAATTCAACAACTCCATTCTCCTGTCAGCTAGCCTTCGCAGCGTGGAACCATAATCATTTTGGCCTTGCTACACAACAAAGTCCCAGAGTGAATTCCCGTGACAATGCCTGAAACAAATTTTACTTTTTATCATGCCCTGACAACATCATTGCAAACAATGCAACAACTGGGGTTTTAAAATGAGAATTCGAATCGAAAAATGGGCACACTGTGTAATGTGAATACGGGTAAAATAATTGCGCCGTTGTGAAGCGTTTCAGCGACGTTCACTTTTGAAGTGGAATCCTTTTGTTTGTTTAACTTTCAATAATAGAACAATGTTTTTTTTTGTTACAAAATGGTTGCCATATGATAAAAGGGAATGTGGAATTCGTTTCTATCTTAAAGGGGATTGATGAAACTCGGCCGGCTAGGCAAAATGGAACATTCTGAGACTCGTTTCATAAACACAGTAGAAGAGATGCCCTGTAAAAATGATGTCCTGGTTCGAGGTGGACATTGCGGATTATCTCTCAGAGGAATACATTGTCAGTGGTCCCAAAAGGAGACTATCCGTAATGTCCACCTCGATCCAGGTCATTAATATTTTTTGTTGTACCGAATTTAATCTTTCCATATTTACGGATATAACATAAATTCAATATTAACCCTTTAACCAACGTGACGGCCAAAACCGACCAGTGCCGTTTACAAAAATCACAACATTTAATTTTCATTATTTTTTCTCTCAAAAAGTAGCTTATGACCCCTCATTGAAACGAGCTCATTGGGCTCGTTCTAATGCGAGGTCATATTACTTATTTATTTATTTATTCATTCGTTTATTAGTGTTTAAGGTCACATACTTATGTACAATGGCTAATCGTGACCGTGACAGTTTTACTGGGTGGAGGGAGCCTGACCACCCGGAGAGAATCACCGAGCATCGACGAGCAACTGTAAGCTCCTCAATATTCTAACTCTGTTCATGCTCCGCTCAAGCATGGTTACAGCGGCAGAAGACGTGCAGTACGACTTAGAACACGGCGTCATCGTGTCCCCGTGTAGGCAGCCGGAATAAAGAGCCTTGTCCAAGGACACAACGCGGGTCGTTCCGGACGGGGATCGAACTCGGGGCCTATAGCATAGAAGTCCAACAGTCTACCACTGAGCCACTGCGCTCACCTGAGGGGTCATAAGCTATGTTTTACGCAAACATGACCTCCGTGGGAACCCCGTAGAGTGAAGCAGTGTTTGTTTACTGTGGTAAACAGGCTCTGCTTTACTAGTAAAATAGAACCCAGTCCCCAATGCTTGGGGTGAAAGTCTTCTAAAATGGGTAACATTGGTATAAACGATTGACTGAACTTGAACATCTCCATGATTAACAATTGTGCAGAAATATATGACCTTAAACACCAATAAATGAATACACAAAAATGAAAAAAAGTTAGTTATTCAATAATTTTGTTTGCTAGTGTCGTCCTCCTTTCGTGTTAGGTAAAGGGTTAACTTTACCTTTGGACACAATGGTAATCAACACCCAGTCAACCACCCAGTTCTGTATTTGGCAGTGACAGACTCGCACGCTTCACATTCATTGTGAAATATTCAAGAAAAAGGACTATTGTATTTCAGATTTTTTTTCTGGTATCTTTTTCTGACCTGAAGGGCCTTCAATCAATCTACAATGAGATTACCACGATTCATCCCCACAGAAGGAGCGCATGTACTAATGGTCATTGGTTTCCGTTGGTTTCCAATGTGATGTTTACCTTCATTATTGTTTACAAACAACCCCACTTGGTAACAAACAATCTAAGCTTATTGCGGCAATATTTTCAAGATAAATGTTATGGCTCATGTGATTTCATCGGTGCAAGATTTAGAATAATTATCCAGATGTTGATGTGGCACTACATTGTTTCTGGTAGAAGAGAGGATCTGGTAAAATGGAAATAACGAAAATCTTACATGCCCACAAGATAGATCCTTTTTCTTCCTTCCGTAAATAATAACATTAAACAACTAACAAAGAAGTTACTTGTGTGAAGTGCAAATAAACGCCTTTCTATGACCGATAGTACACCAGTGCCCACCTTGGATGATTTGCAACGAGGGTGATTTGTAATTAATGGCTGCAGAAAATCAGCTGAAAGTGGTTTGTCCTACAAAGCTACAATGAGTTGTTTTTGGTATAAATTTTAAGTTGGCGGGAGTGCAGTAAAGTGAAACTAAAATATGAAATAGAAAAGCATTGTTCTTGAATTTGAATTTAGCCTACAATTTATTTTATTTTATTTCTTGCATAATAGAATGTAATAATTCTTTTGAACATCAACTTTTTCTCATCAGCAACAAAATTTTAAGTTCGGGTGGTTCTGGAAAATTGTACACTGTCACATGAGCTAATAATAAATTATGCAAACAATCAGCCTATATTGTTGTGGCAATGTTATTAAAAATATTGACTGCAGATTATTCTGTTGACGTTGTCACGAAATATCACAAGTTTAATGTGAGAAACGCTGTCGGAAGAACAAATCAAAGCAGCGGTCAGCTGAAGTTCAAATTCAGAATTACTATTGTAGTGTTCTTTATTTAACTCCTTGCATGCTGCTGGTGGCTATTCCTGCCCAGGACAGTATTTCTCTGGCCATTGAAATATGTATAATGTGGGCATATTTAATCCAATTTGCACCCTGTAAATTGAATGGATTTTTCACCAACAATTTCTTGAGTTAAATTTAGATAAATTTTTCATCAAATCTAGTCATGGCTGCTTCACAGCAGCCATGACTAGATTTGATAAAAAATATTTTAATATACTAAGCGGTTTAAGAGTTAATCACAACACTCTTCTTAAAGAAATATCCTTGGGTCTAGTTTTTAAACATAACCTTATTTAATTGCAAGTATTTAGATGCAAATCTCTAGGTTCAGTTACAATCTAATATCATTCGTTTCATATTGCGTATATATCTTGAGCAAAAAAGGTTTAATTCTACCAAATGGATTATTTAACCCTGTCTCTATCATCGTGGTCGATTCGAACTGTCTTTGTCTGTTTGTAATTTTGGCCTAATCGCCCTCGAGAGAGAGACAGACAGAGAGAGAGAGAGAGAGAGAGAGAGAGACAGAGAGAGACAGAGAGAGACAGAGACAGAGAGAGAGAGACAGAGAGAGAGACAGAGAGAGGGAGAGAGACAGAGAGACAGAGACAGAGAGACAGAGAGACAGAGACAGAGACAGAGAGACACAGAGAGAGAGACGGAGAGACAGACAGACAGAGACAGACAGGCAGACAGACAGACAGACAGTGGCAGACAGAGAGAGAGAGAGAGAGAGAAAGAGAGAGGACATCGGGAGGACCAGAGGCAGAGACGTAGAATTAATGCGACAGACCGAGGCGTAGAAACAGACAAAAGGGGCTCGAATCGGCCATAGTGAAAGTGCTAGGGTTAAAGAAGAAACATTTAACATGGCCTGCTCAACTTTATTGATCGAGTACTTTGCACTGAGCTCTATTCATCTCAGTTCATTGTCTGTCCAAGCCACTGACTCCTGCAAGGAGGTACAACGCTTTACGGATGCGGTCTTGCTTTTTCTGTTGAAGTGCTACAATTTATCTTACATTTCCATAACGCTGTGACTTTAACATATACTGTCCAAAAAGATAAGCAAGCCCCTTCCCCTATAATACCAGTGGGTATACAGTGAATGGGTAAATTCTCCTAAGGAAACCTGCTATTTGTAGTCGAGGACATATGCCTTATTAGTGAAACAAGGGTTTCTAGAGCATTTGTTTTATTGAATGAACATTAGGCAACATAAGTGAATGAATCACAACGTCAAAAAAGTCACGTTGTTCAGTATCTGATGGAACAGCCTCGAGCATCTCTAACACATCATAATCGGCGTGGCATGCTGTCGATGACCTTCCGAATTGCTCTCAATGTGATGTTGCCCCATACCTCTATAAGCACACGATGTCATGAGGTGGTGGTTGTCTATAAACCAATCTCCAGCCAGGCATGCCCACACATGTTCTATCGGGTTGCAGGCATTTTGTAAGAAAAAATCCACCCCGGTCACCTCCTGTTGCATATCTTTGAATTCTCGCACTATTCTAGCTCGGCGAGGCCTGCCATTATTGTCCAAATAATGAAATCGGTTTCCAAGGAAATGGCGATTGTATTGGATGGCAATCGGCTCCAAAATGTGGCCCCCGTATTTTTGTGCGTTCATGATTCTGTCGACGATGTGAAGTGGAGTTTTTGCCTCGAGAGCCGACACCGGCCCAAACCATGATGCTTCCACCACCAAAACGATCAACAGGCTGAACATTCATGACTTAACGCAGTACAGCATATGTCAAATATGCGCGGCAGTGACGTGGTCAATAGCCAGCAAATGTTTAGCAGTTTTGATGATCTATGCCTGCCTCAACAGAAGAATGGAGTACGTCAGAATATAAGATATTCGTATACTCACAGGTATTATGGGGGGAGGGGCTTAACTTTTTTGGACAGTATGTGAGAACAATCCTACTTGACGACTTTCAACAGTGTACCCAAAAGTAAATATTCCTATCATTAGCTTAAAGTTGGCTGAATGAGACCTGGTGTTTAAGAGTACAGTAAGCGTTAACCTCGGATTTTGGTAGAGTCTATTTCAGATGAAAGGTCCTGCTAATCTCAAATGTCGATCGAATGGAATCCGAATTGAATCAGGCAGAAGATGTCGAATCGAATCTCAGGACACTTCAAATTGTAAATATTGCACCTTTTCCCAACGGTAACTGTTTCCAGTCTCCACACAAGTATGGTATTCAATGGCGACTCGGATATTTGGGAAAGTCAATAAAAAAAATCGGAATATTCCAGAACGGAATCAAATTAGTTTTAGAAGTAGGACCCACTTGAAGTCTCCTTCTGTCATCATGCCTCCTGAATAGGAGACCTGATGAGAGAAGAAGAGATCTCGAGGAGACACTTGGCAGGATTCTGAGATAATCTCGACGATTCGAAAATTCCAATCAGTGCAACTCATCAGCATCATTTCGAATCGAGGAAACTTTCATTTTCAATGAATTTCGCACATATGGATCTGAAATAACGAAATGACCCCAAACAATGACGATTTTTTCAGGCAAACTGTCGTGTTCGATGTCGGATTTCTCCAGATTCTCGAAACATAGACACTCGCAATCTGTTTTAAAAACTGCAAAGTCATCACTCCTTCACTGTGATTTGCACAATTAGCGACCACGCCTATCGTAACTTCAGACATTCGTGGCATTTTGCTTTCAATCGAATTGAAATGAAATGCTGTGCAATCGATGTTTTTTGTTCGCAACTTCAATTTGGTATGGTTTTCAAGCCCATAGCACGTGAGAGTGCCACGGATGCACACTTTGTCAAAAACTCGATTGAAAGCATGCAGCGTTGACCGAGTTTTAACCAAAGACTCTTCAGACAGAACACTGAGGTTGCTATGTGTTATATTTTACTACATTTGGTCTACGGATAAAAAAAATTATATTACCAAAACTGAACTTGCCTTTCTTTTTCCGTCAGTATATAATGTGAGCAAAATCTGCTTTAATGATTCTGGAGACAGGCGTATGATGATGTATACGATTTTAAAGCGTAAAACATTCTTTATGCAAGAAGAGTTTATTTTTATATCGGTGTTTAACCCTTTACCTAACGAATCGCCCGCATCCGCCCGCGTAATATGCAAATTCAGCAACTGAAAAAATGTTATTTTTAAAAAAAAATTCAACAAAACCATATAATGTGACCCCTCGCTAGAAAGAGCTCGCCGAGCTCGTTCCAACGAGGGATCACATGATATGGTTTTGTTGAATTTTTTTTTAAATTTGAAAAAATTATATTTAAAATAATAAATTTTGATATCGTCTGCGTTGGGTAAAGGGTTAAGCGCTCATATATCTGCACAATGGCTAATCGTGACCGCAACATGAATATAAAGTCAAGTCCAGCGAATCGTTTATACCCACGTTGCCCATTTTAGAGGACTCCCACTCCAGGCATTGGTTACTGGGTCCTATTGTACCAGTAAAACAGAGTTTGTTTACCACAGTAAACAAGCATTGTATAACTTTCCGAGGTTCTCATGGAGAATTGTCCAGAGAAAGTGTCTTTAGTGTTGGCACAATAGGTATTTTGTGTGATGGCAAGGATACGATCAAAATAAAAAAATAGTTATTGATTTACATAAGACCTCTTAAGATTGTATACAAACATGTCATTTCAAGAAAATTTTCCATAATCGTAAAGAAATCCCCGGGAAGTCTCGCTATAGGCTCGATCTATATTGGCTTCTTAGATACACAATGCTGTGCCATTCATGGACAATGCAGAAACAAACCAGCAGGGCAAGAAACGTTACATATACGTATATCGCCTTCCCTACATTGTGTCCTTTGAATCCCACAACAATGTTCTGTGACGGCCAATGAGATAACCTTGTACCAATTAGTTTTAGTTGGGAGCCTCTTTTGTTTAAATTATGCAAAGCTAAATTCAAGATAATATTGAGGCACGTGTATTTTTTACTTTTCTGTGTATATTTTGGAAATTTCTCCAGCAATCTTTTGTATATGCGAATGTGCTTATCTCACTGTTTTCTTTATTCCTTGTGCATTTCTAAATTTTCGAGATGTCGAGCCAAAATATAGCATTCGGGGGATAAAATTGTCCAGGGAGTTACATGTGATGGGTATTGATCCCCCTACGGCCATGCCTTCACGAGACATGTGGAAATGCTGGTTAAAAGAAAGTTCAGATGGTTTAGGGTGGGAGGTAACCAGGGGGGGGGGGGGGGGAGCCAAGAAATGTAACCGGGAAATGCATCAAGGCGGACCCTGGAGAAAAGTTTGATATTTCGAACTGAAAGAACGCTGCTTCCTTGCATATGAGCGATCAATGGCAGTTCGCACAGATGACATTTCGATGGCATTTTTTCTTCATCTCTTACTCGGCAAGAATGGTATCAACAGGGAAGGGGGTGTGCGGACCAATAGGGCCGATCACAGTTCGGCCCAGTGGAAGAAAATTTTGATTTTTTCAAATTAAAAGAACGCTGTTTCCTTGCATCTGAACAATCACTGGCAGATGTGACTGCTGTTATCTCGAAATGTTCTCTATGTGGACATCCATTTGCAGTCCACACAGAGAACATTTCAATATACCAGCATTCTATGCAATCAGATCCATTTCGCCTGTTGGGCGTTTTCCCGAAATTTCTGGCACCAACAGGTATTGGGCTACATCAGTTTTGGGAGCCCCAGGGGCCTCCCAACTAGGGGACCACCGGGAATTTTCCCGGTGGGCCACACAGCTAGTTCGCCTCTGCCGGTAACCCTTTCTGTCATGTATCCAATTCATCAGAGTGGAGTTATCGTACTCAGTTATGTCCCTTGAGTTTATTCCTCATTTCTTCCAAAGAACGAATTGCCCATTTCAGAGCGAATGTAACATTTAACTTTGGCAAAACCAATCTAAGAGTAAGATATCCAAGCACGTAACTGGAATGTGATTTGAGAGTTAATTCCATTAACAAGCTCATTCATCTCCTTCAAAAACAAAATGGTGCGAGAATTGCCAGTACTAGGCACTGCTGCACTGCTGCACTGCACATGACTGGCCGCTATCAACCGCGCACCATCAACATTGTCTGGAAACTTTACATTTGTCAACTGTGATACTGACTAGTGAGAGTGGAATTAGCATGGGTGCGGGCATCGGTGCAGATGGTACTTATGTTAATATAGAGAAACATATACATTATGTCTTTATTTTCAGCATTATTTATGTACAATTTCCACATAAACTACACATTTTGTGAGGCGACGTCGACGACTGACACCAAGCTAAATTCCCTGTGAAAAGATTCGAAAGGAAACGAATCGGGCAGCAGATTTCTATTCGAACCGAATATCAACTTAAGATTCAAAATTGAATCGAATCTCGATGCTTCACAAGGCCATAATTGGAGCTCCATTCTGGGATGTGAACAGGTCCTGGATTTTAAGGTCGACAGATACTTGCTACATCCGAATTTTCCCTTATTCTAGCTGTTTCAACACAACCGTCTAGTGAATACACTGACTACTGAAATATGTAAAGCAACTGCCTCTCCAGTAAAAGCACCCATAAACCAAATAGCTCGTAACCATTTTCCGATTCTGTACATGCCTTTGTATTGATGATGCTGAATTGAGTGACAGTTTTTCAACAAACCGCTGACCTCAGACTTGAGAACTACTATTAATATATTACTTTTCTATTCAATGCACTTGTTCTCGCCACAATACAGGCACGGATGAGATAAATAAATATACAATTATATCTGCCACAGTACAATGAATACGCAAAAGACAATCTCATTTGAACAATAAACCCAACTATGTTTATGAAAGCTAAAATGCCATACATGAACAGTTACCATTCAACCAAATCAATATCCCATTCGTCGTGCTCTTAATTTAACCTGTATTATTAACAATAATTTGCAGAAAGCTGAAAGCATCGTTCCACCATTTAGCCCATTGAATTCCAACAACAGAATAAACGATTTGGTCATGTTGTAAGGTGTGAATGCACCTGGAATAACCAATAACAAAGAACTGAAGTCATGAAGTCCAAAGTCCTATCCCCCTTTATCCACAGCAGACGATATCAACATTTATTTTTTTCAAAAATGTCAACAAAATAATATCATGTGGCACCCTTATTGGAACGTGCACGACGAGCTCGTTCCAATGAGGGTTTACATGGTATCGTTTTTATGAAATTGTTAAAAAAATAATAGTTTTTCAACTGCCGAATTTGCAAATTACGTGGGCAGATGCAGCCGATTCCTTAAGATCGTCCATCAAAACGTTTGGAATTTTTTTGAACTTTTCATCAGTACCCAAGATACTGGTAAAAGAAGTAAATAAAGGCATATTATATATTACAAGAAGGACGCCAACGCCCTATAGCTCACCAACATTCCTCTTTGATAGTGACTTTGGCAAACACAAGAACTGTATCAAACAGGCTCATAACATGCGACAAAGCTTACCTAAACACAACCTCTTAAAAGTAAAACACAGAAACTGACATAAACACTAAGTTAAGCATGAAATTCTGAGCTAAACAGAAAACTAAACGCAACTAAAAATGTCAAGAAAAATGTTTAAAATGCAGGGTATGAGGGGTTAATCATGGAACAATGATACTGAGGAACATGTATGATGAATATAAGTGCCATTGGAAGAGAAGGAGCACAGCAGCTGACCTAAACACTTAGTTAAACATGAAATTCTGAGCTAAACAGAAAACTAAACGCAACTAAAAATGTGATGAAAAACGTTTAAAATGCAGGGTATGAGGGGTTAATCATGGAACAATGATACTGAGGAACATGTATAATGAATATAAGTGCCATGGGAAGAGAAGGAGCACAGCAGCTGACCTAAACACTAAGTTAAACATGAAATTCTGAGCTAAACAGAAAACTAAACGCAACTAAAAATGTCAAGAAAAATGTTTAAAATGCAGGATATAAGGGGTTAATCATGGAACAATGATACTGATGAACATGTATGAGGAATATAAGTGCCATGGGAAGAAAAGGAGCACAGCAGCTGACCTAAACACTTAGTTAAACATGAAATTCTGAGCTAAACAGAAAACTAAACGCAACTAAAAATGTCAAGAAAAATGTTTAAAATGCAGGGTATGAGGGGTTAATCATGGAACAATGATACTGATGAACATGTATGAGGAATATAAGTGCCATGGGAAGAAAAGGAGCACAGCAGCTGACCTAAACACTTAGTTAATCATGAAATTCTGAGCTAAACAGAAAACTAAACGCAACTAAAAATGTCAAGAAAAATGTTTAAAATGCAGGGTATGAGGGGTTAATCATGGAACAATGATACTGATGAACATGTATGAGGAATATAAGTGCCATGGGAAGAAAAGGAGCACAGCAGCTGACCTAAACACTTAGTTAATCATGAAATTCTGAGCTAAACAGAAAACTAAACGCAACTAAAAATGTCAAGAAAAATGTTTAAAATGCAGGGTATGAGGGGTTAATCATGGAACAATGATACTGAGGAACATGTATGATGAATAAAAGTGCCATGGGAAGAGAAGGAGCACAGCAGCCGACCTCAACATCAAGTCAAACATGAAATTTCGAGCTAAACAGAAAACTAAACGCAACTAAAAATTTCAAGAAAAATGTTTAAAATGCAGAGTATGAGGGGTTAATCATGGAACAATGATACTTAGGAACATGTATGATGAATATAAGTGCCATGGGAAGAGAAGGAGCACAGCAGCTGACCTAAACACTAAGTTAAACATGAAATTCCGAGCTAAATAGAAAACTAAACGCAACTAAAAATGTCAAAAAAATGTTTAAAATGCAGGGTATGAGGGGTTAATCATGGAACAATTATACTGAGGAACATGTATGATGAATATAAGTGCCATGGGAAGAGAAGGAGCACAGCAGCTGACCTAAACACTAAGTTAAACATGAAATTCCGAGCTAAATAGAAAACTAAACGCAACTAAAAATGTCAAAAAAATGTTTAAAATGCAGGGTATGAGGGGTTAATCATGGAACAATTATACTGAGGAACATGTATGATGAATATAAGTGCCGTGGGAAGAAAAGGAGCACAGCAGCTGACCTAAACACTTAGTTAAACATGAAATTCTGAGCTAAACAGAAAACTAAACGCAACTAAAAATGTCAAGAAAAATGTTTAAAATGCAGGGTATGAGGGGTTAATCATAGAACAATGATACCGAGGAACATGTATGATGAATATAAGTGCCATGGGAAGAGAAGGAGCACAGCAGCTGACCTAAACACTAAGTTAAACATGAAATTCCGAGCTAAACAGAAAACTAAACGCAACTAAAAATGTCAAGAAAAATGATTAAAATGCAGGGTATGCGGGGTTAATCATAGAACAATGATACTGAGGAACATGTATGATGAATATAAGTGCCATTGGAAGAGAAGGAGCACAGTAGCTGACCTAAACACTTAGTTAAACATGAAATTCTGAGCTAAACAGAAAACTAAACGCAACTAAAAATGTCAAGAAAAATGTCTAAAATGTAGGGTATGAGGGGTTAAATCATGGTAAAATGATAATAATCATCATATAGCAGCATTATAAAAGCCATGATATGAAAATAGGGCGAATAAGTGACCTAAACAGAAACTTTAACATTATTGGACACGTATGCTGACGCCGACGCTGACGCCGACGCTGACGCCGACGCCGACCGATCGAGCCATTCCATAAACTCACACAACTAAAGTTGGTGAGATAAAAATGATCACCAGAGAACAAGGAAATGAAATATATTGACCTTTTCGTGAAAAAAGTATTTTAAAACGTTTGATGACCGACAAGCTTCCCTTCCAATAGCATTAGTAAACCAAGAGCAACTATCACGAACATATCGGTAATTCCAATCACTGCATGGGTTTCAAATAAAAGATTTTTAACTCCAGACTCGGATGAGGATATTTTACAACTTCGTCTCTGATGTGTTATAAACGCACCGAATAAAAAGCACGAAAAAGAAAGAAGCCTCAATTTGAAAACGATAGGGCGGATTGGTACCCCTCTCTATAATTTTCCCTGTCTGGAGATCTTCGTTTGGATTGAAGACTAAGATATTGGTTCGCTCTTGCTAGTAATCACGCACTTTCTCATCAGCAGACACGAGCCTGTTTAGAATACTCTCCAACACATCAACGATGTAGATATACAATTCCATTAATATGGGAGTGGGGTGAGGTGGGGTGGTAGACCCTCTCAATAATTTTTCCTAGTCGGGACATTATAATCTGGATTGTTGACTTAGATATCGATTCGCTCTTGCTGATCATCATTTACTTTCTCACGAGAGCACATTTAATACTTGGACCTTATCACACACAGTCGGTCATACAAATGGAGGGCTGTGGTACCCGATTTAGCCTACTGGGAGCCCAACTTGCCAATTTATAGTACGGCATGTGTTAACCCTTTACTCAACGTAACTGCCACACCCGGCCAGCGCTATTCTCAAAAAATCGCCTATTAATGTTCATTATGTTTTCATTTTTTGTCTCAAAAACATAGGTTATGACGCCTCGTTGGAACGAGCTCTTCGAGTTCGTTCCAATGAGGGATCATAACGTATGTTTTTGAGACAAAAAATGAAAAAAATTAGTTATTCAAGAATTTTTTTTTTTGCAGGTGTCGTCTGCGTTTCATGTCAGGTAAAGGGTTAATTGAATAAGAAGTTAGAAGTCCATGCATTACGACTACTTCACATATTTATCAACAAATAAATTTCCAAGAAGTTTGAATTATAATACCAACTGACTAATATTCCTACTGCATCATCAAGGTATGACTTCGACGAAGGCTTGCCTTGATGATGCAGTTGGAATATGTAATTCGTCGGAACTTGAGTAATTACATTAGGGACAAATCGGGTTTACACCCCCACCCGCAAGTCTGTCATCTTTGCGATGCTCCTACAGACATGTTTTCTAGACGCGTGGAGTGACCTTAGAAATTCAAACACAGATTAACCACGTTAAATAGCAGTGTTCAAGAATCGCGAATTTCTGCAGAAAATTTCAAAACCTGGCCTCTCGTAGTTTCTGCAGATGTATCCTCACCACGCATGGAAATGGGGATGCCTAAGAGACACTGTCTCCTTCATTCTGACTGGTAATTAGCTAGGTGAGTTAGCCTTCTACGTACATGTACCACTAGCCTAAAAAGTGTCCGACAAGCCTACAGATTTTCTAACAACACGTTGCTGCCCCTAACTCCGCCCCATCTATATAGACCCCAGCTCCTGCCCGTTTTTTCTGGTGACGTCTTGAAAAAAAAATTGTCTCTCATTTTCAGATCAATGCTGATTTGATGAGAGATGAACGCCAATCGAAACTCTATCCGGGACCAAGCTCGCAAGAGAATTGGACTTTATATTCAGTGCGGCCTCCATGGGCTGGTCACTTTCCACGGGGCGGGCAGTATTTTCACAGGCGCAATAATATTAGATTCCAAACACTAATTACAGGAATAACCATCAAAAATTTAATTAATGAAGCTTTGGGTACAACCCGGTGGTTCATCAATTAAAAGTTTGCAGATTATGATTAAAATTACCTGGTAAACGCATGCGTGAACATCACTGCCCACGCATGGATCATGACCAGTCCACGACGACTGTACTATGATATCGTAAAGTGTGAGAAAAAAACTGTCACGTGCACCAATTTTCAATAAATAGATTTGCACGTGTCAAACAGCCAAATCAATGTTAAATTATTAATAAATATGTATCATTACACCAAAAACACTGTCACGTCACAGGTCGACTTTATATGCCATTGAACATAGGAATAATAATCAAAAATCTAATTAATGAAGCACCATGTACAAACCGGTATTTCATTAATTAAAGTTTTATGATTTTTATTACCCGGTAAACGCATCCGTTGACATACCTGCCCACGCGTGGATTATGACCGGTCCACGGCGACTGTACACAGCTTACAATTTGCTGAGGGTCAACCCTGCTCTTCCATTTGTACATAAAAGGTAAATGGGAGAAAATGTATCGTTCTTATTATCAATCTCCACGGTTCAGATACACTTTCCTCTAGTCATGTCATTTGTTATTTTCCATATGCAATCATACCTGGTGATGTCAACGGGGGGTGAAAGTGAGTCACCCCTTTTCTGGGGATTTTAAACCGCTCAGCGATAAACTTATCAAAACGATTTATTTATGTCAAGTGAAAAAGAGGATCTCTAACTTTCTGTACTGAGTTAACTAAAATCGATCTGCGCTAATCGTTACCGAGGCTCAGATCGATTTTAGTGAACGAAGCTTAAAAATTGCGAGTCAAATCGTGACGAATTTGAGATTCCTTTTATCACATAATGTGTAATTTACCCTTTTAGCTAACGTAATGACAAAAGCTTGACAGCGCTGATCACAAAAATCGCCATCCAGTTATTAATTTGTTTTAAATTTGTGTTTCACTGAGGTCAAAAACTATGTTTTCGAGACAAAATAAAAATAATTTTTGCTATCCAGGAAATGGTTTCTGCAAATGTCGTCTGCTATTTGTATCAGGTAAATGAAAAAAATAAGAGAAGATTAATTTAATTTAAAACAATGCTCGGCTATGTCACTACCTGTGAAAAGCCTGTATGTTAAATTTCAGCTTTTAACCCCACTACCGGTGTAAAGCTTCTGCTGCGATTAAAAACAATTTACACCTATAGTCGGAAGTTCATCCAACTTGACCTTTGGCATGGCGAAATTTGCCAACTTCGATACATTCACACTTTGCGAGGTTTCATTCACACATACGACATTTTGCGGTACTATCCACTACAAGCAATGACTTATTGAGTTTCAAATACCTACAATTAAATATATAAAATAAAATTTCAGATTTGTTAATAATAATTTGACTCAAAAAGCAAAGTAAATTCAATCAACTTTGACGATGTGTCTAGCTGTCAATCAAGCATCACGTATATACAGCCGGTAGTGCTGCACACCAGTGCAGATGTAAAAAAAAAACAAACCCATGTGTTTGCGATAGAAAGTGTCGTTTTTTCTCCATTTTAAGTGACAAAGCCAATTATTTATTAAGATCATGGAATAAATAAAACAAATAGGTACTGGTGTCGGCAAGCCGAGTGGTTGAAATCCTTATCCTACTCGTGGTTTAACCCTTTACCCGACGTAACGGCCCAAACCGGCCAGAGCTATTCTCAAAAATCGCCAAATAATTTTCATTATTTTTTTCATTTTTTGTCTCAAAAACATAGGTTATGACCCCTCGTTGGAACGAGCTCGTCGAGCTCGTTCCAACGAGGGGTCATAACCTATGTTTTTGAGACAAAAAATGAAAAAAATAGTTATTCAAGAATTATTTTTGCAAGTGTCGTTTGCTTTTCAGGTTAGGTAAAGGGTTAAATCTGATTACCGCGGCCCTACTACCTATTTATTGCGCATCTAATTCCGAAACCAACTCAGTCACAACATTACCACGTCCACGTTGACTTCTTCTGTCGTCATTCTCCTTATTAGACGTTTTGTGGGCGTCATTTTCTATAATGAATTATTTGATGGTGATCATGTGATAAAGTAGCTTCAGTATGCAATATGAACCACTCTGACATTCAACATATTTGTAACAGCGTTTCCTCATTTTTGAACCAATTCCTGACCTGTAGCCTGGAGGTCGATTGAATAAGGAAATCAGTACATCTACTCTATTCCTCCCCATCCATTTAATGGGTCACCAGTGTGGTTCGATGGGGCCTGGCATTATCACACATTAGGATGAAGTCTGCGCTTATTGACCTAACACACGTTCTCTCAAAAGTTTCCATAATCCAATTTCTGTATCATATTCCATTTAAATTCTCCCTCTGGATCTGTGTGATCATCTCAACTGACACCTGCCCACACCATTACTGAGCCATAACCATACCATTTATATTCTGCCACATTGACATCAGCCAACCCCTCATTGTCCCTTCGCTATATTCTGTTACATCTATACAGAGTCTAGACATCATTTGCAAACAGACGTTGAACTTTTAAGTCTGTGTCCAGTTTAGGGATCTCTGCATCACTCAACCCTGAATTGTCCAATGTCCTCCTTTCAGAAGGACACGAACTGTTGGTTTTCCTACACAGAGTCTCGAATTGTGAAGTCGGTTCATGATTGTTTGTGTGGATACCGTGGTTCCAGTTGCACGTTGGGGGTTTCTTTCCAGAGCTGTAGCATTGATGGTTGTGCAGAAGATGCATATTGTGGTAAAAGTGTAAACATCTTAATGAGTTGTTGTGACCCTTTGGTTACGTGCACCGTGTTTTCTACCAACCCCACCAGGAAGTTTGAACTGATTCTATGCCATTTGGCGACCTGTACCGTGTTTCCTTTAACTCTATCAGGAGGACTGAAGTGATTCTAGGCCCTATATACCACTCACGGGAGGCATAATAGATACTGATATTTCCACTTGTGGACTGTCAAAGTAATGTTTGAAATCATAATGATAAAGTTAGGAAGACTTCAACAATAATTTGAAAATGAGCCTGATGAGGTTTGATATTATCGGAAAAGGGGGTGATCCACTTTTACAGCACAAGATTGACCTTGGATGATTGCAACATGCAGCAACAAAGTGAAGGGTCAGGAGAGAATTTGCAGTGATGATTATCATACATTTATCTTTGATGTACAAGTATGGAGATGAGTTGGGGTCATCATCAGCAAACTGTGAGTAATATATTTAACATCTTGTTGTTTTCACTCTCTACTAACACGACTAGCACGGAAGAGTGGTGGCTCATTGGTTAGACCGTTGAGCTTAAGATCGTTAGGTCGTAGGTTCGATCCTGGTCCGCATCGTCCACGTTGTGTTCTTGGACAATACTCTAAATCCCAATGTGCATAAAGGTGACGTAATATTCGTAGATGTACTACACGCCAATCACACACATGTCTTGAACCGATGCTGACCCTACTTATGCGGGGTTAGTAAGTTGGAGAGTGGGAAAGTAACTCGGTGGTTCTGCTCGAGTACACTGGGTTCATCCACCCTTAACCATTCACCCAAAGCAGACGATATCAAAATTTATTATTTTAAATATCATTTTTTCAAATTTTTCAAAAAATTTCAACAAAACCCCTCGTTGAGCTGTTGCATAATGCAGTTGCAGTTGACCCCTCTCAGATGATGAAAGGTGTATCAATTAATGCGTTTGGTGAAAATTTGATAGATCGTGAATACAGGTTCAATCAATGGCGGTCAATGAGTAGTGAGGAGGCAATCGCCCAGATGGGTATCTCCCTGGACGTCAGAATATGTTAACAAATCATCCATGAAATCCAGATATCTATACGAAACCAGCCACTAAAAATACTTGACGATGCATGGGTACAGTGGGGCACCTAACGTTGGCCCCAAACTCCTATCAATGTTTGTACGGTGAAACTTCCCTCCACAAGCCTGCACCTTCTGAGTCCTTGTAGGTCGACCAGAACTGCGCTTGAATCACATCCTAATCACCCCATCTGTACATGACCATTGAGGTCATCGATACTTATGAAGTTTGAGTCCCTGGATCCCCTCCCCCCCTCCCCACAAAAAAAAATGTCCAAAACTTTAAGTCTAAAAAGATTGATCGGAAACATCATGGCGAAATAGGGTGGCAAAGTGAAGACTACGGGGGAAAGAGATTACACGGAGGTGAAGGTCCAGTGTCCTTATTATGGAAATTGCAAAAGGGAGGTAATGTGTATCATCAAACAAGCCTGTTGCAACCTGACTTCACTGAGTTTTTACTTTGCATTTTACTGAAAAATAGCGTTGTCTTCGATTCGTTAACCCAGACGATAACTCATATATCAGGCTGTTTACATTTTTAATTTGAATGCTCCCCAATGTTATCAAACTTGTTCACATGTTTCGCATTAAAACGGCTATTTAATATAAAGTGGGTATTAAGTCATATAATATACACCAGGCAAAAGTTTCGAGCCTCGTCTTCGACCATTAGATGGCTGATCACCATGGACATTGCGTATTGTCCTTTACAGAACCTTGACAACCGACGTTTTGTTATACAGTACAAACAATAGTAAATGTGCAAGATACACCACGCGTTGAATCCGGATTACAAGTATGAACGTAATGTTAGAATGCATCTCGTTGAACGTTACACGTCTGAGAGAGGGGGGGGGGGCGCATTTCAGCGACTGATTCGCGCCCCCACGTTGTGTCCTTGGGCAAGGCACTTAACCCCGACTGCCTACAACATGGGGCACGATGACTCTGTGTACTAAGGCGTACTACACGTCGATGGTACGCATGTCTTCAACCAATCTAACCCTGCCTGTGCCGCGGTGCAGAGTTCAGAGTTACGATATTGGAGAGCTGAGAGCTGCTCGTCGTTGCTCGGTGGTTCTCTCCGGGTACTCTGGATTCCCCAATCCGTAAAACTGTCACCGACATGATGCGACCATGATATGACCCTGACTGTTAAAGTGACGTTAAACCCTAATGAATAAATAAATAAATAAATAAATAAATAAATAAATAAATAACACGTCTAAGTGAATGAACTGCTTCGACACAAAACGGTGTCAAACAAGAAAGTTATCAGAGACCACCGAAGGTGATATTTTCTTTAAAAATATCAACTTCATTCACTCAGTCAAGTTTATTTAATCTTGGTACAAATATCGAAACAACTCTGGTAGAGTACGGGAGACAGTAATCAACGACCCCTGGCGGAATGCTTCCTGTATTTCACGCCCGCCTTCGGCGCACGTGAAATACAGACGACACTCCACCTCGGACCGTTGATTCCAGGCCTCCATACTCCTCCCTCGTTGGGTTCAGTCCTAGGACACTATTCAATAATGTGATGCCGAACTTACAGTGACGCACATCGCAGTTTTTGCAGTCCAAAACCCCGCAAGATTTTGAGAATTTGGACCACAAACGTCGCAATTTTCTCGAATCCCTTTGCAAACTCAATGGATTTATAAAGATAACAGACCAAGCGCCTGCATGGGCCCTCAAATTTTGCCTGTAGATAAGTGCTGCCTTTTATTCCAGTTAAATGAGAAATTTGTGTTTCACTGAATCCCTGCGCTCTGGGGTTACTAGACGGACGGCCCCACCCTATCTTCGGCCTTGATGTCAGATGACGTGAGGAGATTATTCCAAGATGTCATTAAGGGGCAATTTTTGACTCTAAATGTTACAGTTCCACATCTTAGTAACGTATCACGTTAAGCCCCCAGCTCGTTCCAGTGGATATGTGTGTGTGTGGGGCAGAGGGTCATAAGCTGTGTTATAACAGAAAAAAATGAACATTTTTAGTTTTCGTCGTGTTAGGTAAAGAGTTAACACTGCACAAGTTTTTCATCTACATTCGTTTCAGTCGTCAGTTGAAGACGTTTTTATGAAAATATCACTTATTCCACAATATCCCTCACATTTGTTTAATATATTTTATTCTATATTTTTTACCTTGGCTGAAACGCCCCAAAAACTGTTGTTTTTCATGACATAATATTGGCAGCCACATAACAATGTGATTATCCCTTATTTATCGGAGTCAATGAATGAAAAGATTTTGAAACATTCACAATATATTTTTTGAATGAAAGTGAAACTATGCTGAAAGTCTCGATACGCTTGCCTTTAGTTGAATAAGACAGATGTTCAGTGGCTCGTGTGAGACATTACATCTCACCATCAGGTGTCTGGGACATGTTTATCAGTGTGATACAAGCAATGGTGCATTTTAAACAGTCTTTTCTATGAATAACCATCGCCTGAGGATATTAGTTACAATCAAATCGTCTAACGATTGGCTAGATTTATAGCTGGGTTGTAAAATTCAATAGCCAAAGGTCTGTGACAATTGAAAAACGCCTACAAGTAGAGGTTCGTAATATTACAATATTTTAACCCGAACAGGGATGAAAGTCATTAGCTATATCGTGCTTGAGCTCTAAACAGAGGACAGCTGACAACAGAACAGACAATGGTCTTCTTGGATAAAACACACGCGAATTTGTATGCAGTGCAGTTGCTGTGGACCGGTCATAATACACGCATGTGCAGTGATGTCCACGCGTACGTTTACCAGATAATAAAAACTATAACCAGCAAAATTTTAATTAATGAAGCACCGGGTTGTACCCGGTGCTTCATTAATTAAATATTTGATGATTATTCCTATAATTAGTGTTTGGAATCTAATATTACTGCGCCCGTGAAAATATTGCCCACCCGCGGAAAGTGACCAGTCCACGGCTGTTGTACTGTACACAGTCACCTTTAAAGCATGTACATGTCAATTATGTACAGTACTGCGACCACAAAAGTGGACAGAGCATTACGACCGGATCGTGACTGGGTCGCGATCCGATCGAAATTCTCTGCTTGTTTTCTTCCAGCCGCACTGAAGAATCTTACATGTCGAAAAAGAAATTCCGACGTGTTTTTTTCCCTGGCTGTTGAAAGTATCGTTAAACAACAATAAAAGAAACAAATGCAAAGAAATGCGAGAACTTTGAACCTGAGATGTTATTTTCATTTGTTTTTCACGATGCGTTCTTGATTTCTCAGTATTCTGTTTAGGAAATCTCGACTCCTGATGCAACTGTGTCGCGATCCAGTCGCGATATGACCAGCTTTTGTTATCATTGTACTTTATGTATAGGGTTGAGGATCCAGTGAGAATTTAATGCCTTTGTGTAGGCGCGAGTGTTAAATGCAGAGGTTTTCTTGTTTATGTCGACGACCACAAGGGTGACCTCGTGAAACTCCTGTGGAATCCTTTGACCATTCAACTTATTTTCGTATGTCGGCAGTGTTTTGTCTCGGGTAGAAACCATGGCCTTTCGCTGTTCCACTCTTTTATTATATCATTTCTGTACAATCCAGTTTTATCGCTCACATGAACAACACTTATCTTAAGTGATGTAGATGGCGAATATAAGATACAGAACTGATTGTACCGCCATCTCAGCAACGATTTATGTTCTCACTCTGATAGAAAAGTGCACCATGGTAAATCGTGGGATTGTCCCACAACACCATGGTTTGCCACTTTTTATAAGGCCATTAACATACAACGTACACTCGGTTCATGAAATATGCACATTGTGGCACACAACTACTGTATTACTCACGCTTGTAGTAGTGCGTGAAGAGGACATAAAACTGACATATTCAAGGGCATTTAACCCTTTACCCAACGTAACGGCCAAAACCGGCCAGCGCTATTCTCAAAAATCGCCAATTAATTTTCATTATTTTTTCATTTTTTGTCTCAAAAACATAGGTTATGACCCCTCGTTGGAACGAGCTCGTTCCAACGAGGGGTCATAACCTATGTTTTTGAGACAAAAAATGAAAAAAATTAGTTAATCAAGAATTTTGTTTGCAAGTGTCGTCTGCTTTTCATGTTAGGTAAAGGGTTAAAGTCGACCTATGACGTGATAGTATTTTTGGTGTCATGATACATATTTACTTAGAATTTAACACTGATTTGCGTGTTTGACACGTGCAAATCTATTTAGTGAAAAATAGTGCATGTAGCAATATATATCCCACATGTTAAGATGTCACAATACAGTCGACGTGGACTGGTCATAAACCACGCTTGGGAAGTGATGTCCACGCATACGTTCACCAGGTAAGGAAAATCATAATCTGCAAAATAGTAATTAATGAACCACCGGGTTGTACCCAGTGATTCATAAATTAAATTTTTGATGATTATTCCTATAATTAGTGTTTGAAATCTATTATTATTGCGTCGGTGAAAATATTGCCCACCCCTGGAAAGTGACGAGTCCATGGCGGCTGTACTGTCATATTGCACCAGTCTACACATTTTGGAACAATATTTTGAGCAAATGCCCGTGTGAATATACCAATAACAAAATTTTGGAAGGCATTGCGGTTTATTAATATCCCAAAAGAAATGATTAACAATCTGACAACTTTTAAACGGGTGGAGACGCTGTCGAATGCCGCTAATAAGGTGAAGAGTTAATGATCATTTCAGGCTGGCCGTTAATAAACTACAATGTCCGACAAAGTCATGTTATTTCTCTTATTACCACGGTTGGTCCTGAGAAAAGTCCAAAATATGGAAAAGGGTGATGAGGAATGAGAATGATAATTAAAGCTGAAATAATACAAATTTAATGATTCCCGTTTGCCAAAGTCACGTGACGTGTCGGAGTTTTATTGAAATAGTTAACCCATTAACGAACCCATACGTCACATGATCTGTTCTGGTAAACATTAATGAGTTTTGCTGCCCTACTAAACACTGAGCACCGCCAAGAAACCAGAGAACGCCAGCTAAAGTGGAAATAATAGGTGGATATTGTAACTTTCTCAAAAATTGAGGCATGAATACAGAGATGACGTAATTTTATTCAAAATTGTTCGATAACATGACTACAAGGCAAAGGTGCTCACATGACTCCAGAATCACGCGAGGTAGTCCAAATGATGAGGGATTTTTTCTCTCTGTGATATTTAGCCAATTCTATGAGACTCAAGGAGAAAGGGTAACAAAAAAAAACGATACATTTTGTTTTTGTCCATCTTCTGTCTTCTGACTAAATAAATAGGCCAAAAGGTGGCAATCCTTTACAAAACACAAAGCTATTATCAAATTACGACAGGAGGAAAGTCGGAAAAATCTGCCTACCACTGACTATTCAAGTAAAGAATAAAAAGAATGGCTTCTTCTCTTAATCGATAACAGTATTATACTCTTGGGGATTGTCAAATAAGTGAGAAAAATTAGTTTACGTTAAAATTCCCATCTTTAATATTCCATAATTCAAATTAAATATACACAAAGCATAAACCAAAATGAAGTTTGTGATGAATAGACAACGACAAATACACACATAGATGACAGCAGCATCAGTGGTTCCCAGACCTCTGCTGTTGTATTCGTACCAGAACTGATAGCCAAGGTAAATGGGCTGAATGTGAATGGTTCTCGTGAAATATTATTTGATTAGAGACCTTTCGTACAATGCACGACAACTGATGAGAATTACGAATGGGGTACTGCGCCACTAGAATATGTGTTCTTCCTGTGAGCTGTCGTTTTCCGTTATCCGTAGTTACGATTTCGATTTTCTCATTAAAACACGCAGGTATATCATATTGCAAATGTTTGAACACGCAGGTATATCATATTGCAAATGTTTGAGAGCATTTCTCCGACACTTAATGCGGGGGTTATGTCCTTAAACTGTATTCGTCATGAAGCTTAAATTTCCATCTCTTTCTGAAAATCAAATCATTGGTCGCCGCGCAACACGAGAAATTTGCGAAACACAAACAGATTCGTAGTCGTCAATTCACAGAAAATGTTTTTTGACGGTCTGAGGAATTTACAATACTATCAACCATTCGTAATTTTTATCAGTCGTCGTTCATAATGCGAGAGGTGTCTAATGTCTGTTCTAGTATGAATACGGTAGCAGATTTCCAGGAACCATTGATGCATGCTGTCAACTCTATAACCAAATTTTGCATATTTGTCGTGTTCTAAACATCATAACCTTCATGTTTGATGTATAATCTGTGTATATTTAATTTATATTTAGGGAATAGGAGACTCAGACTTTCAAAGTTAACTAATTTTCCGTACTTGTATAGCACCTTAACGGCATTGAACTTTCAACGGAATGAGTGTCTTTCACTTCAGTCGGGATATGTTTGAAAAATCCGTTCCCACGTTTCCCCAAAATACTTCAACCTTAAATAATGTTGTTTTCTCGGTGTTGATACTTGAGCGCACCAGGTAACTGCATTTTAGTTAAAATTATTGTTTGGGTATGACCTGCAATGCATCTGCGGTCTTCAAAGAGGACATTAATGTTTATAGCGACAGAGTCAATGGCAATATAAAATCCCAGAAAAAACAAGATCATTGTTGCAGAGTTTTCATTTAGCCCGGTGATGTGATTGTACGTTTCATAGCGTTGGGAAAAAGAAAATGAGAGACTTTTGGATTTGTGGCAAATAACAGCATTTCATCCGCCAAGTAAAGGTACGCAATGATGTTCGCCCATTACGAGGAGGTACATAACTTGTTAAATTCCAGGATATTGGCTGGTTACGTAGAAACTTTTTATTCAGTAAGATATCCTTCGGACCTTGACTACGGGAATTACGAGGGACTACGGCGGGACTACACTGAATGCGATGATGTTTCCCGGGGGACCATGTCTGAAAATCGTCCAGAAAAGCTTATTTCTCTTTGTACAAATGGATGATAACACTTTTTATTGAACGCTAAACGATAGATTATCGAAGAAATTGCGGAAAGATAGAAATCGTATCCCCCACTGTGAAGATATAGAAATTTTCACTTTCACGGTATCAATCAAAACGGCGGCTTTCAAAGCATCACTTCAAAGTGAATATGAGTCAAATTATCACTGGAAATGATCGATTTGTTCTAAAAACGTATAATGAAAACTAAATCTAGTGTGTTTGAATAGATACCGATCATTCCCAGCAATAATTCAACACGTATTCACCTTAAATTGATGCATAAAGCCGGTGGTCCAAGTATGGCCTGAAAGTCCGTAATATAAGTTTTTGGTTTTGTACGTCCTTTCAAAGGACGTACCGAACCAAAAACTTATATTACGGGCTTTCAGGCCATGATTGGACTAGAAACCCGCCAGCTGAATCGGATTGCAAGACGCTGTATGTTCCGATTATCGATAAAATCACTTCCGCGCATCAACGATTAAATGTGCTGTTTACTTTCATGCATCAATTCAAGGTTGAAACGAGTGGAATTATCAGATTCTTAAAAAAAGCGTATAATGAAAAAAATATCTAGTGCTTTTGAGTGGATACCGAAAAGTATCTCGCTTGTAACCGAGAGAAATGGTTATTTTTGCTCGTGCAGGAGCCCGCGAAAAATAAACATTTGTCTCGATCACTCATGAGATAATTTTCGGTATCCACTCAAAACAGTAGATATCCTCTATATAAACTCTAATTGTTAGAGTTGTTTTGCAATAAATTTATTCTCTTGTCTGCCTTTAATTATGAGAATATATTTGCAACAAATTTAATCTCGTGTAAGAACTGTGATCACAAAAGCGGATAGAAAATTTCAACCGCATCGCTCCTGAGTCACGATCCGATATAAATAATCTGTCCATGTTTCTCCCCGGAACATCATAGAATCTCACCCGTAGAACAAGAAATGCTTGAACATTGAATTCAAGACGATAGTTTCGTTTGTTTTTCTTAATGCGGTCTTATTTCGCAGTGGGTTTCTTACGAAATGTCGACCCACTAGTTTGAGTATATCGCAGTCGGATTGCAATCTGATCGCGAAGGACACCGCTTTTGTGACCACAGTACTGTTTACAGTACTGTGGCCGTGGACTGGTCGTATTCCACGCGAGGGTAGCGATGTCCACGCGTGCGTTTGCCAGGTAATAAAAATCATCATCAGCAAAATTTTAATTAATGAAGCACCGGGTTGAACCCGGTGCTTCATTAATTAAATTTTTGATGATTATTCCTATAATTAGTGTTGGAATCTAATATTATTGCGTCCGTGGAAATATTGCCCACCCGTGGAAAGTGACCAGTCCACGGTGGCTGTACTGTACCTTTGAGATACGATTCTTAATTAAAAACTTGAGGTGTGCAAAAGTCTGTTGTCCATCTCTCCCGGAAACTGATTTCCTACAGTCCTGTCTTGTAGGAATAGCGCCTGAGCCGTTGGACTCGGGCACTATACATTACTCGGCACACTATAAGAGGACAGGTCTTTCGGTACAGAACCATAATAGAATATTAGGTTGCCGTTAAAGCGTAACTTTATATTCATTATTGATCGAACTGCACTTGATGAAATTCGAATTGTTCGCAGAGTTATGTTTTAGACGTTTATTACGGTGCACAGGAAGTTCTAATACATCATAGTCACCAACACAACAATAGATCTTTCCATTCTTGTTCACGTGAAGCGAAGATGTGAAGAGGAGTACACACGTACACGCGTTTTTAATGATTATTTAGTAATACTGCACTAGGGTACTTTTGAATTGTTTGATAAAAGTGTCGCTGCTATCCGCCCCTATATTAACTGCTGAGTATACTATTAAGGAATCATGACAGCACATCTCGGAAGGTGGTGTGTTGGAGCCACATGCTTTTATATTCGATAAGACATATAATGAGACTAGTTCTGTGAAAGCATGAGATGATTGACGTGTATCAGATTTCTTTCAACAAACAGAGATCCGGGTGTAACTCGCATATTCATGTGCTGAAACTGCGTTATAGTACGGCGCTTGTAGTATTTGATAGTACAGAAAGTCTTGGTGACGTCACATCATACTGCATTGGGTTTCATGGTAGCCCGTGTGAGCGGCATTGTTGGGACAGCATTGCCATAGTATTATATGGAGTTACTGAGCATGTGCAAAGTATGTTAGGCTGATAGTGTTTTCATCATCTATACTGTTTGCTGGGGCAGCCATCTTGGTTTCTGTGGCAATACGTGGTTACTATGGAGAGAATGTAATGCTATAAACCACGTAATGTGTTCCAGGGTGTACCCGATTTATACGGAGCATTATGGTAGTATAGTATGGGCGGTCTTCATCCATTTTGTACTTCTTAGCTTAGGGAACGCCCTGTGATCTGTCTAAGCCCCTGTAGTGCATTTGTTAAAACAGTTCTTGCTTTACATGTATGCGAAAAAGAGTTTGATATTTCGCGCCAAAAGCGAGGGGTTTGATTCTGATCGAAGAAAGTTTCCTTATAGAGAATGTCTTTCGCAGCAGACAAACGGTCGGGTGACGTCACGATTTATTACAGAATTTGTCGGTTGTAAGATTTCAGAGTGCTGAAATCATTACCCACAAACAGCTTTGATGGTGATGTTGCAGTGGCGGCGCCAGAAATGTTTTTGTGGGGGGGGGGCAACTAGGGGGGGGGGGCCGACTCCCATGAAGGGGGGCAAATACGCAAAGGATCATATCATTACTTTGTTATGAGGTAGTCCAAACTTGGACCCAAAGTCCGTAATATACTTTTTTGGTTATTATATTACGGACTTTGGGTCCAAGTTTCGACTAAATGTAATGGTAATTAACGGTCGTCCTTTCAAAAAATCCTGGATCCGCGTCTGGTTGGTCTGTGCGTGAAAGAGAGAGAGAGAGAGAGAGAGAGAGAGAGAGAGAGAGAGAGAGAGAGAGAGAGAGACTCATAATGCCCGTCTGTCATAATGCGAAATCCATGAATTTTTTTAGACAAGGGATATGGATAGACATGCCTTTGTTGGCTCATAACTTAATTATAACTTATAAGTATCTGCATCCGAGTCTTTAAATCTCTACTGCCTGGATGTGTTCATCAGCTAGCCTGAGGCTTTGGACTAAGTGTGTATGGGAAATTATTGGGAATAAAAAAAGAGAGGGGTGTGTGTGTGTGTGAGTGAGAGTGACTGAATGTGTTTGTGTGTGAGGATG
Source organism: Pictodentalium vernedei (assembly GCA_031216915.1). Classification (NCBI taxonomy): domain Eukaryota; kingdom Metazoa; phylum Mollusca; class Scaphopoda; order Dentaliida; family Dentaliidae; genus Pictodentalium; species Pictodentalium vernedei. The sequence goes on from CM062292.1 coordinate 289,940,425, forward strand.
GATGGAAATGCATGCGAGATGGTGGGGGGGGGCAACTGGGGGGCAAAGCCTTCGTTTGGGGGGGCAAATGCCCCCCCCCCCCCATGCCCACCCCCCTCCCGTAGCGCCGCCACTGTGATGTTGATATTGGCTTCCCCGGTAAGCAAATGTATACAGCTAATGATGAAGTTGGCAAAGGGAGTAAAGAAATGATGACGACCATGAAAACAAAATAAAGAGCGAACAGGTAGTGTACACGAAACAACCAATGTAATGTGTGGAAAATGCACGCGGACAGTTAATGCGAGACATCATGGGGGCGTGCTGGTTGCTTGGGTACCCTTCCTGTTACCACTTCTTGGAAAATGCACACCAAGTACAGTAACGTATTTTGTCCTCTTCCTACGATTTTAAATTTGCCATTGCATTATAAACATAACCTATAACATCCTTAATAAACATATATTTAAAGCAGATAAACAAAAGAATGGGAAACGTGTACCAAAAGTCTTCACTTGCATTGTTGTCTCCGCATCAATAAATTCTTGTCCTGGGAGTGGCTATTTACCGTTACTGGTGTTTACAGGCCATTATCAGCAGCTATGGATAATCTTGGCCGCCACCCAAATATGATGCTGCCCCCTTTAAAAGACAAGCACACCAGACATCGGGTACCAGGTCCTGTCATACGAGTGAAACATAATTTGTTCAAAACTCAATTGAAGAACTGTTTTAAACAAACGATTAGTGATAGGTCGATCTGGTAGTGTGATGTTTTGATACTTTTTGTTGAACTTTTGTTTAACTCTCTGCATACTAATTTCAAAACACCGAAATTGAGAGTAGCGGGTTTTTATCATAGTCCAACTAGAGATTTATTCAATTCAGTCTTGTTTGATAGTTCAAAATGAGCTCTGTCAAACAAGACTGAATTGGTTAAATTTCTACTTTCATTTTGGTAAAAGGTGCATCTTGCCATTTTGATATTTCGAGATCAGTGTGTAGAAGGTTAACCCTTTACCCAACGTGACGGCCAAAACCGGCCAGCGCTATTCCCAAATATCGCCAATTAATTTTCAAAATATTTTCATTTTTTGTCTCAAAAACATAGGTTATGACCCCTCGTTGGAACGAGCTCTTCAAGCTCGTTCCAACGAGGGGTCATAACCTATGTTTTTGAGACAAAAAAATGAAAAAAATTAGTTATTCAAGAATTTTTTTTGCAAATGTCGTCTGCTTTTCATGTTAGGTAAAGGGTTAAACAAGTACAGAAAAGTTCAGGAAAACATAACACAACAATTCGACCTTGTTAAGCCAAAGAAAACAATAACAAACTTTTTCTCATCTTATATTTATAAACATCTATGTACATAAATGGATATTGCAATCAAATCAGGTTCAAAATTATCTCGTTTATTCAGGTTCAGTGGAGAAATGCACCAGAATAGGACGAAATGTGTTGATATCCATACTCCAATCCCGGACATCCCGCAAGACCTGGCGAAAAATAATCAGTCATTTCATGGAAGAATTGTAGCGGGACACACGCCTGACAGAAAGAGATTTATATCGATTATTACAAAAAAGAAATACAAATTGACTAAAAGCTTTCTTGATAAAATCTTTTTATTTCTCTATCAACTAATTACGTGTCCAAAGATCGGCTATCAGCCACTTAAAGATACCGACAGGTTAGCGGACTTCACAGATGTACTTTTGTATTCTTTGAACTGATAATGTTCTTCTGAGTTATGACGTGCGTGATGTTCACCTCTTTAAACCACGATATGTATTCAACATTACCCGGTACAATGCAGATATTAATAAATAACCTAGGTACAGCACGTGTGTAATTCGGCTAACGTTTAAAAACGTCATGTAAGAACGTATCTGATTGGCTGTTGCGCATCTATGTGGCGTTATGACGTGAATTAAAAGCTTCGACACAAAACGGTGTCAAGCAAGAATGTAAACATACTGCTAAATATGATATTATTCTATTTATCTTCAAAAGTATCAGCATCACTCACTTAATTCAAGTGAACACGTGGTATAAATATAGAATATATTCATAGTAGCCTGGTGTACCAAATGTTCACCACGAGTGGTGAACATTTGGTACACCAAGCTACTTTAGGAATATTTTATTTATTCCATGATCGTCAGATTAATAAGAGTTTAAATGTTAAATTATACAATATTCAATATTAAATTCTAAACAATGCCCGTGCACACGTGCGAATCTGTTTTTGTTTACATGAGCACCGGTGGGCGGAGCTTCCGCTGTCAATTTTATCGCCGAAACGAAATGGAAAAAGAAACGTGCATATAACGGGACCTTTTTCATTTTAATTACATAATAACATACTATTTCCAGTTGTTGATGCTTTATTGACATGAGACAACGCATGTGTGTTAATGTTTGGTAGGGGCGCGGTGGCTCAGTTGGTAGAGATGCAGGCTACAAGCCGAGAGGTCCTCGGTTCGAATCCCACCTGCGACAACCGCGTTGTGTCCTTGGGCAACGCAAGACACTTCACCCCCATTGCCCACGTGGGGGCACGGTGACGCTGTGTTCTAAGGCGTACTGCACGTCGATGGTGCACCTGTCTTCAACCAATGCTAACCCTGCTTGTGTGGAGTTGATATGTTGGGGAGCTGACAGTTGCTCGCGTTGCTCGGTGGTTCTCTCCGGGTACTCCGGCTTCCTCCACCCGTAAAACTGTCACGGTCATGGTTGGCCATTGTGCAGAAATATGTGACCTTAAACACTAATAAATAAATAAATATAATGTTTGGTATCTTTTGAGGTAAACGCATTTAAAAATGTAATAAATAATTGCCGCTTTCATTTCACTCTTTGCGAGGCGACGGGCGATAAATTTAGACAAGCTTGCATTCAGGTCGAGGTCATCAAGGGTCCATTTGGATGTAGTTCCATTATTGGTGTAAATTTTAAATATTGAAATCCCGTTGCTGACGCGTTCACCACAGACACACGTGTTCACCACGGTTGTGGCAAAAAGCTAAAATTTATGTCATAGGCTTTTTTATAAATAGCAGAATAGGTAATCATGGTATAAATACAGAACACAACTTGGGTAGTGTACGGAGGACAAGAATCAGCGACCCTTGTTGAAATACAGGAAAAAAGTCCAACTCGCGTCGTTTGTTTCATTCCCCCGTACTCCACCCTCGTTGTGTTCTGCCTTATTACCCATGTTCCAATCCAGAAAATAAGCAGACTGACATCTACAAAATGAGGTCCCCAGAGGGTGAATTTAGTGATGCTACCCTGCACAGCAGGGTAGCATCACTAAATTTACCCTCTGTGAACCTCAATCTGAATCAGGGTTTCAAAACTAAACAGAAAGAGGTACCCAGAGGATAAATTGGCCCACTGTATCATCAAATTCTCCCTCTGGGGACCTCATTTTTCAAATGTCAGACTGCTTATTTTCAAGCCTGCCATGTACGCCCATGTTCAGTCGACGCTATTCCGATAAAATTCACCATTCAAATTTTATGATTACTTCAATTTTTGCCTTCAAAGCATAGCTTTTTGAGTTCTTGTTAAAACGCCCTCATCCTGGTCGTTCCAATGAGGTGCCCTGAACTACGCTTTGGAGGCAAATATTAAAAATGTTTAGCTTTTCGAGAATTTTTTTTTTCAAGTGATGGGTCAGTGGTGTTAGGTAAAGGATAACTAAGCACCAGGCCAATGGAATTCTTTCGAATGACTCGGGAGCGTCATGGCAACTATGATATGGGGAAATATGGGGGCGATCAACCACTTGGTGTTGGTCACTGGGGGCAACAGTCAAATATTGCATGACCAAAACCAATCCACTTACTATTGTAGATTACTACTTGATCTTAGTGCAAATAAATATTGTTTAACCCTTTACCTAACATGAAAAGCAGACGACACTTGCAAAAATAATTCTTGAATAACTAATTTTTTTCATTTTTTGTCTCAAAAACATAGGTTATGACCCCTCGTTGGAACGAGCTCGACGAGCTCGTTCCAACGAGGGGTCATAGCCTATATTTTTGAGACAAAAAATGAAAAAAATAGTGAAAATTAATTGGCGATTTTTGTGAATAGCGCTGGCCGGCTTTGGCCGTTACGTTAGGTAAAGGGTTAAACGAACAAGGCTTAAAATTCAATTTTACGTATATTGGCACTTTTATCACTTTTACTCTCCCTTTAGTCAACGCACGCGATATAAAAAAATGTTATTTCAGTTATTTTGATTACGCCCGAAAATGAAGTGTTGAAATGTTAAACAAAAACCCAAATAAACAGAATAAGATTTGCAGACCATGCAGGCCAAATTAGTGCAAACACAAAAAATGTTAATAACTCGGCAGCTAAATTTGTTCGTGAATATTTGAGAGACAAACAGCCGAACAGAATCTTCGAAAGTTATTCTAAAGAGTCGAGTGAAAGTACCCGGTTCTTTTCACGTGGATGCAAAGAAGAAAGATAGCTCAGAATATAAAATGATGGACTTGAACATTGCGATATATTTGTTTATTTATGCTTTAATTTGATTAACCCTTTACCTAACATGAAAAGCAGACGACACTTGCCAAAAAAAATCTTGAATAACTAATTTTTTTCATTTTTTGTCTCAAAAACATAGGTTATGACCCCTCGTTGGAAAGAGCTCGACGAGATCGTTCCAACGAGGGGTCATAACCTATGTTTTTGAGACAAAAAATGAAAATATTTTGAAAATTAATTGGCGATTTTTGAGAATAGCGCTGGCTTGTTTTGGCCGTTACGTTGGGTAAAGGGTTAAAATAGTTTTCCAGCATGATAAATTTGTTGTACAGACATTACATGTGAAATAATATCGAGGCCAATGAAACAGGCCTTGTAGTGTAGACTTTGTGGCCAACAGAAATACCAGGACCTATTTTCATTCATGGCAAAATATTATTTTCTCCGGAAAAAAAACTTTCGGGCTGTTCTCGGGACCTTTCATCCTGTGCCCCGACAGAATGCCTGTTGTATAATAGAAACAGTATAATAAATAAATTTGTTTCTGTTATTTAAACAAATGTTATTAACTGTTCACCTGAGATAACCCGTTAGCGCTGTGCAAACGAATCACATTTTAAATTTTATCCTTCTTTTCAAGATTTACTTCCAAATCAAAGCTTATAACCGTTCATTGGAACGAGCGCGTTCCAATGAAAGTTGCTAAGCTATGTTTTGGTACTACACACTCTCCATATAGCGCATTATCACGCCAGCCGGACAGATTAATTCATGAACTGCCATAACAAGTGACTGAGGAGTGAGGAATATACCGATTAGAATGTTCAACAGCGACACTACATTAATTCATTATAAAGACACTGGCGTTACATTAATTGCCAATGTCCGCCATTTTGTTTTCATCGTAAATGCACGAAAATGACGGAGGTAATTAATCAATAATCTTCTTGACGATTAATGATATGTTTAATTACCCCCCCCCCCCTCCACCGCGCCAGTTATTGCATCAGTTCTCGTTCTGCTTTTGTAAACAAATGAATTATGATAGGAAAATATAACGAAAATATGAAACGGTTTGTAAACAAAACTGGTGATGAAATTCTGAAGCAAAATGGCTGGCATAAAAAATACTTTACTGGACATTTAGTTGGCGGACAGGGTGTCACAAGAGGCCCATTGTCTGTACTGTACAGACGTCATTTGGAAAAAAATGTTTGGTTTGTTTGTTTAATGGTGTTTAACGGCACTTTCAACAGTCGGGTCAGTTTTTTGTGTGGAGGAAGCTGTGTTCCAGGAGAGAACGACCTAATTGCGGCAAGTAAATATCAGGATCTCCAACTTACTAACTTGGCATAAGCAGGGATAACATTGGTTGAAGGCAAGTGCAACAGCAGCATGTAGGGCGCTTTTCTACTCTCATTTCCTAGTACAAAGCTATCATTTCGTCGCCATGCATGGTTCTGGCATTTCAGTCGTATACTGTTCATAAATCGGGTGCGTGTTTGAACTTAAAAAGAGAAACATCTCAAGTACAATTTGAATCAAAATATTGTGATATCTAGATAAGATGCCGAGGACTCTCCGAGGAAACCACAGTGAACAGATAACACCCCGGGGCCGAATATACATTGCCTGATATTCATATATTGAAAACAGTATCATATACACCAGCATATAGAAATTTCATAATTTATTTATTTGTTTATTTTTATTTTATTTCATGGGGCTTTAACGACACTTTCGGCAGCCAGGGTCATCTCGTGTCGGACAATTTTACGGGTCGAGGAAGCAGAAGAGAACCATCTAGCAGCTGTCAGACTTCCAAACGTACTAACTTCGCACAAGAGGGATAAGCAATGGTTGGTTGCAAGTGCAACATCGACGTGCAATATGTCTTAGTACACAGCGCCTCCATGCCCCCACAGCAATCTGTATTAAATGCTTTACCGAAGGACACAACGAAGAAGGGCTCTTGCAGCTGGTACCAGCTAATTAATTGTGCATATGTATCTGGAAAGCCTGAAAAACATACGTACTGACCGGGGAAGACCACAGTTGCATCGTTCCAGGTGCGCGTTCTGATGCACTCGGATATCCCCCGGCGAATACCCATGATGGGGAAATGAGTTTTTTTCTGAATGGGGGACTTTCGAAAAGGGCGCAATCGGAGCTGGTAACAGCGGGCTATGGTACTAGGCAATATTCGCTATGTTTCAGCTTTGAGATTTGAGTTTACAAAACTATTTTGGACACACAAGCAAATCCACAGTATTCCACACATTCGGGAAAATATTCCTACCAAGTTTGGTTCAGGTGAAGAGAAAGTTGTGCCGGTAAACGTAATGAAAGTGTCAATGACACTGTAGCTCAACTTGACAAACTTGAACTTGGTAAGTTATAAATGAAATGGCAAAATTGAAGATCATTGGTACCAATGTTATTTTTTTACCAGTGGCAACATTTTTTGACAGAAACTCGAAGAAAATCGATAGCTCCCATCTAGAGGCCTCCCCAAACAAGCATGCCAGGTTTCAAATCAATCCGATCATAAATGTGCCCTGTAGGGTGTACAAATGGGAAATATTGTGGTCTGACTAGACTAAGTTCTAAGAACGTTGGCCGTGGCAACCTTTTTTGACGGAAATGGAAGAAAATCGATAGCTCCCATCTAGAGGTCACACTAAATAAGCATACCAGGTTGGCCGTGGCAACCTTTTTTGACGGAAATGGAAGAAAATCGATAGCTCCCATCTAGAGGTCACACTAAATAAGCATACCAGGTTTCAAAGCAATCTAATCATAAATGTGCCCTGTAGGGTGAGCCAAAGGGAAATATTGTGGTCTGACTAAACTAAGTTCTAAGAATGTTGGCTGCGGCAACATTTTTTTATGGAAAGTGAAGAAAATCGATAGCTCCCATCTAGAGGTCACCCCAAACAAGCATGCTAGGTTTCAAAGCAATCCTATCATAAATGTGCCCTGTAGGGTGTGCCAAAGGGAAATATTGAGTCTTCTGACTAAACTAAGTTCTAAGAACGTTGGCCGCGGTAAAATTTTTGACTGAAATTGAAGAAAATCGATAGCTCCAATCTAGAGGTCACCCCAAACAAGCATACCAAGTTTCAAAGTAATCTGATCATAAATGCGACCTGTGAGGTGTGCCAAAGGAAATTGTGGACGTACGTAGTAACGTACGTACGTACGTACGTACGTACGTACGTACGCCGACGGACGAGAAGTGATGACAATAGCTCAGCTTGACTTTGTCAAGTTGAGCTAATAATGGAATGTTTCTTCTTCATGACTGCGTTTTGAAATCAAGGTTACATTATTGATGTCCATGTACAATCGTACATCATTGGGAATATTTTTGTTCTTCTGTAGATTTTAGTGAGAGATTGTTTCAATCGACAGATTTGACCATAGATTGATGGATTAGAAGCCAACAGCATGACGCATGTATTTAATTGTCATCCTCGGAGCCAAGAGCAATGAATATTTTATTCACTTTTTTCCATACTGTGTATTCATCGTTGTTATAGATTATTGATGCATGACAGGCTATTGTAGAAAGTAAATAAGCAAACAATGATTGATATAGAATTCCACAAATAGAGAAAATTGAACGTTTCTGTGCGTTTAACCCTTACAAAAAAGTGTTCAACTTACAGTTCGGTCGCCGTGGACTGTTAACTTTCAACGGGTGAGGAAATCATCAAAAAAATAATTAATGAAGCACCGGGCACAACCCGGTGCTTCATAAATTAAATTTTTGCTGATTGTGATTTTTATTACCTGATAAACACAGGTGGATTACGGCCAGTCTACTACGGCTGTACTATACGACCTGTCCAGAATTCATAGAGGAAGAAAACATCGTTAATATAAACAACTTACTAATCTAAAATATGCCGACTGGGGTTGTGCATCTTCGTTTATTGGAGTGTGACGAGTCTCCCAACAATCAAGGGCATATCATGCTGGATACTTTTTGGATGAAGGAAGCTGGAATACTCCGATAAAGCCACCAAACGTGAGCACGAAGCTGCAAAGGCTGAAAACAGGTTTAACATCATTGTGCTGTAGAAATCACAATAACTGTCCTTCTTCGAAAATGAGAACAGGAATCAGCATGTAGCTCAAAGACAAAATATGCCTGACGCATGCTAGTTACTTATTCATAAACTAAAGCAGGTATCGGAAGAGCGAGCAAGTAAGGTACAGAATCAGGTGGTAACTAATTGGTCAGCGTACTGTGCACTCTGCCGTCAGGTTAAGTTAGTCTTTCTGTGCAGATAAATGTTGAAGTGTGCTCATTGCGTTCGGAACAGAATAGGAGCAGCAAGTCCTACCTCGCACCATTCCCAATAAACGAAAATAAAAGGTATTGGTTCTTATCATTGATGAGTGAAACACACAATGGCATTAGCTTACCAACACACTCGTATTATTTTTTTTTATAAAATGATCGCATTCAACCTCTTTCATTGACGTGCATTGTCAAAATATCCTCCGGGAAAACGGTGGTAATGTTATATTCCGCTTCGGCTTTTATCAGTGAGGCTCGCGTAGGCAGCAAACACCATTGATTTTTTTGAGAAGAAAAACGAAATCACAGAATACAAGATCGCCTGAACGAATACATGGTATACGCGAGTAAGCAATAACAATTTAACACTTCACAATTCTATGACTAAAAAGCGGGCAGAGAATTTCAATCGAATCGCTACTGGGTCGTGATCCGTCGAATGTCTGTCCGCTTTCTTATTCAAAGCCCTGTAAATTCGAACCAGTAGTAACAGTAAAACAGAGACATTGCATCACAGATGGCATTTTCGTTTAACCCTTTGAACCCGAGAGGCCGTTTTCTCGATCCTAGACCTTGATACGTCATAATTTTATTAAGTATGGTGGCTGCTTAATGAATGTGTCGGCATGACCAAACTATATTTCTAATGTCCCTTCCTGAGGCTGCACGTTCAAAATATTAATTGGTCTAACCACAAATAATGAATATGCTCTCTTCTAGTTTGATGTTATTGAACTGCCCTGGAAAATACCGTCTGTGTTAAGGGGTTAATTATCCCGTTCCAGTCTTGATTTTGAAATAGTTATTCTTGAAATTTAGATCCACTGGTGTAAGTGTGTCGCGATGCGATCGTGAAAGAGCCCATAATATTGTACTGTGTATACTCTACAGTACGTGGATTATCACTAAGTCACCCGCAGAGTGGCGATTCCACCCAAGCAATAATCGGAAATTTGTTGCAAAGCAAAACCAACACAAGTAAAGTTTCAGCCAATGGACCTCCGGGTTAAACCCGGAGGTCCATTGGCTGAAACATTGCATGTGTTTTTTGTCGATATGTACACAGTTTGAAAGTTATAGTTTGGGTGATAACTCCACTCCGCGGGTGATTTAGTTACAATCCACCTTTACGTACTGTATATCAGTACGTAATATGGAATTATAATATTATTTTTTATACCCGCACAGCTTACACGCTGAAGCATTCCTACTAATCACTGTAACGATGGAAGACATAAATTGGGTTGTCACTCCTTTCTGAAACAACAGTCATAATTTCATAATGTCATTTTCCGCATCTAGCTGATAGCTGAAAGAGTGTCACATCAAATCAAAGAAGCATAATTTGAAAGCTTACAACATAAGTCACAAAGTTCCTGTCTAATTTAAACCCGCTGAGTAGTTTCAAAATATTTTTCATTAAGTCTTGTCATGGCTGCTGTGAAGCAGCCATGACTAGATTTGATGAAAAGGTCTTCTAAATTAATCTCAATAAATCACTGGTAAAAAAGTGTATGCAATTTATCGGGTGGAATTTGGTAAATGTATCCAGATGACACTTATTTCAGTGGCAAGAGATTTCGTCTCCTGGGCAGCACGAAAGGTGTCAAATGGCAAATAAAGACATTGGATCGTGCCATAGAAGCCACACTGCATAACAGTCAAGTACTATGTGTCCATCCAAAGAATATGCACCAATAACCAACATACTGGAAAGTGATTTGCTTGTATTGTTCAAGAACATGTCATTTGAGTATCACAAAGTAAATACTGAAAAAAGCAACCATCACTCTATTCACGTGGAATGGAATTATCATAATACGTTCGGACTGCAAACGCGAGTGAACTCTTCGGTCTTTGGTTTACAACGCTTCAGTGACCTTCGTTATTGTTTTCAAACAATTCTCCTTGATAACGTGCAGACCCGAAATATTTTAAAGATGAATAATGAAAGGTTCTGTAATTAACCCGTTGCTAGATTGAAGACAAAATTAACCAGACGTTGTGCAATTACTTCTGTATGTAAGAAAAATCTGGTAGGAAAGGAAGCTTTCCAATGACTGTAGTAAAAGGTGGAAATGGAAATAAAACAGAGCAGACAGCAATTCTGACATTGGACTTTGCCATGACCAATGGCTGATCATTGTTAAAATTACTTGAAATCACACCATGGCAACTTCAAGGCAATCATAAACTAATGTGAGAGTTACCTAAGTTCCAAAAAAGTGGACTTCGGCCCGTTTAATTTACCAAATACATATTTCAGACGACACGACCAAAAAATATAGAAAATTAATAATAAATTTCAATTTCTCAAAACCATGATATAGGTATGCTTCCTCCTTGGAACAACCTGTATTTGTTTCAACAAGAGATCACGAATCACGGTTTTAAAAAAGAAAACTAAAACAAACTTCAAACAAAAAAATATTACAGTGTGTGGTTAGTTTTGTAAACTATTTTGATCCACCTATTCAACTGTTGTAATACAAGTGCTAATGTGGTGTCCATGTTCAGAGCAAAATTACTAAATTAAAAATACTTACCAATGTTGAGAAAAAGTTCACTTGCATGAAGACACGACGCATTCGTGAAAACAAGTAAAACACAAATCCTCACATATTTATTCCAAAATTCTTTCACTCCCATTCTCTGGTAATATTAGATTCCAAGACAGTCAGTGGAAAAGAAAAATCCGAAAAACATTTGTCTTTTACGGAATGAACGAGTGAAAAAAACAAAATACACCTTTCCACATTACGTTCTCCCATTCATTGTCCGACGCTGACTCCAGACTGAATGATTAATGTACGCAACCAAACATCATTTGACAGTTATCTGTCGTTCGCCTCACGGAGCATCGTTGTAGAAGTCCTCGACATCAGGGAAGGTTTTTTCCAATAATCATTTCCATCTGACGTATTGGTAAGATCACCTACAAAGATAGAGAGATTCGGAAATACAATACTAACAGGATGATAGCATAGCTACGGCACAACTCAAGGACATGAACATGTTTGTTCAAGCCACCGATCTCAAAACAACTGAACTGCTAGAACGCTCATTGATCACATATAGAAATTTGTCTTCACCGCCGCAATCTCGGGGAGAGGGGGAGGGGGGGGGGGGGGGGGGAGAGGGGCGGAAACTGCTATAAATAAATAATGCTAAACAAAAAAGTCTAGAAAGTTTTTACGACTGTGGTTTTAACCCTTTATCCAACGCAGAGGATATCAGAATTTATTATTTTAAATATCATTTTTTAAATTTTCTCAACAAATTTCAACAAAACCATATCATGTGACCCCTCTTTGGAACGAGCTCGACGAGCTCGTTCCAAAGAGGGGTCACATGATATGGTTTTGTTGAAATTTTTCGAAAAATAATATTTTTCAGCTGCTGAATTTGCATATTACGCCGGCGGATGCGGGAGATTCGTTGGATAAAGGGTTAATAAAAGTAAAATGTATTGTGACATTTCCCCTGTAAGATACTTAGGGTGAAACCGGTAAAAATCACATTTCCATCACATCTTCAGTTTGACAACATTGTGTCTGATGTATATTTGCTATTTTTACAACATATTTTAGTTATTTTTGTCAAAACAAGTGCCGAGATTGGAAAGTTGATACCATATTACTAGAGTATGGCAGTCGTGGACTGGTCACTTTCCACGGGTGAGCAATATCTCCACAGACGCAATAATATTAGATTCCAAACATTAAGTGTAGGAATAATCATCACAAAATGTAATTAATAAAGCACCGGGTACAATCCAGTGCTTCATTAAATAAAATTTTGCTGATGATGATTTTTATCATCTGGTAAACGCATGCGTGGACATCACGTCACCGATGGGACGAGTTGCGTGTTCGAGGGAGGTGTTCGAGGTTCTTCGCTGACGTTCCAACAATTCTTTAGTATGGGGATCAGTGATAGAGTGTAAATAACTTGATAAAAACCTGTGAAATCACGTCGTGTGGAGCCCAGCCAACACACCTTTCGTCGACGATTTCTGAAACTAGACACCAATTAATCAATTATTTGTAAACATCCCGTAACCGATTAATTGCCCGTTATTAGGTAAAAGAGAATATGCATGTGTTGAGATGTTGAGTCGAGAAAATATAGTCCGTCTCGAGGGAATTGTTTTGTATTAGTCGATCCAGACAAAGAGAAAAGTTCAGAACGGAACTTGAACGAATCATGCATAAAATACTCGAGCCTGACAGAATGTGGCTTCATCAGTTATTCATGTATATATGTATTTATCTGATAACCATAGAGTATAACAACCGTTGTATATACTTGAAGTATATACAACGGGTGTTATATATAATTATAATTTATGCGAACGACCTCTGACCTCTTTCAATTTCAATTCCATTTTCATTCATGAGACATCGTTATATCACAGGGCAAGTTTTAATTGTACGCTTATTGCACTTTGTCAAAATCCTCTGATGGTGTCATTTCTTATTTATTTTGCTTCAATAAAGGCAACCTAAAATTTTGCTTCAAAACATTGTAGAAATTACTTGAATGTTAATAGTAATTAGTATGCGGCGACTGCGAACTATTTATAGTCACGGCCTCGATCAAAAGTACTCGCGGAACTGCGCTAATTAAAAGTTCGTCTGCTCTACCTGAAAAAAAACACTTCGTAAAAATTGTAAACAAACGCAAAATTATTTGTTATATTGGGACGACAGCATAAAACACGGAAGAAAACTGGAACTTTGTCAAAAAAAGAATAACTCTACTGAAACACCGTTTTGTTACTGTTAATAAAATAGTTGAAATTTATTTTGTTCCATCGCAGTTACATGATGCAAGAAGTGCAATCGCACTTTACAATCGTCGTCATCGATTTTGTAATGTAAGGGACACAACTCTATGCGTCTTGTCCTATTTCTTTTGTCTCGTAGACTGGTTTTCTTTGGAGGCCCGTGGGAAGCATATATAAGTCGGGTAGACGCACGAAACGGGTGTCTGTTTGTTATCAGATAAAAACAATAAACATATAGTGTGTTTTTATATCTGTGTTATACAACTCGTTGAAATATGGTTTATATTTTCTCGGCGAAGCTTCGAAAAAATAAACCATATTTCAACTCGTTGTATAACACAGATATAAAAACACACTCTATGTTTATTGTCTGTATATCTTACGCCATACAAGTATCTGGGAATTTCATTGGTTCAAAGACGTCACATGCAGACTGCATATAAAACCATATACTGCCTGTCAACATCAATATACGCTGACAGCTATGGGTAATCTCCTTTTGTTCATTGATTATTCAAAATGACAGCAGCCGATAAACGCTTCAAGTTGAAAGATTAAGTGTTGGAAGCCCATATTTGGTCTGAAGAGCAGGTTAGGCAACTTTAAAAGGCTTCATATTCTGTGGATGTGTGTCATGTTACCTTTGAAATGAAACTGTTTGGTATGTATGAATTTGCATTGTTACAATTTATGGGAGAGTGCCTGTGGGCTATCTCCCATAAATTGTAACACGGCAAAGACACATGAACACATTGTGAGAATTCTCTCATTTAATGTTTGATCGCTGTTGTTATTAGTTCTGTACATCGATGCAGCAGTCGGTAAGATATATTCGTTACACAGTTTGTTGGTGGCCTAATATGGTATATATGGTGTCAGTTAATTCGATATTGGACTCGAGCGAAGACACCATATATACCACATTAGGCCACCAACAAACTGTGTAACTAATAATATTATCATGATTATGTGCATGTCCTGTGATTTGTATCATATTCGAGGTGGTGTCCAAAATGGGATCTCACCGAGCTGGCTTTGCCATTTTTGGATACCACCGAGAATCTGATGCAACACAGGACGAGCACATTATCATGATAATTCATTTATCTAACAATTCTGTCACATAAACAGATTAAATCATAAATTATTAAAACAATTTTGGATATAATGTTGGGCGAGAAAAAGTAAAAAAAAACCCTATATTTTATGGAACTATATTGTTGTTCACTCTAACAACCATGAGTAATGCGGCCACCGCAATTATCAAAGTTGTGTTGTCAAATTATTCACTCTCAGTGTCACTTCCTATAATGATCCGTTTGAATTTACGAGTGTGCAACGTGGGCACATCCTCAGGGACAGGGTAGGTGTAATATTGAACTGTGCAGTTTCTATTTATTGTGGGGGTGGGGGTGGAGGGGGTGTCATTGGCTATTAATAGTTCTGTCGCTAACTGTAAGGAACTTTGTTTTGTTTTGTCAGCGATCAGCTGAGTCGATCACTGAAGCGCACATAAAATGTATTCATGAGCAAGTTTTGATAGCCCGTCGCGTTACCGGAAACGATAAGTCTATGTGATTATGTGATACGGAATCAGAATAAGTCGTCTATATGATACGGAATCGGAACACATTATGTGATACGTACCGTTTCTCGTGGTTTTTAGGCCAAAATCTATATGATTGTTAGATAAATACTGATACACCCTGAGGCGCAGTAACTTCCCATACACCATGGAATTTTCACAGATAACGAATTGATTTTCTCACAAATTCCTTCACATTGAAGAACAATTTTAATTGTGTAGAATAAGAAAATAATGATAGTTATCCTTGTGTTTTCCAGGGTTTATAGGAATTTACACGGGTTTGGGAACTCATACACCCTGAGGCGAAGCCGAAGGGTGTATGAGTTCACAAACCGGTGTAAATTCCCATACACCCTGAAAAACACAAGGATAACAGATTTATTTCCAAGACCTTTGGTGTACTTAATACTTTCAGCTACATTGTGGGCAAAAACTGACAGAAAATTTGTACTTTGCAAGTTTCTTAAATAAAACCAGACAAATATGGATGTCATTGGAACTGGCTCAGTGAGCCAGTTCCAATGACATCCATATCTGTAATAATTTATTGCACAAAAATATTAAATTTCCTGTATTTTTAATTTTTGTTCTAACATAACCGAGCAGAAGGTATGAATTAATAATTAAAAATGGGTACTGTTTTAGCCATATAGCTTGTTCTTGTATATTCTTGTTTTTACATAGTGGTTAAACACGGTGTAAAAAAGCCACTGTAGATAGCAAGTTACACCGTACCTCTCAGCCAACCAAAATGCAGTATTTTGTTTCATTTGGGAATAACGTTTAATATCTTGTTTGACAGAGCTCTATGAACATGTTTCTGTCATGAATAACACAAAGGTAAAGGTATTATTTCGATTATTTTTCATTTTTCAGTGAACTGCATTGTTAGTTTTAATACATATACCATTATCATAAATTGTTTTCTATAAACCTTTAAAAATAAATCACGTTGCCTGAGTATTCATGTTGTTACATCGGGCTAAACCAATCAGTAAATAGTTCAAGAGACTGAAGGAATAAGTTACATCATACCTGTCAGCCAATCAACTCGCTAGATTACAGAGTGTCAGGAAATAAAAGCAAATACCCTTGAAATACCGGGTCTGATCATCAGATCCGGGTATTTTATGCAAGATTAGCATAAGTTACGTTCTGCGTGTTTCACTAATATAAAAGATTTCCACACCACTGTCATGAGTAAGCGGTTAACCAGGAACAAAAATCCTAACCAGAAAAGGGTGAACTGTTCCAGTACAGGTTAATCGATTTATTGTTTCAAAACTACGCACCTCTCCCCGCCCCAACATCTTTTTACCATCATTTGTCATCAATAATATGTAGGTGCATTTAATGAATTTTTTGCAAGAGTGGATACAACATTAAACAATGTTCCAATAAGACTAAAATCCTCGTCCTCTGATTGAACGAGAGCTCGCTTAGTATATTCTATGTTTACGGCTGAAGTGGCAAATGTTACGTCACAACGCGCAATATTTGGAATGACGTCGCTCGTTTGCTTCACCAACGGAGTGACTGCTAAGCCGCTTCATTTTTCGGGATTTTTCACTCGTGCGACAGACGGTGTTCCAGAGGAAGTGTTGTTTAAATTACAAATCGATTTACGATTTGAACTGAGATGGAATGAGTTTATCTGGTTTATTGACTATTTATTCAGTGCCGTCTTGGGATACACGAGAGGTTTATTTACTAAACCTGTGATCGTTAAAGTTGCCTTAAACAAGGCAACTTTTAACGATTACATGTTTAGTAAATAAACCTCTCGTGTTTCGCGATGTAGGTTTTGGGATATGGGTAATGTCTTATTGGAACATATACGTTATTGTGATGAATTGACGGTAACATGGTCTGGGGTTTGCGGCTCAGAGCGTATATTCAACCGAGACACGAAGTGTCGAGATTGAACATACGCCCCGAGCCGCAAAGCTCATACCATGTTACCGCCAATTCATCACAATAACTTATAACGTTTTCAGATTACATGGTAGGTTTAAAGTACCTTGATTATTGGTAAAGTTGGTAATTACACTTTACCTTGTGCAACATCTGTGGTGATTGCAATGTTTTACGCGAATGTTCACTCAAATAGTATTATTAAAAACGCATTACTCACGCAGTATTTCAATCAGCGAAATCTTAAGTATCATCTTAATGAGTAACGTTTATTATTGAGCAGAGCAAGCCAATTTTATAACTTGTCAACAGCTCTCACATGCACAACGTCATTTCTAGGATTCTACATCTAAGGAAAACCAAAGGACGAGCTTGGGTAAGTAGGTGAAGAAGAGTCGACAAGTGTAAACGAATCGCCCCCAACCATTTTGACTCGTATAGATTTAACCACATATCGCTGCGATATGTCTAAAACACATGTTCGAAAAAATGCTCCTTTTCTAACGGGGAACAAATATTCTTTGCTTGGCATCACGTGTTATTTATTTATTGGGGTTTAGCGACACTTGCGACAGTCAGGATCACCTTTTGTCGGACAGTTGTACAGGTGTAGCAAAGCCGCACTAATTCCAAACATGCAGGGTTAGCAGTGATTGAAGGCAAGAATACCAACGAAGTGCAGTACGCTTTCTTACTCAGCGCTACCGTGCCCATTTGTGGGCAATCAGACATGGAGTGTTAAATTGCTTTTGGATCTTCCCATAAAGACAAAAGGGATTCAGAGATTTGCAGTACAATGTAAAATATCACCGTTAAAGATACGGAAAAATTATTTACAACGAGCTGCCAAACCTATCAATGTAAATTGGTGGTAACAGCTGTTAATGTTTGATATATAATCATATGAAATACTAACAGTATTCTTCTTCAGTGAAATATGCCCTTTTTAACAGTGCAATGGCTTTAAATTTAAATCTACTTTACTCATGCATAGTTTGACAAAATGGTAGCGTCCGTGTCGACATATGGCTTGTCTTGGAAGAGTTCATTCTTACGGCAGACTAATTAATAGATTGCGGCTGCAGGTTAAATGCATTAATCCACTCTCTATCACTACTGAACAGCCTCCTTGTGTAATAAACCCTAACTAAATATTACTTCCTAGCTTCCGTTACTTGACCTAGCTTCCGTTACTTGACCTTGAAAAAAGTCGTCATTGCATCAAGTACGGGACTTTTACTGTACATTTGTACGGTAGCAATATCAACATCTGTTTGCCCGGAGTTTTACCGTATTTTCACCAGTAATATTTTCGGAACGCTTGGTAGGGTTGCGTATTAAGAATCCGTGAGTTGACAGTGTTAACAAACAAGAAGGACGCCAACGCCCTATAGCTCACCAACATTGCTCTTTGGTAGTAACTTTGGCAAACACAAGAACTGTACCAAACAGGCTCATAACAAGCGACAAAGCTTACCTAAACACAACCTCTTGAAAGTAAAACACAGAAACTGACATAAACACTAAGTTAAACATGAAATTCTGAGCTAAACAGAAAACTAAACGCAAATAAAAATGTCAAGAAAAATGTTTAAAATGCAGGGTATGAGGGGTTAATCATGGAACAATGATACTGAGGAACATGTATGATGAATATAAGTGCCATGGGAAGAGAAGGAGCACAGCAGCTGACCTAAATACTTAGTTAAACATGAAATTTTGAGCTAAACAGAAAACTAAGCGCAACTAAAAATGTGAAGAAAAACGTTTAAAATGCAGGGTATGAGGGGTTAATCGTGGAACAATGATACTGAAGAACATGTATGATGAATATAAGTGCCATAGAAAGAGAAGGAGCACAGCAGCTGACCTAAACACTTAGTTAAACATGAAATTCTGAGCTAAACAGAAAACTAAACGCAAATAAAAATGTCAAGAAAAATGTTTAAAATGCAGGGTATGAGGGGTTAATCATGGAACAATGATACTGAGGAACATGTATGATGAATATAAGTGCCATGGGAAGAGAAGGAATACAGCAGCTGACTTAAACACTAAGTTAAACATGAAATTCCGAGCTAAACAGAAAACTAAACGCAACTAAAAATGTCAAGAAAAATGTTTAAAATGCAGGGTATGAGGGGTTAATCATGGAACAATGATACCGAGGAACATGTATGATGAACATAAGTGCCATGGGAAGAGAAGGAGCTCAGCAGCTGACCAAAACACTAAGTTAAACATGAAATTCCGAGCTAAACAGAAAACTAAACGCAACTAAAAATGTCAAGAAAAATGTTCAACATGCAGGGTATGACGGGTTAAATCATGGTAAAATGATAATAATCATCATATAGCAGCATTATAAAGCCATGATATGGAAATAGGGCGAATAAGTGACCTAAACAGAAACTTTAACATTATTGGACACGTACTCTGACGCTGACGCCGACGCTGACGCCGACGCCGACCGATCGAGCCATGCCATAAGCTCACACAACTAAAGTTGGTGAGCTAACAAACGTTTTTCCCTCCATTAATTCCTCTAACAGTCGTTCGAATACGATAACACGAAGAAGGCATAAATGATTCAATAAGTTATGCTGTGTGGACCAACAAACATTGGTTTGTCTAACATTTTCTTGTTCATGTCTGCTAATGAATTTATATACATTTGAGACATAAAATGATTACATATATGACTAATATGCAGAGAAAGTATGTAATCCATATTACTTTGAAACAGCTCATTTTTTAAAAGGTAACGATTTCGTAGCTTCCTAAACACATTGTAGTAAGCATTGCCTCTCTGTAGTCCGTATTTAGTAGAATATTTTCTCTTTTCTTGTGATGAGAAGAGGGTGTGCGCGAGACCACGTTTAGTTTATGGCAGTTGCTGTAGGATATTTTATGCCCCCACCCTCCAATATGTGGGACTTGTCCAACATGGAACAAGTCGAAAATGCACCTTAATAAACACTCTTTTTTCGTTCTTAATTAATGAAGGAAAAATATGTTGAGCCTAAATAAACTATGTTATAAGTAAGGAAATGCTACAGAACTCCACATTCACGACAAAAGCAATAGCGGGGGAATTAACCACCTCCCCGAATAACACAGATAGGTTTTTAAACATTTTCTGGCACCACCAAGCATTTGACCGTCAATCCATTGATGTGTATGTTCTTTAAAGCTGTCAGATAACACTTCGATCACATGCACATTGAACATGGCTTTGGAATGCAATAAGACCAAGAAAAGAAGGAAGGATGAAGTGGAAGTCGACAAACAAAGGAAAAGATACAGGAGTAAATAGCTGAACACGACTTTTCTTGCGTCTTTTTTCCATCACACTTAATATAGTTTTGACATAAAGTCTCGAATATTATTTCAGCTTCTGACATTTGGCAAAACAATTATTCCCTTCAGTGGAACAAGGCGCTGAAGCATTACAGATGATACCATGTTCCACTCAAGTGACGAATCGATACTGGCTTTTGCTAATTCGACTAATATTGCAGTCAACGAGCAGTTTTTATATCCTAAACACACAACTGAGGAATTTCGCATAAATCGACCAGTTTTGGCAGTATTTGTCAATTTATCCTGACTTCTCGTCACCTTGTTTTAAATTATCAAACACTTTCCGAAGAAGCACGAAGCGAGGATTTCAAAATTTTCCGATATGTTGGGTTCAGAGTTAAAAATTTTCAGATAGCGTTCCGGGGTCGTACATGTTCTTTTATTATTATGATGTTAAAGAATTACTTTCGTTTCACGAAAGTCATTCATCAAAATACTAATAATTCACGAAATGTTTTCGTGCACGTGACTACACGATTTCATATATTTTATAACGATCACTTTCGTACAAAATGTACTTAAACACAAGCATATTTGTGCATAATGAAAATTGTAGTTTCGACAAATGTTCAACTTTTTTAGAATTTGTGACTTTCAGAGAAAGTATTGGCATTCGAGCAACCAACAATTCTTCCAACCGACAACATTTTCAAGCAGACATTTTCATGGGGGAAGACCACCCCGGTACCTCCACTAGCTTCGGACCTGCTACTAAAGGGCTTTTATGGGGCACTTGGATATAACTATTTACCAAACACGTTTAAAAGATCACACTTGTCAAAATAAAAAGTACAATAACTGAAACGTTTTCATTTTTTGCCTCAAAGCCATAGCTTTTGGCTCGAGCTCGTTGTAATATTGAGGTCTTATACTATGTTTTGGAGTTGAAAATTTACAAACAAGTTAAATGGTAATTTTTGTGAACAGCGTTGGTTGGATATATGGATGTCCGTTACTTTGGGTTAATTGTTGAATTTATGATTTCTCGTGATATTCTTTGTGATACACGTTTTTTTTTATATATTACACACATTTTGCTGAGGATCGCTCCTACTCATATACAAAAAAAAACGCAGGGCCCGGGAGAGAGTGAGGACCACGAGGTAGAAACCCCGGGACCCGGAACTTAGAGGGCGGGGCGAACTTGCCCAGCAGTCCAGGATTCTTGGGTCCGAATTGGGCCGCCAAAGTTCTTACTCCTGTACCAAGCCTGGGCCCCGATCCCCGAGCAAGGACCAGCAAAATAGGTTGCCCGTCGCAATGGAATACTAGTTGCCACTCATGTAAAGAGGAAATGTGAATGACCCGTTGTGATGCTCAATCTGTCAATAGACTGTTATCTATACACATATCCACAAGGCTCAGTGTTACGCGGTTTCCTAAACATTCCTAAGATAGCAGTGGAGCAGCCTCAAGCTATTCCATTGGGAAACTGAAACCAAAACGGAAACGATGTTTGAAACATTTGAAACATGCTGCTAAGCAAGACGTCATTTATTTAGGCAGCAAAAGTAACGTGATTTTTCATCCCAAAGCCGCCAGAAGACTCCATTTAATAAGTAATTTCAAAATTACTTATACTGATGCAAATTCCGAAGGCATCTGTCGCGAGTGCAATCGGCACTAGCGACAGATGCCTTCAGCATCTGCATCAGTATTCCGACACTTTCGAATGGAGCCCATTACAGAATTAACCCGAGCCCCGCAAGTTCTTATATTTTGTACCACGGACTGCAAATGAGTATACTACTTGTTTGATCGAAGTCCAATTAGTTGATTAAACAACTTATAACAAGAAAATATAGCAACGCGAATAGCTGGATATACCCCTCCTGAAATACCAATAGCGCATCCTCCTCGCCAGAGTGTTGGCATTCCCCAAGATGACACAGATGTCTGCCATTTTGAATAACAAACAAACACACTTGCAGTCTAACTCGGTTAATCTTCCCTTGCATACATATTGAACATAGGCAATATAAAAATTATTCCGTTTTTCTGCTGCCATTCAGCAACAATTATTCCAATGGACAAAAACTACAGTTAAGAAGTTCATAATGACAGTTTTAGTCGAACAAGGGACACAACAGTGGTTAGTATGTGTACATGAAACCTGCAATATGCAGATATCCCTTCCAATCACACTAGTCTATCACTGAAGGACACCAAACAACCGATGCATGAGTTATAATGTAAAACGTTAAAACGGAACGTTTTCTAAGGGGAAACAAAGACGCTAACCCTGGTATGTATGGATGTACAAACCCCCAATATGTGGATATCGATTCCCCATGCTGGTTTCTCACCATACCAGAGGACATCAGACTCCTACATCCGATGCTTGAGTTTTCATGCAAAACGATCGTATTGAAAATTGCCAAGTATAACAAGGGTTATATCTCTGGAATATTTGGACGAAACCCGATACCCACAGAATATGTGGATATCCTTTCCCCTTTTCTGGTCTACGTCTAAAAACCGACAGCCGATGCTCGAGTTATAATGCAAAACGTTGGTAAGGAGAGATTTCGAAGTGTAACAAGGGTAATATCCACGGACAAAATTCCTAATATGTGGATATCTACACCCCCACCCCATGCTGGTCGCTCGTCATACCAAAGGACATTAAATTTAGTGTTCAACCGATGATCTGAACCGGCCACCACAATCGGCCGACTGTGGGCAATCGGATGAGAACGGCAACGGCTCCTGGAACATCGGTTCAACCGATTGTTGCCAAGCATTTTGTGAGGATTCGTAAACCGCATTTTATTATCTTCTGCAAGTGTTCAATTGTTAATATAAAATGATGTGAGTAATACCATTCAATAAAATTGAGAAACCACCACAATGTGTATTCTTAATCTGGCAAGACGCCCCTTTATGGGAAATACAAGTTAAGCGACATGTAAAGCTTACAATTGAGCATACTTGCGGCAATCGCCAATTCCTACCGGAAAAGTGAAGGTTGCACTCCATTGACTCAGGTCGCAGTGAAAATTACTAGTTGCGCCCACTTGGATGGTAAACGTGGCTCTGAGAGCTACCCAAGTGTGCGCGACTGGTAATTTTGCTGGACCTGAGTCAACTCTGAAATGTGTTCGATTTAATGTAGTTCTTTCGAGTATCGACTTATCTTGTAATGAACGCACTGTAAAATATGCTCAATTTAATGCAGTTTTTGCGAGCCTCGACTTGCCTAGTAGTGCACGGTATTACAATCGGAATCGGCATCGGAGTAGGTAGATTGTGAGTTCAAATAACCAGTAATCGGTCAGCGGCTATTTTTGGTAATCGGTTGACCACTAATTAAAATCTGATAACGGGCGCTTGAGTTGCAAATCCAAACGCTCGAATGAATAGCCTTTTAAGTGTAACAAAGGCTATAACTATGTATGCGTGGAAGAAACTCGCAATATGTGGATATCTTTCCTCAAATGATGGTCTGTTACCATACTGGAGGCCATCAAGATCCGACAACAGATGCCTGAGTTAGAATGCAAAATGTACGGAATTGCGGACAGACAGAATCCTAGACTCCATGCGACCACGAGGCATCTATCGACGTTTGTCCCGAGTGTTCACTTTACATGAATTTTTGCTTGAGAGTTTTACTCTGGTCGTACATCGCAATCTATAAGCGTACATCAAAAGTCATGGGGTTGAGTTTGTGTGTTTTTATATTTTGTACAAGTTGTTATATTCTTTTGGGGAAAAAATTCATAGCACATTTAAGACTTATATTTATTTAGCCGTTAAACTGCACCAGTTGAATGCAACGAATATTTTTTTCTACCTGTCGCAGAAAAAATGATCTTTCAGCGACAGGTGAACAGGCTAGAATTCGGAGGACCGGGTGAAAACCTTTGTGACTCCGATATGATGCCACTAAAGGCTTGTTTAAGACCGATGTGCTATTGACCATTGAATAGTGGATAAGCAACATTTCGCCGAAGATTCATGAATTTGCGAATGCAGACGGAAAACGTGCTTTAAAGACCTTTTATGTGGAATAATTTGGGGCTATCCCTGTAATGTCAGCTGCATGCCCACATTCTTCTTCAGTCCTTACAAAAGCCTATGCCACCACACTGAGAACAGGCTTTTTATGTGACCACCACTCGGGATAATATGTTTGTCCCTCACGATCGATGCTGTTGTCAGAGGGTATTTGGGGACTCAAGATTTTTTCTTGTTATCTAGCAATATGTGGATATCTGGGAAATTTATCTATACAACAGACCTGCGAACTTGTGTACTGGGCCACCATACAGGAGCAAGACGTTTACCGAAATGTCATCAAATGCGTATACTACTTACCAACTTGGGACAGATGAATTCTTCATTTGTATATACATTTATCAACCAATAAGAACTTTCCTGAGCATCAACAAAACTAAATATCTAACTCGCGTTACTAATTCCTCAATAAACTAGGATAAATTGGTCTTGTCTGACGTGTTTGATGGCAAATTACAACCCACGATCTTCTAGGAGGCTCTATTGACTTCTCAGTGTTGAGACATTGGATAAGTGTCTTCACTCATTGCCTTAACCCTTTACCCAACGCAGACGATATCAAAATTTATTATTTTAAATATCATTTTTTTTAATTTTTCAAAAAAATTCAACAAAACCATATCATGTGCCCCCTCATTGGAACGAGCTCAATGAGCTCGTTCTAATGAGGGGTAATATGATATGGTTTTGTTGAAATATTTTTAAAAATTTAATTTTTTCAACTGCTCAATTTGCATATTACGCCATGCGGTCGATTCGTTAGGTAGAGGTTTAAACTTGTGCATTTCCACGTTAAATTACATTGTTACCAGTAGAAGTTACAGTGTTATGTATTGGTTATTTATTGATGTTTAAGGTCACACATTTTTGCACAATGGCTAATCGTGACCACAACATGGACACAAAGTCAAGTCCAGCCAATCGTTTTTATCCATGTTGTCCATTTAGAGGACTTCCACCCCAGGCATTGGTTACCGAGTCCTATTTTACCAATAATATAGAGCATGTTTAGCATGTCGTCCCCTGAGTTCCAATGTATTTTAGGATGACGCCTATTGTTTTGAGGGTCGAGTGTCAATGCTATTATTCGCCCGTCTGTTTGCAGACAAAACGCTTTCTGCGCTTTAAGTCAAGAAGTATTTGACCTCGGAAGATGAAATTCCACATGTATATTCCTTATCACATAAGGATAACGCCTTTCATTTTGAGGGTCAAGGCTATTATCCGTCCACCTGAGGACACAACGCTCTCTGCGCTCTAAGTGAAGAAATGTTTCAATGAGGAAGAGGAAAATATACATGCATTCCTAATGGCTCAAGAACAACGCCTACTGATTTTTAAGATCATGGTCAAAGTCATTATTGGTGCATCCGTCTGTAGACACACAGCTTTCTGCGCTCTAAGTCAAGATTTGTTTCATAAAAGAAGAGGACGCGACATAATGATGTTGCTAATAAAAACTCCCGATAATCTAAAAAAGAAATGTTCAGCGAATTTGTATATGCTGTGGGTTGAGGGTGGGGGGTGGGGGTGGGGGTGGGGTATTATAGTCGAGTCAAATTCGATTGGTATTTTGGTGAAGTCTTGGCGGCGGATGGCCTCACGTAAATAAAATTTTCTGTGCAATAACTTCTGTTTGATTTAACGCATGTCACCCAAATTTACATGGCTTTTATCCTCGTGGAAGGGGAAGAAATCTGTCGATTTTCGTGTTGGCTAATCAAAAATCAAGAGAGAACTTCGGGTTTGCGGGCGATAACTTTAGTTCTATTTATCACAGCTCAACTCAACATGCCGAAAGTAATCGTACATGGATGCGGAAGAATCTGGTGGATTTTGGATTTGGTAGCCTTGTAACGGAACGGTGACTATAAACAATACATTGTTGAAAATTGTTTTGAGCCAATAATTTTTCTTTTATATCGCATATTTACTAGATTTACCGATCAGGTATCCTTTCGGGGGAGAAAGAATCTAATCCATGTTGAAGTCTGCTGCCGAAAATTCGAAGGCCACAGAACTGTTACGATAAACAGAACTTGGTAAAAATAGTTGTGTTCTACATAAACGCAGAACAATCCAATTTACAAGGTTGATGCCCTCATGGAAGGAAAAGAACATTTTTCATCTTTAGATTCGTCCATCAAAGGTAAAGGTCACTATGACTAAAAATAGCATATTTTTGCTTTCGGACACGGTACTTTTTCTATGAATGTAACTTAAAAAAAAGGTTTCACAACTAAACTTGTGGATCTATGATCCCCTCATGTTAGAACAACACAAGTTTTTTTTTTCGTTATAAAAAATAGCTTATGACACCTCATTGGAACGAGATCTCGTTCTACTGCGGGGTCATAAGCGATGTTTTTGAGGCAAAAATGTAAGAGAATAATAAAATTTGGATGACAGCGGTTTTGTGAATAGCTCTAGTTAGTTATTCTGTTGCATCACTACGGCCGCCGTGGACTGGTCACTTTCCACGGGTGGGCAATATTTCCACGGACGCAATAATATTAGATTCCATCACTAATTATAGGAATAATCATCAAAGATTTAATTAATGAAGCACCGGGTTCAATCCGATGCTACATTAATTAAAATTTTGCTGATGTTGATTTTTATTATAGGGTAAACGGATGCGTGTACATCTGTGCCCACGCGTGGATTACGACCAGTCTACGGCGGCTGTACTATACTGTTAGTGTTAACCCTTTACCAAAGTAAAGGCCAAAACCGGCCAGCGCTGTTCACAAAAATCGCCATTCAGTTTTCATTATTTTTTCAATTCTACGTCTCAAAAGCATAAATTATGATCCCTCATTGGAACGAGCGCGTTCCAATGGACGGCCATAAGCTATGTTTTTGACGCAAAAAATGAAAAAAAATAGTTATTCAAAAATTTTATTTGCAAGTGTCGTCTGCCTTTCGTGTTACGTAAAGGGTTAAAGTGCTCAGCCGAAAAGTGTAAATACTTACCATCTTTCTACTTACCTCAGAATAATTTTTTTAAAAAAAGGTTCCACTGAATGAAACAGAAGATTGGAAGATACTCCTTGACTTGTTCAAAGTTGGGTAAAGGTCAGGTATTACATAACATATCCGAGTTGTATCAGTTGAAGCTTCAACTGGACAAAAACTCTCCGTGTTCAAGTCGCTCGATTGTCATTATTGAACACGACTTTTCTAGCGCAAAGGTAATTTAATCTGTAAAATATTGATAAATCCCGAGATATTTAGTTCAGGTATTTTTGTTATACAAAAATCGATGACGACGCTACGGCCCGAGCGTTCGTTCCAATGTGTGCACTTGAGGATTGAGTAATAATGATGTATATATTAAAATTGCCAATGCAAAGTTCTGGTGGTAAATGAAGACACGTCGGTTGATCAAAAAAATATCGAAAAAAATTGGTGTTTACTCTGTTTTACCTACACTGCTTGGTCCTTTATCATCTGTGGCAGAAAAAGAACGCTGTGGGGTAAAGACGAACTTTGATGGTCCAGTGCCCCTGCCCCTGCCAACTGAATTCGAATTTGTCATTTTAAGTAGAAACCTCGTTCAACCCTTTACTTAACCCTTTACCCAACGTAACGGCCAAAACCGGCCAGCGCTATTCTCCAAAATCGCCAATTAATGCTCATTATTTTTTCATTTTTTGTAACAAAAACATAGGTTATGCCCCCCCCCCCCCCCCCCACCCCCGTTGGAACGAGCTCGTCAAGATCGTTTCAATGACGGGTCATAACTTATGTTTTTGAGACAAAAATGAAAAAAATTAGTTATCCAAGAATTGTTTTTGCAAATGTCGTCTGTTTTTCATGTTAGGTAAAAGGGTTAACATAGCTTGAGGACGCCACTTGGGATTATTGAATAACTTAACATTTTAATATTTGTCTGGATAACATAGCTTATAGCCCGGCGTGTGGACGAGCTCGTACCAATGGATGTCATAAGCTATGTTTTGGAGGAGGGGTGGGGGTGCAAAAATAATAATAATACCCATAAACTTCAATAGCGATTTTTGTAAAGAGAACTGGATGTATATCATGATTACCTATTCTACTATATATAAAAAGTCTATGACATAAATTTTAGCTTTACACACCAAGCATGGTGAACACACCAGCAATGTGAATTCAATAGTAAAAATTTACACCTCCAGTGGAACTACATCCAAGTTGACCTTTGGTGACCTCGACCTGAATGCAAAGTTGTCTAAATTTATCCCTCGTCGCCTCGCGAAGAGTGACATGAAAGCGGCAATTATTTATTACGTTTTAAATGAGTTTACCTCATAAGATACCAAAAATTAAGAAACATGCGTTGTCCCATATTGATAAAGCATTCCATAACTCGAAATAATATGTTATTATGTTATTAAAATAAAAAAGTACCCGTGATTTGCGCGTTTCTTTTTCCATTTCGTTTCTGTGATAAAATTGACAGCGGAGGTACCACCCACCTGTGGTCATGTAAATAAAATCAGATTCGCACGTATTAATACTGAATATTGTATTATTTAACATTTAAACTCTTAATAATCTGACGATGATGGTATAAATAAAATATACTTATAGCAGCTTGGTGTATCAAATGTTCACCACGGGCGGGTGGTGAAGTGGTGTTGACCGCGAGCCTTTGGCGAGCGGTTAACACCAACTTCACCACGAGTAGTGAACATTTGGTACACCAAACACCTATGGGTATATTCTATATGCATATGGTTGTTACGTTTACTGGGGGATTATTTGACATCAGCAAACGTGTGGGATGGGGAGAATGTCGATCGTACTTGTACTTTTTCACATTCATTGACACCCTGTTAAGCAAAGGTGGCGGAACCGGGGGTGGGGGGGTGGGCAAGGAACACATGCCCCTCCACTTTTTTCACAGACATGTTGCGTGGTTACACAGTGAGCTGAAATGGGCGCAAGGAAACGTGCCAGTACACAGGCATTCCTGTAATCTATTAACTGGTAGAGTGCTGAATTATTTTTAGCCATCAAAATTTGTTCACATGTCTTTGCCTTGTTACAATTTATGGGAGAGTGCCTATAGGCACTCTCCCATAAATTGTAACAAGACAAGTCCCTACAGACTAAATAATATTACTTCAAAGATAATACGAAGCACATTTATTGAGTATGAAGTCTTCAAGTTGCAGTTCATTCACCTCAGAGTAAAGCCCAAATATGGGCTTCCAGCACCCTACCAGTTAATTGTAAACTCAAACAACATTTGGCCAAGGAATCCCACCTTTGTTCGCTTCGGTCCGTTCCTTCTACTCCGACCATCTTCATACCCGAAGGCTAGCCTTCGGGTTAGAAGATGATTGAAGTAGAAAACATGGACAGAACAGTGACCACACCGCGACATGCTCATCTGAACGAGACACTATAGTGTGTCACGGTACATCTACCGATATAACATTGTAACTTTTCCTCCCATTGGGTTGAATCATGGTAGCCTTGAAAATGTGTGCCCTCGACTTTTATCGAACTTCCGCAGCTTCTGCTTTTAAGTAAATTCCTGATTAAATGTTATTAATTTCCCCTCAATGTTTTAAGGTTCATGGCACATAAGGGAAGTAGAAAAAGGAAGATAACGGGCAACTCCTGATGCGAGTCGAGGGGAGGGGACCCTCTGACCAACAAGTGTTCACGCAATCTCCGCCGCATGTTTCAGTAAACATAAACTAGTGATGGGGCGATTATTGGGAAATCATTCTTGCTCCTCTATATTGGCAACAAGTTACGGTTCAGCTCAAAATCATTGTGTTTTTACCAGGAAACCAACCTTTTGCTTGCATTTGCTTTGTTTTATATCAAGTTTTAATACATGTTTGACAACTCACACAGAGATGTTCAACGTCGCTCACGCTCATTCTAGTCTTCGTTATACCTGAAAACTGTCAAAATAAAAGGAACAAAACCATTTTCGTGCCGATAAATAGGGCTGCACGATATTCAAAACTGAATACCGGTATCAGTATTCAAAAAAAAAAAAAAAAAAAAAAAAAAATACCGCGGTATACCGGTATATCGAAAACTGTTCAAATATATGAACACAAGTATCACAATCGTCATTCGAGGCATCACAGTCGGAACGAATTAGCATGCCTTGACGATGCGGTTCGAAAAACCTTTACCCAACGCAGACGATATCAAAATTTATTATTTTCAAAATTAGTTTATCAGATTTTCCCCAAAGATTTCAACAAAACTATATCATGTGACCCCCCCCCCCCCCCATTGGAACGAGCTCAATGAGCTCGTTTCAATGAGGGGTCACACGATATAGTTTTGTTGAAATTTTTTAAAATTATTTTTTCAACTGCAGAATTTGCATATTACGAGGGCACATTCCTTCGGGGCTGCAGCTAAACAACTCAAGACATCTTGAAAATAAAATTGTGGGTAAATAAATAATGACGATAAACCGATATATTTGTAATTACACCGGTATTCAATCGATATTGGTTTGAATATCGGTATACATCTGTTTATCGATATACCGCGCAGCCCTACCGATAAGCCGCTGTGTGTCCTGAAGTTTATTTCGTTTAAACAATGTACTATTATCCGGTTCAACATAATAATGTAGTGATTTTTAGTATTTTAGGTGCTATATAAGTAATGGAAATTATTTTTTACTTTGAAGTTCCCACCTCTGATATTCCATAAATTCGAATTATAAAATACAAATTATACATCAAAATGAAGGTTGAGATGCAAAGAACATGAAAAATATCTGAAATTAACTCACGGAGTTGACAGCAGGCATCAATGGTTTCTGGAAATCTGCTACCGTCTTCGTACCAGAAATGATAATAAAAAATATTCCCAGAGAACAACCTGTGGCCAAATGTGCTTCAGATATCCAATAACAAAGCTAGACATTCAAAACACTTTAGGATGAACCGATACTGATTACTGATCTTCCACCATCCATACGGAACAGTAGGTCTGATGTTCTTGGGCACGTAGGCAGTATTTCGATGCATCCACACTCCCATGCGACTATCTGTGACGTGAAGCAGGAACCTACTCTCGTCTGACCAATGGACTCTCCTTCACGTCCGAAGATTCCAATGTTGCCGTGTCATACACCACTCCAAACGTCATCTTTGA
The DNA here is from genome assembly GCA_031216915.1 of Pictodentalium vernedei. Lineage (NCBI taxonomy): Eukaryota > Metazoa > Mollusca > Scaphopoda > Dentaliida > Dentaliidae > Pictodentalium > Pictodentalium vernedei. The sequence goes on from CM062292.1 coordinate 289,972,028, forward strand.
TGCTGATCGGACAGAGCTGGATGCTTGATGACCCTTCTGGACCTCATACCCAGTGCTTTGAGGCGGTATCGGACAGTTCTGTTGCACAAACGCCTGTTAGGGAGCCAAAGGCGTTTCAAAACCCATTTGAAGCAAAGGGTTCACGCCTAGTGAGGCTTGCCAGACTCCGATCTTCCCAAGGAGAGGTCTTTGGGGCTGTCCAGGCCTTGGTCGCTCCTTAACATCTTTGGTTTGTTGATGTTTTCGGACAAGTCTGCTGATGACAGAATGACTATAACCAAGTTGCCTTCCAATATCTTTGAATGACATGCCTGTTGTATGCATGCCAACGATTTGCCATCTTCGTCTCCTACTTGCCATGTCAGCATTTATTGATAAAAGAAGAAGACAAATTTTCTTATTTTTCTTATTTTATGCCCAGATACTGCATGCGGATGATAGTGTTTTTGTGGCATTCCTGCAACATGCTTCACGTGGACGAGGGCATGTGTTTGGGGTACACTATCAACCAGAAACATCATGTTTCACTAGATGAAATGTACTGCAAAACATAGCAATCATTAAAACATAATAAACAGTAGTAGCAACTGCCATGAATTTATTTATTACGGTTTAACGACACTTTAACAACCAGGTTCACATCGTGTCGGTGACAGTTTTACGGGTGAATGAACCCGGAGTACCCGGAGAGAACCACCGAGCAACGACGATCAGCTGCCAGCTCCTCAACATCGTAACTCCGCACTGCACCACAGGCAGGGTTAGACTGGTTGAAGACATGCGCACCATCGACGTGTAGTACACCTTAGTACATGCGTCATCGTGCCCCCATGTGGACAATCGGGGTTAAGTACCTTGCACAAGGACGCAACGCGGGAGTCCGAATCGATCGCTCAGACGGTTACCCATCCAAGGACTAACAGGGCTCGACGTTGCTTAACTTCGGTGATCGGACGAGAACCGGTTACCGCAACGCCACCGCGCTCCCTCACTGTCATGAATCATTTCAGGGGTTGCTTAAATTAAGCTCCAGGTGTATATATTATTATCCATCTTCACCGTTCTATTGTATCTAATATTTGTGAATGACAGACAAGCCCGTTGTTCAACACACAGAATGATAGCAGACGCAAATCGCAAATCACACACTTCATGTACAGCTCTGGGGAAATGTTTGAACTTTACACCAACCCCCGAGGTATGACTGACTTCGCTTCAGTGATGCTGCGAAGAATAAGATTATAAATCTTGATATTCCGCGCAAGCGACGTAATAGGAAAGATAAAGTTAGTAAACAACGAATTGGACCTGTTGTAAAAAAAATGCGACCCTCCTTAACACAACAGAGGACTACAATATAAATTCAGACAGGATGGACAAGGCGGGCGAGGGAGCTAATGGAGAATTACTCTGTAGAGACGGAAGATCTAGAAGTGGGAATGAAGCAGAGGAATAGCTTTATAAGGGAAACGGTGCGCAAGGATTGTAATAGAAACTCGCGAACGGAATTTGGACCCAGAATTCTTCAGACTGGTTATATAAAACAGGATGCGCCAGCTTTTGGGGAAAGGCGGCGGAAGAGTGTGCCAAATGTGTAACTTAGGTGTAACTGAGACCCTGGAACATTTCATTTTAGAATGCCCCAAATATTTGCCGAGTACAACAAGACTCCTTGGGGGGGGGGGGGCTAATGGAAAAATGGGATGTAAACATGAAGGATAATTAGATGAGGAATGACAGGAGGAAGAGGGTCAATTTATAGTTGGGGGAGATCGAGAAGGCACCAATGAGGGAACTGTGAAACAGTGTTTGACTAGATGCTGGGAGATTACGGGGAAGAGAGGGGGGGATTGGGGGGGGGGGGTGAATTTAGGCCTCCTCGTTAGAGGACCGCGACAATTCAGCGGAAGGCCGAAGACTTATTATTATTAATATCTATGTTAATCCTTTAACGAACATAATTGATAAAACCGACCAGCGTTATTCACAAAAAATACTATTTAATTTTTATTATTTTTTCAGTTTTGTCTCAAAACCATAGCTTGTGACCCCCACTTTGGAACGGGCTCATTCAGCTCGTTCCAATAAGGGGTCATAAACTATGTTTTGACGCAAAAATAAAAAAATATAGTTATTAAAGAATTTTATTTGCAAGTGTCAACAGCCTTTCAATTTAGGTTAAGGGTTAATGATTACGGAAAGTTGGTCAGCGAAACTCATGTCCATCTAGGACAACGTTTCAGTGCATTGCCACGACACTAACTATTGGTTCGCAACCGGCGAGTGTCATCAACGTTTACTGATCTCCATAGAGGTCAAGCACACTTTTAATCAGTTTCTTGGCGAATTCCGAGACTCTCTTGGTTGCATCACAGCTTCATCATGAACATCTTTCATATGAGGTGACTTCAATGTACATTTTGAGAAAGTGATTCCTCCAAACTTCGCAATGTATTTTGGTCCATGAATTTACACTAATAGGGCCATCGTGCAAAACACAAAAGTGGTCACACATCTGAGCTGCTAATCACCAGAGAGTAGCACTCGAATTATTTATTTATTTATTTATTTATTTATTTATTTATTTATTTATTTATTTATTTATTTATTTATTTATTTATTTATTGGGGTTAACATTATCGACAGTCAGAGTCACCTCGTGTAGGAGAGTTTTAGGAGTGGAATACTCGAGGAGAACCACCGACTAACGGTGAGTAACTGTCAGACTCCACAATGTACTAACTCCGCACAAGCAAGTTTAGCATTGGTTGAAGACAAGTGCACCATCGACGTACAGTACGCCTTAGTACACAGCGCCACCGTGCACCAACGAGGGCAATCGGATTAAGTGCCTTCTCTAGGGACACAACGTGGCGACCCCTCGTAAGGATTGAAAAATGTACCTTTCGGTTCGAAGTCCAATGGCCGCAACCACCCAGCCGCGCGCACCCTACGGAAAGCTGTTAACCCTTTACCCAACGTAACGGCCAAATCCGGCAGCGCTATTCTCAAAAATCGCCAATTAATTTTCATTATTTTTTTCATTTTTTTGTCTCAAAAACATAGGTTATGCCTCCTCATTGGAACGAGCTCGTCGAACTCATTCCAATGAGTGGTCATAACCTATGTTTTTGAGACAAAAAAAATGGAAAAATTAGTTATTCAAGAATTTGTTTTGCAAGTGTCGTCTGCTTTTCGTGTTAGGTAAAGGGTTAACACATTTTTGAACCGGCAAGCAAAAATGCTCTTCCGATTTAATTTCTAGTAAAGTAAATTCTCCACATGTTATGTTCACCGTAGTTGAGAAGCTTTTTCGTCGACAAAAGACCACTACACTGTCTAAGCATTCGTGGTCAAAGGACCTTGCAAATCGATTATCAAGTTTCTCCGTTGGAAGGATTGCAAGTATCGCGTCGCCTGCTACACGTGCACTCTCATTTTTCACAGACCAAAGCGGCCTTTCAAATCTTTAGCGCTATCCATAAGCTAATATCAAATGTACCATCTAAACATTGTGCGTTAGATATCATTCCGACATCATATTGTTCAAAATGGTGATTAAAAGCATGTTTTTCAAAACTGTAATTTTAAAGCTAGTCAATGCCTTACCACAGTCTGACGCTTTTCTTACCAACACGAAGCATGCTTTAGTAAAAAGAACCAAAACATTGCTTGACTCAAAGGTTTTGAAAAAGACCGGTCTCCAACTCAAACTCAGGGGACGAGTTGCCGAATGAATTGTTGAGTGTCCTTCTAATAATTGTTTTTGTAGACGTGAAAAGGTGTTATAAATATAGAACGACACACGCGTGTGAATGGGTTATTCGATATGGCATGAGTGCCATATCGATTAACCCATTCACCCGCGTGTCGTTCTGTGTATGACCCAAGTCTTTCAGTTTCAGAAAACCAGTCGAATTGTAGCAGCGAAACGGCCCTTCTAAGAGTGGGAAATGACATTCTCTTATCCATGGATGAACATAAAATTTCCTGCCTTGTTTTATTGGACCTAAGCACCGCCTCTGAAACCATAGACCATAAGCTGGATGAGATCAGGTTTATTAGCAATAAGTGGTCCTAGACTGTAAATAGGTCTATTTCACAAAAGTATAATTCTCATTTTCCATGACACCCTTAACATTTCAGGGTCGTAACATGGACCATCTTCAGAGTCAACCCCAGGGATGACGAAATTGATAATGAAAACAATGAGCCATGCTTTGACGTTTTAAAGTTTGAGGATCTCTAAAGAATCGTGATCTCATATGAAATATCTGTAGCGAGTCTACTACAACGACCTGAGCGGAGGTTTTTCGAGGCAAAAGATAAAAATGTTTAGTTTTTTAGAAAATGTTTTCTGTTTTGGGTTTTTTTTTTTGGGGGGGGGGTGCAGTTTTCTTCTATTTGCATTAGGTAAACAAATTTTACTAATGAAACCAACTCATGCACAACGTTACGACGTCAACGTTGACTTCTGATATCATTCCCATATTTGACGCATTGTGAACGATATTTTCCGTAATAGGCTCTTTGATAGTGATTGTGTGATAAATAGTGTGTGTGCTAATGCGGGACACTGACGGACAGAGATGTCAGACAGCTTCATAGACGCCATTACAGAGTGGATATGTAGAAAGAACATGCTCCCTAAAAATCACTTGCTGATGATTTTTTATTGGAAGGAACTGATCTTGGGAGGCAAAAAGGAAACTTTTAAGGACTGCTCGTTTCATTCCAGCGACGGTATCATCGATGTTGCTGTTCTTTTCCACACTCCAAATACAACCAAGATGCAGTGTTTTTCTAGAAAGGTCTTCCTTAAAATGTCGGTCCTGTGCCAATTTAAAAAAAAACACCTTAACGTGGAACAAAATAAAAAGTTGTACCGTCCAGCAGAACATTACCGTCAGAAAAACCAACAAAGTCGAGGTTCTTTCCAACAGTCGTGGCACGTTAGAAAATGATATGGCATGCATTCGTCGTATGCTTTGATGAGATTAATGAGAGGGTCGCCAGATAAATACATACGCGCAAAAGTGCTAAATAATATTCTGCTATAAACACTCCGAAAAGCAGAATTTTTACCAAGTTGGCTATCAAAATATGTGGATTCTAGCTGATATAATTATGTGGAGTGCATTCTTCGTGATTCTTCTCTCTCTCCAATGGTGATCCTATGGCGATTTATGCCATATTTATTTCTCACAGAAGCGGTCCTCAGCAATGTGTAATAATCGCCGATGTACGCCGTGAAGGATGATAGTTGGGCGGAAGCTCCATCTATGTTACGTCTTGGAGAGAAGAACATCTAAAGAACTACGCAAATGCAAAAGGAGGCTCTTAAGAGGAAACACAAATAGTTTTCGAGCAGGGTTGTTGGTAGAGAAGTGGGTAAGCAAAGAGTTTGGACACATACAGAATTTAGGTACAGTGCATTAAAATCATGGATGGGGAGAGAAAGTAACGAAGAACTCTCACATTGGATATGTGTGTTTCTTGGTATGCCTTCTTTTTGTTGTTGTTGTGTTCAGTTCGTGTAGAACAGAGAAATGTAACAACCAGTGGTGTTATAATGAAACAGTAGTGCAATGCTAATCAGTAATGTAATAGAAATTAGAAAGTAATGTAACAATCAACCAATAATGTAACACTGCTGGTCAATTGATTTTACGTTTCTGGATGATAATTCATCCCTGACGTCATGAAAATCGACTTTCGATGAAATTATCTCCCTTGAAATTATTAGACGAACGAGGAAGGACCAATTAAGAAGCAAGTAATTGTTGAAAAAAAACACTTATGGCATCACCACTCTCCCATCCCAAAAGTAATAAGGTTGGTATGGGGTAAATATTTTTAATCTTCTCCCACGCCCTAGCAGTTTGAAATCTTGTAATAGTAAGCGACTGATTGTTTTAAAAATCAAATCTGTTTGTAAAAAATCTGTGGGGATCAGGTTTTCTGGGGCTTCCTGGTTCAAACTCAGCTCACCCATGTGTCAATTACTAAATGTGGTATACACGAATATTAATTGCTCAAATGGAGCAGTTGTAGTTTGATGAAATTTTCGTACTTAAAACGCACTCAAACTATTCGTTTGTTGAAACAAAAACAACTTCATATGGCATATATAATTTCAGCAGCCCTGTATCTCTTGGGTTGTATTAAACTTCAGAGCATCTTTTACTTTAAAAGGTATAGATTCTTTCCTTTTAGATCTCAAGCGCCGGAGGGCAGATGGTAAATGATATGAGGCACGATGTGCAAATTGAAACGTCGGTTTGACTGATCGAGAAATGAGATTCTACTAGTCTAGACGATGTGTGCCTTGGGCCTCTCACAAAAATTTAATGCAACTACTTTAACAACTGCATCTGCTTTCAAATAAAACAATCTTACTATTTTTCTCTATGGCAGCAGTAGCATAGACAATTTGGGCTTAACCGCTGTGAAATGGTTTACCAGGAAGGCATTGGTAAGGTACGAACTACATTTTCTTGTGGTAGGTGGTGGTCCGAGCGCTTTCAATTCGTCTCCATCCTACCCACTTAGCCAGACAAACTCCTTGATAATTTCGAATGTTAAAATAATTCCCTGTGTGTTGTGTAATTTTGGACCTATCATGAGGCAGATTTAAGATGTATCTATTAATTGGTGCTTAACCCTCTAATCCCTGATGGCATCTACCAGATTGGTTCAATAATATTAATTAGAAGAGTTCACGTTCGTTATTTGGGGATAGACCCATTAATATTTTCTGAAGTGTCCACGTTACTACTTGGGGATAGACCAATTAATATTTTCTATGTGCAGCCTTTAGGGCTGCACGTTGAAAATATTCACGGAGCAGCCATCCTTCGTAATAAAATTGTGACGCATCATATTTCTGGCTCGGAATGCGGCCTCTCGGGTCCTTAGGGTTAACTTAACGTCTGCATCTAAGGGTATATCGTGGAGATCAAACTGTTTTTAATGTAAAAAAGTCCATAAAGTAGAAAATGAAACAGTTAATTAAATCGAAAAATCATTATAGTACAATTTAAAATAAATAAGCGGTGGGATCATTGTTGAGAAAATGATACAAGAAGTTTACAGAATACTGTGATCAACTTGTTGAACAGGCATAAAGAGTATTCCACTTTTAAAAGTGGAACACAATTTATTAATAAGTTGATTAGCCTGAGAAATGACAGAATATTGTGTGCATGTGTGTTACAAAAAGGTCTTATGGAGAATCGGCAGTATAATACTGCCACCTGGCATGACGCTAATATATACAGTACAAAATAATGATCTCCACTGTCAACATATGATGGGGAGGAACATATTCTGGGTTCAATACTGTAAAAAATTTAGTTAGTTTAACCAATATTTATTCAAAATATTTGAAGAAATATAAATTATACAGCATAGTAGATGGTGGGTCCGACAAACCGCTAAAAATCTTATACAGGGCCTTTTCTACATACAACATTTACAATATAACAATATGACGGGATCAATGACAATCATAGAATTGCGTATATATTGCTTAAACTATGCTCACTGAAGTCAGAGAAGTAGAAGAATAAGAAGAGAATTATAAATGAAGAGAAAAAGCAGGAAGCCAACCACAGGGTGCAAACTGATCCGACAACGATGTCAGCCAACTACAAGCACGGCAGTTCTTCTGAGATGTGAAGGCTTGGAAAGCTTTTCCCGCACATACCCCCCCCCCCCCACCCCTATTAAAATGGGGCTAAGCCAGGCTCTGTGAGTTTGTCCCCCACTTTGGGCTGGCTACGCCACTGGGTATCGGTACTCCAAATTGGTCATGCTGTCCCCCAACCAACCCAAATCGGGTACTACATATCTCCAATTGTAGGATCAACTATGTGTTTTAGGGATTGAAGTTTAAATTTAACAAAAGAATGTGTACGCCTGCCGTGTACGATAAAATGATTAAAATCGATAAGATGTACCCAAACTATGATTTGAGCCACCTCAAATTTTGTTGAAAAATTGTTGGTTTTCATGGATGTTTATTACACTACTGGTTAAGTTTATTACACTACTGGTTATTACACTACTGGTTGATTTTTATTACACTACTGGTTGATTATTACACTACTAATTAATTTGTATTACACTACTGGTTGATTATTACACTACTGGTTGATTATTACACTACTAATTAATTTGTATTACACTACTGGTTGATTATTACACTACTGGTTGTTACACACCCACTCACTCCCACCAATGGATCATCTTCGCGACGACCCCGCTCTCGGTAGATGTTTAATTTTTATAGCAACAAATGCAAAGGTAAATGGAATCTGTTATAAAGGAGACTGTATGTTCTCGCTTGAAACGGTTCTGAGCCCCGTGCTGCGAAAGATTGGAATTTTAATGCTGCAACAATGTTCAAAGGGTGTGGGTGTGATAGTATAGCAAACTACAATGTGGAAACAGAAGCACTTTATGCATGGATCCTGTTCGGTTTTATATTGCGGAGTAAATTCTTTCCGAAGAGAAAATTCAATCGAGTCCTGAAATTAGAAAATCCCGGACAATGGAATTATTGTTTACGAAAACGTTGGTTAAATTGGTAGTGGATTGATATCTAACTATTATCACACAGATTGTTGATTAATTTTGTATTAAAATGAAATAGAAAATGAACCGGTTAAACACTCAGTGCATTGTATTGTTTGAAGCATTGTTTAACCAAGATCAACAATGTGCAATAAAACATCGAGAGAGTTGTTTTCCGGACTTGAACGTAACAATAATACAACGATTTCATCATGTAATTATTTTTTTTAGAAACTAGTATATTAGGACCGTAATTGTATGCATTGCTGCTTTTTATGTTGGTAATAACGAGATAAAATGATGGTTTCATTACTGTACTGAGATTGCTGTTTAACCCTTCAACAGAGAGCAACGATATCAAAATGTGTTATTTTTATTATTATTTTCATTTGCCTTTTAAGCAGAAATCAGCAAAACTATATCACGCCCCCTTAATGGCACGAGCTCGACAAGTTCGTCCCTAAGAAACGGTCACATAATATGGTTTGATGAAATTGTTTGAAGTTTGTTTCAACTGGTCAATTTGTAAATTACACGGAGGGATGCGCAGATTCGTAAGGTAAAAGTTAACCATTTGTGCGACTATAAAAACAAACTGAAGTAGCGCCAGGTGCGTCACTTTTGACAGAAATTTGAAGTACAAAGCAGTGCTGCGTGTCACCTGCGACTGTCGGGACTTCTGTTGGGCTTCACCACTTACCTGAACAGAAAACATCTCCTTCATCAGACTTGTATTATAAAAATAAACATGGCAGCCAATGAAAAGATAAATAAAAATCGATAAGAAATTGGACAGAGTGCTAGGTTAGCGTTCAATGCAACAACCGTCTATCTGGAGATGTACTGAACTGTTGCTAATTGACTCTTTACACGCGGAGTATTTTTCAAAATATTTTTCATCAAATCTAGTCATGGCTGCTTTATGAAAAATTCATCTAAAGTTAACTAAAGAAATCACTGGTTAAAAAGTCCATTCAGGAGAGAAATTGGGTTAAATGTGCCCAAATTATACTTACAGGTAATTATGTGGCAAGAAATTCTGTATTCTGGACAGGGATATCTGCCTGCAATATGCAAGGAGTTAATACCAGAAATCAAAAAAACATTCGCCCACATGTATTAAATCGTGCCTTATACGAAGATCTATATTCGGAAAGTCCCACGACGAAATGGGTTTATTTTGGTGCAGCCTAGGTAAGCGTCCAACCATGTTTGTTTCAGATGAAATTCAGGAATGACGGAATAGGTTTATTTTAGTGTAGCCTAGGTAAGCGCCCAACCATTTTTGTGTTATATGAAATTCAGGAATTTCGGAAAGGGTTTACTTTTTTGTAGCCTTGGTAAGCGTCGAACCATGTTTGTGCCCGCTGACTTGCGACAAAACAATTTCTCTGCTGGTTGTCGGCCTGTCGTCAACTCTGGTTATTTATTTATTTATTTATTTATTATGGTTTAACGACACATTAACAGCCAGGGTCATATCATGTCGGTGACAGTTTTACGGGTGGAGGAAGCCGGAGTACCCGGAGAGAACCACCGAGCAACGACGAGCAGCTATCAGCTCTCCAACATCGTAACTCTGAACTCTGCACTTCGGCACAGGCAGGGTTAGATTGGTTGGAGACATGCGCACCATCGACGTGCTGTACGCCTTAGTACACCGTGTCATTGTGCCCCCATGTAGGCAATCGGAGTTAAGTGCCTTGCCCAAGGACACAACGCGGGAGCACGAATCAGTCGTTGAAATGGTCACCCATCCATCTACTAACCGCGCTCGACGTTGCTTAACTTCGGTGATCTGACGAGAACCGGTTACCGCGACGCCACCGCGCCCCCCGTCAACTCTGGTTACAGTCTTTTACAAGAAAGAAATTTCATTCCCAATATCTTCACTACAACACTCTATCCTTTATTTCTCATACCAAAGCCAAACAGGATTTATTTAAACATTTCACCTTCTATTCCTGTGCTTCAGGACTGATCTGCAACGGTGATATTTTACTAAGCTATTCTGACTTATAGAAGCAATATCTTTTAACTGGTTGAGTTCTAAATTATTTTTCAAGGGAGATTTGCAACGCGAGTATTTTTTTAAACGATACCATGCTACCAGCAAGGGGAGACTTAGTTTATCAAAATATTTTTAGAAGATAAGTGTTTTGTTAAGAGTTATTGGAGATTGCCTGGTGGCACTCTCCAATAAATATTAACAAAACAATTGAATGTGAACAATTTATTTTATTTCTGATCAAAGGACAAGCTAATGAAAACATTGTAAAGCCACCAGCACATTTCAGCAGAGCCGTGCTAGGGTTTCTAGCACTCAACCAGTTGATACACTATCAAATTGATTTCTTGCTTGTAATAAAAAATTAGTAGATCAGGTGAGCAGAGGGTTATTCAAGAATACCATGTGTATGGGCTTTAAAAAGTAATGAAAGGAAACAGCCGTAAAGATCATACCTTCTCGTGATATGCACTTTCTGACTTCATCGGGGATGCACTGATCCATTGTACCAAAGTTCCCAGATTGCATGACTCGAATTAGATGTGACAATTCTGTCACTTGTCATATTATTGAAGTGGTGGCATTTTTAACAATGTACAGCCGATCGGTTGATTGGTTATTGCAATAATGCATTCCTGAAATAGGTACTGACAAAGACAAATGTGGGATTTACCCATCAAACATGACAACTCGAAAGTGGACTCAGTCGATTCAATTCTTATTCAAAAGATGACATGTGAAGATTATTAGTGTACCGGTACGGGGTTTACCTGATCGGTTGAAGGGCTTCTTTCATAAGGAAAGAGTGCACAATCTGGCACGGAATTCTACATGGGCACATCATTTAGTGTGATTGAGAATAAAGACAGACCCTCACAACAATTATAATAATATATGTTATCAAAGTCTGTCGAGTGACGAGACTGTAGGCCATTGGCGTCGTGTTTCAGCATCTTGTCTCCTCAATGAGACAGAATATAACCAAGAGAGATAAACTGTTGTAACAATTTGTTTATTAGTTTAAATAATATTATTTCAGATAATCATATAAAAGAACAAGTTTGATATAAACACGAAAATACATAAACTGAAGTGGATTCGGCAGTAAGCTTTTGGCTAAAACAAGGATGTCATGACAGTGAATATCTAAAACAAAATGGTCAGAATACCTGAAATAAAAAAATGAAATGTAAAAAGTAGAGGATGTCTAATCAGTCACGATTTGATATGAAATTTCTCAACCAAGTTTATTAACCCCCTGCACACTGATGTCAAAATATCTAAATTTCAGGCTGCAATTGTTTCCCTTCATGCAACTAGAAATTTAATCAATTCAGTCTTGTTTGACAGAGCTCAATGAGCTCTGTCAAACAAGATTGAATTGGTTAAATTTCTAGTTGCATTATGGGTATAATGGCTAACTGAATTATTGATATTTTGACACCAGAGTGCAGAGAGTTAATATCGACCTGACCCGAGGTTTATCGAGACTCAGCTCGATTTTAGTGAACGCAGGTTAAGAAATTTCATATCAAACCGTGACGAATGTGAGATTATTTTTATAACATCATAGCAATTTAACCCTTTACAAATACTTTTACCTAACATAATGGTTAATTGGTAGAGTGCTGAAAGCCCATATTTGGGCTTTAGTCTGATGTGCAAGTACAACAGCTTAAAGGCGTGATATTCAACGGAAGTACTTCATATCATCTTTGAAGTGAAATTATTTAGTCTACGAGGATTTGCTTGTTGCAATTTATGGGAGAGTGTCTAGATCCAGGCATTTTCCCATAAATTGTAACAACGCAAGGATATGTGAACAGATTTTGATCATCAAAAATAATTTAGCACTCTACCAGAGCGGTTCACAAAAATGGAAAACAAATTTTATTATTTTTTGCCACAGACAGACATGTGTTTGCAACTGAGGCCAAAAAATCAAACTTTTTAGTTATTTATGACATATTTTTGCAAATGTCGTCTGCTATTCGTTCAGAGGAATAGCTAATGAAATATAGGAGAAACTTAACTCAATTAAACTTCCGAAACCTCCCCACGTGCGATGTTGCGACGCCCACGTTACCTTATAAGATCACGCGTTTATGAAATGTGTTGTGAACGATATTTCTGTAATACCCTGTTGCTGGTGATTATGTTATAAAATAAATTATATTAACCAGGTAACACAATATAAACCCAGAAATTGAAAATATTCATTTTGTGTTATATCCTACAATGTCAAGAGATAGGTTCAAAACCCATTCTAACGTATTGCAAATCTCTTTCAAGAAGACAGGTTTCATTACGTTTGTGGTGGAGTAGCTTAATGAAAATCGTTGTGTAAAACATTTTCAAACATAACTCAAATTGAAATTTTCTCCACAGTGTCTAAAACAATGGAACTTGAGTTTAAGATTCGTGTTTTGAAATGTCGCCTCTCGGTGGCTTTACAGTGTTTTCGTTAGCTTGTCCTTGGATCAGCAATAGACAAAATTGTTCACATGAAATTGTTTTGTTCATATTTATTGGAGGGTGCCATTAGGCACTCTCCAATAGATTTTAACAAAACACTTACCTAATAACAAAATTTTGCTAAACTTTGTCTCCCCTTGCTGGTAGCATGGTATCTTTTAAAAAAACACTCCCGTTGCAAATCACCCTTCAGAAATAATTTCGAACTCAACCAAAAGATATTACAACTATGTTTTCCACCTAGTCAGAATAGCTTAGCAAAATATCACCGTTATAGATCAGTCCTGAAGCACAGGAACAGAAGGTGAAATGTTTAAATAAATCCTGTATGATCTTGGTACTAGAAATAAAGGATAGAGTATTGTAGTGAAGATATTGGGAATGAAATTTCTTTCTGTGAAACAGAGTATCTTTTAAAAGACTGTAACTAGAGTTGACTGCAGGGTGACTACCAGAAGAGTAATTGCTTTGTCGCAAGTCAGCGGGCACAAACATGGTTGGACGCTTACCTAGGATGCATCAAAATAAATCCATTCCGCCATTCTTGAATTTCATCTAACACAAACATGGTTGGGCGCTTACCTAGTCTACACCAAAATAAACCCATTCCGTCATCTGGGCATGTGGTGATGTAACATGAGACAGGTGGGCATGATGTGAATTTAGAAAAGTTGAGACTCAATTTCCAGGGAGCCAGAATTGATAGGCAAACTACATTGGCATTGGGGGTAGTCATATAGTAAATGCACCCAGATCATTTCTAGAATGGCATATCTTTGTTTTTCACAAGTCCTCAGTTTTTCTCCAGTCTAGTCTTGTACTAATTTACAATGGATTCCGGATCAGAATATACTTTACTGGGCTATAATACAAATACAAATGGTGAACAAACCACCGGCAAACCTAAAAACCTATAGTATCTTGATATTATGTTTAAATCAGGCTTTTAGCCACACTAAAGCCATTATATACGAATGTCGCATCATTTACATCCTCACGTCTTGGTTTTAGCACATTTACCAGATGTTTCTGGTGGCTTGTGTTCTTTACTTACATGCTTCATCTGGAAAGAGGATGTCAAAGCAAGTGATGAAGCATAGTAAATACGTCCCCTCTCGTTCATTTGGCAGTGACACAGAAAGCTTAGAGAACACAATATTATGGCCGAATTCGTCTCATCTGGTATTGTATTCTTTGAGCTTTGTAGGACATGATATCCTACCTCTGACACACATCTGAGAATTCCACGAGTTAACGCCATTAAATGTAAAGACCATACACAGTCAGTTGAGAACTGTATACTGCTATCAGTTAGAGAGATTTCCCCTTTGAACACCCATCTATTAAACTGGTGGCAGGCGATAACCACTTCAAGTTAAACAAGTGAGAATTCTTCAATTTATTATTCATCGCAATTGTCAAATCAGTTTCTAATAAGGTTGTGTTAAATTATACTGCTATGAGTTAATTTTATCTATATTTCATGTTCATGCGTCAAGTCAGATGAAGGCAAGAGTACTTTAAGTCAGTCATTATGATAGTGTCATTTTCGACAATTCCTGAAAAATGCAATGTTAGTCTGAAAAATCTAAAACTTGTAATATTTCAGACATGTCCTAGCTAACTCCGTTCTTATTCATAATCGAAGTATATCATGGTGAGACTAGCCCTCATTTGTCATGCCTAGGGCGTGGCATCACAGTCAAGTGACTTGTGCTGTCATAATGAGTTTCATGGTATCCTATGTAAGAAGCCTTGTTGTAACGTCATTACCATGGTGATGCGAGGTAGGTTGTTTAGTGCACATGTGCATTATGTGTTATGATAATGCTAGTCTTTTTGTCTCCGAGTAAGTTTCCTTAGGTCGCCATCATCGTGAATGAAGGGCTTCAACGGATATTAGCAGTGGAATGGAAGTAATATGGATGTATACTAGCTCAGACGGTCACCCATCCGAGGGTTAACCGGGCTCGACGTTGCTTAACTTCGGTGATCTGACGAGAACCGGTTATGGCAACGCCACCGCGCCCCAGCCAAACATATTAAAATGGTCAATAATATTTACCCTTTAAGGGTAGAAATAGTTTTGGTTCTCGGTCACTCCCTCTTTGAAATTGAACCCTCTCGAGGGGCATTTCTATTGGCTTTCAGTGTCATCCAAAGTTAGGATGAAGACGAGATTTTACAATTTTACATCTTTAACCCTTTACCTAACACGAAAAGCAGACGACACTTGCAAAAAAAATTTTTGAATAACTAATTTTTTTCATTTTTTGTCTCAAAAACATAGGTTATGACCCCTCATTGGAACGAGCTCGGCGAGCTCGTTCCAATGAGGGGTCATAACCTATGTTTTTGAGACAAAAAATGAAAAAAATAATGAAAATTAATTGGCGATTTTTGAGAATAGCGCTGGCCGGTTTTGGCCGTTACGTTGGGTAAAGGGTTAACCCTTTGAAACTTTAATTATCCTGACGTTCAAACGTCACAGGGAATTCAGTTCCTTCAATTGTTTTCAAAATGCTACGTCAAACGTCGGAAAGTACAAACAACAACATATTTTTCATATTAGTGATTAACTTGTTGAGGGCTAGATCATTTTTGGTGGTCTGAATTTGTTATTCAAAACTTGTTTTATTACAAATTATTGGAGAGTGCCTGTGTAATAAAACAAATTTATATAAACAAAATATTTTTTGTGTTTGATTGAATATGAAGCGTAAGCAAGGGAAGTGTTGGCTTTTGCTCTGGTATCCTCATTTTTTGAAAGCCTTGATAGTGTTTTCTAGAACTCAACCAGTTAAGAAGTCTTGACAGCAGGATTATATTAGTATTTTAACCTGCGATAACATTTGGCTCAACGTCTGTCACTGAGCACTTTTCGGGAGAATATAAGAATTGAGATTAAAACTTTAAAAAATCGAAAAATAATAACAAAACAAATGACCACAAAGTCATAAGACGTACAAAAGTATTAAAGCGCTGTTTGATTTCGTACATAATAAGACGTACAGAATTATCAAAGGGTTAATTGATCTATATACATTTACATGTTTTAAACAAAGCCTGATTAAACTATTCTGTTTATCTATTACATAGAGGATCCACAACGAGTACCAGTTTATGTACAAAACGTGTACAGTAAATTAGGTCTGGACGAGTTTTGTAAATTTGGATATAAACAGGTTAAGAGTTGAAGATCCTTATTATTATTTGACCCTCAAACCCTACAAAATACATTTAAATACAGCAAAGTACTCCAGGTGTTAGTACTGTTAATGAATAGCCTTGAATTACCATTTTTAATTAATGGTCTCAATAACCAGAACGGCCAGATCATATAATAAATTTGTTTTGTAAACACTCAGCTTGCTTCGTTTAACCCGGAGGTCCGTTGGCTGAGACTTTATCTGTGCTTGTTATGCTTTACAACACATTTGCAATAGTTGCGTGGGAGGAATCTCCGCGCTGCTGGTGATTTAGTGGTAGTGCGCTCTCCACTTACTGTAGAAACGTCTAGCATTCCTGTTGTTCTCCCTTTGCAGACAACAGTGCCCTGTTTTTTCGTCTTTCGAGGTAAGGGTTTATTTAGCCCATTACCTCTTTTTGAAAGTGCACTCTGCAAGGAGAGAAGCAAATCGGGTGAATGCTACACGTGGTACGTTCTCGAGAGCACATACTGCATACTGATTTCCACAATATAAATGTTTATATCTAAAATCATGGGTACGTCATGAGTATGTATAAATTGTGTTCTGCTAAAATGCACTTGAGCATTGATCCTAAAGAATGGAAATAGGAGAGAGGGTGGAAGGGGAGGGAGGGATTTAGGGAGAGAGAGGATGGAGAGGAAGGAAGGAGGGAGGGCCGAGGGAGCGATCGTCTAAAGTTGATAATGATATTATCTTGTGTGGACACACCACCTCCAGCATGCTTCTAATTTTTACATGTTTTGTATATTTATTATTACTTTACCCCTTATTACATGTGAATAAGTTCAAAAATAAACTGTAAACTGCAGAAAATAACTCAAATATTATGTGTTTGATATTTATTCGAAAAGAGGCCATAAAGATAACTAAACACAAATGTATTTCATATTCCTTTATTAAATGGTTGAGTGCTAAAAGTCCAAAATTGGGCATTTTTCTGAAGTACAGGTACAACAACTTAACCCTTCACCCAACGCAATGGCCAAAACCGGCCAGCGCTATTCTCAAAAATCGCCAATTAATTTCCATTATATTTTCATTTTTTGTCTCAAAAACATAGGTTATGACCCCTCTTCGGAACGAGCTCGACGAGCTCGTTCCGAAGAGGGGTCATAACCTATGTTTTTGAGACAAAAAATGAAAAAAAAATCAGTTAATCAACAATTTTGTTTGCAAGTGTCGTCTGATTTTCATGTTAGGTAAAGGGTTAAAGGCTTGATATTCTGTGGATATACTTCATTAAAATTGTAAAATGAAATTACTATGAATTTGCCTTGTTACAATTTATGAGAGAGTGGCTGTAGGCACTCTTCTTTAAATTTTAACAAGATAGGAACATGTTAACTTTTTCCCACCAAACATAATTTACCACTCTATCAGTTATCAAACACAAAAATAAAAATAAAAGCCTCCCCACCCCCCCCCCCCTGATTGTTTTGAAAACTTAAATGCTCGAGAATCAAAAGTATTTTTTATTTGGCCCAATTCACCTAGGACATTTTATATTCAGTGGATGGATATACATAAGCCACAATGTTTGCCAATTCACGCTTACTCGGATCTCACCCCTAGGATTATATCTGAGTGTCCCGGGGACTCAGGGGATTTCCACACAGTGGTACTTGCACTTAATAAAAGAATTTAACAGCAAAGATTATTGAATGAAATAACCCACCATACGTTCTAGACAACATCAGGTTGGTGTTTCCATCTGCTCCATTAACATATATCAAAACTTGCACTCTTTACTTCTTTGTCGTACAATATATCAAATATGCAACCCTCGGGTCATGTATAGCACAAAATACAGATCTGTTGACATTAGTTTTTAGAATTTTGGGCCCCATCACAGTGAGAATAGGTGCCTGGAAAAAATATTCTTTAATAAAAACGGGGTTATTAAATGTTTAACTTATCAACAAGAAAAAATAACTGTACAGCTTTCGTTATATGTCATGTATGGTAAAGTGTACGAAGCAAATAAAATGTGCCATATAACAGAATAGTGTGTTATCTGGTCATTTTCATTAAACTAAAATAATGGCAAATCTTCCACGCCACATTCAAGAAATGGATTTTTAGCCGACGGTACACAGACAATTCTCACAGACAAAGCTAGTGTATTACAGAATTAAGGATTATTTTATGGTTGCTTCCTTGGCTGTGTGGGATCGGTAATTCCTTTGGAGAATTCCATCATTGTAAGGAAGTGTTTACCTTCAGACAAGCTCAATATTTGAACAAACTACGCCTTTTCAGGAGAATTCTGTTCTAATAAATTCGTACTCAGTATCTACTTCAGCTTCTAAATTATTTCTGGGCGTCAGTGTTTTTATTTAAACTCTGACTTGTTAAAATTCAAAGAGCATAGAAAGCATCCATTCAAAGCTTAATTTATCCGATATTAACATTGTTAATATTAACAACTGTTGACCAGATAAAAAGATTTGAATTTGTATCAGTGTCTGTTTTGGACTTGAAACGCGATTTTGTTATGTCAGTAAAAAAGCAGTACTCTATTTGGCGAGTGTTAAAATTAGCTCTCCAACGCGCTGTGTTCATTCCAAATTCCACGTTGTCTTACAACAGAAAAAAAAACGTACGCGGAATATAGAGAACCCCAAGAATATTCCCAGCCAAAACATGCCCAAAGTTACATTTAATAAACTTGTCCTTTAGACAGCTCGCAAATGAGCCCTCCACCGTAAACGGAAGACGAATTGGAGAACCTATTAGTTACTTGACCAAGAAACCAATCAAAGATGCCAAAATGC
Organism: Pictodentalium vernedei; assembly: GCA_031216915.1. Lineage (NCBI taxonomy): Eukaryota > Metazoa > Mollusca > Scaphopoda > Dentaliida > Dentaliidae > Pictodentalium > Pictodentalium vernedei. The sequence continues at coordinate 289,991,074 of CM062292.1, forward strand.
ACACAGAAACAACAGCGCTTCCTTTGATGACTTCAAGGTGCGTGAATGAAATCAATGCGTTGTTTGACAGTTACCCCTGAACTTATATTTTAATCGTTGCCTCAATAAAATAAAAATATCTACGTCATTGGTCTCTAGATGTAGACATTTTGATTTTATTGAGACAACGATTCAAAACTCAAAAACCATATTCGTTCGATACGTCGAGTACGAAATGTAAACAAAGGTCCGCGGGTTCGAACAAGGATAAAACTGCGTAAACTGGAGCAACGTCGCGAATGGTATTATGGGAATGTGCCACCGTTGTTAATATATAAGATTAATAGTTGAAAAACGAATATTTATTAATTAAGGTTTAATGACACTTTAACAGCCAAATCGCGTCCGTGACAGTTTTACGGGGGGGGGGGGGGGAGCTACTGGAGCACCCGGAGAGAACCACCGAGCAACGAGGAGCAGCTACCAGCTCCCCAACATGTAACTCCGCACTGCAGCACAGGCAGGGTTAGACTGGTTGAAGACATGCGCACCATCGAAATGCAGTACGCCTTAGTACACGGCGTCATCGTGCCCCCATGTGGAAAATCGGGGCTAAGTGCCTAGCCCAAGGACAAAACGCGAGAGTCCGAACCGATCGCACAGACGGTCACCCATCCAACCAAGGACGAACCGGGCTCGGCGTTGCTTAACTTCCGTGATCTGACGAGAACAGGTTACCGCAAAGCCACCGCGCCCCATGAAAAACGAATAAGATCATAAAATAAAAATGTTTCTCAACCAATATCCAAGGTTAGTAGGAAACGACAATTTCAAAGAAATCTTGAATAAAAGTACATTTTCACTTTTGTTCTCAAAAACATAGATTATGCCCTCTCATTGGATAAAGTATGCTTTGAAAAAAAATGAAAAGATATTATTTTAATGGCGAGCTTTGTGAATAGTTATGGCCTATTTGGGTCGTTACGTGAGGTAAAGAGCTAAACTGCCCGCTCCAGTACTTTCAGTTTTGGAAAGGTATTTTCTCCAGAAATAATGGCAAGGCTTAGCTTCAATAGAAAGAAAGAAGGGTAAACTAATTCGTTACCCATAAGCATGTTTCTGTTGGTACTGCTGTCACCATGTTTTACGCGATCTTAGATACGTAATCAATTAATAAATGGATAAATATAAATACGTTATGGTAAAACTCGTCACCTCCACTTTTTATCAACAAGAATCTCAAAGGGAATGCAGATGTCCATTCATCTTCAAATTATGCCTGAAAATTGGTCGACTAAAAGATAACGTGACCTATAATTCTCTAACAATGTTCTTGTTTTTAAAATATTTCTATTCATAAAAAATAAGATCTTAAACCTTACATCACATGATAATCTTATCAACAGTAATATATACAGAATAAATCTTTATAAGGAGACGCAGGAGATGAATAGGATTCGACAGGAAGCTGAAACTTTTGTAAGTCGTCTTCTGTGTAGAGACGAGGTATAAACCGTGTCATTACAAGACTTCGACAGGATTTATTGTAATTTCTCATTAACAGTGAAGAGAGGACAGGAAAACGGAACAACGATGAGAGAAGAAGAGAAAGCGAAAAAAACTACAATTGCATGTGATGCTTTCGGATGTGGATGAATGACTGCCAAGTCGAAACCAAGTGGAGATCATAAGTCTACGTGTATGGCTACCAGAGCAGTCATGTTGCACATTAGTAGTAACCTGTGTGTGTCCTATTCTAAGGTGGTGCGAATTTAAACAAGGAAATCACAATGACAAAACCTATTCATGGGGTCTTCCCGTTTCGCCGATGTGATTCTAATGGGGTAGGTGTCAGTAATCCGCAGATCAAAGAAGTGCCGCGATAATTTGTTAATTTGGATGTTGGGAGATAATTTTTATCAATTTAACCCATTTACCACAGGGAAACTCACAAGTAACGACGAATTGATTGAATGTAATGTAATTTTTTTATTGATTTATCAACGCAATAAACGAGCAAGTATAATATAATAATATGAACATTTAAAGACATAAAGCACATTTTTTAAAAACCCGAATTTCGACTGAATGTAATGTAATTTTTTTATTGATTTATCAACGCAATAAACGAGCAAGTATAATATAATAATATGAACATTTAAAGGTATAAAGCATATTTTTTAAAAACCCGAATTTCGACTGACTCTGTCTAAAAATAACAATAAACGAGCAAGTATAATATAATAATATGAACATTTAAAGGCATAAAGCACATTTTTTAAAAACCCGAATTTCGACTGACTCTGTCTAAAAATAACAATAAACGAGCAAGTATAATATAATAATATGAACATTTAAAGGCATAAAGCACATTTTTTAAAAACCCGAATTTCGACTGACTCTGTCTAAAAATGACAGTGCGTCAATCTGACCTTCCCTAAAGAGTCTTTTATAATAAGATAAAGCATTGTCGATGGCACGATACTTTTTTCTTCGTGGGGCCACCTTCCCACCATGTCTCAACTGCAGAATTGTTGATTCTGTGAATGCTTGTTCTTTCTTAATGAAATCAACTAAGAAGAACAAGTTAGGATGGGTTCCGGCAATTGCCTTCTTCAACTTGCTGTGCCATCCTTCTACATGATTTGTGGTGCGAGGGCCGACAGTCTCGTGATGGTTCCACACATTGAGGTTGCTACTCTCAACCCAGTTCGTCGTGACGTAGTCTGTGAACTTGGTAACTCTTGGGTCGACGTCTCTCTCCTCCAACGCTTCTTCCCATGCCTCTAATACAAGAAGCCATACGTCGCTGACCATATGTGGTGGTACAAATGGAAGGCCGATAGCACGTCGAACGACCGCATGAATGTTGTCATCTTGCTTGTAATCGTCTCTGAGGCTGCACTTTTCTGTTGCGAGGAGGTGTAAGTTTGACGCTGTGCTGAAAATGAGGCAGTTGACGTCGCTTGGATCTGACAGTAAAAACTGATCTCCTGCAGTTGTTTCCATGTAACTATCAGGTAAGCTGATTGCTGAGCGAGTTTTCGGAAGAGCCGGTATGGTTTTCGCACGAGACCTGTATAATGCTGATTTGATGCTATAGAATGTAGGAACTTTAGCAATGATGAGTGGGTCGGTATCCGATCTGAGAGAACCAAGCTCCTCTTGGTAAAGTGCGCTCACTGATTTGCTGTCGTGTCGAACGGTTTTCTTTAAATCTGCTAGGAAAGCATCGGCTACAATCTGCTCCATATCTGGTGGATGATTATGCTGCCCCATCGGCGAACTGATAAAATCGTTTTTCGTGTTGATAGTTGACCGACATCCTAAAGAATCTTTTTTAACGCAGTTCCAATGTATATTTGGTTGATTCTGAGACTTCACACGAAATTTATAACCACCATAAACTAAGTGTCTACCACCTCTCTTATTAGGGATGAAAGAAACATTTACTTGTTCACTTGCCATGATGAATTGAAGGAAATGTTGTTGATGTACAGCATGAAGGGTCATATTATATACTATTGAGATGTTTGAAGTTGTTTAGTTGTTTACAGTTGATCAATGTTAACTGATTGTTAATCACTTTGGGACCATGAACTCAGCCGGTGAAGAAGAGTTAATATCAATCAGTGGGATTAACAACTTGTTCACACCTCCACCGGCGATTAGTTTTGGTTTGTTTATTTAACCTCATCGGCGAAACGGGAATAAACCCTATTCATTTCGCCCCGCGTCCAAAACCGCAATGACAGATGGACCACGATGTCCCGTAATCTCAATCTGATTAGGAGGACGGTACTGAAGTTTGGTGTGGCCTCCAAGCACGGCGCCACAAGAGACCCTCGTCTGAACGCCCACCTTGCTAGGCGAGCGTCAAACTTGAAAGTATGTCATAATTTCGCAACAGCAATTGCCGAGAGTCTCGGCAGTTATCATCACAATTTCGGTCTTTCACCATGTTACGTTACTCTCGTGCTATTTGTTAATTTTAGTGTAAATGGGAGAGAGTAAATACATGTTGCAACTGAAAATTGTTTTTATGCAGTTCTAAGAGAAAGGAAAAATGCAACATTGCAAATGCATTGAACGCACGAGTGAATGCTGTTTTATAGATATTTAATGACTGGGTAGACACACTAATGATTCAAAATTTCTTTAAACTAACACGTCAGCGATTTTTTCAAACAATCGAATGCCGATAGATACAAGAGTTTAGATGTCTTCGGCGGTAATAGTTTTTTTCGCAGAAACAATAGATTAGATGGATTCTTGTAACGTGTCGATATGTGTTTTACAACACCTGTCAAAGTAATTGATTTTTGTGAAATCCTATATTCACAAACCTCAAATGAGGTATCCATGTGTGGTTTCTGTCGATAGAAGTGTGATTATAGCACGACGTAATTGCTAGTAAGATAAGGCTTTTTATGAAATCAGTTAAGAAAAATTACTGTTCATCGATGCATCAATTAAGAAGTTCATGCACTACAATGGCCAAGGCTGTTACAGTTAAAACTAGAAGTCCTGTCATGAAATGCGCACAAATAGCACGTCAATCTGCACATTAATCTACGCGTTATGGCTACAGTAAGGCTATCAAATTCTGAGCATATGGCCTGTGCACAAGCAATGTTTCAGCCAATGGACCTCCGGATAACCCGGAGGTCTATTGGCAGAAACATTGCCTGAGTTTGCTATGAGTAACCAGGAGAACCTGCTGTGCTTTGGATGCCATTCGATATGGCAATTGCGCGCAATTCATACGCGCGCAAGTAAGCCTAGATAAGTGCACAGTTCGTGACAGGACTTCTAGTTTTAACTGTACACTATGTGTACGGTACGTGTACAATTCGATCAAGTAAATATTCACAGTTTTTCTTTCAAGTTTGCAATTCAGGGATGTGGCGTGGTTTGGTGGTGGGGGTGAGCCCTCTGAATTTCCAACTCTACCACCTCCCTCCTCGCAGACACATCCAGTGCCAACTCCTGTGGAAATATAGAAGCACCCTATTCTATTGTGTTCGAAATAAATGTTTGACCGTTGTGTTTTAGAGGTGGAAAGATCCTCTTGAGTGAAACAAGGCATTGCTGATGGCACCTTGCTGCCTTACTGCACTACGGGACGAAATATTGACTGGGGGTAGAAAATACCATATAATGTGGTTAACAATCACTAAATATCCATCACAAACAGTCACAATTGCAGATAAAATGTCACGAAATCAATTACCATAGGGCATGAAATTTCCAGCTGTTGGTAGTTTGAGGCCAAAAATTCTAAATGTTGAAAATTTAGGTTGGGAGGGGGTGGGACACCTCTAACCACTCTGACGTCACGTCCCTGCAACATACAGATCATTACAACAGTCAATCGATTTGTGTTGTCATATTCCGTCAATAGTTTGCCCAAGAATGAATAATTCCGTCAGGCCGGAAAACGAGAGTCTGAATTTTTTTCAAATCCATATCACGCCCGTCTGAAACGAAGCTTATGTGACGTCATTTACGTGCACAGATTTTCAGGACAACCATTTTCAAGGGCGAAGTGAAAACTAGAGTGCCTTTACGCTAAACGCTCTGGACAAAAACATTCCATAATTTCTTTTTTGTCTACATTAATATATACTGTACAGTCGGTGTGGACTGGTCGTAATCCGCGTATGGGCAGTGATGTCTTAGGCGGTGCTTTATTAATTAATTTTTTTATGATTATGCCTATAATTAGTGTTTGGAATGTAATATTATTGCGTCCGTGGAAACATTGTCCACCCGTGGAAAGTAACCAGTCCACGGCGGCCGTACTGTATTCAGTTTTTAAATATCTACTGTCATAAAATAAACTAATTATTACACCGGTCAATCAATGCAGGTAGTTATAGCGAGCGAAAGCGACCCGCAGGGTCGCGGGCAAGCGATCCGAAGGATCGCTTGTTTTGCAAGCTATTAGGCAACACGTATGCACCGTTTGTATGAACTCAAAGCCAAGCTAATCTCAAAGGCATCAAATTCAAAACTTTTCAACGGAAGTGGTACACAAGGACGCTGACATGTGGCGGAAATTGACATTCGCAATTGAAGAAATTATTAATTTATCAAATAACGATACTACATTTTGGCAGTATATTTATGTGGCTCCTAACAGTTGGTAATAGTAACAATAAGTGCTACACGCTATTTGTGAAAAAAATAAAAATGAACGCAGCAGTTTCTGTAACTCCTCGGATAAATTCCGGAAAACAACGACGCCATAAATATATCTTCCAATCAAAGCAATGATAAAATTATCTTTCAATCAGAGCACTGGAAAATAATATCTTCCAATCAAAACGCAGATACATATAGTTATCCCGAAATAGACAAAACACGTCGTCTGCTGTTTACAAATATTGGGAAGAGCCACTGTGATCTGCTTCAGGCGCAGTTTTTCAACAAAAAAATATATTGGGCCTACAATTTTTTTTCATAATAACTTGTACAGTTGCAGTTTTCGCTCGCTTTTAGGTTTGCCTAAATTTCATATTATTCCGTTTCGTGCGCCTGGTTTGATCTGGCTGGTCAAGAATCGTCCATACGGCCTCTCCTACTACTTGCAGATCCACGGATTGTGTTGGCCGGATATGGCTGTTACGCTGTGTAAAAGGTTTTCTCGTCATCCGACTTCCAAACAATCATTCCTTCTCTAACAATTTATTCCTTCTCTAATGGGACATGGAAGCCTCGACAAATCGTCGCCCGAGTCCTAGAATGTCCTATGTCCCATAAGGGACATAGGACATACTAGCACTCAGGCGACGAAATGTCTAAAAACGCTGATAGATCAAAAACACACACGTTACAACAAACAGCGGACGAGGTTGGATAGGAGTGTTAGTTTTCAAAAGTCGAACTTGATAAGTGCCGATTAAAGACTCAAGTGAAGTCGATAACCACGTCAAAATGTGACACTAATTAGTTCAGTTTAAACAATATTTATTTAGAAAAAAATAATCATGAAATATAAAACAGAGACATGTCACATACATAAAAAAATTAGACAAAGGTGTGGATAACTATAATTAAAACATCAATATTTGTGGGTTCGACATCAAGCTGAGTAGCTTATGTTAGGCCCATTATTACTCCTATCTATTCTTGTTCCCAGTACTCTTCTATTTGGTTCGGAATTCCTTGACAAGCCAGAAAATAAGCAGACTGTCATCTGCAAAATGAGGTCCCCAGTGGGTGAATTTAGTGATGCTACCCTGCACAGCAGGATAGCATCACTACATTTACCCTCTGTGAACCTCAATATGAAACAGGGTCTCACAACTAAACAGAAAAGGCACCCAGAGGATAAATGCGTCCGCTGTACTCAAACACCTCTGAACTCAGAGTGCGAGCATCCTAATTAGAATCTCAATTATGGAAACACTGGAATTACCAGCGCGACTGAAGAAAACGATAACAGCTCTGGGCCTCTCTTGCCCTGTCACCTGGACTATCCAGGAGACAGGCAAGAGCGTCCATCTGTCTCTTGAGTTCAAGATCGAGGAAGACAAGAAATCACCACCCTACTCGGGGAGAGGTAGTACCTTTGATGAGAGGATCCCCTCTCACACTGATCCTCACCCGAGTGGGTCAGGAGGCCCTGAAAAGAGAAAGAGAAGAAAGAAGAGCCCGTCCACCAAGCGGAGGGATTCCCGACGCTTGGAGGCATTCTTGGAGATGAAGAAAGAGAAAGGTGAGGAAAAGAAAGAGCCAGAGGTGTCCACCACTTCCCCTCCCACTCCCACAGACGGTCCCATCCAAATGCCGGCTTCCCAGTCGGTATTGTCGGATGTGGAAGAGTCTGTGGAGACTGGGGTGGAAATGGAAGCTGCCCTCTCGCCTCTTCCTGATCCCCACTCGCCTCTTCCTTTTAAACCAGAATGCCAGGACGCGGACGACAGGATAGAGAACATCTTATGGGAACACAAAATACAAGGGGACCTTCACAAGCAAGAGATGGACAGGAAATACCAAGTATTCCTCCAACAAGTCGAAGAAGCCAAAAAACTAATAGACGCCAGAAACCTACAACAACAAAAGACTCAGCAATCACCCACAACCACTCCAGACTCGGCTAGGACCAGACCCTATAAAACTCAGCAACCACCATCAGACAGCCCACCAACAACACCAACTACCACTGTCTCTCCTGCCAAACCTCCACCTCTGAAAAAGAAGCAGAAAAGACACAAGCGCCGCTAACAACCCACAACTTCTCCTCCTTTACCACGGTCTGACACTTTCAAATTCTACAGCTAATGAGGGGCGAAAGGGGCTTGCTCCCCAAATCGTCTCTGCGCGCCTTCGGCGCGCAAAACCATTTGATTCGGTAGCATCATCAAATTCACCCTCTGTGGACCTCATTCATGTCAGACTGCTTATTTTCAGGCCTTTTCCTTGATAATGCAGAAAACCGCTTTATATTTGAAGTTGTCCAAGATTTTATTGTACTTAGCACACGGTTCAGTTAGCTGCAGCGATTACGTGACCTGCATGGGTACGTGTGCATCTGACTTGGTATAATGCTTCAACCAGTCGACACCAGCTATTAATTTATTTCGCGTCACTGGATAAGTGCATTACTTATCTACCAATCCGATTCATGTCTGCTTAACTCAGATCACCAAGAATTTTTTTCTTCTTTGTTATCATTCATGTTGGCTCCATCCTCATCTTTGTCTTCCCATTGTTTCTTCTCTAGACCTATCTCTACTTTCTTCGTCCTGTTATCTTGCTACTGGTTTAAACAGTATTATTCCAGTAAATGCCTCATGTTATCTTCTGATCAAATACTCTATCCAACAAGGGAGACGACTCCAAAAGTTAAAAACTTGCTGTTGAATCCCTTACATTTATTCTTTGATTCTGTTGTTCTGTTACATTGTATGCTATTAATTTCATGAGTTGTTCTTTTTTATCTGTTTGAAATGATGTAAACAATTGTCATTTTCAGTAATAAATATTGTTTGAACTAATATTTGTGGGTTCGACGTCACGCTGAGTAGCTTATGTTAGTCGTCTCCAGGGTAGCTGAAATCCAAACGTTACGCTGTAGGTATTTTTCGTAGCGGGGCCGGGGGGGGGGGGGGGGAATACTTTCATAAAATATTGTATCATTACATGATAATATTGCAAAAGTCAACTGTAAAATGTATGAGAAAGATAAAGGGATGTGTTGGATGTCATGCTGATTGGGTTGGATGTAGCAGATGATTTGGATTTCAAATACCAACAAAGACGCATTGTCTTGATGACGACAGCTCTCCAACATCCAGGTAATCTCATGTCATTGGCTGGTGATGATAACGGCTGACCGTTTAAGTAAACAGGTTTGTAGAAAGAAAAAAAATCGTCGTGAGGTACACCATTTGATTAATGGGAGCTAAAGATTCACATGGAAAGATGTTGTGTGAAGCGTTTGCTTATCTCAATGAACACAGTATTTTTAGAAAATAAATTAAATTTCACATTTTTCGAAAACAAATTTTACAATTTTTCAATAAAACCATACACATATGCATATCATTAGAACCAGCTCAACGAGCTGGTTCTATTGATATCCATATTTGTATGGTTTTATGGAGACACTTCCGAGATATTTTAGGCTGTGGTAGGCGAATTCTGATTACTTTTCTCGCCGTTTTTTTTGCCCATATGTTAGGGAAAGGGTTAAAGTAGTGCTCTTGAGATCGAAAGATGGACGGTTCAGTAGTGATTCACGTTATTTTTGTTTTGTCCTGGGGCGAGACGCATTATCCTATTGCCTACGTGGAGCACGGTGGTGCATTTTATTAACACTGTGGGTACAACGACGACTGTAAACTTGCCTTTAACCAACGGTAACCATGCCCGTGCCGGTTTGGAGAGTCCCTTAGTTCACGCCGTTGCTAGATGACTCTTTTCGGTCACTCTAGTTTCCCATACCCGTAAAACTGTCCGACATGAACTGTCGAGATGTTCACAAAATCTTGCTATGTGTCTCCTCTTGAGCTCTTCCTGTATAGGAGACCTGCTGATAGAAGAACCCAAGGGGGATCCACTACCAAATCTACTTTGATTCCGTTGTGAAATATTCCGCTCGTTTGGATGCACTTGTTCAAACAGACGAGTACCCATTGAATACAACACTTGAGTGTAGACTGGCAATTTTATCGGTTGTAAGAAGGTATAATATTTCCAATTTGAAGAGCCGAGAGATTCGATTAGACCAGACATATGAGATTCACGATAAGCTCGTCTCAATGAGGGGTCACGTGATATGGTTTTGTTGAAGTTTGTTGAAAAATTATCTTTTTCAACTGCTCAATTTGTATATTACGCGGGCGGATATTGTTGATTCGTTAGGTAAAACTTTAAAAACTCAAAGATTTGCCTTCTGATTGGAAGATGGCTAAAACAGAAGAAATAAACTGAACCATGATTCGACCATGGCACACATACCGTCGAGAGAGACAAGCGGTTACTTGGGGCATTTGCTGACATACGACTCTCAAACGTGGGTAACATAAAAGGACATCATCAGATGTTCAAATGTATAGTGTGCTCTCCGGGTCCATCCCAACCCACACTCCACACCCTTTCACTTTTTAACACATTACGACGCGCTTATTGAGATGGGAATTGAGGGAACAGCATATTGATGTATCCATTTCTTAAACTTTCTACCACTGGGCCGAATTATAGTACGTCCTAGGCATCTTGTTTGTACCCACCCTCTTCTTTTTCATCGAACATCCACCGCCACAACATGTTTAATGTGTTATCACACTCAACAAATGAAATCAAATAGTGTTTTGAATGCTTAACCCTTTACCCAACGAATCGACCGCACCCGCCCGCTTAATATGCAAATTCAGCAGCTGAAAAAATATTATTTTTCGAAAAATTTAAACAAAACCAGATCATGTGACCCCTCTTTGGAACGAGCTCGTCGAGCTCGTTCCAAAGAGGGGTCACATGATATGGTTTTGTTGAAATTTTTTGAAAAAATTTAAAAAATTATATTTAAAATAATAAATTTTGATATCGTCTGCGTTGGGTAAAGGGTTAATATTAATTCACTTAGGCCTACAAATTACAAATCTGTTTCTCAGGACCTCCCGCGTGGTCCTTTTGGATGCCGCATGCTCTCTTTTTATAACCAATGCAAACTTAAAAAAAATAAAAAGTAAATGGTTTATGTCTGATATTTTACCCAAGTTAATAAAACTGATAAATACGGCCCTTGAGTGCAACAGGGCTTTGAAATGCTTTAGCATTGAAAAGCTTTCTTGCACTCAAGGGACGAAATACACCACCTCCCGTGCTACTCTGTAGATTATGAGGCCTTAAACATAAAACAAACAAAGAATATGAACTTTTGATAGGAAAGAAATAATTACAAAAATAAAAAATAAAATAAAAAACCGCCCGCCCACATGCAGTTTTACAAAACAATAGCCCGAGAAACAGACGATCTACTTTGTGGGACCTTATCAAAGTTTTTGTTTTATTACCACTGATACCAAATTCAATAATTTCAAGAAAAAAAACGATAATTATTATTTATTGTTAGATGTGTGAAACTAAAGAATATCTACTTAAATATTACTGACCATGGTCTAAAATGAAATGCACATTTTTAACAACGACTTGATGAACATTTATTATTTTATTCATAAATAGAGGTGATTCGATTATTATTATTATTTTTATTTATTGATGTTTAAGGTCACATATGTATGCATAATGGCTAATCATGACCGTGACAGTTTTACGGGTGGAGGAAGCCGGAGTACCCGGAGAGAACTATCGAGCAACTGTCAGCTCCCCAACATACTAACTCCACATAAGCAGGGTTAGCATTGGTTGAAGACAAGTGCACCATCGACGTGCAGTACGCCTTAGTACACAACGCCTCCGTGCCCCCACGCGGGCGATGGAGATGAAGTGTCTTGCCCAAGGACACAACGCGGTTGCCGCAGGTGGGATTCGAACAGAGGCTTGCAGCCTGCACATCTACCTACTGAGCCACCGCGCTCCAGGTGATTCGATTAACTGTTAGAGTAAAAATTAAACACTTCAACACACCCCGCGTATGACAATATTTATAATGAATAACCTAATGCGATTAGTGTTAGGTATCAGATAGACCATCATCGGTTATTTGCCATCCATGACCAAAGCTTTGTACAAACTGAAATTGGATTTATAACTTTACACAAGGGAATCTAAAAAGCAATTGCGTATTTTCAAGCACGTCAATAAATTCGAACCGGAGACTTTCGACTTGCTGAATAAAGTGGTGTCACTCCTTGTTCGTAGCGAACCGCTTCACGCTGGCTCGAATTTTTCTTGTACCATGTGTAATTTTTGTTTGATACCAAATGAATTTTTTGGTGTCAAAGGAAAGATTTTTTGCCAAATGGAATCTAGTTGTAAATGAGATAGATAGATATTTTATTTAACGGTATAGTTTAACGCAATTATTACTTTCCAAAGTGTGATTTACTGGGATTTCCGGGTTTGATTATAAACGATAACTTCACAAGTGAATTATGCAATCAACAATTGTGTCATGTATCCGTGCGCGGATTTCCTTGTTTTTTATTTTTTTAACCCTTCAACTAAAATGAAAAGCAGACGGCACTTGCAAAAAAATTCTTGAATAACTATTATTTCCATTTTTGTCTCAAAAACATAGGTTTTGACCCCTCATTGGAACGAGCTCGACGAGCACGTTGCAATGAGGGGTAATAACCTATGTTTTAGAGACAACAAAATGAAAAAATAATGAAAATTAATTGGCGATTTTTGAGAATAGCGCTGGCCGGTTTTGGCCGTTATGTTAAGTAAAGGGTTAAATAATATAATTATCGTTAATAATGAAAAGTAATGAACAGAGTAATAGCTTGACTGGACTGGTTACGTGAAATAATTCATTCGAGGCGAGGGACTATATTGTAAAACACTCGTGCGCATTCGCGCACTCGTGTTTGTACAACGTCCCTCACCTCTCATGAATTATTTCACGTAACCAGACCAGTCAAGCGATTACTCTGTTATTTATTTATGTATGTATTGGTGTTTAAGGTCACATACTTCTGCACAATGGCTAATCAGGACCACAACATTTAGATAAAGTCAAGGTCAGTCAATCGTTTATACACCATGTTGTCTATTTTAGAGGACTCACACCCCAAGCATTAATGACTGAGTCCTATTTTACCAGTGAAACAGATATTACTCTGTTTATTACTTTTCATTCTTAACGATAATTATATTATTACTCTCTATTTACATATTATTTAACTATAAAATACTAAAAGATAATTTGAAAATTATATTTAATCTATGTCGTTGAGAGATGACATGGCCAGATTGGCTGTCTAACTGTCACTCCCGTAATACATTTAACTCCAACACTGACTACATGCTCTGCATATTAGGCTGTGGTAGAAAGATCTACTAGTATGGGTAGTTGTGAGTAGATCTGAAACTTTAACTTGGCGACCAAGCCCATTAATCTATCTCTTTAGATGGACGAGTTTCCAGGTTCATAAAGGTGGCTAATTGTGAATTTGATAGTGCGCATCTCGACTCCTCCGTGCTAATCTGATAATATTATTATAGTAACCAAACTGGGCGGAAGATAGATCTAACAAATATGGCCCGGTTCAAGTTCAAGTACTGCTCGTCAGTCAAGAAGAACATAATGGACACAACATTTTTCATAATAAGTCTTCCATGTGTCGATAGTTTGGGACACTTAGGTTATTTAGGTTATCAGTGAGAACGAATTAAACATGTACCGTCCTTTGGGGGCAACAAAGCGCTTTAGCTTTGCAGATAGTTCTTCGTTGCACTCAAAGTGCGATACTTCAGTTTAGTATTACCTGGCTGTTTTAACCCTTTACCCAACGTAACGACCAAAACCGGCCAGCGCTATTCACAAAAATCGAGATTAATTTTCATTATTTTTTCCATTTTTTGTCTCAAAAACATAGGTTATAACCCCTCGTTGGAACGTGCTCATCGAGCTCGTTCCACGAGGGGTTCATAACCTATGTTTTTGAGACAAAAAAATGAAAAAAATAGTTATTCAAGAATTTGTTTCCAAGTGTCGTCTGCTTTTCATGTTAGGTAAAGGGTTAAGTATATTAGTTGCCAGAAAACTCCACAAATGATAAAAATATAGATAATAAAAATATGAAAGGCAATTATTAACGTTTATAAAATAATTTCATGATTATTATTTACGCACTCTTTATTCACTCCGAATAAACCAGCAGTAAATAATTTATCTTCCTCAATGATTGTAAAAAAAGATTAAGGAAGATAAAATAGATTAAGTAACAAGGAATACACGGATAAACTATTAATTCAGTTCACCCATAACAAAAAACCACGATATTACCTGTTTCCAATACATTATTTGACAGGCGGAAATTATGTTCGCCTGTGTCGTCAGACAGCGATTTTATCGAAAACAACACAGCAAAATAATAAACAATAAAACCTTTGAGACATACCAAAAGTATATTGTTGGAGCCAAATCCTGTATTTTTGTGACAAACGAATTTTGTTAGTGCAAATGGAACCGGTGGCACAGACAGCGTGAACATTGGCAGTTACCTTTCGCAATGGCCAAAACCGACCGGGGTTATTTACAAAAATCACCATTTACATTTTATAGCTTTTTCATTCCTGTCTCCAAAACATAGCTTATGACCCCTCGTTGAAACGAGCTCGTTCCAATGAGGGCTCATAAGCTATGTGTTTAAGCAAAAATAAAGTGTTGAGTTACTCAAGAAAATATTCGTGGCAGTGCCGTCTGCTATTCGTTTTGGGTAAAAAATAAACATGTTTAGAGTTTACAGTAATTCGAATAACTCCCAATTCCGCAAGTTTGAGAAAGGTGGCGCCAAATGCTGAGGCATACTGTGCATCGTTGGCACACATGCCTCCAATGGGTTCTAACGTTGTGTGCACAGTATTAGTTTGTTGGAGAGTACGACAGTTACTCGCCGCTATTTGTTGGTTCTCTGTGGGTACTCCGGCTTCCACCACCTGTAAAATTGCCAGACACATTTCGCCGGCAGCGGGAAGTGTTGTCAACCCCAGTAAATGAAATTATAATAATTAATTAGGTAGGTGGGTCAATGACGGAATGGACGGTGTTAGAAGGTTGCAACCGCTCCCATCCTCCAGAGACAACAAGCGAAAATCATGATGCCGACTGTTGTCTCTTGTCCACCGGAAGTTGGCAATGCAGTTTTGCACATGTTGTGTGGTTCAGTAATATTGTAGTCATACAGCTTTAAAGGCCATGGGATGAAATTGTTATTGATACATTTAACCCTTTACCTAACACGAAAAGCAGACGACACTTGCAAACAAACTTCTTGAATAACTATTTTTTTTTTCATTTTTTGTCTCAAAAACATAGGTTATGACCCCTCGTTGGAACCTATGTTTTTGAGACAAGTAATGAAAAAATAATGAAAATTAATTGGCGATTTTTGTGAATAGCGCTGGACGGTTTTGGCAGTTACGTTGGGTGAAGGGCTAATAGTTTGATTTTGATTCTCGCCGTCAGCTCGTCTTCCATTTTGTTTTTTTTGGTGGGGGTTCCTTGTTTATTTTTATTTTTATTTTTTCATATTGTGTGTTTCTACAAAGGCCGCGTTGAAAGAGTTGAAACAAATCTAGATTTGCATTTTCATTTGTCAGTATGCATGTTTATCAAAGATGTTTTCTGCGTTTCTGTACCACCACACCTTACAAAACATCTTGTGATCTTCCCTGCAGATGTTCATTTTGAAAGTGTGGAAGTTTTGGTGCTCGCCAATTAAGGTGTACTTTCACATGTTTGTTTGTTTTATGTGTCATTCTTTCAGTGTGAAAACGAAAAAAACTATACACCTTGATAGTTTCAGAGTCAGGTTGTTACGAATT
The DNA here is from genome assembly GCA_031216915.1 of Pictodentalium vernedei. Classification (NCBI taxonomy): domain Eukaryota; kingdom Metazoa; phylum Mollusca; class Scaphopoda; order Dentaliida; family Dentaliidae; genus Pictodentalium; species Pictodentalium vernedei. The sequence continues at coordinate 290,007,019 of CM062292.1, forward strand.
TAAAGACATTTTCGAAAATCAGGATCGCCTCGTGTTGCAACTTATGGCCAACTATATTCATTATTTAGAATGGCTTTTGACAAAGTTATCTCTCCTTAATTTGCTTAATCTGCCAGCGATGTCAATATTAAAAGTATCAGAAGTTTTAATATAAACTAAACTCCCGGAATATTACAAAACATTAATGCACTCTGCCTGTATCATTTCATAATATGTAGATATTGTCTTTAGGATGATATAAAATATATAAAGGGGTTTTCCTTGCTTTGTTTTTATCTGGGTGGTTTAAAAAATTGCCTTTCCGCCTACACAAACCTATTTATGAACAATGAAAACACCTGTTTCACACTTATTTGATGATCCTTATGTTTATTCCCTCTAACGCCATCACACCAGTTCGGAAAGGGGGCCTTGCGATGCTTCGAAATTCAATTCGATGCGAAGTGGTCCTACCGACCCGAATCGAGTGGTGTTGATTCGTAAACTTTTGAATAGTCAAAGTGTTCTCAAAATCCTACTGTCTTCTTTTGAACGTTTCTTCTGTGATACGATCTCCTGCACAGTGGAGCCGATGATGGGAGAGTTCAATGTGGTTCCGCTTCCAAAAGTACTTTGATTCCGTTTTAGAATATTCCGCATTTGTGATTGATTTGCACAGCAGACGAGACGGCGTTGTACACAAAACTTGAATGCAGACTGACAAATTTCAGGTTGTAAAGAAGTGCAATATCTGTGACTTGAACAGCAATGAAATTCGATTGAAGATTCGATTCGAAATCGTTTCTGCCCGAAATTGGAGACTCTCAGGGCCCTCTGCGCAGGGTTTTGTGGAATATAGCCTTGTGCTTTCTTCTAAAATAACAACAAATAGCAGTCTCTATACAATTCCTTGCTATGAAAGATGAAAACATGCTGAGTGATGTGAAAACAACTTCTACGAGCATGCGCTAACCCTTTACCCTACGTAACTGCGAAAATTGAACTGACGGCGACGCTAGTAGGTGATAATTGCGGGTGCAAACGACATGTACATGTACGGTACATGTACATGTACGTGCACACGTACATTCGTGTACACCTCCATAGGATTTAGTGTTAAAATCGTGCACAGGTACACGATTTGTCATGTACATGTACGTGTACCGTACATGTACATTCGTGTACACCTCCCCCATAGGATTCAGTGTTAAATTGCGAGCAAAAAACGTTTTGTCGTTTCTTAAATCATCGTCTTACCGATTCTAAATAATCCGCGTCCGTACACGATTTTAACACTGAAACCCTATGGAGGCGTAAACGGAGATCCACTTGTGGATTTTAGATCGGAAATCGACTCGTGTAAAGAGGTTGTGTTAGAATCCGCAAACCCACTGTCACGTTTTTGATTGATATATATAGGAGAGAAAAAAAATATAAATAAATAGTTATTTAAAAAAATAAATATATCAAATCGAATAGATAATAAAAAAAAAAAATACGTAAATCATGAGCAATTCTCAGGATATTAGAGTAAGGTTTCTTTTAAAAATGCTGATGAGAGCCTACGCATTCTGCGTGAACGAACAACTAGGTCGTCTCTTGTTAGAACGATGCGTCGGATGTCGGGATCATCTAGACTTCGATCGCGAGAATCATTCGTGTCTGTGGATGGAAAGGGAAGATATGGTCAACAAGTATTTCGAACCGGCGTTCGAACGCGTTCAAATCAATGAAGTGATCGCGTTTTGGAAGAGATTACTCTTCTGTAAGGATCAAAGCAAGCCCACAGTTTCGGAAGAACAGAAATTGGTGCGTAAAAGTCTGACTTTAAAAGATAAGGGATGCGTCAAGAAATTATTGTTCAATGAAGCATACGTCTAAGTTTTCTCGTTGATATAAAATAAGGGAGAATAGAAAATAAAATAAATACACACATAAATTTTTTATCTAATATTAGAAAGAAAAAAAAACACAAAAATGAGAACCAGAAATAAATTGTATCCGACTTTAGTGGACGACGAGGATGAGAAGCCGATCGACGTTTTGCCGACGACACCATCGCTAGAAGAAAGTGAAAGAGGAGAGAGGTATCGCATCGATCAAATCAGTAGAATCCAAGAGTATCTAACTCGAGAGAGAGATTCTCATCGTTCCCTCAAGAAGAAGTATTCGCGTTTCGTGAAATTCGTCAACGCGATCGACACGACACTCATCACGATTCCCATGGGTTTACACGCGGCCGGCATCGGATTGTTGTCGACCGCGGTCGGCATTCCGATCGTGTTGACCGTAGAAGGAGTGGCTCTCGCCGCCGGATTGTTTAGCACGCTTGGAAACTTTTTGAGTAGAAAATTATATCTAAAGGCGAAGAAACACGACAAGATTCGCGTCTTGGCCGACTCTAAGATCGACACGATATCCGAAATGATCTCTATGGCGTTGAAAGACGGTAGGATATCGGACGGAGAATACTTCGCGATATTGAGCGAGAAAACGAAATACGATGTCATGAAAGAAGCCGTGAGAATCAAGACTCATCAGATCATCAAGGAAGAGATGAAGGATTCTCTCGTGGAAAAGGGGAGGAAAGAGGCCAGGGAGGAATTCAGTAAGATGATAGAACTCAAGAGTAGCGATTGAAAAAAAAAATATATACATATAATAAGAACAGAATTAATTATTAAATTTATATATAAAATAAAAAACGAAATTAATTTAAATAACTCTTAAAAAAATGTATTGCGTAAAGTGTAAGAGAGTTACCGAGACGAGTAATTCTCGAGAAGTGCGAACTAAAAACGACAGACAGATGCTTCGCGGAATTTGCGACGTGTGTGGTTCTGTCAAGACTCGATTCGTCAAAAAAAGAACGCGAGCAAAGGTAAAGGCATCGTGAATAAAATGATCAATAATCTACCTTTCGAAATGCATCTGCCCGGTCACAGTTTCAACGCCGATCTGACACCCAAATCTTGGAGCAAACCTGTGAATAGGGTTGACGCGGCCACGTATGATCATGATCTGTGCTACGCCAGACATCTCGACACCAAGACTCGCAACGACGTCTGCGATAAAAACATGTTGGGGAAATTGAGAGGCATATCGAATCCGACCAGGAGAGAGAAGATAGAACGTTCGCTGGTCGGCAATCTGATCGGTGCGAAACGTCGATTCGGATGGGGCGTTCAAAAAAAAAAAGCGCATCTGAAAAGAAGAAGAAACGATTATTGACGAGCGAATTGGCCGAGGAGTTACACAAACCCATAGTGCGTAAATTTCGAAAGAGAAGGGTGTTCGTGAAGGGTTTGGATGATATTTGGTCTGCCGACTTGGTCGACATGAGATCGTTTTCGAGGTGGAACGAGGGCGTCAAATATCTATTGACGGTCATCGACGTGTTTTCCAAATACGGCTGGATCAGAGCTTTGAAGAATAAATCGGGACCTTGCGTCGCCGAGGCTCTGAAGAGCGTGTTCGACTCGTCTTCTCGAAAACCGAGTAAATTGTGGGTGGATAAGGGAAATGAATTCTACAACAAGCACGTTCATCGATTGGTAGACCTCTACTCGATCGAAAACGAAGAGAAAGCCAGCGTGGTGGAACGTTGGAATCGAACGATGAAGGAAAAGATGCACAGATACTTCACGGCGAATTCGACTAAGAAATACATATACGCTCTGAACGGTCTGGTTAAAGATTACAACAACACCCGACACAGATCGATCAAGATGACTCCCACGGAAGCTAGCGATCCTCGAAACGAAAAACGGGTCTACGCGAATCTATATCCTGTGAGATCTAAGATCAGGAAGAAGTCTAGAACGCCGAAATTTGCGGTCGGTGATCGAGTGAGAATCTACGCTTATACGAAGCACTTCGAAAAGGGTTATACTCCTCGATGGACCTCGGAAATCTTCGTGATAATCAAAATATTTCACACCGATCCAGTGACTTACGAAATCGAAGCTTTGGATGGAGAAGAGATCATCGGAAAGTTTTACGAACAACAATTACAGAAGACGAAGTTTTGAAAAAGAAAACAATTTTTTTTTTTATTTACTTTCTTTAACATTTTCTTGTTTACACACATATATATAAGAGAGAAAAAAATAATAATAAAAAATAATTAAAAACTATTTTTTAGATAAAGAAAGCAAGTTAATTAATAAACAAAAAACTAAAAATCCTTTAAAATGACAAATATACTAGATATAGCACAAAGCATAGTGAAAGATGAAAGTATTCAAGAATATGAGGTTCATGAATATGAACCGGTAACCGGAACGAGTTTGAACAATGCGGGAGAGATAAGAATCAACGTTGAAACTCAAGATCTATTCGTACATCCTAGCGAGAGTTACATAGTGGTGCAGGGACGTCTCACCAAGGAAGATGGGAGCAACTACGCCGACGACGACACGGTTACTCTAGCCAATAATGGCATCATGCATCTATTCAGTAATATAAAATACATGCTATCCGGACAAGAGATAGAATCTGTTTTTCATCCCGGTCAGGCCACCATGATGTTCGGACTCTTGACGTATCCTGATGATTTTTCGAAATCCAGAAGACTTAATCAGTTGTGGGTGAAAGACACTGTAGGCCCTGCTAGCGCGGGCGCCGCCTTGATATTCGACTATGTCGAAAGGACGTCCAGACCTAAAGTAACGTTTTCATTCAGGATACCTTTGAAACACATCTTTGGATTTGCGGACGATTACAACAAGATCATGTATGGATTCAAACACAATCTGACGTTGATTCAAAAAGGAAATGACGACGCAATAGTGAGACTCACTGCGACCAAAGCGGGTAAGATAACTCTACACAAGATATCATGGTTCGTTCCACATGTGGAGCCTTCGATCGTGGAAAAAGCGCGTCTCTACAAGATCATAGAATCCAAGAGTAAATTACCCGTGGGATTTAGAATGAGACAGTGTGACACGGCTAGCATTCCTCCCTCCACGAATCACTTCGATTGGAGATTGACGGTGAAATCCACTTCTGAGAGACCGCGTTTCATCGTGGTTGTGTTTCAGACCAATAGGGACGGGTCTCAGGAAAAGAATGCATCGCTGTTCGATCACTGCCATTTGAGAAACATGCAAGTGTTTCTGAACGCCACGAGATATCCAGCAATCGATTACAATGCGTCATTCGACAAGAACGATTTCTGCAGGCTGTACGGCGACGCCGCTGATTTTAGAAAGAAGTATCACGGTCTAGACGAATTGATGAGCAACCCTAACATATCTCCCGGCGAATACAAGTTGATGTATCCCATGTTCGTATTCGACGTCAGTAAACAGAGTGAACGACTCAAGAGTAGCGTCTTAGACATTCAGATCAAGATGCAATTCGATAGGAACGTGCCAAGAAAAACCAAAGCCTTCGCCCTGGTCCTGTCAGACAGAGAATTACAATTCGAATCGGACGGAAATAAGATGTCGATCATTCGATGAGAGACGAGTGTGAAAAAAATAAAAAACAAAAAAAAAAATAAAAAGTAATGAGTAATTATTAAAAAACAAAAAAAACAAAAAAAAATAAATAAAGTAATGTGATCTAGAGAGATTGAACATCTTTCTAAATCTCATTACTTTTTTTTTTTTTGTTTTTAATAATCATACATTATTTTTTTAATTCATTATTTTCCACGCGTTCACTGTTTGTTCAAAGGAACTAGTTCGATCAGTAGACTCACCACGGAAGTGGCGGCTTCGGGATTATTGGTTTTCGTAACGAAATTAATCCTGTATCTGGCGTTCACTTTGAGAGGCATGCCAAACGTGCTAACATTCGCATGTTGATTCTCAGTCTTTTCGACGCTGTATCTCTTATCGCTCTCTACTCCATTCACCATGAGATTGACGACCGCTCTGTTATTCAAATCTGAGGAAGCCAGACTCATTCGAAGGATTTCACCTCCCAGCGGCATGGGATATCCCACCTGACCATGTTTCGATCCGCTACCTCCATTTCCGAAAGACCACTCAGCTTTTCCTTCATCTAAGGTGCCGGCCTCTTCGGCCCACACAGTGATCAATTGTCTAGCATATTTGACTTTCTCCACCACCGAAATCAGGGTGCAGGCATCCGTCATGTTCACGGGATCCGGTAGATTCGTGAGCGCGTGTCCACCCATGTCTAGTTTACCTTCCATGATGTCACCCTTTCTCCAGACCGAGTTGTCGTCCACGTACTTTCTGCTGACCACGCTGGAATCGAATTTGGGATCGTGATCGAGACCGAATAAATTGTGACCGTTCATGTTGATGCCACTCTCCATGCTTCTGCCAGATTGTTTGTTCAGGTAGAGATCGTCCACTTGCGATTCTAGGTATTCTTGTGATTGTATCACGGCAGAATCTACATAGCCCTTGTTGACCGCGGTTGAGTCTGCATCCATGTCGTTGATCTCCAACACATTCAATATCTTGTTGAATCCCGCATTCAGATCCGATTTCATTTCTCATCTGTCAGACTTTCTCTGTTCCAGATCTATGTAGTGTTTGGTCGCCACGTCCTTGGGATTCGTGGGAGTGGCCACGTTCGTTATCTTGTTAGAATTGGCGTTCAATTCCGAGTGCATCGTTTTCTGAACGTATCTATTTCTCAGGTGTTCGCTGAATCTCGCGTGAGAGTCATCTGCGTATTTCTTGGTCACGGCATCAGTGGGATCTATGGGATTCACGACGTTCACCAAACGTTTGGATTTCAGATCGAGATCGTCGGTCATGGTTTTATCCACATAATTATCTAGCAGGATTCGTTCGAAATCGGCGTTCCCCCTGTCGACGTATTTTTTAGTCGCAGCATCTGCGAGATCTATCGGCTCAGGAAGATTGTAGAGCTTCTTATCATTCATGTTCAAAGGTTCTTCTCAAGGTTCGTATCTCCGAACGTAACGTTCGTCCAAGTTGGCAACGTCGTAACCATCGTCGACTTCGAACGTCTTCCTCTTCTTTCTTAGGTTGACTTTTTCGTCGTCACTTCTACCAAATTTATCGACTGGCATGTTGTTGTGAGATTTTTTTGGTTTTTTAGAAAAAATGTATTCAAAACGCAGTTTATTAAAAATGAGCTATATTATTTTATTTTTCGTTTTTATTCGATTAAAATTTTTTTTAAATAATTTTTTATCTTTATATATACTATAAAAAAAAAATCTCCCTCTAATGTAAATCATTGAGAATGTCTTGAAATCGATCTCCTTCAGACCATCTCTTGAGAACATAGAGACACAGGTGACCGCAAACACTTGATCTGGTGATTGCACTTGTTCCGTGTTGTAACGAACCATCGATTTGTTGAAATAGTTCTTTATTTCTTTTGGCGGCGGGATTCCGTAGCTGTCGAAATAATAATTTTTCTTCTTCCCGTTCTTGATCCACGCCACCCAGTGAGTGCCTTCACCCAATGAATCGTCTAGATTTAAAATTCCGCATTCCGATTGTCGAGGTCTTCTCTTCGGCAAGGCATCTCTGGAAAACAGCCTAGAAAATCTTTGATTTTCAAATCTTTTGCCGCATTCAACAGATCGAAGTTGGATAGGGGTTCGTTAGGTAAGACGACACCTTCTATGGATATCTTTATTTTCTTATTCATAATGTGTATATATTTTTTTTTTTAATTTATTTTATTATAATTGACTAAAAAATGACGTTATTTTTTTTTATTTTTTTCTCTTTTTTTTTAAACTAACATTCTCAATGTCTCTATCGTTTTCTATAATTTTGTTTCCATCTAATTCCTCTTGATTTTCTGGACTCTCGATGTCTCTATCGGTTTCTATAATTTTGATTCCATCTAATTCCTCTTGATTTTCTGGAATCCTATCATCCACAATCGTATCTGGAATCCAATCATCCACATTCATATCATCTCTAATTAGATCCACAGTCCAATGTCTGAGTGCCAAAGTGCTTATTTTATCATCTAACACGAATCTCTTATCGTCGTCGGCTGTCAGCAAAATCTTGTTGACTATTTCGGTATACAAGTCGTGATTTTCACTTCAAATCGATTTCATAGTCTTATACACCGGACCACTTCCTAACAGACAATCTTTATACTCTTGGAAAGAGATGTTTTTCTTCACCACGCATGCTTTAACTCCTTTCCACTTCTTGATCTCTTCATCATCTTCTAGACGATAAGCATACAGTTTGGGTCTCAAGCCCACGAATTCGATGATTTGTTTACCACTGCTCTCGTCCTTGAATTTACCCAACACCTTCTTGTTGTCGTTGGATTGAATGTTGGACGGGTGATCGATGGGATAATTGCTCATGTTGAACCACTCGGCCACGTCCTGAGATATATCTCAGTAGACGTCTTTTGTCTCTATCTCGTAAACTAAACTATTCATGTCAGTGAACAGTAGTTTGGCTTTATCACCAAATTTTCGTTTGACGTAATCATAGTGAAACTCGTACATCAATTGCTTGCTGATATCTAAGATGATCGGTCCGAGATAATACGGTTTGTCGAACTTCAGGTGCGTCTTTTGCATGTGAACGGCCACTAGATTTTCATTGAATATGGTTCAGTGTTTGTAATTGGGTTTCGCCACTAATTTTTTAGCACTTTTCTCAGACGTGACGAGTCGAACGTCGGTTCTCTTCCTGATGTTTTCCATCGATTTACCGTACACGCAGTTGTTCATGAGTTTGAAGAAATCTTTTTCGAAATCGTTCTCAGCTCGAATTCTGAGATTCGTGTTGAGATCGATGTATTTTTTCATCCAAGGCTCTTCGTCGAATCGAATGATGCGATGTATGTTGACTAATTTCATCCCGTAATCGACGTACTGTTTCAAATTCTCGCAGTAGACGACGTAGTTATGTTTGTTAAATAAATTGGGAATGAGTTTTTCCTCATCTCCTTCGTTCGGTTCCTTTCGTTCGGGAGCCATCGGATAATCGTTGTGTGGATCGTGTAATTCTTCCGGATATTTCAAATCGACTTCTAAAATGCAAGGATAGTCTCTCCATTTTTGCATCTCTTCCGGTTCCTTCACCCATTTGAAATTTCCAATCGGTAAAGGATGACTCATAGCCCAACCATACAGATTATTGGCATCCCAATACTGTATGTATTTAGTCAACCATTTCAAATCGAAACCTTCTTTCATGTAGGGATTGTTAGCTTCAGAATATCTGTGAGAGATCATCGAGATGCCACCTCTCGCAGCCCTTTCAAACATGAGTAACATGTTAACGTTGGATAATAATTCCAATTGGACTTCGGTGGTCTTCAACAGAGCGTCCCACGCTAGACCGGGTGCGGTGAAATACCAAGCGGGATCCAGATCGTAATTTCGACAACAGACGTCTCGAAAATTTTCGAACACGTCTGCCAAGAGCAGAACGTCGGTCTTCAGATAGAGATTGTGATAATCTCTCATGGTTTTCATATCGAATAATTTCCACACGTTTTTAGCGTGTTCGTAATTCTCGTCGGAAATGTCGGATTCGTATAATTTCGAATAAAAATCTTCTTTCGAAGGTAGTGCGTTGTCTTCGAATCTCTTTAGATCATTCATGTAATTGTAAGGATAGACTCCTTTCCTCAACATGACGTCTACTCATTCTCCAAAATGTTCGCTCATGATTTTAAATTTATCCTTGCTCATATTATCAACTAATTTTTCCAGAGCGGTCGACATGAATTTAAAACTGTCGATGAAACGTATGGCTCTACGAATGAATTTCGTTTTTTCTTCCAACATCTCTCCGTCGATTACTCTTTTCTCCTCCATGAGCTTCCATTTCATGAAGGAAATGTATCTTTCTTCGCTGTTCGCGATGCAATTTAATTCTTCGTGTGAGGTGACTGTCGTAACCCAAGAGATTGTGAAACATCACCGGATAGAAAACGGCAGCTCGATATTTTAAACTACACTTGCTGTGAGCCGGACCACGATACAGACTCGTGTAATGATCGTGGTCTCTGACCTTCTCATTTTCCTTCGAATTCTTGTCGAACGATTGTCTGCATATGTGACATTCGGTGGCTCTGTTATTTTCGTCCTGTTGCTCTCGCGTGATGATCATTTTTGCTGGAGTTTTGAATTTATCGTATAACATTTGAAGTTTCCATTCTAACTCTTCCACGAACCTTTGAGCCACGTCATCGTCTTCATACTGTTTCGTGTAGGTGAAGGGACCCATGTCGTGTTGCGAGTCGAAAGCGCATTTCCTGTAAATGCAATAGCCCGGAGGTATGTGTTTTTGATATCTTTCGACGTAACTTTGAAGAGCGTTGATTTGACAGGAACTCATTTTCGCGGTGAAACATTCGAAATCGGCGTACACGATGAATGGTACTTTTAACCATCTATTGTGATTTTCAAACTTCACGATGGTGTTAGGTTTAGGCATTTCGACGGCGACACCTAGATTTTCGTTGCAATATTCCTGATGTTTCGCCAACGAGTCTTCGCTGTGAAACATGTTCATGCAATTGAAACATAAAGATATCTTTCCTTTATGTTTATTATTTTGTTTCGACAGCAATCCGCTCGGATTTGGAACCCAACAATAATGATGATTGTCACCGTTTGAAATCAATAATAAAATAATCGTCTTTTCTCTTCCGAGATATGAAGTCAGTCTGAGAGGATAGATCTTTTGTTTTTCGTCATCGTATCCCAAGACGTTCACTGCTACGGTGGGATTTTGAACCTCGAAATGTTCGATGTGTTTTAACTGCATTGGAAAAGTCACTCTGGTCCAATCGAGATTTTTAGAAGTCTCCTTGTAACAAGAAACTCTATCAGAATTCATTTTGACAGGGTATAAAGCGGAGGTGACTGCCCATTTAAAACACTGATCATCTTTATTTCTCACATTGACCACAGATTGTTTTTTAGCTAAGAAATACGGTAATTTCACGTAGGAAGACCCTTTCAATAAATCGTTTTTAGTTATGTGAATTTCAAGTTTCAACACCTCATCGAACGTCCAATTACTACCTTCATGTTGATAATTCGCGAGAGACGTCAACATCTTGTCTTTCATCTTTTCGAAAATGTCCGATAAATCTGAACCTCGAAATACGGGTTCGACGTTAGATCTGAAATATGCATTTTTCACGATGCTCTCGCCGGACTTCACGTCGATTTTATTCATCACACAATGGAGTATCATCTTAATTTTTAGTCCCACGTTCATGTATTCGCGAAACAAATCCAATACTTTTTTCTTCACCCGTTCCATGAACAATTTCGGATCGATTTTCTTCAACGAGGGAATCACGTCAAAAGTTTTAAAAACGACTTTGATCGCACTCTCCCGTTCCATGGACTTTGATTGAAATAGTTCCACGGTGAGTCGCACTAGATATTCTTCTCCTTTCCCTTCGTCTATTGCTCGTCGAAGTTCGCACAATATATCTCGTTTGCCTAGAATCTGATGTGCATCACTCGTTTTCATTTTAGTTTTTCTTTTCTTTTCTTTGGAAACTTGAAGTTCTTCTTCAACGGCTTTTCGTTTAGTCGTCTTCTTATTTTTCACAATCGAAACGTTTTTGGTTTTTTTCGACGTAGGCATTTCGATTCCTTTTACTATCTTTTTCTTCTTCTTCTCATTTTTCACAACCGATGCATTTTTGACGTCGTTGCTATCGGCATTTCGTTTGCCTTTCCATCATTTCACAAATATTCCTGTATGACTTCAATTTTTAATAGTTTACAAATCTCGTTTAACTGAGGTATGGTTTTCTCATTTAAATTTTCCATTTTTTTTTATCTGTTTGCTTCATTTTGTAAGAATATATTTTTTTCTGAATTTTGTATTTAAATAATTTGTTTAAAAAGTTTTGTTTTTACTCTTTATATAAAAAAAAAAAAAAAAGATTTTTTTAATTCAATTTTTTTTCTTTAATGTGTTTTTTATTCAAAACAATTTACGATCGCTTTTATTTCTTGTTTGCAGAACGAACACATTTTCTCGTCTCTAGAATAACATTCCTTACAATAACACAAATGTGCGCACGGTAGAAACAAAACGTTTGCAACATTTTCGCAAAGCAGACAAGTGTTCGTGTTGCTCTACTCGTTTTCGACACACGACGATAACTCGTCCGCTTGTGTCATGAATTTAATCAGATGTTCTAAAGTCAAAAATTGAGATAAGGTCTTGTTTGCGTTATTTAACACATTGTACAATTGTTCCTTAGTGTACCCTAATTGTAACATATCCATCAATAATTTTTGGTTTTTATTTCTATCCCACTCTTCATCTTCGATTTTAATCAATCCCAACATTAGGATCTTGTTCAAATAATCACATTTGCCTTTTTTAATATTATTTATATGTTCTAGTAAAGGTCTGTCGTGAGGTTCCCAATTCATCAAATGTATATTACAACAAAAACATTTAACTTTGTCACTTTTACCCACATAAATGAAACCGACAGCGGCTAAATCTTCGGGTTTTTGAGCAAGATGCAAAGGCCAATTTATAAACGTTTGAAGTCTTGCACGTTCTAAACTATAATTCGGATGTTCGGACTTGATCATTGTTTTTACCTCAAAATTGAGTTTGTAAGAATATTTTTTTCGAATTTTGTATTAATGATAATTTGTTAAAAAGTTTTAAAATTGTTTATAATATGTTTTAATTCCTTCAAAAAGAATTAATCAATTATATGTTCTTAACGTCAAAAAAAATTGAATTAATACGAGAAAAAAGGATGTTAAAATTTAACTTTTATTTATATATAAAGAGAAACTTTTTTTAACAAATTATTATTTAAATACAAAATTTAAAATATACATTATTTGCAAGAATTCATAAAAACCAAATAATCGATCATGACAACAACACCTAAAAGATGTAAATTGAAAGAATGTTTTTTTAATACGCAAACAGATACTTGTATCTATACAGTAGAACACGATCCCATCGAATTGAACGATGTTAAGATGGTGTACTTAGAGCACTACGACAACAAATATGAAATGTGTTTGAAATTGGATGAAGCCATGCTCGATTTGTTTTATGAGTATCAAGACGATCTGCTGAATAATATCATTGACAAATACAGAAGACCCTACATGAATGATTTGATGATGATCTATGAAAAAAAAAAATTTCCAATGATCTCACGTGAACTCGTGGACAAATCAGGTGGTGAGAGCGTGTTCACCGATGTAGAAAAACTCAAAAGAGTAAAGATAAACATTCAAGACATTTTGATAAGAGGAAAAATAATGCAGGTCGACATGCTAATAATGGACTTGGAAATATATGAACAATAGAGAGATTGATTTGAGTGAAGAAGAAGGGAAAAAAAGTAATGAGATCTAAAGATGATCACATTACTTTTACAAAAAAAAATTTTACATTAAAGAAAATTAAAATTTAAAAAACTTTTTTTTATATATATAAAGAGCAAAAAAAAACAAAACAAAACTTTTTTTAAACAAATTATTAAAATACAAAATTTAAAATATACATTATTTGCAAGAATTCATAAAACAAAAAACAACAAATAATCGATCATGACAGCAACACCTAAAAGATGCGAATTGAAATTGAAACGAGTCGAAATGAATAAGAAATTAGGTTTTAAAATCTATAGATTACAACGACACGATCCCATCGAATTCAATGAGATCGAGATGAAGGACTTATAGCATAAATACGACAGATATAAGATGACTTTGAAATTGGATGAAGCCATGCTCGATTTGTTTTACGAGTATCAAAGCGATCTGCAGAAAATCGTCATCGCTAAAGATAAAGAATTCAACAAGGATGATTTGACGTTGTTCTATGGAAGTTACATATATCCCAAAATCTCATGCAAACTCGTGGAGAAATCGGGTGGTGAGAGCGAGTTCACCGATGTAAAAAAACTCAAAAGAGTAAAGATAAACATTCAACACGTTTTTGAAAAAGGAGAATACACGAGTGTCAACATGCTAATAACGGACTTGGAAATATAAACAATAGAGAGATTGATTTTTTAGCGAAGAAGAAGGAAAAAAAAAAAAAGTAATGAGATCATCTTCAGATCTCATTTTTTTTTTTTTTTTTCCTTCTTCACTATTACCCATATAATATAATAACGTTTCCTTTTTTCTTAAATTTCAGCGTCGATTCTTCTTCTTTTCTTTTTTTGTGATATGATACGTTTTTATAACAACACATTTGTTTATCCGAATCATAATTATGAACGAATGTTGTGCATCTCTTGGTAACACTCGCATCATTACCATTCTCTTCAGAAGGTAGTGGTGATGGTGGAAAGCGTCTCATTCTTTTCAATTCCAACAGTCTATCCCGCGCTTTATCTATATCTTTCATCAGTTCTTTCCTTAGATATTCATCATTAGTGTCTAACCATTTTTCCACATCTTTTTTTGTTTTTTCGCACTCTGTGTCGTGATATTCGTCATTATCATCTAATTGTAGTAGGGGATAAAATTGTTTCTCCACCTTTTCATCCAGGTGATAAAATTGCTTCTCCACCTTTTTACCCATTTTAAATATATTATTTTATACTTTCTATGATTTATATTTTATATAATTATATAATTTTATATTATAATAACATATTCAAAATCGGTATATTCTTAAACGGCGAATTCTCACTGAGCAACAAACCCTTGCCGAGTCGCTCAACGTTCTGTCCACTCTTCAGATAGAGACCATTTCCTCTCAGAGAGTTGCCACCTCTAACGGGTCTAGATACAATCCTTTACCGCTGCCGTCTATGTGGATACGACACACGGCTCCTCCCTTCTTCAAAAACAGTCCGCTGCCACCCATTAATTTCTCAACTGCAGAACTAGTGCGTCCCGTGAGAGCTCCCACACCGAGAGTCTTTCCGAGAAAGGGTAGTGCCTTTGCAGCGAAGGGTAATGCTTCTGCAGCGATTCCTGCCAATAGCGGTAGGAAACCACCTTTCATTCTCAAATTGTATCTCAATTGAGCGGGACTCAATCTCACTGTCAACCCTCTTCCATCGCGAATCACTTTCTCCATCCTTTTGATTTGACTTCTGGTCCAGACGATCGAATCCTGACCGCCTCTCGTCAGATCTTCGTGAGTGAATTTGAATCTCACCGCCTCGCCTCGAGTTGTTAATGCTCTCTTAAGTTTCTTCCTCTGTCCTGCGGATATGTTCACGTTTTTAATCACGCATTCTGTCATAATTCTGTTTTTTTTAAATATATTTACTTCAATTGTTTCTTGTTTAATAATAATTATTTATATTAAAATAATTTTGTAAAATTATTATTGCGTTTATTTTATTTTTGTTATCTATATATATACACAATATTTTTTTTTTTTTTTTTGCTTTTATATTTCTCTTATGAGAAATTGTATCATCACTCTCTCTCCGCGAAGATCTAACAGTTCACCATTTTGATCCATCAACGTGGTTTTGAGACTATACAACGTGTCTAAAATCACTGGTAGATAAACTAAATTTCGAGGTCGCTCCACGATCTTATAACCCAGTGACACGTTTGGAAAGAAGGAATAGATCATCGGTTGAATGCTACCATTCACGAAGCTTCCAGCAATCACGTCCACGTTCACCAGAATGCTATTGACTGCGAGAATGTCGACCATATTTTCAGATTCCGCGTGGCCTCGATACATCTTTCGATCGAATCCCAACATCTTGCCTATAGAATTGTCTGTGTTGAAATCCATTCGAAAATTAGCTTCCAAATCCAACATCGTCTGTAAGGTATTAGGATTGGGAGCGAGCGAGTCTGATCTTGTTGCTTCCCTTTCCATCCGTCTTCATTCGCGTCTGAATGTAATTGTTCAAATCGTCTATGTCGTAACTCCCTTTGGGAATTCGAATCTCCAACCAATCCACTCCGTCGGAATACTTGAACGAGTTATTCTTTTCGGTGATGTTGGGAAAGGAATAATAAGTCTCCAGATTCACCAACGCCATCTCGTATCTTTTCTCTCTATTCAATTCGATGGAAGGTTCGAATTTCGTAGCGAATCGAGTCGAATCGCCACTCACCACGAATTGAATGGATTGTTTTGCAGCTGTATTCTCGGCTATCCATTCTAACAATTCTCCATGTTCGAACATTATATTTAATTTTTTTTTTTTTTATTCAAAACTAATTATTTGAAGATTTATTATTTTCTAAATTTTATTTTCACGCTCTATCTTATTATCATCAGAAACATAAAACTTGTCGAATCCGCACCGATATTTTCCTCGATTAAATTCGCTTGTCAAATCAATCACGACGAAATTGTAAAGTCCATCATCCCAAACCCTCTTGCTGAATTCCGCCGCGCTCATGTCGTTTGCGACGTGATTGCCATAGATGTGATTGAGATTCTTGAGATCTTGGCGAAAGAGATATAGAAAATTAGCGTTCTCCCTTATCGTCTGTCTGGGAGACGAAAATAATTCTGCGACAGGTAGAAACAGTCCACGTTGCTGTGTCGACCCCTAACGTAATACGATTCGTATCGGTTCTGTCTCTCCAAAAGCAGATCGTCGAAAATCATGAGATTCTTATCTTCCGATTTCAGTTCTCTAGGATCCGGAACGTCGCTAGCATTCTCATAAAATCGACACTCGACATTCGAAGATGCATTTCTCTTCATCAGCTCCATCGCTGCACTGTCTAAAATGGTCGAGAGTGGAGCTTCGCTCTTGTCGAATTCCTCACTACTGTCAAAGATTCTGGCTATGACGTCCTGGGGCAATCTACGATCCATGCACTCTCGAAGCAATCTGTATTCAGGTTGAAACAAGCTCTTGCCAAACACGAACAATCTGTCGTAATCCAACCAGTCGGGTCGGAACAACAGATTCATCAACAGATTGGTCTTTCCACAATTCGATTTTCCCACTATCAAGCCTCTTATGCTTTTGGGAAAGAACTTGTTATTCGACCTTTTGGTCGCGGCGTCGTTCCAAGACATATCTTTAATGTTCATCTTTTGTTTTATTTTTTTTTTTTTTGTTATTTTAGATTCTTTTCAAACACAAATTTTATATGTTTTTTCAAACTTAGTTGTTTAATATTATTATTTATTTATATCACACCGTTGTGAGTTCTCTTCAATCCAGATCCACTCGTCATTTTGGCTAAATCTTGTATGGGTACCACAGCATCCTTAAAATCTTTCCAACTTTTCGGCATTCACTCTAACGCAGCTCGCTTCGCCGGCGGACTGATCAACTTGTCGATCAACACGTCGGCTGCCTTCTTGCCAGCCACAGAAGCTATCCTACCACTGGCTTTGGAAGCGGCTTTCTTACCAGCCTTCAAAGCCGTCTTCTTACCGACCTCAAATGCAGTCGATGCGAGTTTTCTACCTGCATCGCTCGTGAACGCTCGCATTATAGAATCGACGATGCCAGAACCGCCTTGAATGTAAGTTCTGACGTATCCCCTGTTCTTTATCACCAACATATTTTATTTTTATAATATATTTTTTTTTTCACTGGTAAATCGTTTTTGCCGTTTAAATACTTTTATTATTCTAGTGTAAAAATTTACTGTTTTATTTTTGTTTGTTTGTTTGTTTCTCTCTACTTATTATATACACATCAATCCTTCAATTCGTTCATCAGCCTTTTACAGTGGTTTTTATTCAAAACCTTCTGTCTTAACAATTCGTCAGATATAGTAACTATCTGATTATCTAATCCTGTGTTACCAGCCCGTCTGCTCGCCATCAACAAACTCAATCTCTGAGACAGAGCGTCAGAATCGCTCGGAAGAAAAGTGGTTTTCACCCCTTTACCAGTCACCGATTCGACGAACTTCTTGTTCATATCCCATATGGGTTTCACCACTTTCGTCCACTTGTAACCTCTGTTGGCTTTGGGTCTCGTCTCTCTGGCATCGTTATTTCTCTTCATGGTGTGGGTCTGAACCAGAATGTCGCCGTAATTGTCGAAATCCTGATCCATGTAATCGCTAGGCTTGTCGTAAAGGAGCAATCTGCGCAGCCCATCAGTCAATTCGTATCTGTTCGAACCCACGATCAATTCATCATCGCCAATATCTACTTCTGTGTCTCCTACAAAAATTCTTCCCTCCGAATCCTTATAAAATCCATACAACAGATCTCTCTTACCGCCATCATCATCAGACGATGCGACGCTATCAGTGGTGATAGTCGAAGCTGTATCATCAGACTCGCTTTCTGTTTGAATTCCCGTGGGAACGTAATCCGGTGTAGATTGAACGGAATGCCGATTTCCAAAACTAAGAGGCAACGAACCCATTCTCAAAGAACTCTCTTTTATGGGTCTCAATTCTTCGACTATCTCCTTCCTGCTTCGCTCTTGACCCTCCGTCACGGGTTTAAATATTTTTGTGGCTTCGCGTTTGAGTTCCATCTCACCAAGACGTCTGCTTCTGTCAGCTGACTGAATGCCCTTCTTAGCACGTTCATACTCCCCTAAAATTCGATCTCGGTGTCTAGAATCCATCTGTAAAAACATTTTTCGTTTTTAATTGTTTTATTATTTTCAAAATTAAATGTTTAATTATATTTTTATGTTTTTAAGTAATAAAAATCTTTCCGTCTTTAATATAATAAACTAAAAATATTCACATCTCAACTCAGCGTTGATTGAATTGGAGAAGTTTAAAAATACGTTTAAGCAGTACATGACAACCCGGTTTCTGAGTTAACGCATTTTGATAGTAATTTACGTTTTGTCAAAGGAATTTTATTCACATATCAAAGAACCATTCACTCTATGTCGAATTAAGAGAGAATCCCTTTGATGACGGTTAAAACATTTCAACACACAAAAGAAAACTGGGTTTTTTTCTAATTTTAACGTTAAAGGAACTTATTCATTCATTTTCAAATTTCTCTGATCGCTATCGTGAATATATTAAAAAATTTACCACTCAAAACCTAATTGAGCGGAAAATGCGTTTAAACATTCCGTTAAGTGTTTATTAAGATTACTTCACAAGAATTCTGATTCTTTTCTCTAAACTCAATCTCCTTTCGTCACATCGAAACAAGACACGAATGTTTATTTTTACAGATCATATTTTATAACTGACTCTTTTTGAACGAACGCTTAAAGTCAATTTCTCTTCTTTACATCAAGACAAAACACGAATGTCTATTTTACAGATCATATTTATAATCGACTCTTTTGAACGATATCCCTAAACTCAATTTCTCTTCGTCACATCGAACCAAGACACGAATCTCTATTTTTTACAGATCATATTTTATAATTGACTCTTTTGAACGAAAACCTCATTCAGTCATAACGATAACATGTGTTAGTTTTTACTTCAGGAAAACGTGACAGCGAGTTTGCGGATTTCTAACACCCTGACAACACTCTTCATTCAAGACATTTCCATTAAGTGCTTATTAAGATCACCTCGCATTAACGTGCGTTAGTCTTACTTCGAGAAACGCGACAGTGGGTTTGCGAATTCTAACACAACCTCTTTACACGAGTCGATTTCCAACCTAAAATCCGCAAATGGATCTCCGTGTACGCCTCCATAGGGTTTCAGTGTTAAAATCGTGTACGGACGCGGATTATTTAGAATCGGTAAGACGATGATTTAGAAACGACAAAACGTTTTTTGCTCGCAATTTAACACTGAATCCTATGGGGGAAACTCATTTGCCTATTCCAATCAAAACGGTACATGAACGCGTACGTAAAACTACAGGCGTCTAGGATACAATTCAGTGTTAAATTGTGAGCAAAAAACGTTTTGTCATTACTAAAAAACGTTCAAATCGTGTGCCTGTACACGATTTTAACACTAAATCCTATGGAGGTGTACACGAATGTACGTGTACACGTACACGTACATGTACCGTACATGTACATGTACGTTTGCACCCGCAATTAATACCTACTGACGCTATTATAGAAATCATCAATTAACTTTTATTTATTCTGTATAATTTGTCCCAAAACATATCACATGACCCCCTCATTAGAACGAACTCTAGTTCTTAGTAACATTTCTTATGAATCTTCTCAAATAACAATTAGTTGAAATAAAGTAGCATTCGGCACTTTCGTTTTGATAAGGTTCTAATATTTCTTCACTTGTTCTCAGATCATTAACCTTTGAACTCTAGTGGTATCTTCTATGCCAGTTCAATGGCAGCAATTAGAAGAGTCCATATTCATTATTCGGGGTAGACCAATCAATATGTTCAACGTGCAGCCCTGAGGCTGCACGTTGAAAATATTGATTGGTCTACCCCACACATTTACTGAACAGCCATCCTATTTAATTACGTTATGACGTATCATGTTGCTGACAGGAAAAAAGGCCTCTACAGTTTAAAGGGTTAATGACACGGAGACGAGCGATAAAACAACACTTGAAAAGATAAGAAATGGGAGTTGAATGTTTGTCGGAAACCGGGGTTTTGTCGCTGGTGGAATAAATAGATTCACACCGCGTGTTCAGCCAAACTCAAGGAGTGTCGTCTGAATCCGAGCGTGAACGTTTGTATCACCGTGACGAACCCGGTCGTTTCACTTTTGTTGGGGTGGTTCTTATCCTGAAGGGGTTAATAACTTTTCTTCGAAAGCAGAAATCAACAGGGGTTCACTGAAACCAACAATTTTAATACATATATAAAAAAAAATATGATAATTTCTGACTTACATGGAATCCACAAGAATAAGAATACAAAACGTCAATCACCCCCACCCACAGTTTTTGAGTCACTTGCGGGCCCGCATTCTCTGTTGTCGCTGGTTTTTCCTCCTTTCCGCTGGTGTTTGTTCCTTGGTCGCCTCTTCACATCACTCCTTTCACTGCCGTCGCACGGCCACTAACGTATTGCCACTTTATCGGGACGCCTTTCCTCCAACGAGTGGCGGGATGTCACTCTACCACTGCCGTCGCTCGGCCACTAGCTTATGGTCACTTTACTTGACGCTTTTCACACAAGCAGTCGCCACCAATGGGGTTAAACTCCCCCTTACGCTTGTCTCAGAATAATGTTCATACAGGCAAAGCCTACTCTGCCTATGTATGGTGTGCCTTCTAAAACAGGTTATGCCGTTTACCCAAATGCAAATTAGCTCCCTGAGTTTGTACTTCGTGTTTCTGATCCTATTCTCATATATGGCCACCGACTTGGCCCGCGATTGCTCCTATTCTAAGTATCAGTTCTGTAGCTTCCCTGCGTCACAACGTGCCTATACTTTCGCACCGATGCGGCACCTCCTCTAACTTATAGCATGGGACCTCCCCATCTACTCGCAACGACTCACAGCCTTACGAACTAGAATTTGCTGGAATGAAATTTTCTGGAAACCACTCGATATTTATTTCCATAGCCAGAACATTAATTCTCAGTTTAATGCATCTCTTGAACTTAACCGTTTAGATCTATCTTAATTTAATATTCGCTTTAAAGTTCCTTTGAAAGACTCGAATTTTGGTATCTTTTTACATTTCGGAGACAGGATAGATGCGTAATATGGGTGTGTCCAGAACATGTGTGATACACTGTTTACACCATAACCACCTCTTAACTGGCCATAATTACGTAGATAACGATTACAGAAGAGAATCTGCTTTTACTACCTTTAATGTTTTATCCAGACCGCCCATGTGGTGTTCAACAACTGCTCAATAACGGACATTAAATTTCACGCTTTATTACCACCGCTCGAATTATTGAAAAATCTGCTTTCGGGGTCCGTCATATACCTATCTTTACGTTTTATGTTTAACCCAGTCAGAAAGACTATCGAAAATATTTACACTTTTAACCCTTTACCCAACGAATCGCCCGCAACCGACTGCGTAATATGCAAATTCAGCAGTTGAAAAAATATTAATTTTCAAAAAAACTTCAACAAAACCATATCATGTGACCCCTCGTCGAGCTCGTTCCAACGAGGGGTCACATGATATGATTTTGTCAAAATTTTTTGAAAAATTTGAAAAAATGATATTTAAAATAGTAAATTTTGATATCGTCTGCGTTGGGTAAAGGGTTAAACAATAAAATCGCAATTTTTAGCTACCACCTTGACAATGTTAGGGTGGCAGATGAAACTCTTACTTCGAAATTTAATTGCGTTTCAGTACATTTTTGGTCCAAGTGCTGGAGGGATGGGATTGGAATTTCAGAATCACTATGCAAAGCTCCAGTCACACTACTGCGATGAGAGAAAGCGGACAGAGAATTTCAACCTAATCGCGCCTGGGTCGCGATCCGGATGAAATTATCTTTTCATTTTTCGCCCCGCTGCACTGTAAAATCTCAGCCGTCGAAAAAGAAAGGCAAGAAAACTGATTCTGAGATGCAATTTTCGCCTGTCCTTCCTGATTCGGTTTCCATTTCGCTGTTTTGAATTTATGAAATCTGAGGTGTTTGTGTTTCGCGATCCAAATGTGATCGCATCGAGAAAAAAATACCACTTTTGTGATCACGGTACTATATTTACTCCTCAAACCCTTGCAACGAGCACTTTATCCCATAGAAACGTCTGCAAAGTACAGAACGTGGAACGTGGATTGCAACTAAATCACCCATGGAGTGGAGTTATCACCCAAACTATAAGTTTCAAATTTAGTACATATCTTCTAAAAACACAAGCAATGATTCAGCCAATGGACCTCCGGGTTTAACCCGGAGGTCCATTGGCTGAAACTTTGCTTGTGCTTGTTATGCTTTGCAACAAATTTGCAATTATTGCTTGGGTGGAATCTCCGCTCTGCGGGTGATTTAGTGATAATACACTCTCCACGTACTGTATATTTTGAAATTTCCAATGAGGAATTTATTTGTTACAGTGTGGGGACTTAACGTCAAAGAAGCTGTGTTCTATTTATCCGATGCAGTACACTGACGCGAATTCCATCAAGTAATCAAGTTAATAAGTCGAAAACGATACTTTGGAACAATTTTTGATGGATTCTGTACAGAATCGAGCAAAAATGTTTTCAAATATAATTTTGGTTTCCTTTGGGGCATCCCAAAAATATTTTCTTAGCGTTTTTATTAAAAATCAGTTGACCTTTACAGCTGAAAGGCGATTCTCTTTAGTTAAACCGACTTCCCCATCCGTAAAACTGCCCGGCACGATATGACCCTGGTTGTTGAAGGTGTCTCTTAAACTCCCAATAAACAAACAAACAATGCAGATATTCGTCCTATCTGGAGCCCGAGCTATTGGATTTAGTGACCAAACGTGATAAAACAGTGAGCATTTCACAGTCCTATTACAGGCATCAGAAATTTAAAAAATATTAAAATTTGAATCTTTTTGTTATGAAAAGCGTAAACAGGACATTATGTTTAGTGAAAAGTTCGGTTAGTAACCAGTGAGCACACTTTGTACTTTTTGCAACACGTTCCCAACTCGATAAGTACGTTGATTACTAATCCACTCAGAATACTTTTTTGTGTGCTGTTTTTATCGAGAGGTGACGAATACCAAGCGCAATTGACAGAACGCAACCTGTGAATGTCTCAGTATAATTTTTCCGACAAGGGTATTTCACTGAACTGCCTCCATATATACTTGAACGGAATGCAAAGCGTAAAAAGGGTTGGGGAAGATAGGTAGTAACTCCTGAACCCGGAGTTTTTGGGGGCCCGCTCGCGGGCCACCGTTGGGCGGGGTCAGCGCCTCTTAAGCAAGGGCACATCGCTAAACCGACTTGAATGTATGCATGTGTGGTATACATACAGTCTATATGTGACAGCGACAAATTTGTTATTGTCCAATCGAGTTACTCGCGGCGGGAAATCAAAGAATCCTCGTCATTTGACACCTCAAGAATGAAGATTTTCCCGCACCTCGTCTACCAGGGCGATACCTCTTTCGTGCCCACCCCATCAAGCCGCTGCCGGGGCCCAATATTCCTTTCGACACTCCTAACTGAAGGTGAGAGTATGCACGGGTAACCTAACAACGAGAGAACGGAAATAGGCGACACCTTCATTCCCAGTATATAAATCCTAGTTATTACACATTCTTTACGATTCTACAATTTTTACAGGAACAAAACCACAAAAATATGGACGTCTATGGAACGAGCTTGTTGGTTCGGGTTGAGTCGAAAAAATCAAGCGAGATCGTGAACTCTGCAAAATGTAGCGAAAGCATGTTCTACAAAAGTAAAAATGGGTCATCCAATCGAAAGGAGCTATTTGATGCAGTTTTGGGATTTTGTTCAAATAACTTCGGATATCGACCACTGACCTCCATAAAATTGGATGGCTGGAACGTCAGCGAAAAATGTGTTACAAATCAATACCCACTCCCACCCCGCAAATGATGTCAAGTCAATTAACACGATACCCCCGCCCCCTCGCCCCCCATCGATGAAGTTTTAGGAAGTGAAAGCTGTTGTGCTGTGACTGTAGTCACAGCATAGCAGCTTTCACATCATCAAACATCAGGCGAGCGTCCAACACGAAAACAAGTATCAACTTTCCTATCTCGGCATTGTTGTTTCGTCAATAACAACTAAAATATGTTATAAATATTCAATTTGTATTGCTACGGAATATATGCGCATCATCAACATATTAATGTATCACTGTAATCAAAGTTATTCTTTAAAAAAGCAGTCGGCGATTGAGAGACGACGGTTAATTGAAAACATTCGAGAACATATTTTGTTGAGCATTGTTTATAAAAAGCAACACTTTCCCTCTCCAGAATGACAGCAGGTTAACCTTTTTCCATTATGTGACCAATGAGAGTACCGGCAATCCAGCTGTACAGAAATTAGTGGCATCAATTTATTATTTATTTATTGGTGTTTAAGGTCACATACTTATGCACAATGGCTAATCGTGACCGTGACAGTTTTACGGGTGGAGGAAGCCGGAATACTCGGAGAGAACCACCGAGCATCGACGAGCAACTGTCAGCTCCTCAACATTCTAAGTATGTTCAAGCTCCGCTCAAGCAGGGTTGAAGACATATGCACCATCGACGTGTAGTACGCCTTAGTACATGCGTCGTTGTGCTCCCATGTAGGCAACCGGGATAAAGTGCCTTGCCCAAGGACACAGCGCGTGTCGCCCCGGGTGGGGATCGAACTCGGGACCTCCAGCATAGAAGTCCAACAGTCTACCACTGAGCCACCGCGCCCCCTGTGGCACCAATTGACAAAATATTTGTTTTGTGTAGACCAAATATAAGCCATACATCGTTAGATAGTTACACACTAAAATCCAAGTGAGTACATCTGTACCACCCTACCCAATTTTCGCATTGGTCCGTTTCCCCTCTTCACTGTCCTATGACGTTATTGCTTAAGT
The DNA here is from genome assembly GCA_031216915.1 of Pictodentalium vernedei. Lineage (NCBI taxonomy): Eukaryota > Metazoa > Mollusca > Scaphopoda > Dentaliida > Dentaliidae > Pictodentalium > Pictodentalium vernedei. Next base: position 290,032,272 of record CM062292.1, read on the forward strand.
GTTGAAAATCAATATATGAGATCATTATAGCCTTGGTGTATCATTAGTGGTGTTCTGTGCCTCTGTAAATATTTTACTTCAACATTGGTCGTTATGTGTGTTTACCACAATGCATGAAAGTAGAAAAACCACTTCTAAACGATATATTGTTTTAGAATGATGGAGATAACTTTTTACTATGGCTCAGACAATTCACTGCGAAATTTCTCGATATTGACTGTCTTTTTGAGCACACCAATCACAAAGGTCTTTGGAAAAATAAAGTACCCATTCGTTTCCTAGCAATATCGAGTTGATTTTCTTTTGAGTATGCATGCAGTGGTGGAGTGGCCATGATAATGATCAGGACTGAGTGGTTGATGATTTGTTTTCGCTTTGTTGCAAACGAGATGGCAGGTAGACAGCCAATCTGGCTATATGTCATCTCCTTACGATATAGATAGTGGTATTGTTCTGTTCTGTAAATGTATCTCTATTGCAGGATATAATAATGTATCTCGATGAACCACGATTATTATTTTGTATCACATTCTATCTATATCGTTCAATAAAATAATCTAATCTAAAAAACGAATGTTATGGACAATTCCACACACTATCTGATACAAACAGTACAAATAGTGCTAGAAATATATACTGAGTCAAAAAAGAAAGTATAATAGAAACAAATGAGAAAAAATAGCATAAAGGGTGAAATATAACAGTTCTAACGTTGCATGTTTGTGGACAAGAAGTCGTGCAAAGAGTGTAATGACATGTTGTTGTTGTCCACCCAACCGTATACAATTATGCTATGGATTTCAAAATAGCACGTGTACCCGAGAATGTCAAATTGAATGGGTGACCGACGATTTTTTGTGTTATGTTATGCTAGAGAGCCTGAGTTATTGAGAAAACGCGCTAGTTTTTGTCTTCCGACATTTTAAAAAATACCAGGCTTAACCGAAAATCAGAGGTATGCATGAGGCTGGGATACCTCCAGATGAACTCGCTGCTGAGTTCGAAGTGATTGTGGCTACTATTTACCGTCTCACTGGGAGGTGTAGAACCACTGGATCTACTGCCGAGAGATCGCGTTCATGTCGACCAAGAGTTACGACCCCTGCACAAGACCGACACACCAGGACGTCTCACTTATCGGATCACTTCCTTCCGGCGACGAGGACAGCAGCAATTACTCCTGGTAGAACTAACAATAGAATCAGTGCACAAACTGTCCGTAACAGACTCGCTGAACACGGCATCCAAAGTAGGCGTCCATACCACGGACCAATCCTTACCCAACGCCATCGTACCGTCAGAATGGAATGGGTACGTCAGCGTGTTCGCTGGACTTAGCAGTGCTGGAGCACAGTTCTTTTTAGTGATGAATCACGATTTTGTCTACGGCGCGCTGATGGTAGGGCAAGAGTGTATCGACGACGAGGAGAACGGTTTTCTGATGCTTGCGTGCCGGAATGCGACCGCTTCGGCGGGGGTAGTGTAATGGTTTGGGCTGGAATTTCCTTTCACCGCCGAACGCAGTTGATCTTCATCGATGGTAGTCTGAATGGACAGCGATATAGGGACGCTATTGTTCTCCCGTTGTTTAACGCTAACGTCGGATTGCAGTTATTCCAGCAAGACAATTCCCGATGTCACGTGGTGCGTATCTGTCGTGACTTTCTTGAGGAGCAGAGCATCGAACTTCTTCCCTGGCCACCACGTTCGTCAGATTTGTCGCCAATCGAGAATCTTTGGGATCAATTGGACCGTCGGGTACGACCTCATGATCTTCAGACGTTAGGAGATTTACGTAACGTTCTATGGCAGGACTGCAACGCAATACCACAGAGTGACATCCAAAGACTTATCAGGTCCATACGCCGTCGACATCTTGCTATCCATATCCAAGAGGCAAAAGGTGGACATACACGCTATTGACTGCATGTGTGAACTTTTCATTTCACCCCATGTCTGAATTGCGACGTCCTGACGTGACGCTGGCAACAGGCATTTGCCCATCCTTCCCACACATAGCTCCACACATAGCTAATTAAACGGAACAAAAAGCGTAAATGTTAGCGAAGATTAATAAATGCACAAAATATCATTTATTTATTAATCATAAGACTCCATAACCTTTATGCCTGCCAGGTTGACATACACATGCCTTTAATCCTTTACCCAATGAATCGCCCGCATCCGCCCTCGTAATATGCAAATTCAGCAGCTGAAAAAATATTATTTTTCGAAAATTTTCAACAAAACCATATCATGTGACCCCTCTTTGGAACGAGCTCGTCGAGCTCGTTTCAAAGAGGGGTCCATTGATATGGTTTTGTTGAAATTTTTGGAAAAGATTTAAAAAATGATATTTAAAGATGCTCTAATGCAACATAATTTCATAAAAAAAACAGGACAACCTTCTTTCTGCCGGATCGTTTTAATAGAGTATGAAAGAGGCTTCTGAGGCCCAGCTGTTTTTTGTTACTGACACAAGTTTGCGCTTTTGCGTGGATTGGGCGCGTAGCCAGTATTCTCTAATATAGGGGTTGTTTATCCAGTTTTTTGTGGTGGGGGACATGAATGATATTTGGAAAGCCATTGTTGGGGTCGGGGGTCTTCCATATTGTTTACTACCATCCACCGGTCTTCACCCTCTCCTCCCATTTCCGTGTTTGGAAGTGGAATGAGAGGGTAAAGACCGGAGGTTCCGAGCTAAGACTGTCCTCCCACCCCCAGAAATTTCAGAGCTCTAACAGCGAGTCTGAAGCATCTATAACGTGCGTAGTCCAATATTGGAGACCATTCTAGGGCTCTATATGTTATGTGAAATTTGCATTAGGTTAATGTTTTGGGGAAGCGATAAGTTTGAGGGTCGCAAGGCCACCCTAGGCCCTCCGTGTCTACGCCACTGGCGTCAATACGCGACAATACCGATGTAATAACTTGGGGGAGTAATGTGTCATCTGCAACGCTTTAACATTGCAGTGGGTGCCTTTTTCCACTAAAAGGAATATCTGCTTCTGGACCGTGTTTATAATGGTAGCTGAATGTATATATATAAAATAAAGCGCCATTAGTAGCATTCTAATGTCTTAGTAAACATAAAGGCAATGGTGTACTTTTAGTTTATTCATTTTTATGTCCCCCTTCGGTTGGATAGCATACAGTGATTGAAGTGGGTGTAAGAGTACGTGTAGGTGTGTGTGTGTGTCTGGTGGGGGTCTTCCTGTTTTTGTGAGCATCTAAACAATTGTGCTTGGGTTTCCAGAACGATTTCCTTTATTTTTTTTCGAGTATTCGCTTATCACCGAGAAGAAGAGGTAAAACAGCAAGTACCCACGAAGGCGATTAAACAAGGCTGAGTGTGTGTGTGTGTGTTTGTGTTCGAGCCAATAACTCAAAAGCTTTTGGGGCTACAATCATGAAAATTCACAACATTGTGAAGGACAATGGAGGATGTGTCGCACGTCTTAAGAAAGTTCGTTACTTTACGGCCAAGGTCACATTCCAAGGTCACACTGAAAGTCTGCCGATATTCGTGTTTCAGCCGTAACTCGAAGGATTCAAACTTTAATTCGAAGTCTTCATCCAAATGATAAGGACAGTCAATCGATGTGTCGCATGTAACAGATACTTGTGTCTGTTACGGGTCAATGTCATGCTCGAGTGTCATATGTTGAAGGTCACAAGTAGTGTCTCAGCCATAACTGTGAAACACTCAAGAAACTTCTCACAGTTATAAAGGACAATGGGAGTATGTGTCAACCTCCAAGGTAGGGTTCTTAACTTCAAGCTAGATCCGTAACCCCAAAGGTCAAGCTAAAGTTTTCATGGTCACGCTTAACCCTTTACCCAACGCAGACGATATCAAAATTTATTATTTTAAATATAATTTTTCAAATGTTTTCAAAAAATTTCAACAAAACCATATCATGTGACCCCTCTTTGGAACGAGCTCGTTCCAAAGAGGGGTCACATGATATGGTTTTGTTGAAATGTTTCAAAAATAATATTTTTTCAGCTGCTGAATTTGCATATTACGCGGGCGGATGCGGGCGATTCATTGGGTAAAGTGTTAAAATATGTCGATATTCGTGTCTCAGCCATAACATTGAAATGAGTCAAACTACAAATGTCAAACGTCACATAAATGTTAACCTTTTGAACCCGAGCAGCCGCTTTTCATTAAGGAGGATGGCTGCTAAGTGAATGTGTGGGGTGGACCAATCAATATTTTCAACTTGCAGCTCAGTGGCTGATTGGTCTACTCCACACTAAGGCCTTCTGCACGTGGATGGTGCACATGTCTAAAGTTTTTGTCAATGAACAAGCAGTCAGAATGCTATTTTTATTTTGTAAATTTTTGCCTCGAATCTGATTGTTTAAATATCCCGGGTAAACAAATCTAAAGAAGGAACTTGGAATTCCCAAGCGATCCCGACTCCGGTGCATTCGACCAATGATTGACGTGATTTATTTGGTGACCGGACGTTTCGGCCACGGACGTTTCGGCCCGGACGTTTCGGCCACGGACGTTTCGGCCTAGGACGTTTTGGCCACGGACGTTTCGGCCAATTGGAGATATTTCTCACAATATATGAGATTTTTCTATTATTATTTTTAATTTTTTTTACTTTATTTTTTTTATTTATTTATTTTTTTTCTTTTGAATGTTCATTTTTTTATTTAAAACATGAAAAGATTTTTCATAGGGATAGTTATAATCATTAACTATTATGTTTTTATAGTAATATTCCTTCAACCTACCTGTCAGCTTACTACATTTTATGTGCGTTTCCATAACTATTTAGCTTCAGCTTTTGATTATTAGCAGAATATTTCATTTAGGCTTCCTCTTTTGTCAGGGAGTGTTTTTACAGCAATTGGACGGGAGTTTTTGAGATCAATGAATTTTTAGGTCTCCTTGTGTTTTTGTAGTTAGAGCAATTGACAAGAAATTGTCCTTTTCTTTATACCTGCCTTATGTGGCTTCAAAGAGGGTTTGGTTTTTTATATAAATACTCCATGTTATCATACTCTCCTCATAGCCTCTGGTGTGCTAGGAGTCCTAACATGGAAATCATTACAACAAAAAGAGGTGGGAAAAAACTATGCGTTGAGGGACATATGTACACTGTGAAGTCAAGATCAGACAAGTATAAATCTGTAACATGGCGCTGTGTGAAACGTGACCCCCCCCCCCCCCCCTATCAACTGTACAGCTATCTTGAAAACAAATGACAATTATGAATGTCCAGTTTTGACGAAGGAGCATTCTCATTTATCTGAGGAAATAGAACTAGATATTTCTAAATGCAGACAGAACATGAAAGTGCCGCCATTATTTTCACCATGTGACTGGAATATGCATGAGGCTACTATTAGTAATCTACCCAGAACAAACAATATTTAGGGCTGGAATAATAAATTCCAAGGGCTCGTTGGTCATAGCCACCCTAGCATCTGGAAATTAATTGAGTGTTTACAAGCTGAGTGTGCACGTGTTACAGGTATTCTGTTGCAATTGGAGCGAGGTATCAGACCCAAAAAGAGAACAAAAAAGATATTTGCTGAATTACAATCACGACTCCAAAACTTGTGTGATGATAGAGTGTGTGGTCGTAAAACAATTGCTGAATTTCTACGTGGTGTAAGTTACAATCTGCGTGGTGGTCAACCGAATATGTAATCTTGAATGCAATGAAATGTGACATAATGAACGTCCCAGGCATCAACAACCATGAATTCTGTCTGTAAATAGAGTGTCAAGTAGTAACGAAGAAGACGGATCTTCTTTCCAGATTATACCTTATACCCCTCACTTGAATGAGCTCCTTGAGCTTGTTTAAGTGTTCGTTAAAAGGTATCATTTGGATAGAAGACACCCCAGGTATCAACAGCCATGAATTCTGTCTGAAAATGTCAAATAACGAAGAAATGGATAGAAGATTCACCCGTCAGTAAAAAATATAACTTGTTTTCTTCAAATACAATAAAAAATAATACATGTAGTGGACATAAGTGAATATTCTCCAAAATTGTGCTTACTTGTGCTATGTATTATAATTGTTTCATTACTTGTTTTTGTTATATTTTTATGATAACGTTCAATAAATATAAAAAATGGAAATGGTTTTTCTTCATTCCTAAATCACTTCCCCCTCTCCAACTCTTCCAGAGAAAACAAGAAAAAAAAATGTCAAAAAGTACCCTCAAATATATTTTGGCCGAAACGTCCACCCTGTCCAATATTTCTGGCCGAAACGTCCGTGGCCGAAACGTCCTAGGCCGAAACGTCCGGGCCGAAACGTCCGTGGTCGAAACGTCCTACATTCGATTTATTAAGACGGGTTCCTTCTCTGTTTATGTTGGAAACGAAATCCAACGTGTTTTGTATCACCACATTTCCGATACAACTCTATTTTTATCGAACAGGCAGAACAGTGGAAATCTCCTGTTTTACATCAATAGGTGTGTGATAACAAGTATTGCCAAAAAAAGCTACATACGCTCTAAAATCCGTTGGGTTACAAATCAGCCCAAATCAACTGAGTTGAGTGAATATGAACCCAGTTTCATATTCACTCAACTCTGTTGGGTTGATATTCACTTAACCCAGTTGATTTGGGTTGATTTTTAACTCAACTCATTTTAGAGTGTAGTGGGTCGCGTAGATGAGTTACACGTTAAATTGGAAATGAAAAGGAATGGGTGAAATGTGAAGCGGGTGACGGTAAGCGTCATCGTTGGCTCTCTGTTTCGCATTACACACGTCTTTATTGTTTCATAAACAAAGGTCACACGGGGGGAGGCTTGCGTAACAATATGAGGAATGCTGATAACGTCTATTGCTATGAAAAACGCGCAGTATTACCATACTGATATCAATCTAAACTTAGTGGTTGAAACTTGATAAATGTCACTTCCGGAAAGGTAATCTCCTTTATCTATCCTGGCAATACACATTGCGAAAATATTTAACCATTTGCCGAAATGTAATAAGATGGTAAAAAAAAAAATATTTTGAAGAATTTTATAAACATAGCCACATCGCAATATTCAAGCTTTTATACAAAGGGAGATCAGGCTGAAGGTATTCTAAAATTGTGAGGGAATTATTTAATTCAGTAATCAAAAATCACTTGATTTTACTTTGTCAAAAAGTAATTTGAAGTTTTATGTGTGACCCTCATATACTGGAAAAGTGTTTGAATCAGTTCAGTATATTCGCACTTTACAAACGCTGGGAATTAGATAACTGTAGAAACTCGGAAGAACGGGTGGTTTGCAAGAATGTAACGACACCCGGAGTTCTGTGTCAAGGTTTAAAACTCCACGTCCCCCTAACACTACAAGTCACCAAACAATGTAGAGTACTTTCAACTTTCCTTGTTCACAGTGTGAATTAATGATCTTGTGAAAACACACAACTAAAATTTTTGTAATTGTTTTTTAACGAGAGCTTACGCCCTTATAAAACAATAAATAAAGTCTATGGATTCTCAGCGACGATGTGATCGACAGACTTGAACAAACACACTTCAGCATCTCATATACAAAACAGTGCGGATGAACTATAGAAGAATGTTAAAAGAGATGGGTAGGATTGACTTTTCTTTTTTCTGTCACCACTTCCGGTACGGTTCAATTTTCTTTCCCTGTCGGTCTACGGATAATTTACGAAGCAACAGCAGTACTGCAATCACCATGTAGATGCGAAATTATACATCAATTGGGCAAATAACAACAGTAGATGTGAGCGCATTCACACAATATGCCTTTCAAAATGAATAAAATGATATCCTTAACCCTTTACCCAACGAATCGGCCTCATCCGCTTGCGTAATATCCAAATTCAATAGCTGAAAAAATATTATTTTTCAAAATATTTCAACAAAACCATATCATGTGACCCTCTTTGGAAAGAGCTCGATCGAATTTGTTCCATTGATGGGGTCACATGGTATGGTTTGTTCAAATGTTTTGAAAATTAAACAAAAATGATATTTAAAATAATAAATTTGATATCGTCTGCATTGGGTAAAGGGTTAAGCTAGTGAGGACCGATGCCGCTTTCCATAACGGTTTTTGTAGTATCTACGCAGGCGCGTAGCCAGGATTCTGTAATAGAGGGTGAAACAAAGTCAGTTGGGGGAGGGGCAAAGATGATATTTAGAAGGCAATTGTAAGTGGGTGGAGGCCTCCCCTTATTCTTAATTTTCCCTTGAAGGGAAGTTGTGGAGAGTGAGGGGTGTTGGTAACAGCCGGAGGCGTCCTAGTTTAGACTCGGCCTCCCACCTCAAGAGCATTTTGCAAAATTCAGTGCGCTAAGAACGAATCTGGGAATTTATAGAGTGTGTAGCTCAAAACTGAAGACCATATTAGGGCTTGTATATATTATGTGAAAGTTGCTTCTTGGCCAATATTTTGTGGGCAGCGACAATTTTTAAGCGGGGCATGCCCCCCCCCCCCCTCTCGCCCAACATTATGTCCCAAAACTGTATTAATAATTAAAATTTAATCTGTTTCTGTGACTGAATTGTTAGATAAATGAATTATCATGATAATGTGTATGTATTACGTAATAGTATATTGTCGACTTCGTTGGATAAAACTCGAAGGCAATACATGAAAGCTTCTGTATGCCAGCTAATTCATCCCAGTCATTATATTCACGTAGGGTAATGTTATTAGTAGAACTTTGTTTTTTACTTGACATGTTTTACAAAGGGTTGGCTAGTGGTGGGTTGCCTAAAAATCAAGGTAAACTTTCTTTAATCGCATCAGAGTCTACCATGAACAGGTCTGTACTCAAAGTGTACAAAATACAAAGTGATAATTGGAGATCCTGTGAAAAGTAAATTAGAACTGTGAAACACTTTGCTTCCTACGAAAGCGTATTGCTGCCACGTGGAAAAAAAATAAATTGTTTCGTTTAAACGAAAACTTTTTCGTTTAAACGAAAACTTGTTCGTTTAAACGAAACCACTTTCGTTTAAACGAAAACTTTTCGTTTAAACGAAAACTTCTTCGTTTAAACGAAACCACTTTCGTTTAAACGAAAAGTTTTTTCGTTTAAACGAAAACTTTTTCGTTTTAAACGAAACCACTTTCGTATATACGAAAACTTTTTCGTTTAAACGAAACTTTTTCGTATATACGAAACCACTTGTTAGGCCCATCTTCTGCTTTTTAACATGCAATACACCTACGTGCCACCCAAAGATGAAAGATGGCCGATAACCTAGGACGACGTGAAATATGCGCAAGACCCCACATCACTGCGCAATACCCCACACCCGTTGCTGTCAGCAGGTGTATGTGCATGGCTGGGGACGGGAGACATCTCCGGGGTGGGGATAAAGATGTTAGTAAAGCCATGAAATTCAGATGTCTTTTGAGCCTATAAGCCAGCCATAAAAAAATGCTTAACAATGCATGGAGATTGAGGATGGGGCGTCACTTGAGCTTGACGGGGACGGCAATATAGGCCCTATGTTTATCCGCTACAGGCACAATCTTGGACTCCAAGGGGTGGAAAGACCTGGGAAGGATGGGGTCAGTGGCTTTGGTCTGGAGAAACGCACCCCACCCGCCCCAAATAATTAGGCCTACATTGCCCCGCCCCCACCCACCCACCTCTAAATAAATTTCAGACAGCTACTAAGGATTTCCAACCCCCATCTTTCCTTACGAGACTCCAAAACCCTTGGTTGTGCTTCGAAGTTTAAGAACATTTTCGATAGACTCCCACCGGTCCAATGGCCTCATTATTCTTCAGGAGGCTTCAGAATTGCTCTCAACGCTTCACTGCTTGAAAATTTTACCAAGGGAGGACATCCGGACACCTATCAATGGGCTTCACCTTCCCCTCAGGGGGCATCAGAATGAGAATCGCCCACAGAGTTAAATAATTATATTTCAAGGAAGGGGCCTCTTATCCAGTAGCGACGCTACAATGTGTGTGTGTGGTGGGGGTGGGGGGGGTGTATGGGAGGGCATTTGCCCCAAAACATTGACTTTGCCCCCTCCCCCATTTTCCACCTGTCCATCAATGACACATCCACACACCTCTCTTACACACACACTGATTCTCTTTTCTTTATTTCTATACAAAATTCAGCTGATGAACATATCCATTTGCAAGTTCGGATGCAGATACTTTTGAGCCATGTACGTTCATAAACGTATTTTTTTTAAGTATGGGAAGCGTTTCTCGATTTTCAACGTCCAAAAATGTGAAGATTTATCCTAAAAGCACAGAAGATTTCATTTGATTTTTTATCTGGGAGTAGAATCCCCCCCCCCCACGTGGGGTGGGCCTCTCCTCCCCGATTTAATAGAAATTGAATCCCCCACCCCGAAACCCCCCCCCCCAGCAAACCTCCTACATTTGCTCTTGCTTCAAGAATGTAATGATATGCTACTTTATGCCCCCCCCCCCCCCACTATTAATGGAAAGCATGTGCCCCTACTTGCACAACCCCTTCCCCACCCCATTGCGGAAAACGTTCTCCGGAACCTCCACTGCCCGGGTCCCCCCAATGGAAGGGGTGATACACCGGCCTATACTTTCCTCTCCGGCCTTCGAGATATACCTGTGGCATATCGACCCCCATCCCCAACTGCAATCGTCGCCACCTGCGGCATATCGACCCATCTCCCCGTCCCGCCCCCATTTGCAATCCCCCCCCCCCCCCCAAGCCAAGTAGAGATTCTAATTCCGCCACTGGACCAGATTCCCTTGCATGGCGTTGGTAAGTTTGCTTTGTGGGTCTGAATGTTCGGACAGTGAGCGGGGGGGGGGGGGGGGGGGGGGGGTCGAGAGAAGACCATATGTTTTTTTTACCCAAAATGATTCGTGCGCACGATATAATAATCCGCACGCGCGGATTGTTAATTTGTTTGCACGGATTATTCTTTCATGCGCACAGATTATTTTTTGTGAGAAAACATATGGTCTTGACCTTCCCAACAGACAGGTCCACTAGACCTACTTACCAACACCATGTATGAGAATCCGGCCCAGTCGCGGGGAGAATTCCAATTGAGTGTGTGTGTGTGGGGGGGGGGGGGGGGGGGGGCACTATGCCGTGGGAATATCCCGAAGGGCTAGCCGGAGGGGGGAAGTGGCGTCATACTGCGGTGCATTGTAAACTCGACAATGGCAGAAAATAATCGAACAGGACTCCTGTTCATTCTAGCGCGGAGTGTTAGGGGCCTATAAAGGGCATGTTCGATTGCATTGGAAATTAGAGGGTGCTCCCCGTAGTGAAGAAGAACCAATATTTGGAAGAAAGAAGGCCTGACGGAACCCCTTCGTATATCCCCTCCCACGATGGCAAGGGACATAATAATGTCAGACAAAGTTTTCGGATGTTATACAGGTGTGCGGAAGCTTAACACCTAACGGTGTCTTGTCACTGTCTATACATTATGTCCCCTTAACTCCGTGCATGATGTGGGTTTCATGTTCATTTGACAGAATTTGCATACCACGTCCATCACACACACGCATCCATCCACCCTCTCCCCTCGCATGCACGCACTGTCTCTTTTGTATCCCGTAGGTCCAAATATGTGGAATTTACCCTAAAAGCACTCCGGACGAGTGGGGAGGCAAGGCAAGCTTCTCCTCCCAGATAAAAAATGAGCTCCCACCCCACCTCCAACACTCTCCAGCAAACCTCCCATAGGATCACTCGTGCCTACAGAATGTAATGATATTGCATGTTAAAAAGCAGAAGACGGCCCTAACAAGTGGTTTCGTATATACGAAAAAGTTTTCGTTTAAATGAAAAAGTTTTCGTTTAGTTTTCGTTTAAACGAAAGTGGTTTCGTTTAAACGAAAAAGTTTTCGTTTAAACGAAACAATTTATTTTTTTTCCACGTGGCAGCAATACGCTTCCGCAGCTTCCTCCTTTCCCGGCTTTGAATTATTTTAATAGCCGTGTACTGGAAACATTCGAGAAATACTTATAGATAGAGGATATCAACGCTATTTTAGTGAATATCGGGAATTATCCCATGTGTGTGGACCTGAATTAATATTTTCAGGTCCACACGAAATTGCGTAGATTTTTTTATATGCTTCGTGACATTTTACTGCACAATATTCAACCCAATTCAACTACAAATACGTACGTTTCAAAATAATAACAAAGATCTGCTGATCGTTCTTTCAAGACTGTACCAGCAAATCACTCAAACATAAAGGTTCATTCCCACTAAACCAGTTCCCTTTAGACCAATTCCGACGAGTCTAATTCCCAAAAGATCAATTCCCCTTAGACCAACTGGTGTGTTCTACTTAAAAAATAATTCTATATCAATAATTTAATATATTTACCTATTAATGCCTTCCGTTGAGGGCACTATGCTCTCATAGTGTTGCTGAAGGATGCAATAGTGCCCGAGCGATAGCGAGGGCACTATTTGGTTCCCGAAGCAACACTATGAGAGCATAGTGCCCGAAACGGAAGGCATTAATGGGTTTAGTACATCACACCCAGACCATCTCCACAACATATTAAAGAAGGAACGGAGAGATAACTAACACTTTACTATCCAAAATAAAACAATGAAATTAATAACATGAAAATGTCAGGAAAACATTAAACTATCAACTGCATTCGAACTCAACGGGTAAAGTAGAATAATGTAAATAACACATGAAACCGATCAACCAATCATGTGGCACATAACTGGTTAACACTAGATATCATACAACAGAATCAACGTCTCACATATGGTGGTATTAAGAGAGCTTATGAGGCACTATAGAAATTCCATTATTCATGGCACTAAAGTTTTATTAACGTTCACCCCATTGAACGTGTTATGGGTACTTCCTCTGATGTACGAGCACATTTTAATTATTGTAAATATTTACAACACATTTGCTGAAATTGAATTTTGGGGCACAATACTGCATTTTGTTGCATATTTCTTAGGATTGCTTTCGAATGTCAATTGATGTTGAGTTTTTTGAACACTCGATTTCCTCCAACGCACTTATCAGATCGTCGTCATCAATATCGGTATCTAATAATTCGGGTGCTGATACTGTGGAATTTGCTGACTGGAAAGAGAGTTGCGTTGTTGTTTTCTCAACAGCATTCCTCGCTGCAGGCATTTCTGAATGTTCAGCATCTGCATTATCGACCATGGAACTCAAGCTCTCTGACATACCTCGTTTGACATCAGCTCTTGTGTCCGAAACGTAACTTGACAATGATTTTTCATTTCTGTGTCCCGATAAAGAAATAATATCGCGATCTTTGAATCCACAATCATTAAGAATTGTTATGGTCGTAGCACGCACACAGTGATTGGTATATGTATCAGAAAGACCAGCTTGTTTAGACATTTTTACCATGAACTCTCCTATGGAATTTTTTCCCATTGCCCTTCGCTCAAACCAACATTCGTCATTCTCGTGGTATGAATTTTTGGGAATTTGAAAGAACGCATCACACTCATGGTTTCGTTTCATAAGATATCGTTGAAAACTATTAACAGGGCACATTTTTGTGCCAGTTTCCTACATTCTAGGTCCATCACCTTCATCCTCATTCGTTACACCTGTGTGATTTTTTGTTCGCTCAGAAGTAGTTTTCAGGATGTATTTTCTTCCAGTGTCATCAGTTTTAACTACAAAATCACAAGCTTTAATTTCTCGAATGTTTTCTCTCCCTCTCCGACAAAAGTAAATTAAAAGCTCAAACATTACTTTATTCAAAAGACCTCTTGGAATGTCCGGATTAAACACAATTGGGTGCTGATATAATTTCCTTAGATCGCCTGAAATAGAATGAAACACTAAGCATCAAAGCAGAATAAACGTTTACACGGTCAATCACAATCGTTTATTGTGATCGAAGATAAATAATATTCAGTGCCCTCTCTAACACTCTTATTCAAAACTATTTAATTGACAGGTCTACAATTTATTTATTTATTCATGTTTATGATAACTTTCAACATACATTGCTCCCCGTAATTTATCTATTTATTTATTCATGTTTATGATAACTTTCAGCAAACATTGCTGCCCGTTATTTATTTACTTTCTCTCACAACTGTTCTTATGTGTCTCTTGTCGATTTGAGTAATAAACAACACTCGTCTATTTCATGTAATTAACAAGACTGTGTATTTATACGAGAACAAATAATTACAACGCCACTGTCTATTACAGACACTGACTTGTTCACTTTCTAGTTTTGTGTGTTTTATTTTATTATGTATTTTTTATAGTTACCTGGCGGAATGGGTTTTTTTGTGTCGGACTGTTCCTTTTCCGTCTTCTCTTGTTTTCTTCAACATGCTGTCGAATACACGATTAGCACCTTTGAAAGCTGGGTCTGTTATTATATCAAAGTGTCTCTCATGTGGGGGTTCTTGCAAATATCTTCTTATTCCTTGACGAATGGCACAAATACTGCTTTTGGAATACAAATCTCCATCGCGATTTCTAACGTTTGTATAAAAGTCTTTCAATAGTTCCGTTAATCTTCCAACATCTAACGTTTCAAATGCACCATTCCTTTTTCTGTCAGAACAGAACTGCCGGAGAATATTGACAGCATATTTGGTTAAACTAACAGTCTTTCGGCTCTGATGTTGTTCAAGAAAAGAATTAACATTCTCGTTTGCGAATCTCGAAACGCTCATTTTATTTCTATTCGTCTCCACATTTGCCGTCTGCTCAGAAGAAAAGGGGAATCCCCTCGGGATTCTGTTTGCAATGCATGCGCACTATTGCATAACTCCGGGCACTATGCTTGACTCCGGGCACTGTGCTTTCATAGTCCCTATCGTTTGTTTGTTTGTGGTTAACGTCACATATTTATGCACTATGGCTAATCGTGACACAACATGTAGATGAAGTCAAGTTTAGTCAATCGTTGATCTACATGTTGCCCATTTTAGAGGACTTTCACCCCAAGCATTGGTGACTGGGTCCTATTTTACTAGTAAAGCGGAACTGGTTTACCACAGTAAACAAGTGCTGCTTACTTTCCGGGGTTCCCACGGGGAATAGTCCCTATCAATACAGCCAATGAGAATACGGGGATTTGTCACGTGATGTGCTAATTATAAATATTTATAAATATATTTAATGTTATTGATATTCAAGCCTGAAAATAAGCAGTCTGTCATTTGCAAAATGAGATCCCCAGAGGGTGAATTTGTTGATGCTATCCCATACAATGGGCCAGCTTATCCTCTGGGTACCTCTTTCTGTTTGTGTTGGAGACTTTTGATTCAGGATGAGGTTCACAGAGGGTAAATTTAGCATCACCAAATTTACCCTCTGGGGCCCTCATTTTTCAGATGATAGTCTGCTCATTTTCTGGCTTGTCGATATTTTATAGATGTTGGGCAAATTTTTATAAATAATGTTTTCCTAATTATCCTTAACCCTTAATCAATAACAGTAAGTAGTTGGTCTAAGGGGAACTGGTCTTTTGGGAATTGGCCTAAAGGGAATTGGTCTAAAGGGAATTGGTCTAGTGGGAAGACACAACATAAAAAGACCCACTTTCCCACGATAAGTTAACAAACTTATTGTTCAACTCACAGAGGAAATTTAATAATTATAATGCTACAAATGATAATATAGTCATATTTTTCATTAATGTTAATTTTTAGAACATTTAAATGTCAATTTACAAAAAGGAATTTCGAATTGAGTGCGCCGACGCATCCAAAAAGAACTTCATGGGCGAATCGATCAACAAGATTTTTCGGAAAAGATACCCCGTTCAAGGCATCACTCTCGGAGTCAGTTTCTATACAATTATTTAAAAACTGGCGCTGAATCGCTTGTAACAGTATCGAAGGCGAAGTGATGCGACGAAGCGCCAGACGTCATTTAGGAAGCTACTGAGAGATATTCCTCGTTACCCATCGAGTCGATGGATACCGAGAAATGTCGTTTAGAGAATTTGCGAAAATTCACAAACTAGCATATAAAAAAAATATTTATCGATGTTTGAGGTCATTTCCTGCATCTAATTTATTTCATGACCACAACACAAGTATAAAGGCAAGTTTAGCCAATCGTTTATACCTGTGCTGCCAAGTTTAGACCCCCACTCCCATCGCAGGCATTGGTTACAGGACCCTTTTGTACACGACAAGCACAACTTGTTCACAACAGCAAACAAGCATGAATCGCCCCACCTCCCTGGGTCCCCACGGCAATCGAGAAATATTTTAGAGTCGATATGAAGATAACAGTTGAAAAATCATTACAAATATAACCTAAGCCAGCAGGGCGCGTCAAAGGTAATGAGAACAAGTAGACAGTATCTGAATTATTTAATTTTTATTGATCAATGACTTCCAAACATGATCTCAACCAGCAGGACAATACGCCAACATAGTAAGAACAAGTACACTCTAAAATTAGTTGGGTTAAAAATTAATCCAAATCAATTGGATTGAGTGAACTGAATATGAACCCAACTGGGTTCATATTATTCACTCAACCCATTTCATTTGGGTTAATTTTGGTCATTATGAATATTTTATGAGGCCAAATCGATATTTACCTTGTTCAGTTGGTCGCATCGACAAGTAATCGCAGTTTCTTGGCCGATCGTCAACCAGGAACATAAATCCTGGAGATTCCTTTTTATTACACACTTATCTAAAATCAACTTTTGTTCACGACAGCCCAGAATGTATTATAAAAATAAAGTTGTATCGCACAATTGTGTGATACAAGCTTTTGTACTTTTTTCAACACAAGAATGAAACCAGCCATACTTCTGGGGATTCATGGGTACATTACAATGAAACATTTTGATGTTGGAACATGCATGTTAACGGTCTGTCGTGCGGGGTGGTATCAACAGTTACTTATTCCCAGTTCCTTATTCGACTTTCGTTATCAACCGATAAAATCGGTTGATAGCGAATGTCGAATAATGAACCGGGAATAAGTAACTGTTGTCACTCCAGTCTATAGTTCACGGGTTTGTGTTATTTCTATTTTAAGCCAAGTACTATACACCGACTGAGCATCAAAAAAACTTTTTAATTGTTTTGTTATGACGAACAACATTCTGAATATTGATAAAATGACTGTGGTAAGTTAAAACATGACATGGTATTGAAAGATTTGCAGTTCAAACTATGAACAATGCAGACAAAATCCGAAGTCCTCCTTTTAGAGACGTCACTTTGAACGAATTACGCCGCGTGAACAAATTTTGAGATCACCTCACTGCAAACACAAACAAGGTGTATATCAAATGAACGTTGGATTCGGATTCATATGGATTTTGTGCCAATGTGACCATATAACACGGACTTCAATGAGCGAAAAGGGGTACAGTGAATAAACCATTTCTCTTGGACAATAACTTAAGGATGTAAATTCAATTTACATGGAATGAATGAAAAATGACAACCATAATTTATTTATTTATTTATTTATTTATTTATTTATTTATTTATTTATTTATTTATTTATTGGCGGTTTACGACACTTTCGACAGTCAGGGTCACCTCGTGTCGGACAGTTTTATGGGTGGAGGGAGCCGGGGTACCCGGAGAGGACCACCGAGCAACGGCAAGCAACTGCCAGACTCCCCAATGTACTAGCTCCACAGAAACAGGGTTAGCATCGGTTGAAGACAAGTGCACCATCGATGTGCAGTACGCCTCAGTACACAGCCCCAGGTGGGCAATCGGGATGAAGTGCCTTGCCTAAGGACACAACGCAGTTACCCCTGGTTTGGATCGAACCGTGAACCTTTCGGTTTGAAGTTCAATTCCGTAACCACTGAGCCACCGCTCTGACGAACAACCATAATCTTGACTTGAATCTTAACTTGTCAATTCGTTGAATAACAATAGCCGCCTTGCAGTCAGGAATATATGTGAGTTTTTACTTTCTTTTATTTCTCATTGAAGTATTTTTCTGAATTTATTGTTTGTTGTGAAACATTAACCACTTCTAAATATATGAAAGTGGAGCATAATAGATGAGATTGTATTCAAAGTTGTTTTGCAGTTTCACCGGATGTTTCATCGATTAAAGGTGTGAAACACCGCTACTTATGAATGATAGTTCGAACAGTGAAGGAAGTAACATAAAGATAGGTTCCCTGCGTGTAAAAAATAATATTTCCGATTATTCCCTTGTTTTATATCCATACCGTCTCCGAAGGATTGTGTAAATCTTACTTTGTTTTATAGTAAAGCAAATTGCAAACGTGTGTAGTAAATACCAATCGCACAAGCATTTGAATGGGTTAATGTTTATCGCACTCGTTTGTTTAGCGCCGAATACTACTCGAAACTTCGCCTCTCGTGGTATTCTTGCGTCCAACCAAACTCATGCTATAAACATTAACCAATTCAAATGCTTGTGCGATTCTGTCTCTGTCTCGTCGTTTGTGGTAGTCGGAAGAACAATATTGCCATAAAGTGGCATTTCAAATTCCGGCACAAAACTGTCACAGGTGGTCGCTAGTTTAGTGATGTATCGCCGGGACAGAGTCGATCTTGTCTAATTAGCTTGCTAACAAACTGTTAACTGAGAGATTGTTGGAAGCCCAAATATGGGCTTTGTTCCGAAGTGCAGGTACTGCAACTTAAAGACTTCACACTCTGTGTTCGTGTTTCATATTAACTTTGAAGAGATATATTTAAGTTTGCGTGGATTTGGCTTGTTACAATTTATGGGAGAGTGCCCATAGGCACTCGCCCATACATTGTAACAAGGCAAAGAATTGTGAACAGATTTTGTTGCCCAAAAATAATTTAGCACTCTGCAAGTTAAAACTGAGTAAATTTATTTCTATTCGAACAATCCACTCATTTACTTAAGCAAGTTGCAACAAGCGATTGTCATAACTACGGTGAATTAGGATTTTATCGAGTCGTGTTGTTGTGCGTATATAAAGTTTGTTAATTGTTGTAAAACTTAGAGTCTGGTTAGCTAAGTGTTAATTAAGAAATGTCCGACAGAGTTTGATAACCGGCTCTCGTCACATATATTCTGGAGTAAAGTAAATTGTTATTAAATTTGTTAGAGTGTAAAGATGTTCAGTTTTTCGTATCTTACAGCAATCCCCGTTATACCACGGCTTACAGTACTTCCGCCGTGGACTTGTCACTTTTCATGGGTGGGCGATATTACCACAGACCAAATAATATTAGATTCCAAACACTAATTATAGGAATAAACATGAAAACTTGAATTAATGAAGCACTGAGTAAAACCCGGTGCTTCGTAAAATAAAATATTGCTGATGATGATTTTTATTACGTGGTAAACGCATGCGCGGACAGCACTGCAGTCCAAGGCGGCTGGCTGTACCGCAACGTTACCGATAATCGAGGCATGATCGGACAAGATTGAATCACACATCCCAGTATCCGGTGATATACAGCCTGAGACATCTTCTCTCCTATCAGAATATGTCTATTGTATTTGACTCCGAAGCTTTAGGGGTAAGGGGTTGAATTTCTTGTTGTTCTCCAATAGTCCCATAAGATGTTCATCGTTAAATATTTATTATCGAGGATCAAATGCGAGCAGCATACTGCATAATTGATCTTACATCTATTGAACATTTTGGAATTATTTAAAGATTCCTACTGTGAGTTTATCGGAAAGTTGCAAACCTTGACATCATTAGCATTGTAGGTGGTAGTCTGAAATATTCGAAGCATAAAACACTCTTTTTTCTATATCACACAGAAAAGTATTCATTCTGTATAATGCCAGTTAGCTTTTTCAATTATTAATAACATTTTAAAAGCTTAAACATCACAAGAAGCAGACCATGACTTCTAAACAATATACCGTGGGGGAGGTTAGTCCCACTTCATGGAGATTTACACATTCAGTTGCAAAATTGAACAGACAAAAGAAAGAGAAAAAGCTAATAAGTCTTCAGCTCGAGAATTATGGGGACAAAAACACGAAGACCCCTGAGTTGAGGGTCTGTCAAAATATTTTGTGATTTCCCCAGAAATGGCAACCCCTCGTCGCTGAGCAGGAGTTCATCTCCTAAACCTTTGATGTACAATGCAAAAATAATTGGCGAAAGGATACGCCCCTGTTTTAGGCCTATCTCCATAAGTACAAGTTTTGTTGTAATGTTTCCCAGGCTAAGGTCACCCTGTACATCTTTATATAATGCTTTCATAATTCCAACAAACTCACCTCCCAAGCCGGTTTGGAGAGTCCAAGCCCCCACGGGGCGACCATGGTTCCCCCGCGAGAAGAAAATTTTGATAAATTAGACACAAAACACTCAATTTCCTTGCATTTCAGTATAATTTTAACGCAGAAACACTGCGTCCTCGTGGGCAGAAGGTTTCAAAATCTAGATCGAGACGTCCACAGGAGCCTGATAAACAAAATTGGGTATCTGACGATTAAGCATGTCAAACGAGAACATACAAAGCCGAAAAATAATTCAAGTTTGCTATAATTTGTTACTTTGTTACAAGGATTACCCAAAAACAAGTATTGTTAATTGGCGAAAGAGACTGTACAGATCGCTTCTAAGGAACAGGAACATACTCGGTGAAAGAAGGTAGCCCCCCCCCCCCTCCACAACAACCCCGCCCCCTCCACAACGAGCTCAGTAACATGTACAGCGCCTTAGAATATGGTTCTGTATCTTCTGAACTATAATTGTTGCGCTATATAAATGTGTATATTATTATTATTATTATTACTACAGTTTAAAAATAAGTCAGTAAATTTGTTTGTGTATAAATACACTCCGAAGTCGCGATACATGGGCTTCCCAACTTCTTAGTTAATTACCACGTGCCGGGCTTAAAGTTGGTCAGGCTGGGAACCGAACATCCCCAATCAGTCACATATCTCCATTTGCATGAGAGAGACTGTATGTATAACATAAGTCCAAAATGCAAATCTAAACCCGCTATTGTTACACTCTCGCTTTGACACTTGAAGATAATGAATGCAACGGTGAGGCCCGAATCGGGATAGTCCAGCTGAACCAGAAGTCCAGCTGAACCAGACCTCGACCACATTACACACTATCCGCTCAAGCAGAAGATGATCTAGTTTCAGGACGATTAAATGAATTCACGATGTTGCACTAGTATTTTTCTACCCTTTCCAACGTCTTTTTTCTCTTCATTCTTTCCTCTTTCTTTTTTATCTGCATCTCTATTTCTTTTCTACTTTCTTACTAGGGGAAGGCAGGAAGACAGCCAATCTAGCTATGCCTTCCCCTGTCGGTATACACACGTCTTTACACAGACACAGAAAACGAATTTTATGCTTTTTGACATGTATATTGTAAATATGTATGTAGTAAAAATGTTTGCATTACATGTTAATTGTGTTGTGTTTATGTGTACTCACGAATAAAATATATCTATCTTTATCATATGACTCGTCCGTTTTGTTCACTTTAAAACATTTGATATTTTGTTTTCATATTAATCAGTGATAAATAAAGCCTTTCGTCAATTTCATTGGTCAATTTCAAAACTAGACAATTTGATTGGCTGAACAAAATAAAACTGGGCCCCATTTTCATAATTTGCATAATTAGAGTTGGGAACCTTCATTGGTCAATTTCAAAACTGGACAATTTGATTGGCTAAACAAAATACAACTGGGTGACATTTGCATAATTTCAGTAGGGAGAATTAATGTTATCTGTCCTATTTAGGGTGGGTTATATTGTATTAATCTTTTACCTACAAGAAAAACGCCAAACGCTTCCAAAACGTAGGTTATGACCCCTCATTGGAACGAGCTCGACGAGCTCGTTCCAATGAGGGGTCACAACCTATGTTTTTTAGTTATACGAGGATGTTTTTTCCAAGTGCCGTCTGCAACTCAAGTTAGGTGATGGGTTAAAAGTCATACTAAGTGGCTAATTTGTGCGTGTGTGTGTCATATGATAAATAGAATATTAAATGAGTGTTTTTCTCATATAATATTTATGAAACTCGTCCGAATTTTCTGTTTGGGCTCGCCAGAGGCTCGCCAAAACGGAAAATTCTTAGACTCGTTTCATTAATATTATATGACAAAAACACTCATTCCATGTCCTCTATATATCTATCCCGTAAGAAGTTTATTATTACAAGCATGCGCGAATCGATATCTGAGACTCCAACCCAGATGACAATATACCGACTGGAAAATTACTGAGGGCGGTCACACCCCTACACCCCCATAGTTATACCACTATCTCTAACTGACTGGCCTTTGTCGAGTTCAATGGAAAACTTGTGTTGCTTGTCCTGGGTAAGACAAGGGCATGGATCCTGGGTCCGGGTTAACCCCACAGTTTCCCTGCCCATTTGCAGGTCATGGTTACATACAGTTAAAACTAGAAGTCCTGTCAAGAAATGCACACAAATAGTACGTCGATCTGCGCGTTAATCTACGCGTTATGTCCATAGTAAGGCTATCAAATTCTGTACATATATGGCATGTGCACAAGCAATGTTTCAGCCAATGGACCTCCGGGTAGCCCGGAGGTCCATTGCCTGTGTTTGCTATGAGTAACCAGGAGAACCTGCCGTGCTTCGCATGCCATTCTATATGGCAATTGCGCGCAATTCCTACGCACAATTAAGCCTAGATAAGCGCACAGTTCGCGACAGGACTTCTAGTTTTAACTGTACTGTAAAAACAATATAAGACAGAAATATCTCTGGCGGAGTTTGGCGTCAGTCAGTACGTTGAAAGTAGTTCATACAGGTAGAGATGCGTTATGTGTTAGAAGTCCTCAGTACGAATTGGTAAAATTGTCATGGTAGAATTAATGCATGTATTTCATTTAAAACTCTGATGGCAAACGAGATGAAAGGGAATAATTATCAACATCAATACAGTCAAACGGATTTACAAAGCACTGTTGTTTTATCTTTGTATATAACGTAAATGATAATACGTCATACATATCATAGAGTATTAGATAATGGAACATTTATAGATTTTCATTTCTGTTTTGTTTATTGATTTCATATTTAGACGTCAGTGTTCTAACCTTTTTGAATTGCCAAGAACAAAACCCAGAAGAGTTTAGTACTCGAGTTTTGAAGGTTTTATTGATCTATAGAAGTATAAATAGTTTGACGTGTTGATTTTGCTAATTAGAAAAATGATGTCGGGGGTTGGCAATCAGTATACAGTAGAAAAAACCTTCTCTAATGGCAGTGACTGGACGAAATCGCCTGAATATTTTGCAAATTGTCTATAAGCAGTTACACATACACACCAACACAACGCCTATCAGGACATGGATACCCCACCCCATCCCTACCAGGTTCGTGGGTAAAAACTTGTTTCAGCACAAGTCAACCAAAATCGTATGTTAAATTAAAGTATCGTAGACGTTTTCAGTAGTACTTGTTCATTTGTTCTACTGTAAATTCCCATATTTTCACATTGGAAACTATATATTGTCAGTATCGTTAATTTGACTGTAAAACAGAGGAATGTTACATGTGTAATAAAATTTAGGGAACTTTATTACTGGACCTGCATGGTGTTTATTTTTATCAACATAACTCTGCACACAAAGAACCCACTGTTTTATGCTTTTAATTCTTTTTAGCGATGGTAAACGCTTACAGAAACATAGCTTATCACACTCCACCTTCCCCCCCCCCCCCAGATTCCCCCATGTTATCAAATGATAGGTACTTATATACTACATGATGCGGAGCCCAGTAATGCGAGGAATCCCGTGATTTTTATCTTTTACCCAACGTACAGAACAAAACCGGCCAGTGCTCTTCGCAAAAAACATCGTTAAATTTTCATTATTTTTTCATTTTTTGTTTCTAAAAATACAACTTATTACCCCTTAATGGAACGAACTCGTTGAGCTCGTTCCAATGAGGGGTCATAAGCTATGGTTTTCGCGCAAAAAATATAAAACAAATGGTTATTCAAGAATTTTGTTTGCAAGTGTCGTCTGCCTTTCGTGTTAGGTAAAGGGTTGAAACTGTTTGTGTCGATCTGCTTTACCACTTCCATACGCACTTGCCTTTTTGGAAATTGTTCTGTGGTCTGGCAGTGAAGGAATGTTGATGGGGAAAGCAAGACTCGTTAGCCTCGAATGCAAGTATGTTTTCTGCGAAAATATGTTTCTGCGTGAGGGCAACATGTTTGATTTTCCCTTCTTGGATGAGAAACTCGGTTGGTATCGCATAGAATTCATGATAGGCCATGAGTTATAAACAGATCGAACTAATGGATTCTATTTTTAGGGAAACGGTAATCTTAGTCACAATGGGGGAAAGCCATGGAATGGCCAGATGCGCACTTGGGTGCTTTTAGAGATTATAAATCACTCCCGTTTATTGAATTTAGAGACTGGAAATGACTTGTCCACTCAACCTCTACTAGAGTAAAATAAAAAAATAGAGTTTGGAAATCATTTGCGAATGCAACCACCAATGTAATAAAACCATTGCATAAATGGTTGACGACGACCTTCAAACTCAACCTCTAATGCCATGAAAGAGGTTACAGATGATTTGCCAACTTAACCTCTGCCGTGATTAAATTATTAAAATTAGAATTTGGAGATGATTTGTCCACTCAACCTCTGAAATAACAATATTATTACATTTGAGGTTGAAGACGACTTGTCAACTAATGGCCAAATGCACCCTTTGCATAACATAGAGCCCCAACATGTTTTTCTGCCCCCCCCCCCCCCCCCCCCACACACACTAAATATATTATATATTGGTGGGGACAGCAAAACATTTTGGGGCTCTATGTTATGTGAAATTTTCATTGGATCATTAGTTGACAAGGCGTCTAATATAAAGGAACATGAGATGGGTTACGACCCCCAGCCCCATCGCGACTTCATAAGGTTTAATGCAGTGGTGTGGCAGGGTGGGTGATGTATTTTTACTGTCCCTATATATATATAGGGGTGGGTGGGCGAGGGGGGGGGGGTTGATACCAATCTCATGCTCCTCCATGAGGGAAATTCTCGTTGGTAGCCAAATATGCGCTCAAAACCCCCAAACTGTGTGAATATATATGGAACAATGGCAGAGATTGAGACACAATCCTATTTATATATAAGATATAAATATAAAATAACGTTGCTGTCGGACAATTAGTCAATATTATGTTGCTAAATACACAACGTTTGTTGTTATAAGCGAAAAGGAACATCAGGGTTTGTTGAAAAAATTAATAATTCATAAAATATTGATATTTTTCCCTATCAGCATGTAACAAATGTAACCAACGTTGGTAAAACGGATGAACTGAACATGGATAATTCACAAGTCTTCAGGAAGATGCTGAAAAAGATCCTAACAAATTGGTAGTATTTATTTATTGGTGTTTAAGGTCACATATTTCTGCACAATGGCTAATCATGACTCCGACAGTTTTACGGTTGAAGGAAGCCGGAGTACCCAGAGAGAACCACCGAGCAACGGCCAGCAACTATCAGCTCCCCAACATACCAACTCCTCACAAGCAGGGTTAGCTTTGGGTGAAGACAATTGCACCATCGACGTGCAGTACGCCTTAGTACACCCACGTGGGCAATGGGGATGAAGTGTTTTCCCCAAGGACACGATGCGATTGCCACATGTGGGATTCGAATCGAGGACCTCTCGGCTTGCAGCCTACACCTCCATCTACTGAGCCATCTCGCTCCAAACAAAATTGGTAGTATCCACCGGCGTTATATAAAATTTAGCAGATGAGAAACAAAAATATGGTTTTGTGGAAACTTTTAGAAACATTTGAAGAAACAATAATTAAAATAATAATAAAGTTTGATAGCCTGTGCGTTGGAAAAAGATTCGATAACATTTTCCTGTCGAATGCTCTCATTTTCGTATGGTATTCCACCCTTTAAAATTTATTGGAATTCATCATTTATATTTGACCTCATTGTTCTTTCTGGACAAAATTGGACCCGCAATTTCATTGGCTGATAGCCGGTCACACATTAGTACTCACATGGGTTTTTCAAACCAGTGTTCTTCTCGAGAATTCGAGACTGCGTATATTAACCTTTCTTGAAACTATAAAACTGTCGTCAGCAACGAAGCTGTTGACGATAACATATCTCGTCGTTTGTTATTCCAAGGTAAAAATGGCAAAGACGACAACGTCGTCGGGATACAGAAAACTGTCGTGTGCACAAAAAACTGTCGTCTGTACAAGCACCCACTGTACATTAAATTATAGGAATTGAAATAAATTATCTGTCGCTTTCTCGGAACATGAATGTGGGATGGTTGTGTTAAGCTTTACTAAACACACCCATTCCGCATTCATACGCCGATAAAACAACATACAATTTGTTCCAGTTCTTATATTGCACTTCCGACGTAGCTCTGAATAGTAGCTTTCTCTTCGTACTGACAAGTAGAAGAACCCAGCCATCAACACTCGTTCAGACAGTTGTCATAGAGCAATTGTCCGAACAAGTGACGCCATATACGAGTCGTCGACCCTTGTCATAAAAATGGGGTGCAGAACGTGGGGTGCCGAATGGGCGTGCTGAAAGTTGGGTGCTGCAAGTGGGCAGCTACAAGTGGGGTGAAGCAAGTTACCATCGGCTGAAGGCATGTGTACCGGTAACGTCTAGTACGCCCTGGCACACTGCATTAAAGGTAAGACAAGTGCCTCGGGACGATAAATGCAAAGTCACATAAAATAATCCCCCACCTCCTGTCGAATTAGCAGCCAGGAAAATTGTCCCAGAGACAATGGCTACCAGAACAACTGCCTGCAAAGTCTAGTCGAATTGACAACCAGGACAACGGCTCCTATTCTAATTGACAGCCAGAACAATTAGTCACAATGACTTACTTGGGGCAATTCTTCTTAGTGCTACTCTATTTAATAAACCCCCCATGCTGGCTTCGCCAAGTTCGTTCGGTGATTTGTGGGCCTTTTTGATAATTTTATGCAGTTATTGGGTTCTTTGTGGTAATTATATATACTTCAGTTCCATCGAACAACCTTTCGAACACACCCAAACGAATGAAGATCAGTTCATCCAAGTGCGGTATCTTTGTTGAGAGCCGATGGCAATGGAGTTCATATAACTATCCCAGAGACGCGGATAAGTCCGTAATTGCTCGGGCACTAGAATTAGCATCCGAATCGGAAGATGTTGTTGCAACAGATTACACTGATGTACTCATACTCCTAATGTATAACTGGACTCGAAATTTGTCCGACATATTTTTCAAGTTAAAATCGCCTGCGTTACATAAAGATGATGGTGAGATGCAGAAAATTGCTAATGCTTTTAGAACGATGGAGCAGTGATAACCTCTCACCACCTATTCACATACGATTGGAGTGGATGCGACATGACATTCGCAGTATGAGGGCAAGGAAAATGTATCTGCGCAGGAAGTCATAGGCTGCATAAGAAATAAAGCTGAGCTCAACACTGATAAACACCACAGCAGGGCAGGTTGGTCGAGAGGGTAATACTCTATATATACAAAACGACACACGCGTGTGAATTGGTTAATCGATATGGCACGAGTGCCAGCGCGGAACAAATGCCATATCGATTAACCCATTCACACGCGTGTGTCGTTCTGTGTTTATTACGCGCCTTCACGTCAAAAAAAACAATTATAAGAAGGACACTCAGCACTTCATTTGACAAACTATCAACAAAAAGAACACGCTTTATCGCCAACCAAATTTCCGAAGGGAACCCGTGTTACACTTTCGTCCTCTGAGTTCCAATGTGTTCTATGCGCCTGCTGACACATAGAACACGTTGGAACTCGGGGCCGATTTTCAGATATTGCTAGCGATTTAAATTGTAATTGCGCTCCACGACTTGTAGAAAATTCCAGTGAAATATTTCTTCTTTTTAAAAGTAGTCAATAGATGAGGATAACATAGAGCAGGCGTGTAATAATCATTATTATTTACTCTGGGGTGGGGGGGGGGGGGGGACATATCGCTCATAGGTGCAGGAGGATTATTATGATCCCCGATGAGTCTGGAGGTGGGATGGGGAATTCTCACCCGAGGGGCAAGATATTTGAACCAGACCCGAGGCTTGCCTCGGGTCTGGTTCAAATATCTTGCCCCGAGGGTGAGATTTCCCCATTCCCAACTTCAGGCGCATCGAGGATGATATTTCTCCCCCACCATGCAGCGATTACGTTAGCCAGAGGTAATCGGGAGTCACGCGCTGATTCAATCAACTCATTTTGTATTCGTTGCTTTGAGAAACTGATGACACCATCGGAAAGAGCATGCACAAATTATGTATAGCCAGAGGTAATCGGGAGTCACGCGCTGATTCAATCAACTCATTTTGTATTCGTTGCTTTGAGAAACTGATGACACCATCGGAAAGAGCATGCACAAATTATGTATATACCAAATGTATATACCACGAAATCGATTAGGAACGGTGGTAGCTTGAGGACTGAATAGTTTTAGAGCATCGAACTTTGATCACACTGCATTCCGATGACGTCAATATGAATTAGTTGGTAGCAAGAAATTGATACGATATTCATCACGTCATAATAACGTTATAAATGTATAACGTCATGTGGGTGGGGTGGGATGCATTTGTCTCTCCCTGCTATCTCACCCGGGACACACGTATGTTACACATGCGGTGGGGGGGGGGGGGGGGATACGAGGCCGCGCGTTGCTAGGGATTGAAGTAACTTCCTCAACCAAAACAATGTCCCAGTTCTGGATTGGCCACCCTACAGTCCAGATTTTGTCCCCGGTCGAGCAATTGTGGGACGAGCTGGACAGGAGAGCCAGGAAGCGCCGCCACAACGTCTCTCAGCTCACGCTGGCCCTTTTTCAGGAGTGGAATAACATACCACAAGGGACCATAAACAACTTGCTGGGGTCAATGATAAGGAGAGTTATAGCAGCGACTGAAGCCTGTGGTGTGCAAACCCGATATTGATTTTGATCAGGAAATGGCGTAGGGTACCCACGTTTGGACGTTATCCATGCAAACGCCGTCTGTGCTAAGACAACAAA
This sequence comes from Pictodentalium vernedei, assembly GCA_031216915.1. Lineage (NCBI taxonomy): Eukaryota > Metazoa > Mollusca > Scaphopoda > Dentaliida > Dentaliidae > Pictodentalium > Pictodentalium vernedei. Next base: position 290,061,277 of record CM062292.1, read on the forward strand.
ACTCGTAAAAATTGAATCAGCAATGAAGAAATAACACCAAAATCCAAACAATAAAATAATCATCCATAACACATTTGAAATATTTATCACAGAAAAAAACATGCGTTTCTCTTTTTTCAGCTAGTATAGATAAACCACAGAAACCATTCCCCGTATGGACAATAGCATTTCCCGTGAGTTGATGTTGCATTCTGTTTTATGAGAGAACCTAAGAGAAATTTTAAGGCGAAATTTCAATTTCTTTAGCTCTGGTCGCCTTTGTAGCAGGCGATTTACTTTCAGGTGGCAATCTTTGGTAACAAGTGGATTACTGATGTCTCGGGAACACGAATTTCATTAAACGCCTGTTCTGTGAAATCCCCATTTTCAACAACACTAAACCATGTGGAAAATGAAAATCTGTTCCGCACACATGTGCGGAATGGAAATCGCTGACCCACTATTTTTAAATTGAAGCGAAATTTCACTTGAATTTTCTACAAATCGTGCACCGCAATTACAATTTGAGTCGCTAGTGATAGCTAGAAGTCGTCCCCTGGGTTCCAATGTGTTCTATGTGCCATTAGGCACATAGAACACATTGGAACCCAGGGGACGAAACGGTAACACGGGTTTCCCTCGCAAAGTTCATTGGCGATAAAATGTGTTCTTTTTGTTGCTAGTTGACAAATGAATTGCTGAGTGTCCTTCTAATAATTGTTTTTTTATAGGCGTGAAGGCGTGTAATAAATACAGAACGACACACGCCTGTGACCCCATTGCCCGTGTGGGGGCACGATGACGCCGTGTACTAAGACGTACTGCACGTCGATGGTACGCATGTATTCAACCAATCTAACCCTGCCTGTTCCGCAGTTCGGAGTTACGATGTTGGGGAGCTGGCAGCTGCTCGTCGTTGCTCGGTGGTTCTCTCCGGGTACTCCGGCTTCCTCCACCCGTCAAACTGTCACGGTCATGATTAGCCATTGTGCATAAATATGTGACCTTAAACATCAATAAATAAATATACACGCCTGTGAATTGGTTAATCGATATGGCACTTGTGCCAACGCGGAAGGATAAATCTCGAGGCCTGCGACCTCTCGTTTTATCCTTCCACGCTGGCACTCGTGATATATCGATTAACCCATTCGCACGCGCGTGTCGTTCTGTGTATATGTTGTTCTATCAACAGCAGCTTGTTACCAATTTGTTCCAGATCGAAACTTTCAACGACCTAACAAAAATGTATCAGCAGTGAAATCCAAAGATACTATCTCTGACATTACAGTCATATGTCATTTCAATGATAATCAGATTGGAACAAGAAATAGTTTTTTTTTAGATATTGCAGACTATTGTAACTAGTGACAGCTTGTTTCCACATCAGCGTAATAAACGAAATCTTCAGCAACTTTACGTGGCCTTGTTGTTTACGCGACCTTGTTGTAGACAGCAATTCAGTGAATATAATTTCATTTCTCGGTTAGAAGTGACAGATTACGATTGTTGTGGCATCCTGTCAAGTGTGATGTCCAGATTTGTGGATGCGATCACTTAACAGCTTTCACCTTACATTCAGATTCACCAAATCTTGTACTAATACAATACTTTTCCTTATGTAAGTACTTTTGGTCGGGATTTCAAAAAACAACTCGACCTTTTGTGTGATGAAGTCGGTGGCGGGCGGGCTTTCAGGCTTTCTTGCCCGTTTTCAGCTCGTTGGCGCCATAACTTGAACAAATATAAATGGATTTGGTCAATATTTGGCATGTCAGATTTTCTTAAAAATGTGTTGAATGGCTTCGAAACTCATACGGTTCGGCTGTACTGAATGGAGTAAGAGCCCTCAGTTAGTTGGGTTTTGTCTGTTTTCGGTTCATTGGGGCGATCACGTGAACAGATATCAAAGGATTAGGTCAATATTTGGTATGTGAGACCGTCTTAACAATGATTGTCTTCGAAAAGTGGTACGGTGTAGCCATACGGAGCAGAGTTATGGCCCTTAATTAGTTACTTGTAGCCTGTGTTCAGCTCTTCAGGGCGAAAAGTTGAACAAATATCAATGGATATTTGGTCAACGTTGGGTAACGGGATAAGGGTGTTGCTCAAGTACCCAATTATATGACACGGATGAATACCAAACCTAATACCATTCTCTCTAAATTTTGATGTCCTAACAAACGATTTAGCGCCCCATCCAATAAATGAATTTAACCATCTGTACCCTTATGGTCTCGCAGAACTAAATATTTAGTTTAGAGTGATCTTCCTTGAAATGTTGCACTCGGATATTGCATCATAGTCTAAAATAAGACTCCTAGAAAAAAACTTATTGCTTGAGAAAACTGTTAAAGCATTTTATTAGGTTTTTACAACAATACTGAATATTTCACAAGAAAAAGGAGATTTTCTAAGTATTTTCTGGGTCTTTAAAATTCAGTTAACTATTTGTGTATTTTTGTTGGGAATTCCCAGAAAAAACTAAGTTCAAGGACGGTACTTCAATTCCTGGTGGATTTTCTCTCTTATTTGTTGCATGACCCCATGTTTTCTGGCCAGAGAAAGTTGTGTGAAGGTCTGTACTTTATGTAGGTATTTAAATATTTAATTTAAAGTGATGCGATCATATTTTTTTCCACATAAGTGTTATAATGGTCGCCTATGGGAAAATATTTAGTTCTGTGAGACCTATAATGTCAAAATACTCTCTCTCTCTCTCTTCTTTCTCTCTCTCTCTCTCTCTCTCTCTGTACGTCTGTCGAGAGAGAGAGAGAGAGAACGAGAGAGTGGAGTGGAGAGAGAGAGAGAGAGAGAGAGGAGAAAGAGACTGGGGAGAGGGAGTATCAGCCTTTCTCAGCGGCCACAACTGTGCTGTTGCTGTCATAAATCTAATAGACCAGTACGTATTTCATTGTTCGAAAATGTCTGTTTGTCATGCGAAAAATCACCTAAGATTTGCTGAAGAATGAATTTCCCTTTTTTTTGAGGCAACACGCATAGAACGAAATTAAGCGCTTCGTAAAATGTGATTAATGAAATCAGAATTATGTGTTGCCCTCCACTGCACACGCACTTGCGCCAATTTATTAGGCTTTCCCAAACCCAGTTTGGGAAAGACTCTTGTTATTCTTTTTCAAAATTTTTCTTCATTTTTTTTTTTTTTTTTTTTTTTTTCGCAGTCAGTTTTGTCTGTTGTACTGCTCAAAAACAAGCTGTACGATTTTGACCAAATGTGGCATAGGTATGTAATGCCATAAAATCTAGTAAAATGAGGTATCGTCATGTCTGTGAAAACGCTTATTTTCAAAATATTCTGCCAAAACCGTAAAAATTTCACCATTTTTCAAAAGTCGCAAAATTGTTTACAGTTATTTAGCTCAAATTTCCCCCACATTTAGAGCATAACAGGATACGCCAAAATCACCACAAAAATCTTTCCAAATTAACCACCATTGGACAGAAATGACACGAATATAGCTTTTTTGTTCAAAATTGACCAACTTCAAGGGCAAATGTCTCTAATTTCAAGGTTGTTGTAACAATTGTTTTGGTATGGATAGATGCAACAATGATTGCGGAAGAAAGTTGCTGTTTACGCTTTAATCTTAGATTTAACCCACAAGCACAACAAAGGCGAGAATAAGTGTACCGTTTGGTTGCTTTTTATATCATTTTGGAAAGGGTTAATTTAAAACACTTTGCATGTCCGTATTCACAATTGACTACCGAGCATATCTGCTGTTGTAGGTTGGTTGTAAAATTGAACCCTATGCCCATTCTGGTTGCATAAAAGTAGGTACCGTCCAAAAAAGTCCCATTTTTTAAATTTGGTAATTTCAAGGGACAATTTACTCCATTTCTAATTGATTGAGCGCTGAATGTTTTCTATGGCTGCATGCAGCAGTTAGGGTATGCAACTTTTGTTTTATATTTTAGTATTAAAAGTTTAACCCTTGGCAGATTTGAGACTTCCTATAAGGGTACCGTCAGAATAATTGTTATTTTTGCCAACTTTTACATGCGATTTATTAGCACAGTAGCCATATTTTCTCAAAACACTTCCCATGAGAAGATAGGACATTATTCCTAGAACAATTTTGCTGTTATATGTTTTATTCAAAATTTTAACCCTCGCCCAGTTGTCGGGCCTTGATTGAATTGGAGTACCCTCAAATTGTACATGTTAATTCAAATACCAAGATTCAAGATTCCTCCTTGGCTCTTATCAGAAACTCAAGCTGTGATTGATGACAGGTCTCTGGAAAGTGAAATGAGGTATCGTCATATTCCTGAAAACACGCATTTTCAAAATATTCTGCCAAAACCTTCAAAATTTCACCATTTTTCAAAAGTCTCAAAATTGTTTACAGGTATTTAGCTCCGATTTTCCAAATATTTAGAGCATAATATGATGCAACAAAATAACCACCGAAATATTTCAAATAGTCTCCCTGCCTGCTTGATTTGGTCATTTCTGGCAACTGAATTTCCCGAAATTTTCGGCTCCTTCCCGACTCAGGGGTAGAGGAGGGGGGCACAATCCTCACAGACACCCCGGCCCGTATGTCCATGATTCATCTGTAATTATTTTTCCTCGGGGCTGCACGTTGAAACTATTGAGTGGTTTACCTCCCACATTTACTGAACAGCCACCCTATTTAATGACGTTAAGATGTGTTATGTTTCTAGCCGGAAAAACGGCCGCTTGGGTTTGAAATGTTAATTTAGTGTTAGGGAGCGTGGTGGCTCAGAAGGTAGAAGTGCAGGCTGCAAGCCGAGAGGTCCTCGGTTCGAATCCCACCTGCGGCAACCGCGTTGTGTCCTTGGGCAAGACACTTCATCTCCATTTCCCGCGTGGGGGTACGGTGGTGTTCTGTACTAAGGCGTACTGCATGTCGATGGTGCACTTGTCTTCAACCAAGTCTAGCCCTACTTGTGTGGAGTTAGTATGTTGGGGAGCTGGCAGTTGCTCGCCGTAGCTCGGTGGTTCTCTCCGGGTACTCCGGCTTCCTCCACCCGTAAAAATGTCACGGTCATGATCAGCCATTGTGCATAAATATGTGACCTTAAACACCAATAAATAAATATAAATAAATAAATTTAGTGTTTGTTCTAGTTCTACGTACGTCATATACAATTCTACACTTCTATTATTTCCTTTGCTTGGTAGTTAATATGTCTGAAGGACAAAAAATGCGCTAATTTTAAATAAGTATATATCCATTATACTTTTTGTGTATATTTCACAGTAAATAGGAATATATGACCCCGTGTGTTGTTATAATATGCCTTCGTCATTAGAGGGTTGTGATGAGTAACCATATGGGTGCGAACTCAAAGAAAATTAGGTCGCTGTTAATACCACAAAGTGAAAGAAGCCTGCCCCGCAACCACAGAGCGGGAGAGGACAGCAGGTACCCTAAATGAGTGCAGTATTTAGGTGACCATGGACCAACCCCAACCTGCAGTTTTACCACAGTAGACAGGCACCTCCTAGGATTCCCATGGACAAGTCAATTACAGGTTGGCCAAATCGTGAATTGATATTGCTATTGTTTTGCCCACGATATCCGAAAGAGGATTTCATGGCGTTTATAGCTGCTCATTTTCTTCGTGCTCGCACCTATCTCTCCTTAGGGTTAATCATCATAAATCTTCCAAGGATTAATGCATATCAGAACAACACACGGATTAAATATTCCAATTCATGGAGAAATATACACAAAAGACATAACTCGCGTATTTTTTTCTATTAAGGGAGCTAACCACTGAAGTGAATTATAACAAGGACGCCAACGCCCTACAGCTCACCAACATTCCTCTTTGATAGTAATTTTGGCAAACGCAAGCACTGTATCAAACAGGCTCATAACATGCGACAAAGCTGACCTAAACACAACCTCTTAAAAGTAAAACACAGAAACTGACATAAACACTAAGTTAAACATGAAATTCTGAGCTAAACAGAAAACTAAACGCAACTAAAAATGTCAAGAAAAATGTTTAAAATGCAGAGTATGAGGGGTTAATCATGGAACAATGATACTGAGGAACATGTATGATGAATATAAGTGTCATGTGAAGAGAAGGAGCACAGCAGCTGACCTAAACACTAAGTTAAACATGAAATTCCGAGCTAAACAGAAAACTAAACGCAACTAAACATGTCAAGAAAAATGTTTAAAATGCAGGATATGAGGGGTTAAACATGGAACAATTATACTGAGGAACACGTATGATGAATATAAGTGCCATGGGAAGAGAAGGAGCACAGCAGCTGACCCAAACACTCAGTTAAACATGCAATACTGAGCTAAACAGAAAACTAAACGCAATTAAAAATGTCAAGAAAAATGTTTAAAATGCACAGTATGAGGGGTTAATCATGGAAGAATGATACTGTGGAACATGTATGATGAACATAAGTGCCATGGGAAGAGAAGGAGCACAGCAGCTGACATAAACACTAAGTTAAACATGAAATTCCAAGCTGAACAGAAAACTGAACGCAACTAAAAATGCCAAGAAAAATGTTTAAAATGCAGCGTATGAGGGGTTAATCATGGAACAATGATACTGAGGAACATTATGATGAATATAAGTGCATGGGAAGAGAAGGAGCACAGCAGCTGACCTAAACACGTAATTAAACATGAAATTCTGAGCTGAACAGAAAACTAAACGCAACTAAAAATGTCAAGAAAAATGTTTAAAATGCAGGGTATGAGAGGTTAAATCATGGTAAAATGATAATAATCATGATATAGCAGCATTATAAAGGCCATGATATGGAAATAGGGCGAGTAAGTGACCTAAACAGAAGCTTTAACATTATTGGGCACGTACGCTGACGCTGACACCGACGCTGACGCCGACGCCGACCGATCGAGCCATGCCATAAGCTCACACAACTAAAGTTGGTGAGCTAAAAATGATCTCCACTGAGAGAGAGAGAGACAGAGAGCGGAATCGTTTATCGAATTATCTTGACCCGTTTCCCCTTTGGCGAGCTCTGTTGTGAGATATTAAATAATTGGAGTAACTAACTCCTTGCATGCTGCTGACGGATATTCCTGCCCGGGACACAAAATCTAAATCTCAAGCCACTGAAAAATGTATAATTCGAGGGTATTTAACCAATTTTCTTCCCTGTAAATTGAATAAATCTAGTCACGGCAGCAATACAGCAGAAATGACTGGATTTGATCAAAAATATTTTCAAAATACTCAGCGGGTTAGGAGTTAATAGTAGGTTATAGCCATACTCGCTATTCATTGACTACGCGATATAATGCCTATCTGGTGTACAATATCTTCTATTCGTCGTAATCACGGTTTCCATCGTCATTTCACCGCAAGCATATCCGGGACTGGTGATTTGAGGAGGATGGAGGGGCGATAGCCTTCGCGTCATCGCAAAATTATTAGAGTTTTATTTATATTTATTTATTAGGGTTTAACGACACATTAACAGCCAGTGTCACATCAATGTCGGGGACAGTTTTACGGGTGGAGGAAGCCGGAGTACCAGGTGAGAACCACCGAGCAACGACGATCAGCTGTCGGCTCTCCGACATCGTAACTCTGAACTATGCACTGCGGCACAGGGAGGGTTAGATTGGTGGAAGACATGCGCACCGTCGACGAGCAGTGCGCCTTAGTGCACAGCGGCATCGTGCCCCCATGTAGGCAATCGGGGTTAAGTGCCTTGCCCAAGGACACAACGCGGGAGCGCGAATCAGTCGCTGAAATGGTCACCCATCCAACTACTAACCGCGCTCGTATTAGAGTTTTAAACGTCCTCCTGGTAATGCGTATTGACCAAGAACAAGTACAACACTCAACTAAAATAAAATTTACAAAAATAAGGAGGGCTATCAGGGGAGGGTTGTACAAAATTTGCATGTGGTCATTCTTAGGAGCCATCGCTCCCTTTTCTGCAAAAAAAAAGTTTACTGGAACTTTTTGACATCTAACTCCCCCCCCCCCCCCCCCCAACACTATAAAAAATTATCAGAGAGGGAATACAGCCGAAAGGGCTTATGGATAAAGAGTATTCCTGGGGTCTATACTCTGACCCATGTGGGTTATAACATAAATAGGATTTGTTCCACATGTAAGCCTAAATCTGTACATTAAATCTTTTGGATTCGTCGTTCCATTTTTCCAACTCAGATGTAACTGACTTCAGACTTAGTTGAGAAATGGGTATATACTTCACTGCTGGTACCAATCAGTTGGAAGGGGGGCGCGGTGGCTCAGTTGGCAGAGGTGCAGGCTGCAAGCCGAGAGGTCCTCGGTTCGAATCCCACCTGCGGCAACCGCGTTGTGTCCTTGGGCAATACACTTCACCCCCATTGCCCAAGTGGGGGCACGGTGGCGTTGTGTACTAAGACGTACTGCACGTCGATGGTGCACCTGTCTTCAACCAATGCTAACCCTGTTTGTGAGGGGTCAGTATGTTGGGAGCTGACAGTTGCTCGCCGTTGCTTGGTGGTTCTCTCCGGGTACTCCGGCTTCCTCCGCCCATAAAACTGTCGCGGTCATGATTAGCCATTGTGCAGAAATATGTGACCTTAAAACACCAATAAATAAATAAATCAGTTGGAAGGAGTAGGGATTTGGTGTAGCCTGGACAGTGTACAGGAAAACTCCTATCTGGGTAAATATTTTTATCTTGTGGGAATTTCAAAATAAACAAAATTCTGAGACTCATATACCACCTTAACCCTTTGAACGCCAGAGGCCGCTTTTACCGGTCCGGGAACATGGTACGTCATAGTTTCATTAAGTAGAATGACTGCTGAGTAAATGTATGGGGTAGACCAATTAATAGTTTGAACGTGCAGCCCAAAGGCTGCACGTTGAAACTATTAATTGGTCTACCCCCAGATAATGGATATGGACTCTTCCAATTGCTGCGGCTGAACTGACATGGAAGATACCATCAGTGTTCAAAAGGTTAATATTAACTGCTACATTATGCAAACTGATTCAGGTCCCACGATTAGACCAATGCTCCACACCATGGGCATTGAATGGATCAAGCATTCGATACAGATAAAATTATAGGCAAGTTATAAATTACTAGTTATCAATAAATAAATATTAAGACATATATATAGCCTATACTGTAATATGACTGTACCTTGATTTCAAGAACTCCAATCCTTTGTCCTGGCTCATTCCATAAGATCACGATGAAGTGTTACATGAATCACATTTTTTCCAAGAATAGCACAGAATCGCGAAATAATTCCCTAAAGCAAGCTCTGGGGTGTTTTTTATGTAAGACGCACGAACTACAAATGACACATGAAAATATAGATACATATCGTCCATATATATATAGTTCTCCATATCCACATATATATATAGTTCTCCATATCCACATACATATATAGTTCTCCCGTCTTAATTGAAGATCTGCCAAAAACACAGCCGATTCATCTGGAGATGACTGAAGGTATATTTTGATCATCATGTCCAGCAATTCACATAAACACAGAAAGGTAACTGTAAAAAGATTTGGCCAATAGAGCTGCATGGACGAATTTGACTTCTCAATGAGGTTATGTTAGTCGGGTTAATTAGTGAACACCGCATGCATTGTGGAGTAATGAGTGAGACAGACGAGACCGTGTGTAACTGCAAAATCGGTCACCTGTAACTGGACATTACTGAGTCAGATGCTCAGCTGCAATACAAAATACCTTGAAACCCTTTCGGCACATTATTTTAAGGGGATGTCCAACTCAACATTGGTCAAAATTCAGAACATTTTCTTCAAAGTCCTAAAAAGCTAGTAAGAAATAATCCCTGTAAATTATATACCAAAATGTTTGTAAAGAAACACAGAACGTGGAAGCTTAGATTAGCTATAGAACTGTTGCCGTGTGGTTGACAGCACTGCCTGAAAGTCTTCCATGGCATAAGTAAGAGACCAAAACTTTGACAATCAACTTCCTTAAAATAACGGAATGGTTATATTTTACAATCCTTCTAGCACAGACTTGGAGAAATCTTTTTGTCATTTATGAGAAGAATGAGCAGTAACACTAATTTCAAAGCATGGGATCTACAATTCCCAAATGCTACCATTTTGTTTTGTTTTTTGTTTTGATGAAGAGAGTTCAGCAGGGGCCAACTCCATACAGTCCAGGGCAACAGATATGGAGGCACAAGTGGCTTTATGAATGAAAAATGAAACCTGTACAATGTGAACATATTGTAGTAATTACACATCATAATTCCGTTGAAGATGGTTTAATAATATTGGCAAATTCTCAAAAATGAGTTCGTTGATAAACTAGGGGGAAAGACTATCCTAATTTATTTATTTGGTATCATGTGTGACATTGTGGGTCATTTCTGGTGTTGAGTTATGATAACTTCCATTTAAATACACGAATAATGTGAACTACGGCAACAAAGATTGGAACAACCAACAAATATTAACTGTTAATTAACATTCCCACATTAAAAAAAATTGTATCAACCAGCTGGTTTGGTTTAGAGTATGTAATTGTTCATTCTATGCTTTTCTTTGCATAATTTGTGCTGAAACTATCGTCCTCTTATACTGACTACCAGTGTGTTCACAAGAAGATGGACTCGGCCGATTTTACAACAATGATAGCTTATTTGTTGATTGAATCCAATCAGTCAATGACAGGCGCGAACAAAACCACGACAATTTCGGTTAATGATTTCATTTATCGGTTGTTTCATAAGCATTTAGGATTCATTCCGGTAATCAGTACTAATCTAACCGTTCTAACACTAGGGCGTATTGTTGATGTGGGCCTTCAATGTTTACATATTACCATTTTCATATTACAAGGCTTAAGCGATAAGATCAGTGCAGATCGATTTGAAACTAAATGTAATTGCGTGGCAAAGAAAGTTAATGTTACATGTATGATGTTCTCAAATTTCATTGAAGATGGACAGCTAAAGGCGTTGTTGTACTCTGTGTTTCATTTGGATGACAGACAAATATGGAAATGGAAACAGGAAATTGTGATAAATATGGTTCGGTCTTCAATCAAATGATATTTTCGTACAAACACAAGTATCAAGTATAAGAATTAAAATTAATGTTTATGTGGATATATTTTTGTTTTGATACTTATTTATCCAGTTTATAGAGAATATGGAATGAGAGTTTTTCTCATATAATATTTATGAAACGAGTCTAAGAATTTTCCGTTTTGGCGAGCCTCTGGCGAGCCCAAACGGAAAATTCGGACGAGTTTCATAAATATTATATGAGAAAAACACTCATTTCATATTCTATTTATCATATGACACACACACGCACAAATTTGCCACTTAGTAGGATTTTTTAACCCATCACCTAACTTGAATTGCAGACGGCACTTGGAAAAAACATCCCTGTATAACTTAAAAATTTAAATTTTTGCTTCCAAAACATAGGTTACGACCCCTCATTGGAACGAGCTCGTCGAGCTCGTTCCAGTGAGGGGTCATAACCTATGTTTTAGAAGCAAAAGGTGAAAATATAAAATAAAATGAATGGCGTTTTTCTTGTAGGTAAAAGATTAATACAATATAACCCACCCTAAATAGGACAGATAACATAAATTCTCCCTATTGAAACTATGCAAATGTCACCCAGTTGTATTTTGTTTAGCCAATCAAATTGTCCAGTTTTCAAATTGACCAATGACAGCTCCCAACTCTAATTATGCAAATTATGAAAATGTGACCGTTTTATTTTGTTCAGCCAATCAAATTGTCTAGTTTTGAAATTGACCAATGAAATCGACGGAAGGCTTTATTTATCACTGATTAATATGGAAGCAAAATATCAAATGTTTTAAAGTGAACAAAACGGACGAGTCAGATGATAAAATATTTTACGTATCGATAACAACCAAACTAAAATATTACGAAACAGAGGCGTAGTTATCCCTTTCTAAAATGGCATCCTCGGATAAGGAAACTGAAAAATTGTCCTGAAATTTCGACTTTATCTGGTAAAAATGGGATTTTCATTGTAACGCTCCCTCGTAAATGTATTGAGCGTTTTCAGCTCCATCTCTTTGCAGGTTTGAAAATAATGTGGCCGTTTCTGCAATTCTCAGATCTTTGAAAACAATATTTTGCCCCAAGCTCACGATTTGCCTTATATTGTGACAAGGCGTCATGTGACCGATTTTTCCACATGGTTTTGAAATGGAAGAATATTTATTTTTCGTGCATTTTTCTTTGGGACATTTGTTACACATCTGAGATGAAATGGTAAATGCGCTTTTTCCGAGTCTGAAGTTCGAAGTCATTTATTTGAAACTCTGTCATTGGAATTACCGATCTTTATTATACAACCATTAAACTTTAAACCCTTGTATTCAACGGAATCGCGGATATGATATAAATGATTCTGTATTCAACGGGTGATATACAAGCCGGAACTTTTTTACCGCACCGTTTAGCTACGCTTCGAAAAGTTTCCAAATTTCGTTACACAATCATCGACCGTCTGTCGCATAGTGTGAAAATGAAAACGTCCAAAGCAAAATAGAGTCGGTTCACAAAAGATAGCCAAAAATGAGATAATATTTTTTAAAAAACCCAATCATTTCCAACCGGAACATTAACCCAGTCCCGTAGCCGTCTCGTTTTGTGGATCCCATTATATCTAAATTGGTCAACTTTATTTCGGTAAATCTTCGTACATCTTGACATGCTTCGAACTTCTTTTAAAAACGTTTCTCCCAGCTGTTTTGCAAATCTGCACATATTTGTACTTATATTTTTACTAACAGTAATAGCCACCAAATGGTTAGGCGTGAATGGGCACTAGCCCATTCACGCCTAACCATTTGGTGTCTATTACTGTTAGCCCATTCACGCCTAACCATTTGGTGGCTATTACTATTAGTAAACAGAGATACGAATTTCAACAAACGCTGGTTCCGAAAAGGTTGTTTTGATTTTTTATCGATCCATATGATCAGTACAGCTTCAGTCAAAACAAACTCTTCACCTTTGGGTTTAAACATCGGAATTAAAATTTGTTTATTTAAATGAATTTGGAAGCATCGGTTGTGTACTAAATACAGAACGCAATGTGTGTTTGAATCGTGGGTGTTTTACATAACGAGTGGGAATGGCGTAGTCATATTTCGCGAGAGCCGTAGGCTCGAGCGAAATATGATTACGCCATTCCCACGAGTTATGTAAAACACCCACCGATTCAAACACACATCGTGTTCTGTCTATATTCGTGATTTTTGCAATTCGGTACTTATGCCACTGGAAGCTAGTCTGTCGTCAAAATCGTAAAAAAAATCGTGAAAAACTGAATATATTCGGTTTCCTTGTACTCTAGTCATTATTGTGATATATAATATGACTTTGTTTAAATCGTTTATCAGTATTTTGGGAACGGGTGAAAATCTCAAATATATTCCAAAAGTTTTGCTGAATGTCCATATAATCTATAACAAAATAACGACTTATTTAGGAAATGATATTCCATTTTTTTGCATCCAAGTACTTCACCTAAAAACTGCATAAATTTCTACCAGTTAAAAATAGTAATAAATAATATATACAGTTGATTAAAAACATATTGCAGCTTCCCAATTCTGTTCCTGTCACACAACAGAAGCCAATACTTTTAACCTTTTGTAATTGTATATTCTAGAATATAAGAAAAATATTACCTTCGGCGATCTGGGGACTTTCTTACTTTACATAGTTGAGTCGAAGCATTTAATTCGCATAATAACTTTACTCAGACGCGTAACGTCTAATCAGATTCGTTCTTTCACGATGTTCTTGCGACGCCTAATCCAGATTCCACGCGGGGTGTACTTCGAATAGTTTCCAGTGTATGTATTGTATCGTGTAGTGTTGAATACGCACGGAAATCATGGTATTACGCAGTAGCGTAACATGGGGGAGGCGACCCCGGGGTGCCATGGCCCCCGAAAAATTACAGTGCCCCATCCCCCTCAAAATGGGAAAATTAAGGAGATTTACTCGACCAGATAAAATAATGACGGTAGTGATATGAACATAAAATCTTCGTGGTTTACAAAATTAGTTTTAGTTTAAACAATATTTTATAACAAAATTATGTTGATTGTGGCAAAAAAAAAATGAGTTTCGACGTCAGTAATTTGATGTGTACTAAGTTGTTGGTACCTTTCAGTATGATGTAGTATAGCTTCGCTGGTAGTGAATGGGTTAGTAACATCGTAACTTACATTGTGACAAAGGTGTGTCCTAGGCGGCAAAACATTTACTGTGTGGAGTTGTTCGCGTTTTTATTATGTCTGTCTGACTGCATACCTATAATATTGAGGCCGGTATTCATTTCCATGAATTTCATGATATGTGTGTGAATAATGGACCAACCTGACCTCTCGAAAAATTTCAAATTGAAGCACCAAAGGGCCCTAGATTCATTCTCAGGGGGACTCCCACCAATGGCAGGGGGATACCCCATCACTTCCAAACCCACCCCATCTTAGGCCTTCGGATATGCCTGCGGCATATATCGACCTACCACCCCAAAATTATGCCCTCCGCAACAGGAAATCCTAGCTACGCTCCTATGCCCCTGGTATTAACCATATGTAACCCTCCCACAAAGCCGGGCGCACATACACATGCTTTTAAGACCTTCTTTTGAACTAGTCAAAATCTGAGGATTGATAAAATGACGTTATTCTTAACTCTCTTCAGAACAAAGTAGAATCTCGCTCACGAAAGAAAAATGCGAAAATATGGAGTCTTAGATGTTATTTTCGATTATCTACCTTGATTTGGTCGTTTTGATTTCTTAATATTTTATTTATGGAATTTCGATCCACTTTTGTAAGTGCGGAGCAATCAAATCGCGATCCGATCAGGAAAGAGACGGCTTTAAGATCAGGTCTGGTGCCCACTGGACATTTGGGCCCACTTGCGAACCACCCCACCCCTCCCCCGCCTTCATCCCACCACCAGCCATTTGTGCCTTCGTCGCACCTGTTCACAAAGTTTTCAAAGTTTCTCCAGTTGCATCTGAACAAATTAATTGGATTTTGGTTTTGAAAAACGTCCATAGTAGTATGTCATGTACCCGGACAGGTCAATTCTGCCAGATCTCATGCCGGATCTCATGTGACGTCATAGTCACGTAACCCAGTGGCGCCATGTTGTGTTGTCATGGTAACCCGCGTGAGCGGCCATGTTGTGACGTCATCCCCATAGTGATACGTGGTGTTAGTGCGCATACACAGCGCGTGTTGTTAGGGTGCTACGTGTTCTCGTCGTCCATTTTGTATACTGGAGATCGCCGTCTATGTTCGGAGGGTGTGTTCCGTTGTCAAGAGTAATTTCTCGATTCGTAAAATTACCACAAACAACCCGATAATCCCTCTCCAAATCACCAAAATACACCCCAAATCACCGAAATTAACTTTCTTTAGTACGGATTTCACCAGAATCCTATTTAGGACCGTCATACTTTGGCTTATAATAGTAGCACGTAGTGCTATAGTACAGAGGGTGCCCATGGGGGTGTGTTCGATTGAATTAGAGTAGTTCCCCCGGAATCCCTTTTTATGACTTCTTTGTTCTATTTATTCTGACTTCCCTGAACATGTTTTGTTCTATTGTACACATTACAGGTAGCATATGTTGGGTATGCCAATATGTGCTTATGCGAAAAGGCACAGTGTGACACATTGTGCACTTACACATAGTCACATGCTGGATGTGCCGATATGTGCTTATGTGAAAAGGCACAATGTGACACATTGTGCACTAGCACATAGGCACATACGGGTATTTGAGGATGCCTATGGCCTCGTATTGTATTATTTGAGAATACCTATCGAAGATACCTTCTGAGGAATCCCATTTTTGTCATATGTGCTTATGTGAAAAGGCACAATATGACACAATGAGCACTAGCACTAGCACATAGGCACATGCTGGATGTACCGATATGTGCTTATGTGAAAAGGCACAATGTGACACATTGTGCACTAGCACATAGGCACATACGGGTATCTGAGGATACCTATGGCCTGGTATTGTATTATTTTAGGATACCTATCGAGGATACCTTTTGGAGAATCCCTTTTTAGTCGTATCAGGAAATGAGGGCTATGAGAAAAAGCCCTCAATGAGGTCTAATGTATCTTACCAACGGCTTCCATCTTATCTCCAAAGCTCCAAGGACACTACTTGTCTATGGTCTATCTGTCCTATCATTCATTAGCTTCTGCAGCAGTCTTGTGCTATTGCGGCCCTGTACCAGTACTATTGGCTATACTATCATCCATTAATATTGACTTGTATCACTACTTCCTACCTATTCCTATCTCTGTGCCGACTGTACCCTCGGTTAGATTGCTTCATTTCCCCTGTATACATATAAAGGTGCTATATAAGGCATTCCGTAATTGAGATTCCTAGTCGATTCCGTAAAATTTGGATTCCGAGTTTAAACTACCCATGTCTTGCTGTAGGCCTTTGGGTCATATAGCAACCACGCGCTACCATAGAAACCAAGATGGCGCCCTCTAGTATACAAAATGGACGACGGAAACACGCATCACCCTAACAACACGCGCTGCGCATGCGCACTAACACCACGTATCACTATTGGGATGATGCCACAACATGACTGCTCACGCGGGTTACCATGGCGACACATGGCGCCACTGGGTCACGTGACTATGACGTCACATGAGATCCGGCATGAGATCCGGCAGAATTGACCTGTCCGGGTACATGACATACTACTGTCCATTCTCACTTTTGTACCATTTTCTCTTAAAATTTAACGAAGCAACATGTGTCAAAATTAAGTCTTGGAATCTGACTTGCTGTCGTTCTTTTATAGGCAAGGCTGCGAATTATGCAGTTAGCTCTGTTTCAAGTCGAGTGCATGGAAATCAAGACTAGCGAGGGGGGTGTAACAACGTTTGCTCTTTTTCTAAGAGGAAGTAAGTTATAATTATAATTATAATTATATTATTATGTCGAATGGAAGAATCAGTGACAGTAAGAGGGCGGGAGAGATTGGTTGGTACAGTACTGTCGCCGTGGACTGCACGTAATCTACGCGTGCTCAGTGGTGTCCACGCATGTGTTTACCAGGTAATAAAAGTCATCATCAGCAAAACTTTAATCAATGAAGCATCTGGTTGCGGCCCGGTGCTTCATTAATTCAAATGTCTGATGATTATTCCTGTAATTAGTGTTTGCAATCTAATATTTTTGCATTCGTGGAAATACTACCCACACCGTGGAAAGTGACCAGTCCATGGCGGCCGTACTGTGACACTGACATTGGCGCTTTCAACTGCGAATATCAAATACGGCGCGCACACACTCGTCTTGCTAGCCGCTTAAAATATCTGTGTTACTTGCGCAGCCCTTCTCAGACAACAATTCCCACTTCCTTTGAGGAGCTCTGGGGTGCTCATTTCTATTGTTAGAAAGCATCGCTGAACCTTGGGGCTTGGGTATTCGGGCAGAGGCAGGCAGACCTGGATAACGACTAGCAACACAGGTTATCCATTAAATTGAAATTAAAACCGTGCGTCATTCACATACGAAATATGAGGGTGCCATGGAGATGCTCAGACTGTTATTTCTACAATTTCATTCATTTCGCGCAGACTTCGAGAAGATGGCAACTTTCACAATCCGAATTTGGAAAATGTCCCAGGGTGTCATATCTCGGAGCTTTTGCGATTTTGGAGACTGCAAATCATCGTCATGTTCCAAGTTATCCCCCTCTGTTCCTCTCGCGATAAGCACGACGTCGCTTAATTCAATACTGGGCGAAAGCGAAGCTCAATCCCTATTCAGTGGTAGCGCCAGAAAATGATTTGTGGAGATAGGGGAAAGACACGAAGATGGAGGAGGGGGGCAAGTCCACAGATGATCTTTTTTCTTTTATACTCAGAGAAACTGTCCTGGGCTTTCCTTGCTCGTCTTCTACTCGACGAATCACTGAAGCCTCATAAGTTATTACTCATCAGTACTATTTCTTTTTCCTGTTCTTACTCTTTCTGCACTCTATCTAATTGAAAAGCTAATCTCGAAAGTTTTGTTTCCAAAAATAACGAACTGTCTATTGACATCATAATGAGTAGAAAACACTTGACATCGCAAAGGCCATGTACGATAAGCGTTTGGGTTATAATAGTCATATTCAGTACAGTCCTTGTGGACTGGTCGTAATCTACGCGTGGGAACTGATGTCCACGCATGCGTTTACTAGGTAATAAAGATCATCAGCAGCAAACTTTTAACTAATGAAGCACCGGTTTGTACCCGGTGGTTCATTAATTAAATTTTTTATGATCATTCCTATAATTAGTGTTTGGAATCTAATATTATTGCCTCCATGAAAATATTGCCCACACGTGGAAAGTGACCAGTCCACGGCGACCGTACTGTAACCTCTAACTACCATCTCGTTTGTTACAGCTGTAAGTGTACTTTTAAGGGAAACGACCCTTATAAGCTTACTGTCGAATCCACAAATATTTCATTGTTTCATGTATTTCTTATTTGAAAACTGGAAATGAATATTGTTTAACCCTTTACCTAACATGAAAAGCAGACGACACTTGTAAAAAAATCTTGAATAACTAATTATTTTCATTTTTTGTCTCAAAAACCTAGGTTATGACCCCTCATTGGGATGAGCTCGACGAGCTCGTTCCAAGGAGGTGTTATAACCTATATTTTAGCGACAATTTTTTTTTTAAACAATGAAAAATAATTGGCGATTTTTGAGAATAGCGCTGGTCGTTTTTGGCCGTTACGTTGGGTAGAGGGTTAAATTAAACTAAGTGGTCTTTTTAGGATCATAGTATTGCATTCAGATGCCTTATGGTGGCTTTTGGTAAATCTTTTTTGATGTCGAAAATGAAGAAATACGAGTACGTACGCGCACTTTCACATGAAGATCTGTCTGGGGGCATGAAGCACAGCAGGGCCCAGGTTGGCTCACTGGGCTGAGAAGGTTTCTTTACAACAATAGAAATTTGGTCTCAATTTATAAATCTGCAGACTTGCATTCTGGATAACCGGTTAATGCTCCAACTTTAGAGATATGGGAGATGGTGTTAAGTGTATATGCCATGGCGACCATAGTTGGCTTGTTTGGGATGAGAGGTCCCTTTCCAATGCCGCATATGGTGACTAGGGTCGTCACGCTATGCATTCCACTCTGCAGTACAAGTCAACCACTGGATTAGAGTTTGTGCCGCAGGTGAGCACTCTAAAACTAAAGTGTAAAAACAACCCCTGAAGTGCTGGATTTAACACTTGTTAAGAGCCTCCACGGTGACTGCCCTCAAAGTTTTGAAATAGCATTTGTGACAGTGTAGAATCCAGCACTTGACTTGACACGTGTTATTAACAATACATGACATGTGTATTGTGGCTCCATTTACAATTGTGGGCAGTGAGCACGTGGAAGCTGCCACCCATCAAATATCAGGTGTCTTGAGATGATTGAATCCGGGTTCCTCAAACGTGTATTTATTTATTTATTTATTTATTTATTTATTTATTTATTTATTTATTTATTTATTTATTTATTTATTTATTTATTTATTTATTTATTTATTTATTTGAGTTTAACGATACTTTCGACAGCCAGGGTCATCTCGTGTCGGATAACATGCCTCTATCGCTTGATCCAGTACTAGAAAATCAGTTACCCAGTGATTAAAACATTACACTTTGAGATTCAAAATTACACTTGAATAGCACTCCAACTGTTAGAATAATAATAATATCAAAAATAACACCTTAGCCGGCCGAGAAGGGTTTGATTAACATTGTGCTCTCAAATGTTTCCCTATCTCCACGCCCCTCCTCTTCCCCCAACACCAGGAAACAAACTGCTTGATGGTATCCAGAACCCCATTCTTCCCAATTTTACGGATAAGCATACTAACCCTCACCTTTGTGTTAAACAATAACCACGCATTTTTCAAGATGCCATCCTACTTCCTCATTATACTCCCAGTGAATCTTATTTTTTCAGAGTGACTGAATGAATTTTGCACTGAGAAAGTGTAACATTTTAGTTTGGGGATTGTGTTCGCGGATGTGTGTGTGTCTGTGGTAGATAGGGAGGGGCATGTAGGGGATCAAAGTGTATGTTATGGGGAAATGTCCTCATATGGCCCTATGTCCTACCGTAACGCAGCCACTGACCACGTAAGGTCACTAGCAAACTGTATAACGAATCTATTTTACATTCTCTATTCAACTACGATCAATAATAAATGATAAGTGTTGTTACTTGTTTAAGCCGATGCGACTATCGTCTGCAGACATTTTGAAAGATGAATGAACAAAGGGGAGACCACTATTGACTGCTAGCAGTGTATAGATTTTGACTGTTTGTTTCTTGTTTGTATGCAGCTTGCATATAAAGTTTTAAAACCGACGAAACTCTTAGACATTTGTAAGAAGTGAGATACATTGCGTTTTGCATTCGCATAAAAAGCAAAATAAGCCGTTTTGCCACCCAACCACATAAGTGTATAGCTTTTAGGGTAGTTTTGAAAAGTAATTTCTTGAGGCTGCATGCTTCAACTGGCGGCCAAGCAGCTTGCACAAAGGTACTCAGCATGAAATTGTTGGGAATAAACACTGGAATTATGGGCAAAGTTTCGGCCAATGAACCCCTGGATTGAACCATCTGGAGTTCCATTTTCTGAGGCTCTGCCTGTCCCCTTCACGTATTGCCAAAATAATCGATTATTATTGTGTGGGTGGAGGCCACTATCCTCGAGTGTTCCGTTGGTGCTCCTTTTCCCCTGTACTGTATATGTTTTTCGGATTGGGTCTGGGTCTGTAGTGCTTTCAGTGACGTAGATAAAGTGGCCCCGGATAGCGGGGGGATGTAAAGGCTTCCGCCCCTAGCTATCCAGTTTGCCTAATAAACTTTCTGGTTGTAAACTTACACACAGCTAATACAAAGTAAAGTATAGATATTTTGCCTAAAATATGCATTTTTAAACTCTTTTCAATTTTTAATTGACCCAATTTTAGGGGTAAAATGGCTGATAAACTTTTTATCTGATAAGCAGTACGTTTTTGGTACTGTATATATGGTAATTATTAATCACAATGTCGAGGTTGGGCACCATTTTCCAAAACCTTGTACTGTTGTTGCAGTATTTTGTATATATCTGCTTTGAGCAACATCTTTTGTCTTCTACGTTCTTGTACATAAATTTCTTAAACATCCTTCCACCTCCTCTGACACCACCTGTAAAGCCAATTTGGACTTAAACTGTAACCATCAATTCAAAACCAAAATACAGGTTAACAGCACCAAAATCCGAGAGCCTGACATATTTTGTTACCCTGGTATTACATAATGTATACTCTCAAGGTTTATCGCGCTCGGGTTTGTGTGTTCAGCGATGTAGTCTCCAGTCGCAGCATTAAGCACAATTTGAAGAAGAGTCAAATTTTATGTGTCCTATCCCATTTGTACGTACGCCTAAACGGATACGGTCTCGCTGGAAACTTCACTTCCATGACTTCCCTGTTCCTCTACCATGAGCTCGCATGAGGTAGAGGAATACGGAAGTCATGATCGAATCCCGCATCTGCTAGCCATATTGGAAGGGGTGTAATTACTCTTACAAGGCCTGTTAATTACAAGATGGCTAATGCCTCTGTACAAGACACTCTTCTACATATACCCACAGTATGCACAATTTCCGTTATAGGTGACAGGTCTATGCTTGTTTTGTCTTTAATATCATACTTGTGTTATTCGGTGATGTAGAACTGAATAGATGCCCTGACAGGACTCACGCAGTAAAGATAGTATATTAAAAATACGTCATCTCAATATACAGAATACCAACTCTAAATCGGATATTATTGAGTGTTAAGCTCTGTTCTATGTCAGCATGGCCCTCGCAGAGACATGGCTAAATCATAGTGACCCAAGAATATCGCTCCTCCTACCTGGATTCCAAGAACCCATGCGCAAAGATCGGTTAACGAGAGGGGGTGGGGTGGTGGTTTATGTTAAATAAGACATTAGCTTCCGACGAAGACCAGACCTGGGAATGTTAAACATCGAATGTATTTGGGTTGAAGTGCTGTCAAGCCACGGTAGACTCCTCCTTTTAGACGTGTTTTACCGGCCGCCAAAAGGTTCATAAGAAATATGGAATATTATACGCCCATTGAAAAAGTTAAAGACTCCACCATATCTGATTTAACTGTTACTGGGGATTTTAATAATTATCACCTACTCCAACCAAGGTGTGACTTTGCAGAAATCGCCAAATTTTGCAACCTAACACAGCTTTTGAATGAACCGACCTGTCTCACTGAGTCCTCGGGCGTCGTTGTTTGTCGTTTTTGCAGTAAGAAGCAAAGTCTGTGTGTTATCCTGTGAAGTTCTAGATCCCGTTTTCCCTAATCTGACTCGTTACCATTCGCCCACCCTAATTGAAATTGACTTTGTTAAGCATGCACTTACTGCATTTAAGCGATGCGTCTGGGCGTATACATTAGGAACTTACACTTACCTAAATGTTGCTATCGAGAACGACGAGTAGGATGTAACTTCTATTGTTCTTATCTGGATAACAGAAAAGATTTTACTGAAAAACACTGCTGCATCTGGCATCCAGACACATCCCAAATAAACATATTTTCTCAAGCCCCAGTGAACCAAAATTGTTTCATAATGGATTAAAATTGCTGATCAGGCAGAGAAAGCTGCTGTATCGAATTGCCAAGCGCAGCGGGCTCCCTCAAGCGTGGACTAAGTACAAATGTAAACGAAACTTAGTTGTCTCAGCAGCTCGGAAGGCCAAACGTGCTATCTGACAGGAGTTCAAAATGCACTGCGAGGGCCCGAGACACAGCCTTCATTATGGTAGAAAATCCTAAAACCGTACATTGGAATTGCTTCTCCTGCGATTCCTACCATAAGATAAAAACAATTGTATACGTAGAACACCGAGAAGGTCGAGGTGCTGAATGAATACTATTGCTCTGTATCCACCATGAATGTCTGACAGCCAGGGTCTGGGGGGGGGGGGGGGGGGGGGGTACAGTTGGGAATTTGATGGGTGACAACCACCCTCCCGAGACCTTCTAGCGTCGTCTCAGCACATCCCCTTAGTAACCAGGTAATTATATGGGCCGACACACTTTCACCTTTTACAGTTTTATGCTGTGAGTAATAGAACTCCTTCTTCCAAGGGTTTACTCCCTAACTGACCCCTTTCCCTCCCCACCCCGACAACATACTACAATCCAACGAATGACAACTTCATTTACTGTTTACCTGTACTTATTCATGCATATCAATACCATGTTGTTGTTGAGAGTTCCTCCCTGCTTAAAAAAAACTGTCAAAACTTGGCCGCAATGGACAATGCATAAATCAATAATGCCTTATGGAAAAAAAGAAAAAAAAAAGATTAGAGGCTGTTGCTGTGATTATAAATCTCATGTTATCATGCAGAACAAGTATTTATTACACGCCTGTTCTATGAAATCCCCATCTACATCCACACTAAACCGAGCGGAAAATAAAAATCTGTTCCGCACATATCTGCGGACCGGAAATCGTTGACGGACTATTTTTAAATAGAAGCGAAATTTTACTGGAATTTTCTACAAATCGTGCAACACAATTACAATTTGAATCGCTAGCGATAGCTGAAAATCGTTCCCTGAGTTCCAATGTGTGCTATGTGCCAGTAGGCACATAGAACACATTCTAACTCAGGGGACGAAATATTAACACGGGTTCCCCTCGCAGATTTGGTTGGCGATAAAATGTGTTGTCTGTGTTAATAGTTGTCAAATGAATGGCCGAATGTCATTCTAGTAATTGTTTTATAGACATGAATGCGTATAATAAACACAGAACGACACACGCGTGTGACTGGGTTAATCGATATGGCACTTGTGCTATCGCGGAGGATAAAATTCGAGGCATGCGGCATACTTCATACATGTGGGTTCAGTGTTGATAGAATATCTCAGGATCACGTTGTGAACAATTTTTGACGCAGACTGATAGAATTTTGTAAAAATAATGAGGCCAGTATACTGAATGGTAGAATCGGTGAAGATAAAGGGGTAGGAAAGGTAACATGTAAAAATATAAGTTTAGTTGATTATTGCCTTTCAACAACAGAAATGATTCCACAGGTAACAGACTTTGCTGTTCTTGACTTCTCTGACCTATTTTCAGATATACATTGTCCCGTTACTTTTAGCATATCGAGTAGTGAGAGACCATCCGCGATAAATGTGGTGTCACAACGCATTAAATCAGCTGAAAAGCTCACAGAAACAACAAAGCTTTGGTCCAGTAATAAGCGTGATTTATTTATGCAAAACATAGGTGTGACCAAAGTAAATGATCTCATCCATTTCTTAAGTTCATTAAATGTTCCCCAAACTCAAATGACCATACGAGCTGAGGATTTAAACTCCGTCGTGAATGGGATCTGTGATATATTTTTGTCTGCTGCCTCCAAAAGTTTTAAAAAGTGCTCATTAAAAACAAAACGTCCCAGTAAACCCTGGTTTAACTCCGAATGTAGAAGAGCAAGGTCAGAGTTTCATTTGGCGAAAAAGAATTACAATAAAACGAAATCAGAAGCGAATAAAGCGAATCTGAGTAGGAAAAGTAAAACGTATAAAAAGACACTGGATACAAACTGTAACGCATATCGAAAACAAATGTCAAATAAGTTAAAAACACTTCGTACTTCGAATCCTAAAGAGTACTGGAAAATTCTGAATGAGTCCATGAAACAAGAGACGACCAGTTCGCAGGCCTCACTTGAGGAAATGTTTGGTTTCTTTAAAAGTATAAACCACTCCCTTTATCCTGAGTACGATACTGCAGATACTCCAGCAATTAGCTCGGATTATAATGATGACCTGAATATGGAGATCAGCAATGAAGAAATCATTCATGTGATAAAATCACTAAAAAATAACAAAGCCCCCGGACAGGATAACATTTTAAATGAACATTTAAAGTGTACTTTGGATGTTATGCTTCCAGTTTATAAAATGCTTTTTAATTTAATTTTTGATAATGGAATCATACCTGAAGTGTGGTCTGTCGGTATTATTAACCCAATATTTAAAAAATGCGTCCCCAAAAGTCCCGAGAACTATAGGCCAATAACAATTTCCAGTTGTTTAGGAAAAGTTTTTACCAAAATAATAAATAATAGATAAACGCGAATTTTTTAGGAAAATGGGTTAATATCTGAATGTCAGACAGGGTTTAGAAAAGGCTATTCGACAATAGATCATACATTTTCCCTATACTTGTTATCTCACTTATTCAAGAAATATAAGAAAAAGTTATACTGTGCTTTTATTGATTTCAAGCAGGCCTTTGACAAAGTTTGGCGACCCGGTCTGTGGCAGAAACTAATAAATAATGGTATACAGGGCAAATGCTTCCGCTTATATTCTGGAATTAAAACACGAGTCCGCATGGGTACAGAATATTCCAATGTTTCCCCATGTGAACAGGGAGTGAGACAGGGAGAAAATTTGTCACCTTTCCTTTTTGCTCTGTTTTTAAACGATCTGGAAGAATTCCTTACCGAAAAGGGTGTCACAGGACTTCATGAGTTGGAATCTTCAGTTGAAAATGAGCTTCACCTTTTTATACGCCCGTGCGTACTATAGTACGCGGATGACACCATTAGCCTTGCTCAAACTGCTAATGAGTTGCAGTTCGCCCTTGATAATTTTGTGGAATATTGTACAACCTGGAAAAAGGAAATTAACGTGTCTAAAACAAAAATTCTTATCTTTGGAAATCGCAACCGGCAAAACTTTATTTTTAAAATCCAGAATTTGCAAGTCGAAGAAGTAAAAGAGATGAAGTATTTGGGCATAATCTTCTCTCAAAACGGATCATTTGCAAAGTCGAGAAAAAATAATCTTGAACAAGCAACAAAGGCAGTGTACAGCATTATAAGAAAGGCAAGAAGTTTAAATCTATCAATAGATTGACACCTAGATCTTTTTAAAATTATAGAACCGATAGTTTTATACGGTAGTGAAATTTGGGGATTTGAAAATTTAGGAATGTTTCGAAAATTGCAACTCAAATATTTGAAGTTAGTTCTCGGCCTAAAAAATAGCACTCCATCATTTATGGTGTATGGAGAAGTAGGTGTTTGTCCCATAGAAATCTCGATTAAGTTGAGAAAGGTTGCATTCTGGGCTCGATTGATCAGCAATAACACAACAAAAATTTCCCTGGGTCTTTATAGGTATGCATATAAGCAGCATATGTCAGGAATTATCAGATATTCGTGGATGGATCACTTGAGTAGCATTTTAAACTCGTGTGGTATGTGCTATGTATGGGATAACCAGTACTGTCCTAGCCCCGAATGGTTAATATCGTGTGTCAAAGTAACTCTTGTTGATCAGTTTACCCAGTCGTGGAACACGGAGGTAAGTAATTCGCCTACTGGCTGTATCTATCGCACTTTTAAGACAACATTCGAATTTGAGGATTATTTGAATAAACTCCCCACGGGCCTGGCAAGGGTATTTTTGAAGTTCAGAACTTCAAATCACCAGCTTCCTATAGAAACCGGTCGCTGGACTAGAACACCCAGAGAAGAGCGACTTTGTACTTTTTGCGATGCGCAATCATTAGGTGACGAATATCATTATATTTTAGAATGCCCGAATGTTGTTGCCCATTGAAAGAAATAAAAACACAAATCACTCTATACTCAACCAAATATAATAAAGTTTGCTGCACTAATGTCCAGTTCCAACAAAAAGCAAAAAGCAACTGATCAATATATCAAAATTGGTTAAAATTATTAACAGAAAAATAATTAACAAGTAGATAATTATCATTTAGCATAATTATAGACAAGGGATAGTCCCCCGGTTTCTGTGGATCTTTCTCATATGCTTTTGCTTTACGTCCATTAAAACCACTCTCTTTTAGTTTGAAGTACATCTTAACAACCATTAGCGAGTGATTCTGTATTTGTTGACGCGGTGCTTGCTTTGGTTGGGGTGGGCGTGTATTCTGCGGCTCAACATTAATTACTTGCTGAAATCACTGCATCTAATCAGAAAGCTGGAGCCGTGCGATTCACGCCTACCTGTAGTGCCAGATCGCACATGCGTTGTACAGCCGAGAGAAGACCATTGACTTACGACGCCTCACATGTGCTGAATAGGACAAAGGTTTAGCCCTCGCATTCCCTAGAGTCCAATTTCTTGACTTTCGTCGCCTGGCAGTCGGATGTATTGAGCGCAGATCCGGTCAGGATGGGCGAACTTTCGTTTTCAAACAAGATTGGGTGACTGGGAAAATGCTATGCTATCATTTCCGATTTAAATAAACTTGAGTAGAAACTATGCCCTTGTATCCCTTATTCATATTCAACCCCCCCCCCCCCCCTTCGTCCTCTCCAACACTGTTGGCAACCTGACAAGTGGTCGTGACATTTACTAAAAGGCTGTCCTCATACATAATCAGTTCGCCCCCTGGGTGCACCGGGACGACATCTGGAAGTCTGAGACTGCTGGTAGCGCCTTGGTGCGCTCATGGGACGAATGGAATATAGGTTTGTAAAACTCTGACTGCACCCCATACACACCTAGCTATAATTCACCTACCAACAATACCATTAATATAGGGACACCCCTTTATTTACATTGTGCCCCTCTACACTTTACCTGCTCCATTGTCCTCATTCTAATTGTTTGATGATATCTTATTTGCTGTACCTCATGTACCATAAAAATGGTTTGAGCGTAATAAAGTAAAGTTAAAGTTAAAGCCTCTCGTTCTATCCTTCCGCGCTGGCACTCGGGCCATATCGATTAACCCATTCACACACGTGTGTCGTTCTGTGTATGTGACAGAATTAATAGTTTGTTTATTAGTGAATGTTATGATTGTAAAAATAACAGACCAGGGACCAATACTATAAAACTTTTACAATTGTATTTTTCTGAATTGTATTTTCTACAAGTGAATGAATCATTAGAATTTCAAAAGATATGGCAACTAGAAAATACAATTATGAAAAATGCAACTGTGAAAGTCTTATAGCATTGACCCCAGATCACCATGGAAGATCAGTGTTGAATGTGGTCAATGCATGATAAAATTTTATATTATTTTCAAGATGCATAATACACATTTGATTTGGAGTTCAAAATCGAATGAAAGTAATATTTTCACCTCACATTGGAAGGACCAGGTTTTATTTACGGTTGAAAATTAAATGCATTAAACTGTCTTCAAATAAAGTAAAGGTGCAAGCTCAGCCCACCAGTCAAATTATTCAGTAACGAAGTAGGCGCCAGAAACAAGTCTCCCTTTAAATAGTCCATCGCCAATGTTTCGATTCAACCAGATGACTGAAAAAAAAAACTACAAGTAGTGTTCAACCGATGATCGGAACCGGCCACCACAATCGACCGATTATGGGCAATCGGATGATAACGGTAACGGCTCCTGGAACATCGGTTCAACCGATTGTTGCCAAGCAATTTGTGGTTTTTCTGAATCGCATTTTATTATCTTCTGCAATTGTTCAATTGTTAATGTAAAATGATGTCGATGATACCATTCAATAAAGCTGAGAAACATCCACAATGTGTATTCCTAATCTCTCGACAAGCCCCTTTACGGGATATACGTGTCAAACGAATGTAAAGCTTACAACTGAGCACACTTGCAGCAATCGCCAGTTCATACTGGAAAAGTGAAGGATGCACTCCATTGACTCAGGTCGCAGTAAAATTACCAGTCGCGCGCAATTGGGCGGTAAACGTGGCTCTGAGAGCCACGTTTACCGCCCAAGTGTGCGCGACTGGTAATTTTATTGGGACCCAACGCAACGAAGTTTAACACTTTGAAAAATGTTCAGTTTAATGTAATTCTTTCGAGCCTCGACTTGTCTTGCAGTGCACTTGTATTACAATCGGAATCGGCATCAGAATCGGCCGATTGTGGGCTCAAATAACCGGTAATCGGTCAGCGACCATTTTTGGTCATAGGTTGGACACTAACTACAAGGCTACATAAAATAAATTATTTTTTTTCAAATCAGTGAGGGAGGGAGCGTTTTATTTTGATTTTTCTTTTGCACACAGCAGTATAGAAGTGGCATATTTATACAAATAAATTCATTTTTAATTTGAAAAATGAAACATTCCTCTAAAAACAAACTGTAGGTACTGCATTTCAAAGGCCTCATATTCTTTCGATGCTCTTCATTTTATCTTTGAAGTAAAAGAATTTAATCTATAGGCACTCTCCCATAAAACTGTAACAAGGCAAATATATTGGAGACGCAACTAAATAAATATACATCAATCAAAAAATGTGAAACGTCCCTCCCTGAGTTTGTACTAATATTGGAAGACGCTGAAAGGCAATAAATTGTCCAATGAGGGGGTTCAAATTCAATGAGAGATTGTCTGAGAATCAAAACACTTTTTTATAGCCTAGACTTTAATTTTTTTTAATCAACGCATGAAAGTTTTTAGACTAGATTTTACCGAACCTTTAATGACTTTACCGATACTATCAGGCACGTTTATTTACTAAATAACTATGAATCATTACATTGTTAATGTAGTTATATGTTTTGGGTTCAAATACTCAATTACCATCGGTCAGCTGGATGAAAACGTCATGACCAAATGTAATTCATTTTCCAATGAATACATTTGTTCGAACTTTGACCCGCATTTACGGTAGACCGCAGTTGACAGAATGTAATTCTGGCGGTGTTTGTGCGGGTTTTTAACTTTTAGCACCTCTCACAATGATAAACTCTGCTGCTGTTTTTGGTGACATTTCCCAACTGTTGCATAAAGCCCGTTACTAAAATACTCGTTTCCATTTCTAAAGTTGTGAAAATTAAAAATCAGAGTTGTGCGATTTGTCTTTTGTGAGAGGGTGGTTTTTCGCCTCGTTCGTTCGTACATGTTTTTCTGCTTTGTTGTTTGGTAAAAAGTAGTTTAAACAGTTAAGGAATGTAATTATAAGAATTGAATGCAATTTTTATAATCTTTATTGGAGTATGAACATGTGGGAATGGGTACAAATTGTATAAATCCCTTCGGGATTCATACATAATTTGTACCCATTCCCACACGTTCATACTCCAATAAAGATTAAAAAAATTCAAATATCTTGCTCCGAGGGTGAGATTTTCCCATTCCCACCTTCACACTCATCGAGGATGATTTTTCTCCCCACCATGCATCGATTACGTTAGCGAGAGGTAATCGGGCGTCACGTGCTGATTCAATCAACTCATTTTGTATTCGTTGTTTTGAGAAACTGATGACACCATCGGAAAGAGCATGCACAAGTTATGTATATACCGAAGGTATATGCCACGAAATCGATTAGGAACGGTGGCAGCTTGAGGGTTGAAGAGTTTTAGAGCATCGAACTTTGAACACATTGTATTCCGATGACGTCAATATGAATTAGCTGGTAGCAAGAAACTGATACGATATGCATAACGTCATAATAACGTTATAAATGTATAACGTCACGTGGGTGGGGTGGAATACATCTGTCTCTCCCCCGGGACACACGTATGTTACACATGCAGTGGGGGGGGGGGGGGTGGGGAGGGGAGAAAACTACGTCCCAACCATGACTTTGCATGGAGAACTTAGCCTAAACTGGGCCTGAACAGGCAGTACTTTGACCTTTGAGACAGTGCAGTGCTATCTTACCCGGGACACAAGTATGTTTCACATGCCGTGGAGAAGAAACATCTTTCTCCTCCCACTGCATGTGTAACATACGTGTGTCCCGGGTGAGATAGCAGTGAGAGACAGATGTATCCCACCCCACCCACGTGACGTTATACATTTATAGTAACAAGCAGTCTTTCGGTTTTGGGGCGAGCTGTTGCTCTTTACGTACCAACGCACATGCAAAACTTACCTTTTGCGAGTAGACATCACCGCGCCTCATCTTGAATAACGATGGCCTGTGTCTCGGTCAATATTGATGACTTGTCCTACAGTTTACGATGGCGGGTTCATCATCAGTATTTGAAAAGTTACTGTGATGACTTCTTTAACCATTTACCCAACTTCTTTAACCCTTTACTCGTCGAGCTCGTTCCAATGAGGGGTCATAACCTATGTTTTTGAGACAGAAAATGAAAAACATTATTGTTCTTCAAGAATTTTTTTGCAAGTGTCGTCTGCTTTTCATGTTAGGCAAAGGGTTAACTATGGTGTCTCCTGTCATAAGTACATGGTGGTGACCTGTGTTTGCATCTATACTTTTATTTTTCGGAGTTTGCATGT
Organism: Pictodentalium vernedei; assembly: GCA_031216915.1. Lineage (NCBI taxonomy): Eukaryota > Metazoa > Mollusca > Scaphopoda > Dentaliida > Dentaliidae > Pictodentalium > Pictodentalium vernedei. The sequence continues at coordinate 290,092,624 of CM062292.1, forward strand.
GATGTTCTTCCACTTCTGTCCCTTCTGTGATGTCCAGTATATTCAACAGAATTAAAAAGAGGAGAGCTACCATGTCGTTTCTCGCCTGTCGAACTTTTTTTTACTTTGAGGTCAACTCCTGGGATGCCGCTCATTCTCAGCTATCTTTTCCGCACCTAACCTTATTGTGTTTAGAGATTGACGGGGTGTGGAATGATTTTGATAATTATGGTACCCATCATAAGTATTAAGGTGTTGCCTCAAAACACGAACATCCTGTGGAGGGCGGGTTGGGTATTCAGGCTGCATAACATGGAGGTAACCTAGTGTTGTAATGCTTTTATGCTTTATTTGTTTCTACTAGGCTAGTCATTTGTTTACGATTTGGGAGAATTTCCGCCAAAATAAATAACAACAACTAACGCGCGATCTCGCTTTGGCGATATCGCGCGTTAGTTGTTACTATTTATTCGGACGGGGGTCATGTTGAGTTGTAAACAGAATGCTACTCTGGGTTTTTAATGATCCAAATTCTTTTTGAATATAGACCCTGCCCTGCCTCCTCTTTTATTTTTACAATTCGCTTTCTTGAATTCTTCCTGTTGTTTCAACCAACTGGGAAAAGAACATTTGTCCCTATATCCCGATAAATTCTGTCTTTTGATTGGTCAAATAGCTATGGCAGAGGGGTGCACTCAACATCCAAGGTCTATGAGAGTGTGCAACATTCAGGGTATATGGGCAGGCGAAACATCGGGGGTATGTGGTTTGAATGAAAGCTTTTCGCATTCACTCGCCACCAGTTAAAATGAAATAACTTGAGAAAAATAAAATAAGAGCAAATAATTCGTCCCCGAAGGACCAATGTGTTCTATGTACCAGTAGGCACATAGGACACCTTGGAACTCAGGGGGCGAAATGTCAACAAACTGCTGTTTACTCGTTTCCTTAACGACCCAAGGGATATAACTCTATCAGTCTTCTGCGTTTGTAAAAACAAAACAAAATGCGGAACGTGAGAAAGGCGTCCGTAAATTTATTTCCGCTATGTTTCTATTGTGTTTCAAAAGGGACAAAAACGTAGGTATTAAATCTCCATATACCATACATGTTGACGGAGATAATTTATATTGCAACTTTTTCAGAAAAAAGGTATATTTCTCAGTAACTTGATTTCTGTGGGCTATCGAATAACTCAGCTCTGGTGGCTTGTCTGGCAAAAGATGGAAGCTTGTCAGTTTTGGAGACTTGATTTTTTCGGCAAATCGGTCTGTGTTTCCAAGCCTACTACCTGCGTCAAAGATTGGCGTGGTGGATCAGCTCCTGGAGTTAGGTAATCAGTTGTCATTTGAACTTGTTAATTATCTCTTGGAGCTTGGATATGACCTTTAAGGTAAAGATTGTCTGTGTGGATCCATTCTTGTTATGATTATTGCTATGCAAACAATGCCACTAGTATATTGGAGGTAAAAATGACCAAGTTCTGCAGGAGACCAGGGGCGGTGTCCTGGGCCCGTGGCAGGGGATGACGTCGTCATGTAACTAAAATGTTACGTAAGGTAATTAACATGACGTCACTTCATTAATGAATATTTTTTAATCACTTTAATTAATAACTGTTGCTTAATTAATTTTAATTAATGACTGTTGCATAATTAATGTAATTAATGTAATTAATGAGTGTAATTAGGGTTGATTATAATAATTAGTGTATTAATAAATGAATTAATAACGTCGAATTATTACATTTAATCTTGTGCGCTACCAAATCTTCTTTCCTAGTTTCTTGACATCTCCAGTGATCAGATGGGGCATTTCTTCGTGGCGATCTATGATGAATTTTGTGGAAAAGGATTTTCCACAAAACTAGCAAACGATACCTTCAGCGTGAATTTTCATATGTCCAGCCAACATGTCTTTTCTCTTAAACGTCTTGGAGCAGACATCACACTGGTAGATTATATTTTCATCGTGGATTTTCAAATGTTCCACCAAATTGTCTTTTCTCTTGGAGCACACATCACAGGCGTGAGACGCTTCTCTCCCGTGTACAGTTGTCGCATGGCGATTTCTCTTGCTTTTGCATGAGAATACCTTCTCACAGATTCCACAGATCAATGCTTCGTTTTCCACTTCAGTTAATTACAAAGTGGTAAATACGATGCGAATGAAACTCGACTTGCCAACAAGGCGTTGGCAAAACAAATGATAAATTTAGCCCTGCGTGACTGTCGTGTGATTTATTTATGGGCGTAATAAAAGTAGGAGTTTAAAATCAATAAGGTGACAGATTGGTCTCTTACAATTTCAATAGCACTTAAATTTGAAGCATCAGTCTAACGATATTTATGACAGATTATGACCTGTCGTTAAAATGTTATAATGGAATTTATTACCTCAACACCTGTCGTAGTTCGCGTTTGAAAAGAAAAATCGATTTAACGAGATTTCATTGGATTTTAATTACACCAATACACGCAGACACAATACAGTGTTTACCTTAGCACGTGTCCAGATCAGAGTCAGTCGATAGCATTCATATATATGGCCAATACGTCAATATTATTTTTAAATATATTAATATTTTTATCTAATAATATCTATCCCAAATTATGACTTTAAACAAAAAATATGTACTAATCGACGTAAACATTATTAATTCATTTATTAATCTACTAATTATTATAATCAACCCTAATTACACTCATTAATTACATTAATTATGCAACAGTCATTAATTAAAATTAATTAAGCAACAGCTATTAATTAAAGTGATTTAAAAATATTCATTAATGAAGTGACGTCATGTTAATTACCTTATGTAACATTTTAATTACATGACGTCATCCCCTGTCCCCGGCCACCGGCCCCGGACACCGTCCCTGGTCTCCGGCAGAACTGGGTCATTTGTGGTATATACCTATACCACAAATGCCTCTTAATATGCTACTAATGCCCATAATTTACTATATATTATATTCCATTGAACTCGTCTTTTTATATAATTTTTATGCTGATTCTCGGCGTAATTCTTCTAGAGAAAGTCTTGTTGTTTTAACTATATTTATGTACTTTGGATATCCAGATTGCATGTGTCGTCTTCATGACTCAGCTAAGTTTGCCCCTATTACCCCTCTCTTGCACGTTGATCCTCCATTTTGATAAGTTATTGTCTTAGAAGCTCTATATGAGAAGCTAATTCACCTCAATCTTTTACAGTTAAGGGTCACTGAGATTATTATTATCCCTGGTGGGTGAGGGTAGGAGATGGGGAAATCTTACCCGAGGGCAAGATATTTGAGCAAGACACGAGACTTGCCGAGTGTCTAGCTCAAATATCTTGCCCCGAGGGTGAGATTTCCTCATCTCACACCCGCCCCCATCATGGATGATATTTCTCCCCCACCAAAACAGTCTGACATCATCAAAAGTAATTCAGGGCACGTACAGCTATATCGAACAATTTTGTTGTCCATTTCTGAAAAAAAACTGATTCGCTTATCGGAAAGCCCGCACAAGAGTTCTGTATTTACCATAGGTATATACCACAAATTTAAATTCCAACGCCGGTGAAACAAGGGTTAAAGATTTGTAGTGAAATTAACATTGACACATCCCGATGACGTCATATTATTAATTCAGCAGTGTATTCGAATAACTTTTCGACGGGAATTTCGTGCAACTCGTTCCACTCATAATGGCGTTCATCCAAAAATTCATGTAAAAGAGTCAAGTGTCCTTTGGTTTTGCAGTGTTTTTATTTCTATTTTCTTCGACAAACGTTCGTCTGCTAATCTTTCCGAAACGTGACACCATGTTGTTTGTTTACAGATGAACGTGCGATGATTGAATAGTCCTGCGCTCATTATTAAATATGCTAATAAGCCAAAAAAGGTTGGCCACGTGGGTGGGTTGAGATAGCTGTCACGTGGGTGGGGTGAGAGGGGCATATCGCCCCCAGCTGTCTCAAACGACTTTATATATGTCTCAGTACCTTAGTGGTGGGAGAAAAACTCATTCCGTGAATGAGCGAAGACCGTGTAGTGCTTTTATGAGCATTTGTCAATGGCGCTGATGCAGAACATAATCCTGACGTTAGATTGAGTTCGCTTTGAGGTAACTGAACACTCTGAAGTGGAATAACATCTTCAAAAGAAATTATTTTTGATTCTGCCCAGCCTTGCCAAAATTCCTATGATTTTCCAGTTATTCTAGAGAGGTCTGAGATTTTAATTCTGCCCTTCTGCTGACGCAACGCAAATAAGTGTTTAGCTCTTACCGGAACAACATGATGTAAAAGCTCAAGTTCCTGCTGTGGAATTTGTTCCAAATAAATGGTTGCCATTATGTGTAACTGATATCCGAAAACTGTATACCTGTATTGGGCTACTATATAATTCCCAATAAACGTGCTGCCAAAATTGTTAGAAAACAGTTACTAATATTTTATTCTCCAAGAAACTTTTAGTCACACAAAAAGAATTAATTTTTAAAAATTCCACAGTTCGAAACAACATTCCCAAGCTTTGTGTAAATTCAATCGGTAATAACTTCTACACAAAATTCAACAACCACCACCACAAAGAAAATGTAGTGTTTGCATAACACTTGTAGTGGTATGAATATTTAAAAATTGTAAAATGGTACTGAACACACAAAATATAAAGAGCATGACTTGCACGGTAGTAAATTCTGAAAATTTCCTATTTTCATTCAAAGTAAAGTAAATTGAAAAATTGTATGCAATCAGAGGAAACAAATGTCTGTTCAGTAAATAAACTGAGTAAATCTATTTTCAATTTGACTGAAAATAATTGTTCCTATTCATTTTATTATAACAATAACATGATTTTGGAGGGCATTGTGGTTCATTGGCGGTCCTGCAGCAATGATGAACAACCCGAGGGTTTATTAAAGGCCCGAAACGAAGTCGAGGGCCGTTAATAAGCCCATGGGCTGTTCATCATTGCTGCAGGGCCGCTAATGAATCATGATGCCTGACAACAATCATGTTATTACTATTATTACCACTCCCTGTTACAGCTAACCGCACGAGGGAATTGCTGGAAGAAATAATCACTAAAGTCGGTTCGATATTTCTGTTTCGATCGTTCGTTCGACTTCAGTTCTGAAATACAAAGGGACGTCATCCGAATGGGAGTAATTCATTAGACCATGGAATCTAAAAATAGCCGGGCCGCGGGCCGCTAATGGCTATTTATACCATTATCACCCGCGGCCCGGCTCCGTCGAATGACGTCACTGATATTATGGAGTTTTAACGGGCCTCCAAACTTATGTTAATCGACTAGTAACTTATGGATTGGGTGGTAATAATAATGTTTAGCAACGAAAAATACTCAAAAACATTAATGAGTACATTTTGGATTTTCTAACCCGAAAATTGCTCACTAATTCAGTATGCTCCCTTGATGTGTTTTGTTTACGTTGAATTTTTTTTCCAATTTCAACATTTCCAACCACTCTTGGAAATACATGAAATGTTGGGTGATTAAATATAGTGTAGTGAAGATAACGACAGGTAAAAAAATATATATTTCAAAATCTAAAACTTTCGAAATAAATTTTGAAATGGCAGACAAATTGTTTTGTTTACATTAAACTTTAACTTGAAAAGTGGTTTTCCACTTCGCAAACTTGCAAGGCTACAGTAATTTTACTACAGAAAAATGACACTCACCGTTGTCACACGATACTCTCAGATACTTTCCATGGGGTGCGGTGGCGTTGCGGTAGCCGGTTCTCGTCAGATCACCGAAGTTAAGCAACGTCGAGCCCGGTTAGTCCTTGGATGGGTGACCGTCTGCGCGATCGATTCGGACTCCCGCGTTGTGTCCTTGGGCAAGCCACTTAACCCTGTATGTCCACATGGGGGCACGATGGTGCCGTGTTTTAAGGCGTACTGCACGTCGATGGTGCGGATGTCTTCAACCAATCAAACACTGCCTGTGCTGCAGTGCTGAGCAACGATGTTGGGGAGCTGGTAGCTGCTCGTCGTTGCTCGGTGGTCCTCTCCGGGTACCTCCACCCGTAAAACTGTCACCGTCACGATATGGCCTTGGCCATTAAAGTGTCGTTAAACGTAATAAATAAATAAATAAATAAGATACTTTCCCTAGGTTTCGTCCTTCACTGAAGATATATGACATCTGGCGATGATATCAAGGCAAGTACACCCAGTGAAGTCACACTTCACTAAACAATGGACCACTCGAACGAATCCTAAGCAGCTTCCAGTTCTCCATTTAGCAACTGGATATACCAAACAATGCTCCACATAGTTCTCCGACCTGAAGCTGTGCCAAGTAAATGCTCGCTCAGTTGTAAACAAAACTGCGACCTTCTTTGACACAATAGAGGACTACGGTATGTCTATGTCAATGATCACTGAATCGTGGCTAACTCCGGAAGATACATTGACTTCGGAGAGCTTCGTACGAACGCTAAAATATTATCCACAACACAGCGAGGTAGGGCTGCGTGGTATTACGGTATACCGGTTGGTACCGGTATTGAAATCGTCACCGGTTAAAAACCGTCCTTCAAAAGTGAATACCGGTATACCGTGAATAACGGTATTCAATTTTTGGGCTCGGTATTATGATTTGAAATTCGCGTTTTCTTGAAATAAAAATATATATAATGTGCGAAAATAGGGAAAACACATATTAAATGAAAGAGATATCACCAATAAAAAGATATTTTTTGAGTTATGGATAGAAGTATTACTTACTGCCCTGGGGAAATGAGTGATTTGAATGGATTCTGCAAAGTTATTGAACCTATTGTTACGAAAATAAGCCATAAAATTATTTGTCGGTTTACTCGCTTTAATCCGATAGAAACTCGGATACAAGTAAATCGCCTTTGTCAGTTTAACCCTTTACCCAACGTAACGGCCAAAACCGGCCAGCGCTATTCTCAAAAATCGCCAATTAATTTTCAAAATATTTTCCTTTTTTGCCTCAAAAACATAGGTTATGACCCCTCGTTGGAACGAGCTCGTCAACGAGGGGTCATAACCTATATTTTGAGACAAAAAATGAAAAAAATTAGTTATTCAAGAATTTTTTTTTGCAAGTGTCGTCTGCTTTTCATGTTAGGTAAAGGGTTAACTCCTGTAAAAACAAAGTCGACTTCTCTAGTCTCGATAAGCATTTCATTATTGAGCCAGGCCATTGTTACCAACACTGCGTCAATTGCGTGTGTGATATTCGATTCTAATAATACTCACAAAAGGAACAAAACGTTGCGGAAAATTTATTAGTGCATTTCTGTGTTTTCGGTGCTTCAAGTAAAAAGTTTTTAGTATTCAGTGCTTCCAGTAAAAAGTTTCTGCAACGTTTAATGATACTCACAATACGAACAAAACGTTGTGGAAAATTTAATAGTTCATATTGTTTGTGTTCACTGTTCAGTGCTTCAAGTGAGAGACTCAAAGGAGAGAGTTAATAGGCTAATCGGAGAGATTTGGAAGAGTGGGGCAAGGGATGTCATCAAGCAGTTCGTCTCAGAGTGCTGAGAGGAGAGAAGAAGCGTGGGAATAGGGAGGCAGTTGGGAGTACAGGGGTAACCAAGGCCTTCTTACCCGAGAACCACGACAAATCAGCGGCCGGCCAAAGTGTTATTATTATTAAGTAAAAATCTTGTGTCAAGGTTTTCACTGAAAAGACGATTTTCGTCTTTGATAACAAGTGTTCTCATTGTAGATATTTTATTATTCGTTGTTATACATTTATCAGTTATTCGTCTTGCTGTTCTCATTGGAAATAAATAAATATTGACTGAAGTATACACGTCTTCTGTGATTATTATCTGACCAGGTACTAAAATTACCTGGAACGAATTGTCCAAACTTGGATATGATTCCACCAATGTTGAGTGCCACCTCAACTTGCCCTTAGTAGCCCCCCCCCCCCCCCCCCCCCCTTTCCTCTATCTTCCTGCAATAAACTTCCTAACATGAGTTGTTTTTCATCTGGGACGGTGAGACTGTGAATCCCATTTTACAGAGTCGGATAGGAATTTCATTTTACGGAATCCCTTTTTAAGAATCCCTTTTTGGAAAACACCTGTGGCTATGGAACCCCCTTTTGGTCGTATGTGAATATGTGCTAGTGCACAATGTGTCACATTGTGCATTTTCACATAAGCACATACGACAAAAAAGGGATTCTTCAGAAGGTATCCTAGATAGGTATCCTCAAATAATACAATACCAGGTCATAGGTGTCCTCAGGTATTTTCAGGCTTGTCATTTTGAGGTGGGCGATCGCCCCGGGCCGCAGTCGCCTGCCTGAGTTCAAAATTCCGCGAATGGTAAACGTCCACCTGACCCCGATTTCTGCGGCCCATTAATTCAGTCGAAGGTGCCGCAAAACCGGCCGTCTCAAATGGCAGTTTTCGTGGATTGAAGGAGGTAACAAAGTGCAATTTGTGAAGACTGTTGCACAGGAGTCTGGAACTTGTCATACAGGCCATATAATATCATATATCTCGCTTCGCTCGGTAGTGTATGTATATATATTATTATTATATGGCCTGTATGACAAGTTCCAGACTCCTGTGGTATCATCCCCAAGCCAGTTCGACACTTGACGATTCGCCTGGGACGTTTCATCACAAAATCAAAGCCGGGACGATTCGTCCCCTAAATCAGATTGATTCGCCCGAAGTTATCGGCATCTGGCGGTGAGCACAGTACACTGGCATTGTAAAGTCATCATGTAATATAATGTATAGATACGGGCTTGGTTTATTTGTATGCAAGATAACTATAATACTCAGTGTTTGTGAGTGCCATGGGGAACCTGGTATCTTGCATCCAAATATTCAAGCCTGCATCTATACATAACGTGATGACGTTCATCATAATTACACAAATCATATGCCTTAAAATGATATTAGTTGTCTACCCAGAAGGCTGAAACAAAATGGCCCCCACAAACCATAAATGACCCTCTTGTGGTCATTTTAGGCGAACCCAAAATGACCCACCTGGGGTGATTTGAGGTGAACCATAATGACTCTCCTGCAATGAGCGAGGTGACCAACTTATAAGAATCACAATACAAAATCAAACTACACTCCCAAACACTCCAACAACATCGACTCTAGAAGAGCTACAAACACACACATGCAGTCACCGAACTTGATACAGATAGGCAATTGCGACAAGCAGCATAAAACTCTGTTCACCACATTTCCACCCCAGAACAGATACAAACACTGATTGCGGACCCTGCCTGACAGACTCACAAGACATATATAATCACAGCAAGAAACTCCAATCGATAGGTTTTGGTTTTGTTTTTATTTTGTATAGCCATATTATCATTATTATTCTTATTATTATTCTTATTATTCTTACTCTTATTATTACTATTATTATTATTCCTACAAATTTATGCCCTTCTATATTACATAACGGGCTTTTCAAATAACAGAGTGTATATTAAGCATACTGTTTCTGTTGACGATGGAGAACCAGCATCAAATTTCTCATAAAATGAGACGGAAGAAAATTATGAAAATTTTGAATATAAATAATTGCATACTTATCTGAGTATTTTGAAAATTGAAAATTAATCTTAGCTTGCGTTGAATTTTTATTATTTTTTAATGATTTGTCCAGTGAAGTCGTGGAGTACACAAGAGGTTTATTTACTTTGTTTTTCATCCACTGAATCCTTACTTATTGCCATCATTAATACCTTACCATACAAAAACTACCACCATCGCCCTTCCTGGTAACGCCTACTTTAAGGATTGATTGCTTTCGACCAATAACGATGACCGAATTCCCTTAAACAAAATGGCTGCGCCTAGTAACGCATCAAGGGTGACAACTCTGCCTTGGTTCCCATAGCAATTCTGAGAAAGAAAATCATATCCAACAAGTAATCAACTGATAATTGAAAATATGATGTTCCGTGCATTCATGCCCAAAATCACCCTTCATATTTTGGATCGTCTACACAAAATCTGTCAAAGTTGTGTGCATTGAGATTATTATGATCCCCGATGAGTCTGGAGGTGGGATGGGGAAATCTCATCCGAGGGATAAGATATTTGAACCAGACCCGAGGCTTGCGGAGGGTCTAGTTCAAAGATCTTGCTCCGAGGGTGAGATTTCTCCATTCCCACCCTCAGACTCATCGAGGATGATCCTCCCACCATGCAGCGATTACGTTAGCCAGAGGTAATCGTGAGTCACGTGCTGATTCAATCAACTCATTTTGCATTCGTTGTTTTGAGAAACTGATGACACCATCGGAAAGAGCATACACAAGTTATGTATATACCAAAGGTATATACCACGAAATCGATTAGGAACGGCGGCAGCTTGAGGGTTGAAGAGTTTTAGAGCATCGAACTTTGATCACACTGCATTCCGATGACATCAATATGAATTAGTTGGTAGCAAGAAACTGATACGATATGCATAACGTCATAATAACGTTATAAATGTTTCACGTCACGTGGGCGGGGTGGGATACATCTGTCTCTCCCTGCTATCTCACCCGCCACACACGTATGTTACACATGTAGTGGGGGGGGGGAAACTACGTCCCAACCATGACTTTGCATGGAGAACTTAGCCTAAACCGGGCCTGAACAGGCAGTACTTTGACCTTTGAGACAGTGCAGTCATCGCGTTTTAAAATACGCAAGAAAGCTTGTGCTGCAGAGTGATTCAAAATCCAACTCATTCCCCAACCTATTTACCGATGGCACAAAGGAATCTGAAAAAGCACATTTTGTTCTACAGATCGTTGTTCAACACTTCTTCGCGTGAGAACCATAAGGTTCTATCTTCAACTGAACTGGAAGATGGTTCTCACACGACGATTTCTGAGAGAATATGCAGACCTTCGTCGCGATAAATGGTAAGGAGCACGTCCATGTTTCATTATCTAGCAAAATGTTAGTATATGTCGTTTTCGTTGTGTTTTAAGAAAAACAAATCCAGTTTCCGTATAAATTAGTTACCGACTGCTACTGCGGAGTGCACCACAGATCGTACAAAGAACGCCCAACTGAAGATTCTATATGTGTATGATTTCTCCTCTGTACAGCTGTTTCATATCGCATCAGCATAATCAAATAAAGTGGCTGTCCAGTGTTTTTAACCCTTTACCCAACGCAGACGATATCAAAATTTATTATTTTAAATACCATTTTTGAATTGTTTTCAACAAATTTCAACAAAACCATATCATGCGATCCCTCGCTGGAACGAGTTCGACAAGCTCGTTCCAACGAGGGGTCACATGATATGGTTTTGTTGAAATTTATTTGAAAAATACTGTTTTTTCAACTGCTGAATTTGCATATTACGAGATCGGATGCGGCCGATTCGTTGGGTAAAGGGTTAATGATGAACTTGATAATATATACTTTAAGATCCGGAAACAATTAATCACTGAACTTATTTTACTTACTATGCTATCAATATGCATGATCCAAGAACCTGAACTTTGAAAACAAATTCCCAAATGGTTGTGATACTCGACTTGTTTGATTACGTTCTCAAGCAAATGAAACCATGGTTTTGGAAAAAGGTACAGTTTTACGTGAAATACTTACGGCAAGTGGGGTTTTGTTCGAAACAAAATTTTACCTGCCATTTCCTGGACCAATTACCTATTTCCATAAGATGCGAGCTCATAATCTTACTTGACAAACACATCTCATCCACAAGCAAAGACGGTGACGTTTGTTCGGCGCGTATAGGGGAATGTTTGACTGGATGTTATTAACAATGCTGTTTATATAAATATTAAACAGGAAGGGCTCAATGACCGTTCCTTGAGGTACTATTACTTGGATAACTTCGTTTCTTGAATTTTGCCTTTATATTACCATCGCCTGACTTACAAACCAAACCAGGATAACAAACTAACACTTATTCCCGAAGTATTCAGTTTGTAAATAAGTCTGGCGTGCAACATTACGTCAAAAACTCACACCCGAAGCTAGTGGAGTGGGGGGAGGGGGTCGCCACCCTTACCCTGTCTGTCGAAATGTTTTGTTGTCCGTCTGTGAAAGCCACTAACTTAAAAAATAAATTGACTAGTTGGCAAAACCCCAATTTTCATTGTGTTAAAAAACTCTTATGCTTCAATACCCTTCGTATGGAAATGCTCGTTATAAGTAGCCATGTGCACCTAAAACTTTCGTATATAATTATTATTTTGAAGAATTACTTTCGTTAAATAAAAGTATTTCTTTAAACCGACCTGTTTTTTATTGTTTTAAAGAAGAATATTGAGTTAGGTTTCGAAAAATGTTAACTCTTGTCCCACTATGTCGGAAAATTTAGGGGATGACAGGAAGACAGTCATAAGGCTATGTCATTCCCCACAGTATACATTTGTACATCTACCTTTGTTTTTTGTAACCTTGTTTCATTCCTTTGTATATGTATGCTGTGAAATAAAATATTGAATTGAATTGAATTGTCCCACTATGTCGGAAAATTTTAAAATCCTAGTTTTGGGCCTGCAAAATTCTTAATTATATATCATAAAAGACGGAACGGATTTCCTTTTACGTCTATCGATCTTATATTGGGATCCAGATCAATTAGTTAGCAAACAGTGCTGTCACCTGATATAAAGCCACACTGCAAATCACTCAACAGTTTATTGTCTATAAGAAACCAATAAACATGTTTAAATAGGAGACGTGTCAACAGTTACTTATGTCCAGTTCCTTATTCGACATTCGTCATCAACCGTTATCGGTTGATAACGAATGCCGATTAGGGAACTGGGAATAAGTTATTTTATTCAAATACTTTACTGGCGATGCTAGTCAAAGAATAAGATATATAACTTTTCTTTAAATTAGCAGTAGACGTTCATGAATTTGGATCACAAAAATAGAAGGAAGTTCACCTTGCGACAACAGAAGGTAGAATAATGTGCTAAGTGGTGTCGCTAAGTGTAGGGAGAATTTTTTTAAAATAATTTTACAAATAATGTCTGAACTACTAGCCTTTCTGACATCAAGATTTAAAAGTACAACTTCTTCTTCGGTTTTTGCCTAACGTCAATAATATTTAATCGGAGACCAGAAAAGGCATACTGCGTAGATCATTATCAATCACGATGTTGCTTTGGCTAATATACACCTGGAACTTAATTAAGCACCCCCTGTTTTTTCGCAGTGGAGTTAATACAAACTGTCATTACTTTCATGCCATCTTTCATATGGCCAAAAGTGATTGCTTGTGGAAAGAATGGTCTATTGACAAATGAAAGACAACACAATGATGAAAATATGCAGTATTTTAATGGCGTTAATTACACATATCTATCACTAATGTTTTTGATGGAAAAATGATCTCTCGACAATTATGGAGCTGGAACGGATCTTGTTGAAACAATACCGGTAATTACTGACAAAAAATGTAACTTGTGATCTCCTGAACACAATAGCAGTGTCTGACGTCAGTAACGAGTGTTTCCACCACGTGTCCGGATTGGCAGCCTGACCCCTCCTCCTAATGCTACCAGTGAGCCTTCTGATACGCTCCAGAGGCAACAACTTCCACTTCTCATCCAATGCAGCTTCCAAATCGGCTAAATTGTGTACAGGCGGATCCCTTGCTTGCACACGACGTCCAAGAAAGTCCACGATGTGTTCTATGAGATTCAAATCGGGGCTCATTGCAGGCCAAAGTGGTGCTTTAATAGCGTTGTTCTGAAGGAATGCTCTCACGGCATGGGGACGAAGTGTCCTTGCACTGTCGTCCATGAATACAGGGCGAGTAGTCTACGGGTGGTTGTCAGAATGAGGCACTACAACCAGACTGAGAATGCCCTGGAAGTACTGATGACCATTGAGATTCTCACGTACAGTTACCATATGAAGTCTACAATCATGAGTCCCCAGATCATTACTGATGCGCCTCCATAAGGAAAAGTGGGTATGAGGTTCCTGGGCACGTAAGCAGTATTTCTATGCCTCCACAATCTCATGCGACCATCTTTGACGTGAAGCAGGAACCTACTCTCGTCTGGCCAATGGCCTCTCCTCCACGTCCTGAGATGCCAATGTTGTCGTGCCATACACCACTCCAGATGTCGTCTTGGATGCTGATTGGACAGAGCTGGACGCTCGGTGACCCTTCTAGACCTCTTACCCAATGCTTTTAGACGGTTTTGGACAGTTCTGTTGCACAAACGCCCGATGGACCTTACGAGGCGTTCCCGACTCCGATCTTCCCGAGGAGGGGGTCTTTTGTGGGTGTCCCGACTTTGGACGGTCATTAACTTCGTTGGTATGGTGATGTGTTCGGACAAGTCTGTTGATGACAGAATGACTCTGGCCAGCTTGCCTTCCAATAGCTTTGAATGACATGCCCGTCTCTTGCACGCATGCCAACGCTTTGCCATCTCATGTGCCTCTAACAGTCTCCTCCTTTGCCATGTCAATATTTATTGATAAAAGAAGTGACAAATTTTCTTGTTTTATACCCAGATATTGCTTGTGGATGATAGTGTTTTCTGTGACATTCGTGGGAAGTATGCTTCACGTGGACGAGTGGATGTGTTTGGGGTACACTATCAACCAGAAACATGACGTTTCACTAGATGAAATCTACTGCAAGATATAGCAATCATTAAAACATAAAAATCAGTAACAGCAACTTCACTGTCATGAAACACTTCTGGGGTGCTCAGTTAAGTTCCAGGTGTATTCATGTAAAATGGATGTTTAACGTGTCGGTTAATCTTTTGGGATCACGTTATAGTTTCATTTCCCTCGAGTGATATTAGAAATATATGACTGTAGATGCATTGTTGTTTCGAAAAACTTATTAAAATTGTCAACCACTTCTTCGCAGAAAAATCTGAAGTACTAACCGATGCGCCTGTTCTGTTAATATTTTAGCCGCTTGAACAACTGTAATCGGTTCATTTTGAGCCTGTAAAAAGCTCCCCAATCGTCTGCGCTATTTGCTAATTTGGCGTTCCTCTGCGTTTTGTCCAGTACTTTTATCTGATTTCTATACAAAGGTTACCATTTAGTATATACCTATTTTACTTGAATGTTTCTGTGGGGAATAAAGTATTGGGCTACACTCATTATGTTGCAATAAGACTAAAATTTTCGCCCTCTGAGTGGGCGGGAGCTTGCTTATTTTTTTTGTTTTTGTTTTTTTTTTTTTGTTTTTACGGCTCCAGAAGCATATGTTACCGTCTGACGTGACCACGCGAAATATTTTAATTTGAGATTGCACGTTTCGCGATTATTCAAATTTATTTTTCACACTTGCAGAAACGACGTTCCAAATGAAGTGTTGTTTAACCCTTTACCCAACGAATTGGCCGCATCCGCTCGCGTCATATGCAAATTCAGCAGTTGAAAAAATATTATTTTTCAAAAAGTTTCAACAAAACCATATCATGTGACCCCTCGTTGGAACGAGCTCGTCGAGCTCGTTCCAACGAGGGGTCACATGATATGGTTTTGTTGAAACTTTTTGAAAAATTTAAAAAAATGATATTGAAAATTATAAATTTTGATATCGTCTGCGTTGGGGAAAGGGTTAAATTACAAATCCGTGTACGATTTGAAGTTAGATGGAGTGATCTCAACCTTTATTACTTATTAATTATTTGTCCAGTGGTGTCGTGGGGTACACGAGCGGTTTATTTACTAAATTTGTGATCGTTAAAAGTTGCCTTGTTCATTTCACAATGTGAGGTTCGAGCATTAGAACATATACTTTATTGTGATGAATTGACGGTAACATGTTCTGAGGTTTGCGGCAAACCTCAGACCATGGTACCGTCAATTCAACACAATAACTTATAATATGAGGGGGTGATTCGTTTTTCCATGTTATCTACATGTCTACAAACACATAGAGAATCCTATTTCAGTATTGAACAGAACTGCAGGCATGTCGGCAACATGCGTTTTATTACATGTAGTTCCATGTCAATCGATTCCAGCTCTCAGACGTTTGTCTCACACACAGTTGAGCTGAATATATTGAAGTCGCATTCTACACAATGGAATACTCTTGTGTGATGTTCAAATTGAAAACCTGTTGTCGTTTATAGGATTTATAATTCTTGTACACACTCATTTTCACACCAATTAATAGATTCTTATTGCATGCGTCTTCGACAGTTTATCACTCTTTTTAATTTACAACGAGCACATAACATATTGAAAATGGAACTCGTGCTATTGTGCTATAAAGTGAAGTCCGCGTTGCCTCTTATTCTGTGGATGCCACAATTTCAGGCTAAACTGCTTATGATTAACGTTGGTAAGTTTTCAGTTTCCTATTTCTCTATAATTTATAATTTTTGTACACGCACATTTTCACTCCTATTAATAGATTCTTATTGCAAACGTCTTCGACAGTTTATCATTTTATTAATTTACAACAAGCACATAGGATATTGAAAATGGAACTCATGCTATTGTGCTATAAAGTGAATTCCGTTTTGCCTCTCATTCGGTGGATGCTACAATTTCAGACTATTCGCTAATGATTAAAGTTGGTAAGTTTTCAGTTCCCCCCCCCCCTCTCTCTCTCTCTCTCTCTCTCTCTCTCTCTCTCTCTCTCTCTTCCTGTCCTGTCCTGTGTTAAAAGCTGAAGCTACAGGCCAATATCCTGAGATTGCCTTATATTTGTGTACAGTACCACTGTACGGGGTGGGAACGGGATGGGGTCTGGAAGGTGCCTGCTACCCCGAACAGAATTTACTGCTCTACTCCAAACATTGACTAAATGCAACGTTTGTCCTAAAATGGACTCCACCATAGTTCTAACACGATACCAAGGCCTCAGATCCAAGTTTTAGACCATCGAATTTTGCACTGCTTTCTTGGGAAGAACCACTCAACTACATTTTAAATATCGTGCTTGGTCTTAAAAGACCCGGATAACACCCTGATCCACTCAACGACCTCCCAAATATCATGCTTTGCAAAGGTACCCGTATTGGAGAATTCTGGCTACGCACATGCAGTATGAAAACATTTTGGTCTTCTCGTCCGGGCCTCAAACACTAGCAGAATTCAAAAACCGCAACTACAAACATTGAATTGCACATCGAAATAATAAAAATTGGCACTCTGAAGGGGAGTGAAGTTTCCATGTAATAGAAGATACTGTCGGTGAAAAAAATAGAAAATAGTACAAGCAAAATTTTCTATACAAAGTGGGGGCGGGCGGGGGTGGGGGAAGGTGTCTATTTCTGGCGTGTTTCAAAAATATAAGGAAGTTCACCTTAAGACAACAGAAGGTTGAATAATGTGCGAAACGGTATTGCTGAGTGTGGGGAGTATTTTTGTTTGCCTGCTACCCCAAACATTGTCCCAATGCAAGTTTAATATAACGTAGAGTCCTAAATGGTCTCCACTATAGGTCTACACACGATACCAAATTTTGCATTGTTTTCTTGGGGGAATCACTCAACTGCCATCCAAATATCATGTCTGGCCTTAAAAAATGGCTAGCACAACAACCCCCCCCCCCCCCCCCGCCTCAATGATCTTCCAAATATAATGCTTTGCCACCAAAGGTACCCCTCCCAGTGAAATCTAGTTACGCGCATGCAGTATAAACACATGTTGATCCTCTCTCTCTGGCTCCAAGACACTTACAGAATTCACACACAACACCGCGACTTCAAATATTGAATTTCATATCCAAAAAAGCTAATAAATTAACACACTAAAGGGGAGTGACGTTTTCATGCAGTAAATAAGTAAGTGTGGGTGAAAAAATAGAAAATTGTTCAGCCTACACTTTCGGTTAATAGACCTACGCGTCGAACAGAGGTACATTAGCTGTTATGTTGCTCTTTGTATTTTTCATAGTTATTATCGGATAGAAATCATCTCTCGGTTGTTTCCGTGGGTGAAATTCAGTGAACACCCATAACTGAAAAATATACAAAGGATTAAACACAGTGGTGTGCTTAGTGTGGAACCTGTCTATATGTGGTAATAAAGGCTGGTGTATTGATATATTCCCTGTTGTATCAATGCTAACACTCTAAAATCAGTTGGGTAAAAATCAACCCAAATCAACGGGGTGAGTGAATATGAATCCAATTTTCACTCAACCCAGTTCATTTGGGTTGATTTTTAAACCAACTGATTTTAATGTGAATGCAAAGGCCCATAGATTCATTTACACATTGTCATTTTATCGTCCATACAGTTAGTACCGTATTGCTCTGCCAGGCTTATTCAAGAAGAGTTGCTTCATGTTCACTTGACCAATCTGAGCCCTTTGAATTACACGAATAGGAAACGACACTTGCAAATTCCCATGAATAATTAAAACCTCAATTTTTGCTTCAAAACATAGCTTGTGACCTCTTAGTGGAACGAGCTCAACGAGGTCGTTCCAATGAGGTGTTATAAGCTGAGATTTGGATGCAAAAATAGAAACAAAATACTAATATCATATTCCACACTACTAATCCTTGTTTGTAGGTTAAGTTCAGTTCTATAAAGTTATTGGAGTCATTTAGACACCAAATACCACCCAAAAGCAGATTTGGATTTATTAATAAACAAATTGTTATCAGTACTTGATAACATTAACAAGGACAACGTTCAGATGTTTGCATTGGGGGTGGAAGGGGGGCGGGGACTTCAGCTAGTTTTTTTATACTATTTTACTCAGGGGTTCTTTCCTTTAGTCAAGAAACCAACCAAAGTGACTGGGTATTCAGCAACCTTAATTCATCATATTTACACTTATATCACGAGTTATAATTGCAAGTCATGCATTATCATAACTGACCTTTCAGATCATATTGCGACCTTTTACATATACACCTGGAACTTAATTAAGCACCCCTTGTTTTTTCGCAGTAGTGTTAATAGAAACTGTCATTACTTTTATGCTATCTCTCAGATGGCCAAAAGTGATTGTTTGTTTAACGAGACGTGTCAGACTCCGATCGTCCCATGGAGAGGTCTTTTGGGGTTGTCTAGGCCTTGGTCGGTCCTTAACATAGTTGATTTGGTGATGTTTTCGGACAAGTCTGCTGATGTCAGAATGACCATAGACAAGTTGCCTTCCAATAGCTTTGAATGACATGCCTGTTTCATGCATGCCAACGATTTGCCATCTTAGTGCCTCTGACAGTCACCTTCTTGCCATGCCAACATTTATTGCTAAATAAAGTGACAAATTTTCTTGTTTTATACCCAGATATTGCATGTGGATGATAGTTGTTTTTTTTTACATTCGTGGGAAGCATGCTTCACGTGGACGATGTGTTAGGGCTACGCTATCAACCAGAAACATCATGTTTCACTGGACGAAATGTACTGCAAAACATAGCAATCATTAAAACCTAATAATTAGTAACAGCAATTTCACTGTCATGAAACATTTCTGGGAGTGTTTAATTAAGTTCCAGATGTATAGATAGACTTCAAAACAAACAGGGACCAAGAGTACTTACCCAAGCATTCGTCCCGACGCAATAATGTTGACACCTTTAAAAGTACTTCTGTTTTTGGTTTCTGGCAATGATTAAGAAAATCTGTCACACGAGATATCGTTGATGACGCAACAGTTTATACGTCCGGGTATGAATATAATTCCCTATACAGTAATGTTAATCATGAGATTGAGAAACTGAGCGTGTGCCATGAGGAAAACAACATTTCTTTTAATGCATAAAAAACAAATTCATGATAATTAACTCACCCCATAATGAAAATAACCTGGCCGAAAACTCCTTAGACAAGAAAAAGACAAATTTAGTCCGGGTTCGAAATTCTTCTCAAGAAAAATATGTTAAATTTTTAGGTGTTTTCTTTCATGAAAAGTTAAAGTTCGATCATTATATATCGCATGTATGTTCCAATATATCTACTTTATCTGCAAAGTTTAAAACGACACGCCCCCATAATGCCCTGAAGTCACTATAGTTTGCGTTGTTACATAGTCACCTATTGTATTGCATCGACATGAAACTGACTATAGGTGAATATCAAACGAATGTCAAACTCCGAAAGTAAAACTGACTACAAGCGAATGTTAAACTCCAAATCTGACACTGACACTGACTACATGTGAACGCCAAACACCGAACGTTAAACTGACAACAGGCGGATGTCAAACGAATGTCAAACGGCGAACATGAGACCAACAAAAGGCGAATGTCGGGTGCATGTCAAACGCCGAACGTGAAACGGACTGCAGGCTTATCTGTCAAACGAATGTGAAACGCTGAACGTGAGACAGACGACAGGTGAATGTCAAACGCCGAATGTGAAACTGACTACAGCGAATGTCAAAGTAATGTCCAGCGAAAAACTTCAAATTGATTGAAAGCAAATAGCAAACGAATGTCAAACGCCGAAGGTCAACGTAACTTCACAGACCTACAATATTTTATTATCGAAATGTCTCCAAAATAACACATTGAAAACTTGCAATTCGTCTTGACGAAAATTGAAACAAAGTAACCGTATGAAGTTTTTATGTTTTGCTAAAAGGAAGACTCATCGAAAACCTGTACTAAACAGCACTAAACGCGCTCCGCCCTTACTGACAGACACACACACACACATCCACACACAAACACACACCCTTACACACACACACACCGCTTTGTTACGACTTGTTTTTCGTTCAGTCTTTGTGACAAAAGTGGATAACCAAACCCTATCCTGTTGTTAACTTTGCGAGGACTTGGAACAAACAAACGACCTCTTTTTGAGAACAAAAACACTATTGTCTACACACACCACCACCACCAGACACACACTATTATAACTCTAAAGGTTGTCGTATGCTGAAAGGTAGGAAAAATCAGATGTCAAAACCTCAGTTAGTCGGCAAACTGGCTAAGCCCACCATCCACCCCTCCAATAGCTTGAAGACACGTTGAACCACCCCCATATTTACTTTACTGCACCGACACCAAACACTTCAATTGCTTCAGTCACTACATATTTTTTAAACAATATTTTATTCGCTTGAAAAGATTCGGTAAACAGGCTAATGCATATATAAATACCTCACCGTTACATATAAATGCTTATCGTATTGTACAATCAATGGTACATGAGTGTATACAGTGCATGAGTGGCGTCACAGTGAAATGCCTAGCGAAAGTAATACAGAAGAGTTTACGAGTATTTACGTTCTTAATGCGATTAAGATAGTTTTCCATAAGAAACTACGATTGTACTCCATTAGTGCTTGCTAATGCGACTGTTCGGTAATTTATTTTGCCATTTGGGGACATTTTTTATGTATTGGGATTGCATTTGGGTGTTTCCATTTATGGGG
The DNA here is from genome assembly GCA_031216915.1 of Pictodentalium vernedei. Lineage (NCBI taxonomy): Eukaryota > Metazoa > Mollusca > Scaphopoda > Dentaliida > Dentaliidae > Pictodentalium > Pictodentalium vernedei. The sequence goes on from CM062292.1 coordinate 290,113,928, forward strand.
GAAAATCCTAGACGAAAGCGATAAATTGAAAAGCTGTGCGAGCGGACCTGACAGCTGATTCGAACACCGTTTTCAGAATTAGTTTGCTTACTTGGTCGAGACCATAGGCCTTCGATATATCTAATTTGGATTGTAACATCTCGACTTCGGTGGAATCTGTTTCTATTTCACCGCTGGACACATCTACCTGTACTAAGGAGGGTAGGTCCTCTTCATCACGTTTTATACACGGCTAGTAAAGTAATTTTTGAAAGCGGTTGCAATAGCAACCGGGTCGCTGATAACATAATCCTCTTGAAGTAGCGGAGGGGAAATTTCGCTATCACTTCCTTGTTGTTAGAAAAAAACTTCAAATTCCTCCACTACTGCTTAGAAGACGGCTTTCTAGTAGAAACAGATGCTTCTAACTTAATATCATGTTGACCTCTCTTACGCAAGTTATGGCATACTTTCGGATCCTACGAAACTCTTGCCAGTGTTGTGGGTTATTCGCTCGCTTCACTTTGTTGTCAGCTCTATTACGAATACGGATTTGTTTTCTAACAAATGTGTTCATCCACGGCTTATCATTTGGGCGTACTAATATTGATTTTGATGGCGTAAAACGTTTAACTGTTTCTGTAATACAAGTTATATTTTTTTTCCGTTGAGATATCAACACTACTCAAATCAAAAAGTAATTCCAATTAGTGTCAGAGAATGTTTGTGAACTACAGTCACTACATCATTCTACTAAACCCACTACAATAGCCACCATTACAATATCAACCCACTACAATTGCAAAACCAACTACTACAGGTATTGCACTACCATTGCCATAACTCCCACTACGACTACTACACCAATCAAAATAATTATGACACAACCGCCATAACTCCAACCACTGAGCCTTCAACACTTTCTACTACAATACTAACCACTACAACGTCTACACGAACAACCACAATCACAGCACCGACCAGTTTAGCTACTAAACAATCTCAGTAACTCGAACCACTACAAATACCACACCAACCACTGCAGCTAAAACACTAACCACTAGAACACCACCACTACAACTTCAACACCAACAGGGACAGCACCAACTACTACTTATACTACAACACCACCAACTACAACAGCAACACAACTACTACGCCAACCACTACAAGGCAAATAACTAGTACATATTCACTCCAACCATACGCCAACAACCACAACAGCTATTATAACATAATTTCAGTTCACAGCAGTCGCAAGTTTTCCTCATATGCCACCAATCCAGCACTATCTTCATTCCCCAAAGTAACTAAGAGTTCCCAAACGGCCATATTCAGCCCCCAGTATCTCTCAACTGCAAATTAGGATAGGCCGGTGGAAACAATTAGGCTGGGGAGGTCGCGAGGTGGACCCAACGTTGTGTAGTTTGTTTGTTTTGTGTTGTTGTTTTTTTTTGGGGGGGGGGGGGTATTTTAGGAGCGACGTTCAAGTGGTATCCAATGGGGAATTATGGGACTATCCAGGTTTATTCATCAGGTAGTTGCATCTAAGCACTTACTTCTACGAACTGCACCTCAGAAGAAATCAGCGACACTTGTCTTTTTCAAATTTCTCGGATGCCATAGAATTGAGAAAGGATGCTGGTTTTGTTTACATTGGCATGGCGGGGGTTCGAACCCACGCCGAGAGAGTTTCCTTCGGCACCAACCGCCTAGCGAAACTATACTGAACCACGCACACCACTCGGCCACCGACAGACCCCTGAGAGTTTCCTTCGGCACCAACCGTCTAGCGAAACTATACTGAACCACGCACACCACTCGGCCACCGACAGACAGGGGTCTGTCGGTGGCCGAGTGGTATGCGTGGTTCAGTATAGTTTCGCTAGGCGGGAAATTCTCTCAGCGTGGGTTCGAACCCCCGCCATGCCAATGTATCCAGGTTTAGTTATTTATTTGGACTTCGTCGAATAGGGTTAAGGTTAGTTCCGGTGGTTTATTTCATCTGAAATACATACCTCTGACCGGACACTAGTTAAAGTTTGGATGATTCCGGCCTGGAAATAATGGGCTTATATTGTAACCCGTACGCAGGTTTTGCTATTAAGAGTAGTGGTAGCCCGGAGGAGAAAAGGTGTTGCGGTGTTTCTCCATCTTCTTTGTTTTTCTACACCAGACATTCTTTTTACGTTTTAATAGGATTTCCGCTTATATAATTGTCAACAACTTACGCACGTCTCGCCGAAGCGATATCGCACGTCAGTTGTTTCTACATGTATATATTTAGGCGGAGATTCTTTTAAGATTGAAACAGCATGCCATTCTATTCATAATGTGGATGCAATGCTCAACCTTCGAGTCGAGATACTTTCGAAAGACTGTCAGATATATCTGGCAAAACATGCGAGATTAACAATTTAAGTTATTTTGTATTATTGGGTCATAGCCTGCAGTTTGTTCGCATATTTTACAACTGACGTAACCATCACGTAATCTAAACTATCGTTCGCGCACAACTTCCAGGCAAATGATTTAAATAATTTTATTCCAGAATTTAAGTGTATTTTATTAAAATGAAGCGTTCAGGATACAAAATAGAATGAAACCCAGTTTATTGGGGTACTGTTTGTTAATCCTAACCCCTAAAGCTAAACAAGAGCTGAACCTCCTAATTAAAATAGCCCTCAGTCTTAAACCTAATATCTTTCCAAAGCAAGTCTTCTTTCCACTTGATCCAAATCTTTTACAAATTGACCTAGCTAGATCTTAACAGGGACCAAAACTTTTACATGTGCCAAAGATATTAAAATGCAGAAACCCTAATCAAAATATTTGCTATATAAAATATCCACTCAGCTCGGCTGCGTCATGTGACTAAACCAGTATTCAGCTGATAAAACGGTGAAAGTACTGGCTCTATTCAGGTGTTTAGGCTCGTTAGATCGGCAGGTCTATGCAGTTACCTTGGCAGGGCTATTGAAATTCAATTCGGCAGAACTATGGGTGAGAACAAAGTACTGATTCTCTAGTGCAAGCTGATTTCTGAATACAAGTTAGAGGCAGTAAAGCACCAATCTGAGAGAATCTATTATCGCTGGTTTTGCTGTCTCATTAATTGCATCAGCCACATATTTTAACATCTTAACTTAAATAATTAAAATCGGACACTATACATAATTTGAGTATAAATTCCGGTATTTACAGTATACATGAATTTCATATGTCACTTGCCAGATCCTGTGGCATGGAGCAACACACGTCTCAAGTCGGCTCCGGCAAAGGTTCGGTAGGCCTCCTGCCAAATTCCGCCAAGAGTGCGGCCAAATGGTCATTCTATAATACCTTTTTTCTTGTCTGGGTGGTCATATCCTTCCACATCTTGGTTGTTTAATATAAGAAGGACGTTTTATTATTTGGAGCGCGACACCTGGGAACACGGAGATTACTTCTGGTGTGACAAACTACCAGGTCATTAGTCTAATTTTGTAAGATATTCGACGCTGACATGGCCTGGAACAAGTCTGGCCCTCAAATAGGTCATCGCCTATGTTTAGATTCACTCGTCGGAATATGAGTTTGTCGGAAATATGAGTTGGTCGGAAAAGCGAACCGTTGGTTCGCTTTTCCGACCAACTCATATTTTCCGGAAGAGTTTCATAACGATTCATTTTTTGTGAATCAAAGCTAGAAATGTTACGCTTAATCGAGACTTGGTTTCTTGGACATTTGATGACATTACAATCAGAAATGAAGACACGTCTTATTATTACGTCGGATATTTCCACAAATTATGTTAATATCTTGATGTTTTTAAGTGGAATTAAATATTTATTGATTAGAATATCCATAACTGTGGCGGGAGAAAATACCTGTATATCTGTGTCAACAAAGGCGCATCGAATTACATGAACGGTCGTTTAGTCGCAGATTTCCACAACACATGGGTAAACAAACAGCCAATGACAGCATCGAATTCCCAACACCTTTTCGTATACATACTACTTTCATTTGCTCTCATAGCTGCGCCTGTAACTATTGGAACAGTTGCCATTTGGATTTCTTTCGGTTTGTTTATTTATTTATTTATTTATTTATTTATTTATTTATTTATTTATTTATTTATTTATTTATTTTTTATTTATTTATTTATTTATTTATTTATTTATTTATTTATTTATCTATTGGGCTTTAACGGCACTTTCAACAGCCAGGGTTACACCGGGACGTAGCTAGAGGATGGGTGTCGAGATGTGTCTCCCCCCCCCCTCAAAAAAAAAAGAAGAAATATCCAATATAATTTAAAAAGTTGGATATTCGGTGATGTAAATTCAAAGCTGGAAATTCAATAATATATCAATTTAATTTACTCTTGTCAAGTGATTTTGCAATTTCCGATCAAATTCTTCGACTTTTCCAATCAGCCGACTGTATGGTTTTTCGAATTTACCGTTCCATTTCCCCTTCACTGATCAAGTAACACAAGGACGGTCAGTCTATAACCCTTGTATAGCCTGGTTAACGTGAGGGAAAACTGATGAATCCACCCTGGGAAATGTATTTTACTTGTGGATCCCCACCATCGAGGGGCAGATACCCCCTGTGGAACTCTCGCCAACATGGGCCTTAGGTCCTCGGGGCATGCCTACCGCATGTCGTGCTGGGACCTTGGCCGCAGTTAGAAATCTAACTGATCACCCATCTGCAAACAAGGCCCTCTACCTAGGCCCCTGGGTCACATTGTGTCGGTGCTTCCAGTTAGGGCGAAATTGCATATGTTAGTTTGACCACTCTATGGCAGAATATTGCAGCAGCAATCTCACAAAGGAGAAATAAATATTCTCATAGAAGTTCCTACTCAGGTTGGATTTGCGTTTTCTCGTCATGTCAATCCGAGCGCTTGCTTTGGAGCATATATGTTTGGAGCAGTGATGCTTTTGTGGGGGAACTTGCGGGAACGTCGTTCTCCTACTATTTTCTTAGGGGTGAACGCCATTCTTCCACAATTTTAAAACCTGGGTTGGATTGATCTTGACGAATATAAAACACATTGGGCAGCTAGAAAGGCAAAGGCGTGAGCTACATTTAGCCCATTTTAATTATCTGTAAGTTACTTGCTTTCCGAATTATAAAATATTATACCATGGGGTATAAATATACATAATGATGTCACGAAAGTGACATCTTTAGTAAGTAGCTAGAGCGCTTGCGTTGTAACTCAATTTTGCCTCATCAGATCATTTCTACGTTTTTCTCAACAAACGGAGGGAGGGTGAAGAATAAATTTCAGAATTTCCCCGTACCCCTATAGCCAGAGTGGGATACCCATCTTGGGCTCTCCCCAACAACGCATATCGTCGACTATTACTGCAATGATAAGCCCTCGTTCCCCTGCTTCAAAATTTTGGAAAGCATCACTGGTTTGACTTGATCGTTCCACGTACAACTTCTGCTTGGGATTACACCCAAGCGTTTTTGCTAATTTACCCCAGTAACTTGCGTGTTGGACAAACGACACTGGGAGAGGGTTCACCCCTTTAGCACTGTTTCGGCTTCTTGGGGGTTAAATTCAACCAACAAATGATTTTCCCACTGTCCAATTATGTTTAAATCAAAGTTTAAGATGAAGGTGACTTATTGGGGATTCTCAATATTTAAACACAGGGGTGTGTTATCCGCAAACATCGAACACTGATAATTAGATTCAAAGTTATATTATAAATGTGAATGAGTAAAAGAAGGGGTCCAAGAATAAATCCTTGAGGGACACAAGACCTGATTTCACGCCAAGAGGAGACCTCGAAGTATAAACCCTCTCTTTGTTTTCTGTCCGGCGTAAATTGGTATTGGAATTCAAATAAATCACATGTGAAACCACTCTCTCTCCAATTTCTGCAGCAGACCCACATGCCAAAGCTTATCAAAGGCCTTACTGACATCATAAAAAACTACCCTGACATACTTACCTTTATCAAATGCGTTGCTGAAATCACTGTACAGATCAGCCAGTTGCAAGACATTCGAGTCACTTTTGGTGCATCCCAACTGAAATTGTAAGAACGAATTATATTCATCAAGAAGGGTCCATATTTATAATAAAAATACATTTCTCGAAGACTTTTCTTAAGCAGCTAATAAGATATATTGGGCGTTAATTGGAAACATGGTTTTGAAATTACGCAGTACACAAAGAGGTTAGTGGCTCGGATAAACATGATCTAAACTGTTATACTACACGAGGACTAAGTAGGTTAAGGCCTGACGGCTTGACAACGGGGGTTGTTAATGAACTTAAAGCTTCGTATATGTCACCAACTTCTAGGGGTCAGAATGGTAAGAGATGTTCGATCGTGAGATGTTGAAGAATCATCAACGTTTTCCATAGAACAAAAATAGTCAGTAAAGGTTTCAGCTTTGTTCGAATTCGATGTTATAGTCGTATACTGGCATGAAAATCACGGCGTATCCTCTACCTTGTTTGCAATAATGAGTTTTAGGGTCTTCCACCATTGTGCAAATTCGGTATTTGGATTATTTACAGTGTTATGTATTTTATCATAGTGGTAAGCCTTCATCTTCCTGATAGATAAAGCTACCTGGTTGCATTTGGCACAATACTTCCGTCAAAATGCGGGTTTCCATTAACCTTGACGATGCAAAAGAGTCGTTTCATTTCACGAATTAGGCGAAATATTTAAAAGTGCATCAAGATGGGTTCATTTTTTCTTGACTGATATCTCTTTATTTGGGAGCTCGGTAGCTCAGTGTTTATGGCATTGGACTTCAAATCGAAAGATCCACGGTTCGACCCCCGCCAGGGGCAAATGCGTTGTATACATGGGCGAGGCACTTCATGCCGATTGTCCGTGTGCGGGCATGGTGACGTTGTGTACTAGGGCGTTCTGCACATCGATAGGGCACTTGTTTTCAACAAATGCTAACCCTATTTGTGTGGAGTGCGTACGTTGGGGAGTCTGACAGTTGCTCGCCGTTGCTTCGTGGTTCTCTCCGGTAACCGGCTTTCTCCAACTGTAAAACTATTTGACCCGAAAGTGACCTTAAACCCCAATAAATAAACAAATCACTTTATATTTGGAATTAATGTAGATGCATAGTGAAGTAGTTTCGACTTGATACTATCGAACCCGGTATCTACGCATCGTTCGGCGAAGAGGATATCCCAGTTCTCTTTGCATCATTCAGATGCCATAAATTCCTTCATCGTTTTGCCAATTTCTGTTTTTAAATACAGAAAATGGGCGCTTAGAAAGCTATATTGACGTAGAGAGAGCTGTTGTAACAAACTTGGGCGGGGAAGACCGAGTGTAAAACATCACACTCTAAGATTTTAACATAAAAGTGAGTGCAAATGAGACCCAGGGGGATTTCGGGGAACGTAATAACCGTTACTTATTTCTAGCTCCTTTTCCGACATTCGTTATCAACCGATAAAATCTGTTGATAAGTAGCGGTTGTCTCGACAGTGGATTTCATATTATGCAGTAATTTACGGTGAGTCTTTTATTAGCTGATTTAGAACAAAGTTATAAGCAATGTTGCTAAATTTACCTATAAGTGGTAATAACTGTCAGAGATACCAATGCCGTTGGCTTTGTCTATAGAATTTATTAGATATGAGGTCCCGTTGATTGGGTGCGGGGGAGGGGGAGGGACAAGGCACATTTATTATAACAGGTTCATGAGCTGAAAGTAGTGCAATTCACATGTATCCAACACCACCGATTTCGTAGTTACTGCATAGTTCAATTGATTTTCATCCACTGAATCCCTGCTTAATGACATCATTAATTCCTTACCATAGAAAAACTACCCCCCTTTTGCTTGGTAACATCAATTTTACTGATTGATTGCTTTGGACGATAATGATGAACGAATTCCCCGAAACAAAATGGCTGCGCCTCTTAATGCATCGGGGGAGGGAGGCTGTACCTTGGTTGACATCCGCCGAGATCAACGTCATATCAACTGAATCTGAAGTAATATCAGCCGAGCTCGATAAAGAGTAATTCTGAGAAAGAAAATCATATTTAACCCTCTGCACTCTGATGTCAAAATGGCAACGTTTTCAGCAAGAAATATTTCCCATAATGCACTTTGATATTTAACCAAATATATCTTGTTTGACAGAGCTCACTGAGCTCTGTCAAACAATATATAATTGGTTAAATTCATAGTTAAAAAGGCGAAAAACAGAGGGATTAGAGAAAATTCTGTTGCACTTCCAGAGTGCTAGGAGATAATAAGTAAACAGCTGATAATATGAAAACTTAATGTTGCGTGCATTCATGCCCAAAGTCATCCTTCATATTTTGGATCATTCACACAAAATCTGTCGAAGGTGTGTGCGTTGCGGTAACTACATCCCAAGCACGACTTTAAATCGAGAATTTGGCCTGAACTGGTAGTACTTGGGTGTTTGAGACAAAAATTCATCGCGTTTTAATATACGCTTGAAGGTTTATCCTGTTACGCAGCAGAGTGATTTAGAATCCAACTCATTCCACAGCCTATTTACCGATGACAAAAAGAAATCTGAAAAAACATGTTGGTCTGCAGAACGTTGTTCAACATTTCTGAGAGAATATGCAGGCCTTTGTGCAACGACAAGAGGGATTCGTCGCGATAAATGATAAGGAGCACGTCCATGTTTCATTTTGTAACAAAATGTTAGTATATGTCGTTTTCGTCGTGTTTTAAGAAAAAAACTATGAAGACTGCTACTGCGGTGTGCACCACAAATCGTACAAAGAGCGTCCAAATAAAGATTCTCTATGTGTATGATTTCTCCACTTCACGGCTGTTTCATATCGCATCAGCATAATCAAATAAAGTGGCTGTACAATGTTGTTAATGATGAACTTGATAATATATACTTTAAGCTCCGGAAACCATTAATCATTGAACTTACTTTACTTACTATACTATTAATATGTATGATCCAAGAACCTGTACTTTGAAAACTAATTCCCAAATTGATATGATACCCGACGCCCCCATTACTCTACCTATAGAAATGTTTTGTTGTCCGCCTCTGAAAGCCACTAATTTGAAAAATAAATTGACTAGTTGACGAAACCCCAGTTTTCATATGTTAAAAACCATTATGTTTCAATATCCTTTGTATGGAAATGCTCGTTATAAGTAAACGAAAATCGAGTAGCCATATTCAACAAAAACTTTCGTATATAATTATTATTTTGAAGACATGGGCGGATGGACCAAGAAAAGTTACCGGGAAAGGCATCGGGGAGAGGGGGGGGGGGGCGTGGTGTTAGGCTTACCCGGAGAATATTTTGATTTTTCGAACTGAAATGACGGTGGTTCCCTGCATTTGATCGATAATTTGCAGTTCACAGAGAGGACACTTCGATATCATATTTAAATCATCTTCGTCTCCCATTCAGAATAAAATGGTTGCACCCGGGGTCCCCATGGACCCATCCGGTAGACCTTAGCTAGACCCAAAGGGAGAAAATTTTGCGATCAAATGCAGCCTAGACGGTTGGTATGTTTCGAAATGTCTCTATGTGGATAGCCATTGGTAGTCCACATAGTGAGCATTTCGGTATACCTGCAGTCTATGCAATCAGATCCATTTCGCCTGTTGGTCATTTTAACAAAATTTCAGGCACCAACACGTGTTGGTCTGAATCAATTTTGGGGCCCCAGGGGGCCCCAATAGGGGGGCGGGCACCGGGAAATTTCCCGATTAACTGTATGGCCAGTCCACCTCTGTTTGAAGAATTTGTTTCGTTAAATAAAAGTAATTCTTTAAAATAATAAACGAACGCTTCGGACTTGTTTTATCTATTATTGTTTAACCCTTTACCCAACGTAACGGCCAAAACCGGCCAGCGCTATTCTCAAAAATCGCCAATTAATTTTCATTATTTTTTCATTTTTTGTCTCAAAAACATAGGTTATGACCCCTCGTTGGAACGAGCTCGTCGAGCTCGTTCCAACGAGGGGTCATAACCTATGTTTTTGAGACAAAAAATGAAAAAAATTAGTTATTCAAGAATTTTTTTTGCAAGTGTCGTCTGCTTTTCATGTTAGGTAAAGGGTTAAAAGAAAAATATTGAGTTAGGTTTCAAGATGGTACCCACAACCTACGACCCGTAAACACCGTCGAAAAATGTTAACTCTTGCCCCAATATGTCGGAAAATTTGGAAATCCTAGTTTCGGGCCTGCAAATGTCTTACTTATATATCATAAAAGACGAAACGGATTTCTTATTTTCGTCTAGCGCTCTTATATTGTGATCAAGATCATACTGTTAGCAAACAGTGTTGTCACCTGATGTAAAGCCACATTATCAATCACTCAGTAGTTTATTATCCATAAGGAACAGATAAATATGTTTAAATAGGGGACGTGTCAAACGTTACTTATTCCCAGTCCCTTATTCGACATTCGTTATCAACCGTTATCGGTTAACAGTTTATTATCCATAAGTGCTTGTGTGAAAATTGTGTGGTGTAATGTGATGGTGAATGCTGTTCTCGTAAGGAAGCGACTTAACCCTTTACCCAACGCAGACGATATCAAAATTTATTATTTTAAATATCATTTTTTAATTTTTTTCCAAAAATTTAAAAAAAAAACATATCATGTGACCCCTCGTTGGAACGAGCTCGACGAGTTCGTTCCAACGAGCGGTCACATGATATGGTTTTACTGAATATTTTTTGAAAAATACTATTTTTTCACCTGCTGAATTTGCATATTGCGCGGGCGGATGCGGCCGATTCGTTGGGTAAAGGGTTAAGACCTTCCTACAGAAAACATAATGTATATGTCTGTTGTGTAATGTGTTTTCATTTGTCTGCGTGTCTGTGGTGGACGCTGTGAATGCTATCCAGGCAAGAAAAGCATATAGAGCCTTCCTGCACTGAACGGTGTGATGTGTGCAGTTGTGTGTGTGGGGGGATTATGTTCTGTTATGCAGCATTTATCTCCGGTTTCTGTTCCATACGTCATATCAGAAACACTGGTGCAGTGGACAAGGGTACGGGTGGTACTTCACGGTAGATCAATCCGTGTTGTGGCTGGTACATATGTCGTGCATTTAGAGGCGTATCCATAAACAGTGCAGTGACAGAAGTCTATAATGAAACTGTTGACCGTTGCCAAAACCACAGTTGGGTTACATTTGTCCATACACACCACATAACCCTCTAGGAAACTGATTATGTGAATAATTGACTGGCTGTGGTGCTTCGTTGAACATTACTTGATCAGCAATTGCACATGCGTTACTGCCTGAGTGTTGTGGTATCACATTGGTAACAGGATGTCCGTGCACATAGTATTGTCACGAACCGGTAACGCTGCTGAACTCCCAAGGTCGTGGTAATAATGACGGAGGCTGTATTGCATCAACCATGGCTTGCAAACTAGATTTTGTATGGCGTTTTCAACTTTTCGACTTTTTCAACTTCCTTCTCATGCATGTGGCGGGAGACGAACCAGACTGGCATGGAATAATTTCAGGCGACTTTTTGTCTTCGTGAATGACTTGTCCCATCGAAGATCCATCAAATGAGCTTTGTTTAAATCGATTGACAGCTTTTAAAATTTTCGCGTTGAAATGGTAGATTCATCTTGTGATACTTGTTCATTGTCTGTATAATTTCTGTCCTTGCTCATACCAGTATCATATGACGACATTTACGACGGACTGTCTGTGTTTCGCATCGAAACTTTCTCTGTGATATCAGATGGTTTGCTCTAATTGTTTGCAGGATATTCTGGACAGTGAGTTATGTCATTTACGTCTACTGTTGACATAAACGGATTCCAGTTGTTAGTGCAAGGTTGTACAATTTTTCCGTCCCACTGCTTTTGGTGTCATCAGATGTTTCGCGTTCTGCTGCATCAAACAAATGACACAGTCTTTCAAATTCTGTTTTTATTGATACCTCATCGCCGAGTACCGAAATGCTGATATCCGTGCCAGCCATATCAGTGTTCACATGGAACTGATTATCACACATATTTTTTCCACTCGGCTTCCCTACCGATATTCATTTGATTGGGACCTTTTCAGTAAAACTGTTTTTGTGCGGTTCCCAGATTCGGCCACCAATAGCCGCCGCCATTTTTCTGTTTAACACGACAAAAACTCAAAGAAAATGATTGTGTGTTGAGAAGTCTCGTTCTAATTTACTCTATTTCTAATTCCAGTTTTTGCATCAGCTGAATTTCGTTGTGGTGCTTTTCTTGAAATGTGGCATATTTATTTGTGTAGCATTCCTCTGCTCCCAATGTTTGGTGATTTTATGAATCTCGTCCTAGTGCTTTTGTTGTGACTCACAATATTCGTTTACAAAGGCCTCCCATTTTCTATTCGTATCGTCTATGGCCATCCAATAGTTGTTTTCAGACAAACTATCATTACTTTCTATTGTTGACTACAAGACTTGTATTTTGTCGCGTTGAAGCTGTACTCTTTTATACCAATGATCGCGCTCTTCTTTCAGTGCAGATTTTTCAACTGAATCGCGCTTTACGATTTGGTTTGTTTAATTATCTGTTTGTTGATGGCCAAACATCCAGACACACACACTAGTCTTTCTTAATAAATCATTGAGTTCAATGTATCCTTTTCTTTTCTACATTTCGTCAGCTTGGCGACCTCGTGTTCATCTAATTTCTTTATTTTCAGCAGCTGATCACCGGTAGCTGTCTGAAGATTAATGCACCTCATTTCCAATTGAAAAAAATGACCAAATTTCCACACAGTGTATATATTTAAAGCTCAGTAATACAATAATTGTAGAAACTTGAGCATTTGAACAACTCAAAATATTTTGTATGAAATTAAAACAACAAAATTAGTTCACAAACTATACAAATTACCTTAACTGTATTTTACAATAGATTTCCACTGACTATTGGTGCAGACAATTACTTCCAACTTTAACTGTAAGAAAAAGATAGCTGACAGACATCAACTGAACTGGGATAGAAATTTACAGGAAGTGAACAATGGTGCTGGCAGTGAGCTGTACTCACTATTTATCGGTCACAATGACTGAAAAAGAATAGTGCATTGCAAATGAATATCATAATAATAACACTTTGAACGGCCGGTGATTTGTCGTGGTTCTCGGGTGAGAAGGCCTTCGTTAACCCTTTACCTAACATGAAAAGCAGACGACCCTTGCATAAAAAATTCTTGAATAACTAATTTTTTTCATTTTTTGTCTCAAAAACATAGGTTATGACCCCTCGTTGGAACGAGCTCAACGAGCTCGTTCCAACGAGGGGTCATAACCTATGTTTTTGAGACAAAAAATGAAAAAAATAATGAAAATTAATTGGAGATTTTTGAGAATAGCGCTGGCCGGTTTTGGCCGTTACGTTGGGTAAAGGGTTAACCCTGTGCTCCCAACTGCCTACCTATTCCAACGCTTCTTCTCCCCCCCTCGTCGACAATCACATGAAAAGGGAGAACATTTACGAACGACGATATGTTCTGAGTACAAATAATTTTTATACAAACATTTAAATAACTGAAGTAGTTTCATTCCGTGGAAGAGCCAAACATGAAGGAACAAATTATTTACTCTCAATCAAATTTACAAATCGTCGACTGCGTGCTAGAATGTCCTGTGTCCCCTATGGGACAAAGGACATTCTAGCACTCAGGCGACGAAATGGGAACTTTGAAATGAAAAGGCTCATATTCCATGACAGAAAAACACAACGTTAAAAAAATAGCGTTTTATCCGAAATGACCAAAATCAATGTTCATGGATACGATGGCAAAATTTGAGAATCAGCCAGCAATAAAGATCCGCCCGGTTCTCGTATGCACTCGTATCGTTCCATGAAGACAAAATAGTTTACAAACCATACAACGAAATGGAGAGAATTAAATTAAAATATATAAACAAATTTCCTCGCAACCATTTCAAATCCTCGTCGCCAGTATGTTAAAATTGGGTAAAACCACTGATTCAATAATTGAGCAATAACACTACAATCCTTGAGAAGATTAACTATTCGAACGTCTTGTCACATTGAAGCAACATTATTGAATGACAACAAAGGAGATTGCCCGCCAGTGAGCGTATCAAGGGAGATAATATGTTACAACTATGCATTAATCCAGCAGATGCCTTTGGAGACACTTCAGGAATACCTCCAGTCCAACAATATGTTTCCGTCTTACGTGATCACGCGAAATATTTGAACTGAGGTTGCCCGTTTCGCGATTATTCCATTTATTTTTCACACTTTCAGCAACGATGTTCCGAATGAAGTGGTGTTTAAATTACAGGTCCGTGTACGATTTGAAGTAAGATGGTGTGACCTCTAGGGGGCGCGGTGGCTCAGTTGGTAGAGGTGCAGGCTGCAAGCCGAAAGGTCATCGGTTCGAATCCCATCTGCGGCAACCGCGTTGTGTCCTTGGGCAAGACACTTCACCCCCATTGCCCACGTGGGGGCACGGTGGCGTTGTCTACCTAGGCGAACTGCACGTCGATGGTGCACCTGTCTTCAACCAATGTTAACCCTGTTTGTATGGGGTCAGTATGTTGGGGAGCTAACAGTTGCTCGCCGTTGCTCGGTGGTTCTCTCCGGGTACTCCGGCTTCCTCCATCCATAAAACTGTCGTGGTCATGATTAGCCATTGTGTAGAAATATGTGACCTTAAACAGCAATAAATAAATAAATAAATAAATAAATAAATAAATAATGGTGTGACCTCAATCTTTATTGCGTATCAATTATTTGGCCAGTGGTGTCGTGGGGTACACGAGAGGTTTATTTACTAAACTTGTGGTCGTTAAAAGCAGCCTTTTTCATTTCACCATGTGGGTTTTGGGCAATGGGACGGGTAGGGTCTTATTGGAACATACACTTTATTGTGATGAATTGACTGTGACATGGACTGAGGTTTGCGGCAAACCTCAGACCATGTTACCGTCAATTCAACACAATAACTTATAATATGAGCGGTGATGCGTTGTGCCACGTTATTTGCATGTATACAAAGACATATAGAATCCCAAACAGAACTGAAAATTAAACGCATTCCGGTAACATCCGTTTTATTGTTGTTCCATGTCAATCGATTTAAGATATCAAAAGAATTTTGCCTCACACCCAGTTGAGCTGAATAGATTTAAGTCTTATTTTACATAATGGAATACTCTTTTGTGATGTTCACATTGAAAAACTATTGTCTTTCATAGGATTTATAATTATTGTACAAATGGGACCTACGTACTTATTTCACTTCATTGATAGACTCTTAATGCATACGGCTTCGACAGTTTGCCATTTTATTAATTTACAAGAAGCATATTACATATTGAAAATGGAACTCATGCTACTGAGCTATACGTTGAATTCCGTGTTACCTCTCATTCTGTGGATGCCACAATTTCAGGCTAAATCGCTAACGGTGATTAACGTTGGTAAGTTTTCAGTTCTCTCTCTCTCTCTCTCTCTCTCTCTCTCTCTCTCTCTCTCTCTCTCTCTCTCTCTCTCTCTCTCTCCCCCTGTGTTAAAAACTGGAACTGCAGACCAATATCCTGAGATTTCCTGATATTTGTGTACAGTACCACTGTACGGGGTGGGGTCGGGGGGGGATCTAGAAGTGCCTGCTACCCCGAACAGACTTTGCTGTCCACTCCAAACATTGGTCCAATGCAAGTTTCATGTAACATAGAGTCATAAAATGGTCTCCATCACAGACCTACAAACGATACCAAGGCCTTAAATTAATTCCTTATACCTCTGAATTTTGCGCTGTTATCCTGGGTGGATCAACTGCCTTCCAAATATCAAAAGAATTTTGCCTCACACCCAGTTGAGCCCAAAACTCGACTACACCCCCCCCCCCCCCCACACGCCCATATTCAACGACCTTCCAGATAGCATGCTTTGCCTCCAAAGGTACCCTTACTAGAGAATTCTGGCTATGCACATGTAGTATGAATACATTTTGGTCTCGTTCGGACATCAAGACACCAGCAGAATTCAAAAACCGCCACTACAAACACTGAATTTCATATCTAAAAAAAGCAAAAACTGGGACTCTAAAGGGGAGTGAAGTTTTCATGTAGAAAATAAGTTACTGTCAGTGAAAAAATAAACAATAGTACAAGCAACATATTCTGCTAATGGACCCATGTGTCGAAATGTGGTAGATTAGCTGTTATGTTGCTTTATATATTTTTAGTTTAAACAATATTTATTGAAAAAAGACAAGTTAACTGTATACATGCAAATAATTGTAAACGGATTGAATGTTTTGTCCATAACTTTCAGTGAATACAATTAACGCATAACATATCAAACTAACTTGTTGTAGTAGTGGATTCGGAAGAAAGCTGAACACTTATGTGAACCGTCTCCGAAGTCTGTAAAATTACACAATTTCAGTTAGACAGATAGAACGGGTGGGTTGGTTGGATATTGTTTAAACACGGAAAAAAAATGAAGAAAGTAGGACGAGTGAAAGTGAAGGAAGACATTTGAAAAGGGCGAACATGAATGCACAAGACAGCAACATTGATTGGCAACAGTTTGGGAACGGACTCCGAACGAAAAACCCCAACAGTGTGAGAGGCTGATAGCGAACCAGGCCCTCACCCCGCAGATATTTCATTTGGTGCGAGTTTTCATTAAAAACTCACATAAGACAGACAAGCAAACCCTCCGCCATCGATCAACAGGTTAGTTAGATTGTCCATTAACAGAAGAGCCACTTGCTGCTCTTTTAGAAGAGATAGTTGGATAACACGATAGGCCCAGATTCCATTTATTGTAGACTTTTAGGTGAGCAGCGGTAGGGTCGCAGTGATTGGAAACGTTTACTAAGTAGAATAAAGTTCTGCACCATTTCAAATACAGACAAATTTCCATCACTGATAAGGAATTCGAAGCCAAATAGGAGTGTTGTCACATCTGGTGCGAATAGAAGTGATTTTATTGTTGACCTGCGTGCCTCTTCAAAGACAGGACAGAACAAAAGAAAGTGTTCGCTTGCCTCGAGTATACCACACTGACACAGGGGCTATGGCGACATGTGGCTATAGAATAAATGGGTTCTAAGATTACTGCAACACAACCGCAATCTGCAGTGATAGATTTGTCCTATTCTTGATTTTGCATGGCCATAAAAAGACGGGGTTCGCAGATTGCCACTGTTAAGATAACTTGCGAAATTACTCACTGATGAATTTTCTCTGACTTAAAACAGTATGTCGTTCCATAGGCTTGTAGTTCTCGATATAAATGAAGACTGGTACAGTTGGGTGTTGCAGAAGGGAACTCGGATATTATTACTTGTTCGGAGACTGAGACACCGGCTAGTGGCAGAGACTACTGGAGGTACTTTATTAGCAATATATGGGGGCGTCATATGGTGAAACATTCGGAAGAATTGTTTCAGTTTGTGTTTGCGACGTCTTTCCTCAAGGGAGTCCCAGCAGGTTGTACAACGCGGAAGTTCTAGCACTCATGGTTGCGCCAGTCACTATCCTTGCTGAAGCCAGCTGTACTTTTTCCAGGTCGATTGTATTACTCGCCGAGCAATTATCCCAAATGGTACTACCATATTCAAGAAGAGGCCTAATAAAGGCAAAGTAAATCTTTTCAAGGACACTGCGGTCAAGAGTAAACTTTTGCCTCATCAGTAAATCTACGCGAGAGCATGCTTTACCGCAGATATGGTCAATGTGGTCATTCCACGTACATGCACCATTTTCGATAACTCCCAGGAGATTGTGACATTTAACTTCCGATATCTGGATATCACCAAGAAATAATGGTGGGTGCACAGCAGGGGTAACCTTGCGCGTTATGAGCTTGCTCTCAGATTTTTTTAGGATTGAACTCAACCAACCACGTATTGGCCCAATGCTCTATTGTAGTCAGATCCTGGTTGATCACAGTTGCTGCTTGGGTTGGATTCTCATCTATAACATACAATGATGTATCATCAGCGAAGAGCCGAATGCTACTTAAGAGAGAGGTTATCTGTTATGTCATTGCTATATATGAGAAGTAATAAGGGGCCAAGTATCGACCTCTGAGGAACTCCAGAGTTTATCGGTCTCCAGGCTGACGTCTCGGAGGCAATTGCGACCCTCTGGACCCTGTCGGAGAGGTACTATCGCAGAGGGATCGCAGGTACTCCTGGAAGTCGAGCTTATTCCTCGCAATAAAAAGTGGAAAGTTCACTGATCAAACATGTTGGAAATAAATGATAACACCTCCTTTCTGATGATATATACACACGTTTATTTACGTATCATATCTTCTTTCTCTCCATTTTATTTAATAATTAAAACTCACACATAGCCTATGTCGTTGTACACTATAAATTTATAAACCCTGAAAAATATAATTAAAATGACATGAGTACCTATAAATAATCAAATTATGGAGGCTAACCCTTTTAGCGAAAAAAGGTAAAGTAAGCGATTCATTGTTGATCTGATTGCCGAACGATCGGTGTTCAACAACGATCGTTCCGCAAGTAGAGCATCAATTAACCCTTTACCCAAGGTAACGGCCAAAACCGGCCAGCGCTATTCTCAAAAATCGCCAATTAATTTTCATTATATTTTCATTTTTTGTCTCAAAAACATAGGTTATGACCCCTCTGTGGAACGAGCTCGTCGAGCTCGTTCCAACGAGGGGTCATAACCTATGTTTTTGAGACAAAAAATGAAAAAAATTAGTTATTCAAGAATTGTTTTGGCATGTGTCGTCTGCTTTTCATGTTAGGTAAAGGGTTAATAAGCGAAATATAAATAATTTAAATGATCTTACCATTTCGAAATTTTAATTTAAATTGTCAAACAAACAGCAACATCCTCCATAACAGGTACTCTTGTTAACTCTGAATTTGAAACCGAGATTCCCCAAAACAATAGAATTTCCCGCAAGAACTACACACAAGCCAACAACCGACAGACAGTGAACATGAAGCGAATAACCCTTCAACTAACAAAACCAAGATGCATTAAGTCGACGCACACAAGAAAGCTGTACCTGCAATAAATAATCATTAGTAGATCTGGCCTGTAAAATAAAAAGTTGAATCCATTATAAAAATGCAATTTGCTCTCCACCACAGTACGATTATAAAAATACAAGTAAATCACCTGACACTCCAATTGTTTTTGCGAATGAGACCACTTCTCAA
Source organism: Pictodentalium vernedei (assembly GCA_031216915.1). Taxonomy (NCBI): domain Eukaryota; kingdom Metazoa; phylum Mollusca; class Scaphopoda; order Dentaliida; family Dentaliidae; genus Pictodentalium; species Pictodentalium vernedei. Next base: position 290,133,097 of record CM062292.1, read on the forward strand.
CTGTTTAAAAATACATTTTTCAAAAGCCTTGCCAACACAACTAAGGAGGGAAAACGGACGATAGGTCGTTACTAAATTGGAAGAATGTTTTTTTTTAAACGGGCGTTACATTAGCTTTTTTCCGCATAAATGGAAAGTAATTATTATTCAGAAGAATATTGAAGATTACTAAGAGAGGTTCACATAAGGATAATTTACATTCCTTCAGCAACCGGGGTCTTAAAAGATCAGGTCCTGTAGCCTTTGATGCATTAAGGGATTTTAGCTCTTCGTATACTTCGCTGCTCTGTATGGTTATCCTGTCTATTAAGTAAGGGGTGGGTGCGGCTAGTATAGGTAGAGAGGCCTGAGAGTCGTCCACTGATGAGATAGAGCCAAAGTATTCGTTTTTTTTTTCTCTGTTTGTGGCGTACGTTTTGTCCAAATGACTGATGGCCGGAATATCTTAATTGGTGTTGCCAATGAAAGTCTTAAGTGTTTTCCACCACTGGGCTGGTGTAGTTGCAGTTATATATATTTTTCGTAGTTATTATCGGATAGAAACCGTCACTAAGTGGTTTCATTTGGGAAATTCAATGAATACCCATAACTAAAAAAACATATAAAGGAATTAATACAATGAGGTACTTCGTGTGGAGCCCATCTATATGTGGTAAAAAAAGGCTTGCATATTGATTTATTTCCCGTTGTATCAATGCTAACACTCTGTATCAATGCTGGGTCCATAGATTCATTTACATTTTATCGTCCATACAGTTGGTATCATATTGCCCGGCCAGCCATATTATTCCAGGAAAGCTGCTTCATGTTCACTTGACCAGTCGTAGCTCTTTACACTACGCGAATAGGAAACGACACTTGCAGATTCTCTTGAATAACCAAAACCTCAATTTTTATTTAAAACAAATATAGCTTATGACCTTTCAGAGGAACGAGCTGAACGAGCTCGTTCCAATGAGGTGTCATAAGCTAAGATTTGGATGCAAAAGTAGAAACAAAATACTAACATACTCCACACTACTAATCCCTGTTTGTTGAGGTTAAGTTGAGTTCTGTAAAGCCATATGTTGTTTGAGTCATTTACAGACCAAATACTACCCGAAGGTGATTTGAATCTATTAATAAACAAATTGCCATCAGTACTTGATAACATTAACAAAGACAACGACCAGGCGTTAACTAGTCTTTAACTAGTTGTTTTTTGATACCATTTTAGTCAGGGGGTTCTTTCCTTTAGTTACGAAACAAACTAGAGTGACTGAGTATTCAGCAACCTTAATTCTTCATGTTTACACTAATGACCCGAGTTATAATTACAAGTCAGACATTATCATAAATAACATTTCAGATCATACTTCGACCTTTTACATACATAGATTTCAAGACAAACAGGGGCCAAGATTACTTATCGAAGCATTCTTTCAGTCGCAATAATGTTGACTTCTTCAAAAGTACTCAGTACACGTTTGGACCACTTCTGTTTTTGATGTCTGTTAATGATATAAGTAAATCATTCACACGAGCTATGCTATGTTTCACTGATGACGCAACAGCTTATACGTCCGGGCATGAATATAATTCTCTTTTTAGAAGTATTAATCATGAGATTGATAAATTGAGCGTGTGGCGTCAAGCAAACAACATTTCTCTTAATGCAGAAAAAAACAGATTCATGCTAATTAACTCACCCCATAATGAAAATCACTTGGCCGAAAAACTCCTCAGACATGAATAAGACAAATTTAGTCCGTATTCGAAATTCTTCTCAAGAATTTTTTTTTAATTTTTATGTGTTTTCGTTGATGAAAAGTTGAAGTTCGACCATCATATATCGCTTGTATGTTCCAATATATCCACTTGATCAGCAGGGTTTAAAGGGAAACGCCCTCATAACGCCCTTTAAGTCACTATATTTTGTGTTGATACATAGTCACCTATTGTATTGCATCCACGTGAAACTGATTACAGCCGAATATCAAACGAATGTCAAACTCCGAAAGTAAAACGCACTACAAGCGAATGTTAAACTCCGAATCTGAAACTGTCTACAGGTGAATTTCAAACGAATGTCAAACGGCGAACATGAGACCGACAACAGGCGAATGTCAAACGAATGTCAAACGCCGAACGTAAAACTGACTGCAGGTGAATGTCAAACGCCGAACGTGAAACTGACTACAGGCTAACGCCTAACGATGAACGTGAGGCAGACTACAGGCTGATGTCAAACGCTGAACGTGAAACTGACTACAGCGAATGTCAAACTAATGTTCAGCGCATTACGTCAAATGGATCGAAGGCGAATAGCAAACGGATGTCAAACGCCGAACGTCAAGCTAACTTCACAGACTTACAATATTTATTATCGAACTTACAAATACAAACAAACAAAAAATACGATGAAAAAAACATAATTGGGGAAAGGATCGTGCAGTGAGCCATAGCTTACGGAAGCCGTCTCCAAAATAACACATTGAACACATAAAATTTGTCTTGACGAGGATTGAAACAAAATCACCGAATGAAGCTTTTTTTATCTTTTGCTAAAAGGAAGACTCGTTGAAAAAATTACTATACAACACTTAACGCACTCCACCCTTACTGAGACACAAACACCCACCCCGTTTTGTTGACATGCTTTCCCTTTCAGTCCTGGTGACAAAAGTGGATAAGCAAACTCTATCCTGTTGTATACTTTGCGTGAATTCGGGACAAACAAACGACTTCTTTTTGAGAACAAAACACTATTGTCTAGGTTCTTATGACCCCCAGCCTACACATATACCTACAGACACGCACTGCTGTGGCTGTAAAAGTTCTTGCACGCTGGACAGCAGGGATAATCTGATGTTAAAACCCCAATTATCGCCAAGCTGGTTAAGCTATCTCCAACATCCAACCCCTCCAATAGCTCGAATGCTCGTTGAAACATCACCATATTTACTTTACTACACCAACACCAAACACTTCAATTGCTTCAGTCACTACATCATTCTACTTAACCCACTACGGCAGCCACCACTACAATATCAACCCACTACAGGTATTGCACTACCACTGCCGTAACTTACACTACACCTACTACACCAACCAAAAGTTTTATGACAGAACCCCAGCCACGAAGCCTTCAGCACCAACGTACGTCAGTTGTTGCTATTTAATTAGGCAGAAATTCTTTTAAAACTGAAACAGCATGCCATTCTATTCACAATGTGGATGCAATGCTCAACCTTCGAGTTGAGATACTTCCGAAAAGATTGTCAGGTTCTTCTGGAAAAGCATGCGAGATTAGCAATTTAAAAAAAGTTATTTTGCATTGCTGGGTCGTAACCTCCAGTTCTTTCGCATATTTTACAATTGACGTAAGCATCACGTAACCCAGACTATCGTTCGCATCCTACTTCCAAGCCTATGATTCAAATAATTTTATTCCAGAATTAAAATACATTTTAGTAAAATAAAGCGCTCAGAATACAAAATAGAATGGAACCCAGTTTATTGAGGTACTGTTTGTTAATCCTAGCCCCTAAAGCTTAACAATTTAGAGCTTAACCTCATAATGAAGATGGCTCTCAGTTTTAAACCTTAAATCTTACCAAATCAAGATTTCTTACATATTGACCTAACTAGGACTTAACAGGGACAGAAACTCTTATATGTGCCAAAGCTTTTAAAATGGAGAAACCCTAATCGAAATATCATTTAATATATAAAATATCCACTCAGCTCGGCTGGGCCATTTGACTAACCCAGTATTCAGCTGATATAACGGTGAAACTATAAGCTCTATTCAAGTGTTTAAGCTCGTTAGATCGGTAGGTCTATGCAGTTAGCCCGGCAGAGCTATTGAAAGTTAGCTCGGCAGAACTATGAGTGAGAACAAGGTACTGATTCGGCAGTGCAAGCTGGTCTCTGTATACAAGTTAGAGGCAGTAAAGAACCAATCAGAGAGAATCTGTTATCGCTGGTTTTGCTGCCTCAACAAGAATTGCATCAGCCACATATTTTAACACCTTAACTTAAATAATTAAAATCGGACACTACAGATAACTTCAGTATAACTTACTGTATTACACTATACATGCATTACATATGTCACTTGCCAGATCCAGTGGCTTGGACACGATGTGATCCTGGCTGTCGAAAGTGTCGTTAAACCACAATAAATAGATCCAGTGGCATGGAGCAAAAACACGTCTCAAGTCGGCTCTGGCAAAGGTTCGGCGAGCCTCCTGCCAAATTCCGCCAAGAGTACGGCAAAAGTCCTGGTAATGAGGCACGTCTGGGCCCTTTTATAATACTTCTTTCCAGTGTGGGTGGTCATATTATTCCACATCTTGGTTGTTTAATGTAAGAAGGATGTTTGATTATCTTGAGTGCGACACTTGGGAACTCGGAGATTACTTCTGTCGCGGCAGACTCTCAGGCTATTAGTCTAATTTCGTAAGACATTCGACGCTGTTATGGCCTGGGAAAGTCTAGCCCTCAAATAGGTCGTCGCTTATGGTTAGATTCACCCGTCTGGAATATTTCAGTTGGTTGGAAAAGCGAACCTACGGTTCACTTTTCAGACCAGGTCATATATTCCAGACGATTGAATCTGAAACGTTTCATAACAAATCATTTTTCTGTGCTAGAAATGATGCGCTCAATTGAGATCTTATTAGATATTTGATGACATAACAATCAGAAATGAAGATTCGCAACAGGCGTAGTCTTATCATTATGACGGATATCTCCACAAATTATGTTAATATCTTGATGTTTTTAGTGGAATTAAATACTTAGTGATTAGAATATCCATAACTGTAACAGGAGAGAAATACTTGTAAATTTTTGTGAGTGAAAGAGCATCAAATTACATCAACGATCGTCTAGAGGCAAGTTTCCATAAAACGTGGGTAAATAAACAGCCCATGACATTGTCGAATTCCGAACAGAATTAAACTGGTGGCCTGAGAGCTTTCTGAATTTGGTTAGCTGATGCAGTCGGGGTATTTTGTTATCAATATAATTAGGTACAAAGTTGTGATATATTGTAATGAACTGAATAAATTTTCCGAAATTCCGACTTGAATATGTGACCGGTCTGGTTTTTTCGAATTCATCATTCCGTTTCCCCTTCACTCACCAAGTTACACAAGGACTGTCAGTCTATATTCCTTGTATAGTCCGGTAAATGTAAGGGAAAATTCATGAACCCACCCTGAGTAATGTATTTTTCTTGTGGACCTCCACCATCGAGGGACAGAAGCTCCCTCTCGAACTCTCACCAACACGGGCCTGAGGCCATCAGGGAATGCCCACCGCATCTCGTATTGGGAACCAGCCGCAGTTTGAAATCTAACTGATCACCCACCCGCAGTGAAGGCCCTCTAACTACGTCCCTGAGTCACGTCGTGTCGGTGCTTCCAGAAATTGCATCTGTTCAGTTTGACCACACTGGCAGAATATTGCAACAGTGATCTCACAAAGGAGAAATAAATATTCTCGTAGAAGTTCCTACTCAGGGTAGATTTGCGTTTTCTTGTCATGTCTACGTTTTTCTCAATAAAACGGAGAGAGGCTGAAGCATCTTAATTATTTTGCAATCAGACTAATGAAATTCACCACAGAAAATCAACCAGAATTCGGTTTTTCAGTAATACATTTCAGTATTTCCCCTCACCCCCTACAGCCAGAGAGGAATATGCATCTTCGGCTCTCCCCAACGACGCATATCGTCAACCATTACTGCACTGATAAGCCCCCGTTCACCTGCTTCTCAATTTTGGAAAGCATCACTAGTTTGGCATGATCGTTCCACGTACAACTTCTGTTTAGGATTACACCCAAGCGATTGTGCTGGTTTACCTCAGTAACTTGAGTGTTGGGCATACAATGTTGCGTGGGGGAGGGTTCCTCGCATTAGTATTGCCTCGAGTTTTTCTGGTTAAAATTCAACCAACACATGGTTTTCCCACTGTCCAATTGCGTTTAAATTGTAGTTCAAGATGAAGGTAGCCTATTGGGGATTCTCACTATTTAAAGATAGGGGCGTGTTATCGGCAAATATCGAACACTGATAATTAGATTTAATGTTATATTATAAATGTAAATGAGTAAAAGAAGGGGTCCAAGAATAAATCCTTGGGGGACACCTGGCCTGATTTTACACCAAAAGGAGAACTCGAAGTATAGAACTTCTCTTTGTTCTCCGTCCGTATTTAGTAAATTCAAATAAATTACATGTGATACCACTCCCTTCTAATCATAAAAACTAGCCTGACACACTTACCTTTATCAAAAACGTTGCTTAAAGTACCTTACAGATCAGACGATTGCAAGATATTCAAATCACTTTTGGTGCATCCAGATTGAAATTGTAAGAACGAATTATATTCATTAAGAAGGGCCCATATTTTAAAAAATACATTTCTCGAAGACTTTTCTCAAGCAGCTAATAAGAGATATTGTGCGTCAATTGGAAACAAGGTTCTGAAGTGACATGTACGCAGCAGTATGTTAAACAAAGAAGTTAGTCCCTAGGATAAACATGATCTAAACTGTTTTACTACACGAGGACTAAGTAGGTTAACATCTGAAGCCATGGGGTGGTGGTGGGGGAGCTGTTAATGAACTTAACACTTTGTACACGACAGCGACATCTAGGGGTCACGATGGTAAGAGATGTTTGATCGTGGAATGTTGAAGAACCATCAACGTTAGCCACAGACCAAAATAGTCATTAAAAGTTTCAGCTTTGTACTAACTGGATGTTATAGTCTTATTCTGGCATGAAAAGCACGTCATATCCTCTAACTTGTTTGCAATGATGCGTTTTAGGGTTTCCCACCATTGTGCAGATTCGGTATTTGGATTATTTATAGTGTTATGTATTTTATCACTGTAGTAAGCCTTCATCTTCCTGATATATAAAGCTACCTGGTTGCGTTTGGCGCGGTACTTCCTTCAAAATTCGGGTTTCCATTAATCTTGACGATGCAACAGAGTCGTTTCATCTCACGAATTAGTCGAAATATTTAAAAGTGCATCCAAATAGGTTCATTTATCTTGACTGTTATCACTTTATTTTGGGAGCACGGTGGCTTATTGGTTACGGCACTGGACTTCAAACCGAAAGGTACACGGTTCGATCCCCGTCCGTGTGGGAGCATGGTGGCGTTGTGTACTAAGGCGTACTGCACGTCGATGGGGCACTTGTCTTCAACCAATGATAATCCTGTTTGTGCGGAGTTCGGACGTTGGAGATTCTGACAATTGCTCGCCGTTGCCCGGTGATTCTCTCCGTGTAACAGCCTTCCTCCATCTGTAAACCTGTTGGACACGGGGTGACTCTGGCTGTCGAAAGTGTCGTCAAGCCCCAATAAATAAACAAATCACTTTATTTGGAATTAATGTGGATGTATGGTGAAGTTCTTTCGACTTGACATTATCGACCGCGGTATCCACGCATCGTTCGGCGAAGAGGATATCCCATGTCTCTTTACCTCATTCATACCCCATAAATGCCTTCATTGTATAGCCAATTTCAGCTTTTAAATACAGAAAATGAACGCTTAAAAGCTATGTTGACGTAGAGAGAGCTGTGTTAACGAACTTGGTCAGGGAAGATCGAGTGTAAAACATCACACTCTAAGATTTTAATAAAGCTGGTGAGTGCAATGAGATCTGGGGGGTTTTCATGGAAACGAGACAACCGTTACTTATCCCAGTTTCTTCTTCGACATTCGCTATCAACCACAAAATCGATTGATAACGAATGTCGAACAAGGAAATGGGAATAAGCAACGATTGTCTCGTCCGGGGATTTAAGAGTATGCAGCGATTTACGTTGGGCCTTTTATTAGCTGATGCTAAATTTACTCCTGAGTGGTAATAACTGATTGTCATTTATTACGCACCCATTAAACTTAAACCATTGTATTTAACGGATGACATAAATGTTTCTGTATTCAACTTGTGATGTACAAGCCGGAACTTTTTTCCCAGCACCATTTATACTAGTTCCTTTCCCGTCGAGTCATTAGTTACACTTCGAAAAGTTTCCAAAATTTGTTGTACAGTTATCGATCTTCTGTCGCAGAGTGTGAAATGAAAACGTCCAAAGCAAAATAAAGTCGGTTCACAAAAAATTAGTTAACCAAAAATGAGATAATATTTAAAGAAAAACAATCATTTCCAGCCACAATTTTGTTACATTAACCCAGTCACGTGACCGTCTCGTCTGTGAATCCCGTTATATAAATCTTTGGACATCTTGACATGCTTCGAACTTCTTTTAAAAAAGTTTCTCTCAGCAGTTTCGCAAATCTGCCCACATTTGTACTTATATTTTTACTAACAGTAGTAGCTACCAAATGGTTAGGCATGAATGAACACCAGCTGAAGAGAAACAGCGAAACGAATTTCAACAAACACGCCCAATAGAAAGATAACGAATGTACTTTAGACTGGTTCCCAAAAGGTTGTTTTGATTTTTTATCGTTCCATTTGTTCACAATCTAGCTTCAAACAAAACAAATGGACTTTTTATTTCATTTATTTAAACTTTTTACCCCTTTGGGCATACAAGTTACAATATATACATATTTATCATAAATATAATACAAGCTCATGTCTGTGGTGCGTACAAAATTACCATAAACTCGCCTGTCACGGCGGTCACTTAGGGTCTCGCAGCCCCACCCCCTCACATATATCCGAATTGCCCTTATACAATACCAAATTATGATTTTATAATTCGAACAGACACAGGGTGATAAATTACAGTGCTGCTTGTAGCGTCAAGCTTGCTTAGGAAGGAGCAGTGACGGGACTATGGTACTTCTTGTGATTACGATGAATGAATAATCGGTTCAAGAGCAGTTATATATGGCATATATCATTAGGGTGGCAGCTCGTTTTGGAAAGCAGAGACGTTTAGAGGGGTTCCATTATCTTTAAATTATGCTATGTGATGCGACTCATAAAAGAAGTGTTTTGTCCATACTGATAATATGTGTGGAGGCACAGAGCAGCTCTGGGTATTGGTATGGCTACAATATAGATTGGCGGTATATTTTACAGGCTTCATTGCGCGATCCATGTTTTGCTCCTTTTCGTAGTATTTACCCGGACATTTGTCCCGTCTTACACCTTAGTGTACGTGTTCGAAATGAGAGTAAGAAAAGGGGCGTAAAGAAAATGTTCGGGGGTTGGGCAGCCAGGAATACTAAGAAATAAAATAACTTTCAAGTATGGGTACGTCAGTTTCTATTACCACGTCCATTCTTTGATTTTGTCGCGTCAGCAGTTCTGTTGTTAGTCTTGCATAGCCCGTCAAAAAATACATTTTCCCACAGTTACCGCAACTAAGGTACTTTTCAGCAGTCAGCACAGCTTTACTAATTAGAGTGCCACTAACGCCATTGATATCGGCCAGAACCACGTCATCCGCCACCGCTCCTTCTAATAAGACGTCATCCTCTGAGAATATTAGTTACCAGGTACTTTGTTATACCAAAACAAAGATCCAGCGAAAAGTCCAAATCCCCAAACCCCAGGCGACACAGCGACCCCCATCAGAAAACCCAGGACTAATGCACCACTGTCCTGAGCTCTCCGCGGAAGGGCGCTTCGCCACCCAAAAATTAAAAATCCACCTTTGGGTTTAAACATCGGAATTAAAATTTGTTTATTTAAATGAATCTTAATTTCGTGGGATGTGTAATAAACACAGAACGTGATGTGTGTTTGAATCGGTGGGTGTTTTACATAACGAGTTGGAATGTCATATTTCGCAAGACCCTACGGCCGATTCAAACACACATCAAGTTCTATCTATTTATTGTCAACATGGCCAAGAGGTCTCTAAAGGGTTATTTTGACCGTTTGATTCAATAGCAGTAAATCACATTACCCAAATGAACCCGACAACGACCCCAAATCACAAAACACAAACTGAACGGACCTAAATTGGCTTGGATTCTACCAGAATCCTCTTACAATAGTAGTACGCAGTGATAAAAGGTGCGTTCCATTTCATAAGCGTATTACGAATCCTCGATTTCTTCCAATTACAGAGGCTATTCTAGCTACTCTAACTCTAGCAGTCTATTCAGTGATAGCTACCCTGGTTCCGACCTCTACCGTCGTCGAGGCGGCGTTATAATCGCTAGTCATATTGCTTCATTTCTAGTAATCTGTACATACCCATGCAGAGTTATCCCCCCGATGTGTATAACGCAGGCCCCTATGATTATGTAGGCGCACTCCAACCTAACGTTGGTCAAATTTCAGGTAATTCTCTCCAAAGTCCAAAAAGGCCAGAAAGGAAAAACCCAATAAATTATATATATCTTTTTGAATGAAACATAGATCATATGGAAAGTACTATTTGTCATAGAACTGTTACAATGTGGTAGAAAGCACTGCCTAAAAGTCTGCTATGGCAAAAGTAAGAGATCTGATTTTGTACAAAAAAATACCTTAAATTTACTGAATAGTTATATTCTGTAATCCTAGTACAGAATTTCTCATTCTTGAAAGGAACGTACAGTAAGACTAGTTGTGATTTAAGGTGTCTAAATGTCACGAGGGCTGCCATTTTTATTGTGTTTGTTAACCTTTTATGAAGCCCACCAAGGGTCGAATCCACACAGTTCACAAGAACAAGTATGGAGTCATGAGAGAGTGCATCATTGTAAAATGAAGAATGTCCAATGTGGCTTCTGTCAGTCTGCAGTGATCATACCCCCACAATTTTGTACCATTTTGTATGAGATTTGTGTCAAATTGGTGAAAAGAAGATCAGATTGGTACACCAAAAAAGGGAAAACTACCAAACTTCCTCATTTGGTATTACCCGTGACTATTTCTGATGTTGCATGAGCAATGACAGCTGCCGGGAGTGCCATGTGAATACTCAAGTATGGCAAAAACAATAAAAACGACCTACCCTGCATGCAAAAATACTTACATCAATCAGCTTCATTGAGTTAGAAAACATGGACTCTAATTCATTTGTGTACATGGTTTGGTATGCTTCATTTGTTTTGAAACTATCGCCCTTCTGTAGTTGCTGTTTGGGGAGGCTTGACTGTTGCTTTAAGATTTAAGAACATTAATAACTGGTCTGCTTACCGATGCTAATTTTATAGACAGTGAATGGCAAGCCTGAGTAATATCGCAATTATGTTGGCTATTAAATTCATTTATTCATTTATAAATTATGAGAAGTTGTGGTCTCATTTCGGTAATTCGTGTGATTTTGTCCACCTGGTGGCTTCATGTTATTTCTGTGAACAGATTATACAATACATACAGATTTTTGCAACCTTTTGGTGTCAATAGCTATCAAAATCGACGTGGGTCTCTCTAACACACAATGCGGTTGTGCGAGGAAGAAATTTAAATTTACGATGGTACTATATTTGGTGAACAGCAAAAGAACTTTTTGGAACTTTGGTCTTTTTATTCAATTAGCAGACTTCACCAAGCCTTCTTTATGTCACAAATATAGTTCGGCTACAATCAAGTTATTTTTTCGTAAATATATAAATGAGAGGACCTAAATGTTTGTTTGAGTTAATATATTTATGTTTTCAAACAGAATGTTCCAGTTTTATCTTTCTCAAATCATCAACAACAACCAAAAAACTATAGTAATTCGATTCGGTGGCGTATTAATCCCTTTCTGAAACTTGCGTAACTTTCTACAGTTTCCGTATTCAACATTGCTACTAAGGGCTGTAGTAATTATTGTATTGTCAGTTGAATATTTTCCTATCAATGTATCGTGTGTTATATATTACGTCGCCTTGCAGATTCGAAAACAGCAATGAAATGTGTACTGATTTCAGATCATTGGAAATTGAATCGTTTCGCAGCTTGGTCCAAGACTTACGTGATATCAAAACAAACATGTCTTCCCAACATAATCTGTATTCGTGGTCATTCATTTTCCTCGGCGAGTTTTCAATACGTTGGTGGTGAAATGATGAATATGCGTTCTCCTGGTATGGAGTGCGGAGTCTTTTATTTAAAACTAGGACATTAGAATTTCCGATCTAGCCCTTGCTATTCTTGTCCGTTACTTATGCGGATGGCAATTTCTTTGTCATCAAAGGAAAAAATAAAACACATTTTTGAAAAAGTGGATAAATTCAAGTTTTGTGTACTTTTGTCATTATTTTGGAATATAATATGTCGCAATTCATCACTTTAATTCGTATTTATGGCATTGTTGAAATTTTCAAAAGAAAATGTCAAATGTTTAAGTTTAAACATTATTTATTTCAAGAGTACAAAGTCATATAATACAAAAATTGTTACACACTTTGATGTGGATTCGGCAGGAAGCTATAAGCTTATAGAAGGCCGTTTCCACCCAGAACAAGATTACAAAGAGTTACCAATGACAATGGCAGGTACAGTACGTGGAAAGTGTATTATCATTAAATCACCCGCAGAGTGGAAATTCCACCCGAGCAATAATAGCAGATTTGTTGCAAAGCAAAACCATCACAAGCAAAGTTCCAGCTAATGGACCTCCGGGTTAAACCCGGAGGTCCATTAGTTGAAACTTTGCTTGTGTTTTTTTGTCCATATGTACAGAATTTGAAAGTGATATTTCGGGTGATAACTCCACTCCGCGGGTGATTTAGTTACAATCCACTCTCCACGTACTGTATGAGCGACTTTAGTCTTTAGTTTTAACAGTATTTGTGTACACTACACAAGCGTCAGTAGTCGATCTCACATATCGTCGCCCGAGGATCCCCGCCTCGAGTACAACAGATTAACCCCTTGCCAACACGCATAGTATACGATAGTTGCACAAAAGACGTCTTGAGCCACTAGACATTTTTATTTTCTGTTACAAAAACACAGATCTTGACCCCCATTGGGGCGAGCTCAACGAGCTCACTCCAACGGAGGGCCACGAGCCATGTTTCCGGGTCCAAAATTGGAAACATAATAAAATTTAAATGGGAGCTTTTGTTAATAAGACCACCCGATCCTGGCCATCTCGGGAAGTAGAGGCGGGGACCACCGGGTAACGATATGTAAGAATGTCAAGAGGACACGGTGAACAAAATAAGAACGATATAAAAAGAAGTCAAACTCGGCCAGCTTGAATACATGGTGCATTTACTACACACGAGAAAAAGTTTTGTTGGACGACCCCTTGAGCCCGAAAGACAATCGACCAGGAGCAGGTATTGCTCAAACGACTCGAATCAAATCGAGCAAATATGACTCCTTGAACAACTCTACAACTCAGCTCAGTATTTGTGGACTGAAGGCAGTTATGATTGTAGGACCTAGAGGGGACTGGTGAAGAAGTAACTTTATCGAAAGTCGATTTTCAAAACGATATAAGTCAGGTATGACATGGATACGCGGTTTGATCAGTGTCGGTTTTATGCACATAACTGGTAATTCTAATCAAAACCTCCCAAAACAACAAAACAAATTAAAATAACCATGAGCAAATCAAAATATAACAGAAAAAAGGTTCCTTGGAAATGTCCATTTTTCAAAGAAAGCCTACGGAAATTTCAATTCGCCGATGTATTAGGTAAATTCCGCCTGGTGAAAGGTCCGTCGGGAAAACGTCCGCTGACTCGCAATGCGCGATGTAAAGAATTCACCAATACTTAAACCTGGGAACTCAAACGTCTCTAACGTTTAGTTATCCCCTAACGAGTACTAAGTCGTCGGTGGAAATGCGTATGCCTTCTAACTTCGATACACCTTTGCAGTTTTTCATATTCTTTGAAATATTACCAACCAGTTTTAATTTTGTCAGCACTCTAAAATATTCTCTCTATTTCCAGCGGTCATTCTAGACATCTCGCAAACAAAACATTCATGTATCGGGGCGTGTGAGGATATCGTGAACATGGAAACGATACGAGAAGGCGATATCGCTGCTAATATAACGTGGTATTATAGACTCTCACCCCTTCGGCTAATTTCAACAGGTAAGTAGTTACGGCTTGTATCGAAAGATGTACTTGGCCGAATCAACCAACTTTTATTGAAATTAAAAGAAAAGAGAGAGTGTGGGAGAACAGTTAAGAGAACGGACAGAAATTACGAGAAGTCAAAAAGAAAGATTCACGGCAAAATTTACCCAAAGAAGCTTCAAAATCATAACCCCCATCGGCAAAAGTGCCACCCAAAAAATGAATAAAATGGATTCCTGTCGGTGGCAATCCATAACATGGCACAGCCTCTCCTACTTCACCATCTCTACCTCTGTTTGACCGTTACAGTAAAAGGGATAGCCTGCCCCAGTCCCGTTCCTCCACAGAAAACGTTGTCTTTTTCAATCATAATGAGACATGGTATATATATGGTCCTGGTGCACCACGACAGTGGTATTGCCACAAAAAATGGGATGGCCGTTTTCGTCATTTTGTACATAAGATCTCTGAGCCCTACAGAGAAGTGTTGGTATTGCAGTAAAAAGACTTCAAATTCTTTCAAGGCGCTTTATATTCTCTTTGAAAAAAATATAAAATCTTGCCCACATGGACTTGTTTTGTAACAATTTATTCGAGAGTGCATAATATGAGACTGCAGCTGAATCTGATATTTGTATTACTGCTTTACGGTCTTCTTTGACAAGGTGTGCCTCCCTGTTCCAATCGTGATTTGAGTCAGTCGTACCAGGTTGTTGGAAAAGACACCGAACATTGAAATATTTCATTACACGCCTGTTCTCGGAAATCCCCATCTACAGCAAAACTAAATAGTGCGGAAAATGAAAAATCCTTTCCGCACATGTGCCGAACGGAAATCTTTGAGCAGACGATTGATCATACAAATTGAACCGATTGAGAAATAACTAAATAAAATGTCTAAAATTGAAGGATATGGCGAGTTTAATGTGTACGAAAATAGTGAAGAAGAAATAGAGTCGATATATGCAGGGGATAATGAATATCCAGAAGAAGAAGAAGAGTATGAGTACGCAAATTTGGTTGGCGATAAAATGTGTTCTTTTTTTGATAGTTGTCAAACGAATTGCTAAGTGTCCTTCTAATAATTGTTTTTATAGACGTGAATGCGTGTAAAAACACAGAACGACACGCACGTGTCGTTATGCGTATGTATTCGCGATTTACTATCCAGGTTTGACACTGCTTGAAGAATATTGGAAAGTACAACAGGTATCTAACCTCAACAGTCAGTAGATTATTCATTTATTATAAACATATCGTTGCTAACTTTGTGGTTATATTGATTTCATTAGTCGAGAGAAGTTGGTGTAAAGCAAATCTATAAATAAGAACAGATTCGTTCAATCGTGTTATTCGAGTGTACTAAGCAATAATTGTTTTTTTATACCATGCTCACCTATGTTAATACCTGTGAAAAGCCTGAATGTTAAATTTTAGATTTTAACCCCACTGCCGGTGTAAAACTTTACTGCGGTTAAAATGTTTTCAATGGGAATTCCATTGCAAAAATGTACACCTATAGTAGGAACTACATGCGACTTGACCTATGACATGACCCAATTCGATAGATTCACACTTCGCGATGTTTCATTCAAACATACGACATTTTACGGTACTATCTACTGCGTGCAATGACTTATTAAGTTTAAAATACATACAATTAAATATTTAAAATACAATTTAAGAATTGTTAATTATCATTTGACTGAAAAAGCAAGGTAAATTCAATCAACTTTGACGATGTGTCTAGCTGTCAATCAAGCATTCACTTGAAGCCGGAAGTACTGCCCACCGGCGCAGATATAAACAAAAAACCCATGTGTTTGCGATAGAAAGTGTTTTTTCTCCATTTCAAATGACAAAGCCAGCTATTTATTAAGAGCATGGTATAAATAACATAAATAGGTACTAGGGCTAGTAATCAGATTTACACCATTCGTAGAATGGCAGAGCCTCGTCATTAAAACCCTTGTCCTACTCGTGGTTTAAATCTGATCACTGACCCTAGTACCTACTTATTGTATATTTAAAAGCACTGCCCGTTGACCTACTATCGTCAATCTAAAAACGTCTATCCGTCATGTGGTGTTTCTTAGGGCAATTCTTTTTCTTTCCCTGGATTGAAAACCTATTAACCCTTCACCAAACGTAACCATCAGAAAGATCAGCCTTATTCACAAAATTCTCCATTCAAATTATATTATATTTTAGTTTAAACAATATTTACTGCCGAGTTCAATAGACTCAATAACAGAAAACAATTACAGATGATATATATAGAACAAAAACGGAAAATGGATTCAGCAGCAAGCATATGCTTATGTGGGCTGTCTTATATTTTAGAAAAAGCTGTAATGGGTGGAAGTATATCATGAGTATTTAACAGCATAGTTTGAAGCAGGTTCCACCCACCCAGTCCTACTTTTACATTTAGCAGGTAATTTACCAATTGTTATGTACATTAGTACCTCATCATGTATGGATGGTATATGCTGTATGTATCCCCTATCGGATCACATGAAATAATTGTACGTTGAATATCCCCCACCCCACCCCCATCACTCTTGGTCACACACTAGCACTGCTCACAAATGAATTAAGGTATCTCCACCCATACCAGCTCTGGATAGCTGTGGTGTGTGGAGCTATGTCCTTTGTATTGAACTGCACATACTGATGCAGATTCTACCTGCACATTCCTACTTTTACACTTATTATTGATTTACTAATCATGTACGCTAGTACCTCATGATGTGTGAATGGTAAGTGTTTTATGTAACTCCACACCCAACACATGCAAAAATTGTATTTTGAATATTCCCTGTCACTGTTCACAAATGATTTAAGTTATACACAGGTCATTTCTCCTCCCATACCATCTCTGGATAGCTGTGATGGGTGGAGCTAATATAATACTGACTGATAGGTTTGTTCAGATGAAAACAAAGTATAGTTCTGTTGTTCATTAACATTTATTTGACTTTACCGATCGACTTGTGAATAGTAGAACTGGCGTTCGCGTATGTTAGCCCACAACCTAACAGAACCGCCGTAACCGGTAAATGTAATTCACAAATATGCCATTTAAATTTTAATATTTTTTAAAATTTTGCCTCATATACTAAACCTATGACTCCACACTGAAGCGATCAGGAATCCTACCCTACTTTATTTTAAAAATTATTCTTCATAGTTATTGAAAAAAAACCTCGTGCGAGTGTCGTCTGCTATTCAACTCGCATCAGATTACGGAGTAAAGGGAGTGGATGCGAAAGTGTGGATTCTTTGAATTTGAACCTCAAAGCTACTTGGTGCAGAGGCATTGAAAGCGAAGAATCTATACCTACTCATTTCAATCTCCAAAAGTAAAATATTCCAGCCAGATATTCAACAAAGAATAAATCGAGAATCTCCAACTTGTGTATATCGAAATTTACAAAACTAGTTCAGTAAATTAGGTCTGGACCGATCCAGACCTAATTTACTGGATGAGTTCTGTAAGTTTGTAAATTTCGATATAAACTGGTGACGAGATGAAGATTCTATGCATTATATGATCCAAAAGCCCCACAAAAGACACTTAAATGGAACGCGAAACAAGCAGCGTCTTCCTGAAGGCCTGTGATTACATTACAACTTGAGATGCATTGTTTGTCTGCGGTGCCCAGGTTAGGAAATAGTCCCCGATAAAGAATAGTTTGCTTAGTATTTAATGACGCCAATTTAATGAAATAATTTTCAAAAACATCAACTACTGTCAAAGACAACAAAAATTTATCACTCCTCGTCTGCCGAGTCTAAATCTAGGATTATCCTCCTGCACATTATCATTTTTAATGGATGAGCATAGTAACCGGTAGAAGGGTCAAGTCATATAATAAAAGAGAGTAAATAGTCCAGACATCCACCTAGTGTTGAAGAATGTACTCGAAATGTATAGAGAGTTTTAATATACTCGTCTGTAGTCACTTTTGCCTGTGGTGTAGAATGTACGAATTAATGAAATACTATTTCTTTAAAATAATATTTCTACTTATTTTTGTAAACAGCAACAAGCTAAATGTCATCTATACTATTCCTCGAATTTGCATTGCAAGGACAGGCTGAGATGAAATATTTTAACCCTTTGAATCCCGATAGTATCTTCCACCTCTGTCCAATGTCATGAATTGGAAGAGTTCATATTCATTATTGGTGTTATACCAATTAATATTTTCTGCGTGCAGTCACAAGACTGCACGTTGAAAATATTGATTGGTCTGTCATACAATTCCACGAAGGAACCATGTACTTTGCGAATTCGGGACGTATCACGATCCTGGACAGAAAAACGTCCCCTCGAATTTAAAAGTCTATATTGGAGAATGGACTTGAAATATGTAGATCCTTCGATTTAATGTCCGCGTCTCCAAAGCGTCTTGAACATTAAAATGGAATAACTACTCGTTCTCGTCCATTCTTCAATCAGCAAATTCAACTGCTGCAAATTCGTGAAAAATAATAAACGTCTTTGCCAATAAAGTGACTTCAGAAGAATATGTTAATTCTTCATAAGCGAGAGATTTTATTTTATTAATCTGCACAAACAGAAGCGAGTCAGATGTTGTGTCAAACATGCTAATGTAGTGAGAAACAACATAGTTAATGTGTGGCATGTACATTATAAAAATGACATGGATTTAGTGGGAGAAGCCATTATCTCCTCTGGCATTGATTTCACATGGGGTACTATCCGCAATGTTCTGCACGCGAAGGCCGTAAGAGGGGTGCGAATTGTATAAATGCATTCACAGTGCGTCTAAGTTTATACAAATCGCAATACGAAAACAAAACACAAGAGTACTTCCATAAACAAATAAATACATTGTCTGAAGGTGGACATGAATCGAAACTCGTTTGGTAATACAATGGTGCTACCGGTAAACTTCAGATATTCCTTCCGAGTCTTCGGGACGTCTGAGTGGTAAACATTGCGAAATTTGTTGACTGGTAATATTCCACGAGAGGGAAACATTGTAGAGGGTGCATCAGTTTTGAGACCAGTATGAATTTCTGTAAACCCTGAAATATACATGGATAACGAATTTATTTCCACACTAAGTTAATTCAAATAGAAGAAAAATGTCAGTTCTGTGGAATAGGAAATAACGTACCTTGTCCCTATATCCCGAGGTATTCTGTCTTTTGATTGGTCAGAATGCCTTGGACAAATAGCCATGACAAAGGATGCACCAAACATCGAAGGTATATGAGAGCGTGCAACATCCAGGGTATATGGGCTCGCGAAACTTCGGGTGTATATGGTTTAGATGAAAGCTTTAAGCATTTACTCGCCTCGGTATAAAATCGAACCAAAAAACCTGAAAATAGTCACAAATATTATCAGATTTTCGACAATTCGATCAGATTTTGCCGTTATAAATCAAATAGTCGAGTAATTAAATGAAACAACTTGAGAAAAATAAAATAAGAGCAAATATCGTCCCCTGAGTTCCAATGTGTTTTATGAACCAGTAGGCACATAGAACACATTGGAACTCCGGGTGCGATTTGTCAACAAAATACTGTTTACTAGTTTCCTTAACGACCCAAGGGATGTAACTCTACCTTTTGTCTTCTGAGTTTATAAAAACAAAAAATATTCACGAATTTGGTCCAAGTGATTGCGGAGCGTGAAAAATGCGTCCACAAATTTATTTCTACTATGTTTGTATTGTGTTTCAAGCGGGACAAAAACGTTATCTCCGCCAACATGTATGGTATAAGGAAATTTAATACCCGGATGTCTCATTTAAACACCTCGCCTACGGCTCGCTATTTAAAAACCGACATCCAGTATTAAATCTCCATATACCATATATGTTGAAGGAGATAACTTGTATTATTTTGTTTGACAGATCTTTTGCAAGCGCCGCCAAACTAGATATAATGGGTTATATTTATAGTTATTTTTATGATATCTATCATCAAAGATAAATGGCTCGGTCAAAAAATATAGATTATCATGATAATGAGCATGTTCTGTGATTTATATCAGATTCGAAGTGGTGTCCAGAATGGGATCCCATTCTGGACATCACCGAGAATCTGACGCAAATCACAGGACATGCACATTATCATGAAAATTCATTTATCTAACAATTCTGTCAGGTAAACACATTAAACCTTAAATTATTAATACAGTTTTGGGACATAAAGAAAAAGGTTTTAAAAACCCCATATTTTATGGAACTATATTGTTGTGCACTTTAACAAACAATGAGTAACACGTTCATCGCAAATTTTCCAAGTTACGTTGTAAAATTATTCACTCTCAATGTTACTTCCTATGATGTTACGCTTGAATTTACAAGTGCGTAATATTTAATTGTATAGTTTCTATTTATTGTGTGTGTGTGTGGGGGGGGGGGGGGGTTATTCATAGTTCTGTCGCTAATTGTAAGAGATTTTGTTTAGTTTTGTAAGCGATCAGCTGAGTCAATCATTGAAACGCACATAGAATGTATTCTTGCGTCTGTTATGATACCAGTTGCGTTCCTGGAAACGAGTCGTCTGTATGATACGGAATCAGAATGAGTCGTCTGTATCATACGGAATCGGAACACATTATTTGATACGTATCGTTTCTCGTGATTTTCAGCCAAAATCTATATGATTGTTAGATAAACAGACAGAACGCGATGTGTGTTTGAATCGGTGGGTGTTTTACATAGCGAGTTGGAATGGCGTAGTCATATATCGCGGAGCGGTAGGATCGAGTGAAATATGACTACAACAAACACACATCGCGTTCTGTGTGTATTACACATCCCATGCATTAAAATTCAGTTAAATAAACCAATTTTAATTCCGATGTATAAACCCAAAGGCGAAGAGTCAGTTTGTTTTGCTTGTAGCTGTACTGATCAAATTGATCGATAAAAAATCAAACAACCTTTTGGGAACCAGTCTAAATTACATTCGTTATCTTTTCTGGTGGGCGTGTTTGTTGAAATTCGTATCTCTGTTTCTCTTCGGCTGATGTCCATTCACGCCCAACCATTTGGTGGCTATTAGTGATAGTAAAAATAGAAGCACAAATTTGGGCAGATTTGCTAAACAGCTGGGAGAAACCTTTTTAAAAGAATTTCGAATCATGTCATGATATCCGAAGATTTACCGAAATAAAGTTGACCATTTTAGATATAT
This sequence comes from Pictodentalium vernedei, assembly GCA_031216915.1. Classification (NCBI taxonomy): domain Eukaryota; kingdom Metazoa; phylum Mollusca; class Scaphopoda; order Dentaliida; family Dentaliidae; genus Pictodentalium; species Pictodentalium vernedei. Next base: position 290,154,240 of record CM062292.1, read on the forward strand.
CTCCGGCCGGGAGTCGCAGACGAGATGGCCATCTGACTGGGTTAATATTGTGGTTGGAAATGATTGTTTTTTAAATATTTCATGTCATTTTTGGTTAACTAATTTTTTTGTGAAACGGCCTTATTTTGCTTTGGACGTTTTCATTTTTACACTACGCGGCAGATGATCGATAATTGTATAACGAAATTTGGAAACTTTTCGATGCGTAACAAATGACTCGACGAGAAAGGAACTAGTATAAATGGTGCAGGGAAAACAGCTCCACCCTGTACATCGCCAGTTGAATACAGAAACATTTATGTCATAGCGACGTGTCGGTTACAAGGGTTTAAAGTTTAATGGACGTGTAATAAATAGATGTTCAGTGGACTTTTACAATGTGATAAAATAGCAGAAAAAGTCGACAAATACCCTCCAAATGGCATTTTCCAGACGAAAAATAATAATTTATAATCCACATAATAATATAGTTCCTGTTGTGGTCTAACATTTTGTCAAGAATAACACGAAACTAAATTATAATTGTGATTATGTCTTTGCAATGAACAGTATTGTTAATTTTAATATGTATCCAATTATAATAAACTATTTTTATGAACTTAAAAAAAACACATTGTCTGCATATTTATGGTCTTATACCGGGATAAACCAAGGTGTAAATATTTCTAGTTGGTGAGAGCATAATTTACAAATGATGTGTAATAAATACTGATTGACATAACAAAGAAATTACTGTTGCCTCAGTATTAGGAGTGGGCGGTGTTTCGTTTTTCCGGTTCGGTTCCGGTTTTTTTTTTTTTTGGCAAATCGAAAAACCGAACCACAAGACCCATCAAAAACCGTACGAACAGTTTTTCAAGCTATCTTACTGGGAAGGAACTAGACTATCGACCATTATGGTCAATCTATGGACTCTCGTCGTTCCCTCTATTTGGCAAAAGAGCAAATACGACGTGTCCTCATTGTCACATTTTCTCCCTAATTAACTCGTCCATCGGACGAGTTAATAACGGAGAAAATGTGACATTTTGAACACAACACAGTTTAGATGAACCTTATTCATTTGTTACCCGAGTTTATGATTTTCTGACTGAATAAGCTTAGCTACTGGTCCCCTAAAATCCAAAGGGAAGTTAGACTGAACCCGATATATACAGGGTCTTTATGGTGAGTGGTGTCGAACAACCTATTGCTGAAATTTGCAAAGTTAAGGAGACTGTAGTGATATATACTGTCTGTTCTTAACCCTTTACCGAACATGAAAAGCAGACGACACTTTCAAAAAAAATTCTTGAATAACTTATTTTTTTCATTTTTTGTCTCAAAAACATAGGTTATGACCCTCATTGGAACGAGCTCAACAAGCTCGTTCCAATGAGGGGTCATAACCTATGTTTTTGAGACAAAAAATGAAAAAAAATAATAAAAATTAATTGGCGATTTTTGAGAATAGCGCTGAAATCGAACAGAAAGAGAATCTGAAAAATCAAAACCTCCCAACTCTACCCAATATGAGGAGACAAGACCCGCATTTACTCCCTGTCCCCTGATTCTCATGCTCTTGGATATCTGTTTCAGCACTAACACTCTTATCATTAGAGACACAGGATATGATAGTTATGGATTCCCATGAACAAGTGTACGGCGCAGTGAAAAATTATCTAAATGCAAGAGTTCAGATAATTCATTGGCCAGCTGGTTTCGTGTTTCGGAATGGGATACCACCTGATCTACTAGATGAGTGTTGTGCGTGTAACAGAACGCTCCGTGGCGATGATATGGATTGCATAGATCTGAACAGAACCAACAGAGGCACAAGTAGAAGCAAGAGTAACATAATAGCCTCGCTGATATCACAAGTGGCCGACGAAAACGTTTTCATCATAATTCAAAACAATAAAAGTAAGTTTCAGTAGAAGAAAATCCGAAGTATCTCCCAGCCTATTTACTTTACGAGGCATTGCCCACATATTATCAAACAATCAACTTAATTTGCATCCAAACACTCGGGAGAAAAAACGTTTGTATCCCCCCCCCCCCCCCCCCCCCCCGTTCCTCCAGTTCGAATTCCGTATCAGACAGATTGAATTTCCTGTAAACACCGCACTATCACATATTTGCATTATTACGCATTACAATATAGTTCCTGACATTCAAAATTTTGACCAATTTAAACTGAAAAATGGGGGAAACGTGCTTTATGTAACAGTATTGTTAGATAGATGTATTATCATGACCAATGTTCTGTAATTTGTATCAGATTATGGGTCGTGTTTACAATCGGATCGCAACTTGCCCTGACGGGCTCGTTACGACCCGATTGTAAACACGACCTCGAATCTGATACAAATGCACATGGTCATGATAATGTATATTTATCAAGGGACGCCTGTACTATTGGTACAATTAAGAGGTAAGATGTTATTGGGTATTGAACTGGATATGTACAGGCAACAGCAAGTTATATTCTTAAATCACGAGGGCAATAAATTCAAAGAGGCAACATTATATATTTTAAAAACACCCGATAGTCTGTAGTCTATTGAATAATGTTAAATCAATTTTCAAAATTTCCATACCCTTAATGTTAAATTCATTTTTTGCAAACTAATGGATAGAAAACTGCTTGGAAAATCTTTATGAAATTATTTGTCATGATTAAGTTCATGACTGTCAAAAAAGATCAAGGTAAAGCACATCTCCCTCTTCTTTTCCTTCTACCTCTCCTCCTGCCTTCTATCAGAGTAAGCATTTTAATTTGCAATTATCTCCGGTCCATACTCTGACTGAAGATGCTCGCAAATTGAGTAACGCTGTCTCGCCTCGTCTAATTCCTCTACCTCCTACTACTCCTCCTCGGCCTTCTTTCTCTGGTTCTCCTAGTACTCTCACCAGAACTCCTCCTTCTTCCTATACTTCTCCTAATTTTTCTTCTACTTCTTCTGTTTCTACTCCTCCTGCATCTTCTTCTTCTGTTTCTAGTATGGTTCAACCAGGTATATCGTACTCACAGAAAGTCAAGCCACCGAGCCGCAACTCGGGTCGCTCATTTGATACAAAATCCGCTCAATTTCAGCATCAGAGCGGAGTTAATTTTGACAAAAAAGAACTGGCGCATCCCCATTGTTTGTAAAAACATCCTTATGATTGATATCTCAAATTTAGGATGTATTGAGACCCCCACCCGGACATCCAGAAGGAGTGTTACACTGGCGCCAAGTTCAACCATTTGCGATCTATGTTTAAAAGACATAAGGGTCAGGCCAGTCCCCTTAAAATATAAATAATTATTGGCATAAACTCACGAAGTGATAATGCCGATCTCGTAATTAAGCAGTTGAGGAATATGTTTAGCGATATCAGGGTCAAGTTTAGATCGGCAAAAATTTATTTTGCTGAACAAAACTTTTCTCCAAAACTCTTAATGGCTCAGAGGAGGACGTTGCACAGCATCACCGAAACAATTCGGAAAGTGAAGGACGTTAAAGTTTTTCCTAAAATTGATGCGAAGTTCGATGTTGTCCATGATTTGATTCATTGGACCACGAGAACCGCCAATATAATGTATGATCACTGACAGAATCGTCTAGATTAAGTAAAGGCGAAGGTGAGGGCCGCCTAACAGATGTGGGATTAGGAACTAATGTGATTAACTTGTCTGGCACCAATGACCTAACAGACCAAGAAAAGTCTGTTTTAGATAGCGTTTTAACTTTTGTTCCAGAACCGAAGCCCAAAACTGGAGATCAGGCAAATATACCACCGTCTAACTGTAATTTTCTTGGGCAAATGAAATTAGCAGATCGCTTTAGAAACTCCAGCCGTCAGAAACTTCCTTTTACAGAATCATCCGGTAGATCCCGAAAGTATTGAGGATAACAAACGAATCCTCCACAAGGTGTTCAGCATTAACATACTCTCCAATAAAGACACTTCAACATCTGGTGAACGGAGCCCTCACGAAACTTCGAAAAAATAATAAATTAGTTATTAAACCAGCCGACAAACGTGGGTCGGTTGTCGTTCTATCTTGGGATAACTATATAAAGGAAGCCATGAGACAACTCAGCAATACTAAACATTTTAAGAAAATCGATTCACCAATTTGGCCTAATAATATCGAAAAATTCAATAAGATCTTAAAATTTCTCCTCGACGAAAATCATATAAACAAAAAACAATTGAAATATTTAACTGCTAAGCTCAGTGCTCAAACAAGACAGTTTTACATCCTACCAAAAATCCACAAGGACCGTTCTCCATGGATGTATGACTGAACTCCACCCAGGAGGCCAATTGTCTCAGATTTTATTTCACAATCGGGGCGTTTGTGCACCGTTACGCAGCTAAAGTTTAATGTATCCGGGCCCTTGTTCCGAATTCGTATTAAGGGCCCCTGATACAAGCGCGTGATTCTGCTGTTGCTAAAACAACGGCATTAATATCATTTTTCGATCGCTTCGCGTTTTTCCCTTCAGAGAAAACAAAGTTAGGTGAGGCGAAGCCAAACCTAATATTGTTTTCTCTGAGCCGTATATGAATATATCTGCCAACTAAACGCCCTGTGGCGTATTTATTATGCACGGCATGCTATAATGTCATCGGGGAAGTCCACTCAACGAATAGTTAAATTATGCGCACTTTTCGGCATCTTGGGCTGGTTTGTAGCCTATTTTTGGGATTTTTCTGAACACTCGAGTCGAGGCTTCTCTCTTGAAGTTAAAGGATTAGCTTTCGCTATGAAATGTGGAAAACGCCACCTCAATAAACAATGAACGGCATATTTTAAAATATAATAAACCTTTACACCAAGAGGGATATTTAATTCAACAGTAATTGTTGCAAAAGATACAACCAAATTCACGTTGACGAAACACACAGTTGCTCCACTTCGCAAGACAGTATTCAGTAAAGTGAATCTCAGTGACGTAATTTTCTCTGAAGTGTAACGTCATCACTGACCTCAATATGGAGATCAATGAACGCTATTCTATTTTTCAATTTGCGTCTTTCCATCGATAAGGCAAATGAAAAAGTTCCTCTTAAAATAGTTGTATAACACATTTTGTGGTCAATATTGTGAGATAAATTTATCATCCCCACAGTGCAGACACAGAATCGTATTTCGACTCGCCCTAACGGGCTCGTCGAAATACTATTCTGTTCCTACAACTCGACTTGATTTGAATTCCTGGAGACACACACTGTGATGATAATCTGTATGTAACTCGGAATCTTATGCCATCTCGGAACTCATTGATCATCATCTGAAACCTAGAGCTAATAGACATCTGTGCTATCTCAAAAACCCTGTCAAACATTTCTAAATTGAAAATATCGAGAAATGCAATCCTGGTTACTTTTGATATCGACAGCATGTATACGAACACTGATAAAGGTGTTAAATCTGTTAAAAATGCATTTGAAAATATCCTGATGCAAAACGCCCGGATGAACATATTTTGGATCTTTTAGAGCTGAGCTTAAAAGGTAATGACTTTCAATTCAATGGATAAAATTGTTTACAAATAATGGGCATTCCTATCGGCAAAAGATTCAGTCCTAATTTGGAAGGATTCATGTAGCAGAATGGGAGGAAAATGCCTTAAGTAAATGCGCAAAGCATCCTCTCGTATTTCTCAGATATTTAGATGACATTTTGGAAACATTCAATAGAAGATTTTGATGAATTTTTTGAAATTTTAAACAATGATTGATCCGAACATCAAATTGAAAGCTACTGTCAGTCAAGATTCTGTTGATTTTCTCGACGTGACCGTGTATAAAGGCAAATAATTCCGGCCATCTGGTCATTTAGATTATAAGATATATTTTAAACAACTGATTCACATAATGAGTGAAAAATCATTTCATCCACATCAAACATTTAAAGGTATCATCAAATCACAGCTCACTCTTTTCCACCGAAATTCAAGTGATAAGGTGAATTTCAACGAGACTTGTTTTACTCTGTTTGGCGCCCTCAGATCGAGGGGGTACTCACAACGCTTGTTTGCGTAGCCTGGAGTCTCAAACTCTCAAAAAGCTTGGAAGTCCTGCAGAAATTACTGATTTCGAACCAATGGAATTTGAATACAACAGACCGTTGCAGAATTATAGTGGCGCGGTATTGAATTGCAAAAGGCCTCGCTGTAGATTGCATACTTTTATGCCTGATCAGAAAGAGGGATTTTTCTCTGAACAAACGAAAAATCATTATCAGATCCGAAACTCCCTCCATTGTGATTCACCCAATACCATTTGCCTTATCACGTGTAAACGCTCTCGGAAGCAGCATGCAGGTCAAAGTCAAAATCCTTTCCACGAGTACGTGCCACTAGACACAAACAGAATATAACACACAATGCTGATGCCTCAGTAGCACAACCATTCAACCTACCAGGCCATTCTTTGGACGATTTCGAAATCCATCGTATTGAACAACCACCAATTGAAGACACATTAGAAGAAACAGGTGAATTTAGAAAGAAACGCGAAGCTTTTTGGATCAATGCCCCTGGCCATTTGGAATGACCATATCAGAGGAAGAATGCGAAAGGAGGCCTATCATCCCTTTCACTTTAACATACAACAGAGTGGCTATCGAAATAGCAAAAATATTACAAAACGATGAACTCAGTTTAATCAACTCTAAATTAAAAGAACCTTTAAATCATTGATATGTCATCATCAATTATTCAATTGCCAGCATCAATTATTGCCAGTCAGTTTAACCAGTCGCTAAGCTCAAAACTCAGTCTAAATTAAATTTGGATATTTTGTATCATGTTTGAAACCCATCAAGGTTCAATAAATATATATTTTCAAGAAAACAATATTTTGGCAGGACATTGCGAGAAAAAAACGTTTCAGTAGGAAATGTTTGTACCTTAAAAGCACGCACTCGCGCATTCACCCACGCACGCACACACAGGCACGCACCCACGCACGCACGCAAACGTATGACTTCTTCAAATGCATGCCTTCATCTCTTCACCGAAGGCAGTCTGAACGCATGCAAGGGCTTCCAGACTTCTGGTTTAGACGTTGTTAGCAGGTATCGGACTCAAACTTGATCATGCTAGGGACGAATCGGCACGGACCTCCATTTGCATATGACACCCCCCTCCCCAAAACATTTTCAGAAGGAATTCTTTAAAAAAATGCATGTAAGTGTTGTGATGCAGAGCTTCCCACAAAAATGTGATTCCACCAACATTATCAAGGAATGCCTTCTCAGGAGGCATTCCCAGGGCATGGGTACGTAAAGACATGTAATTGTCGGGGTTCCGTGGCGCAACATGTGTATTCCAACTACATTATCAAGGCATGCTTCTCTAAAGGCATTCCGAAAGCATGCCTTGCTTATAAATATAATGTAATTGTCGTCACTCCGCAATTCCCAACCAGTTGTTTAAAACTAATTAGTAATAACACTTTGGCCGGCCGCTGATTTGTCGCGGTATGTACCGGACTCAAAATTGGTCATACTTAGAATCACAGGGCGTCACCACGTCAACAACAAGGACGACAGATCACTTCTGAATGTTCAATCTCCTATCTTCAAATCTTGATTCACTCCACATATAGCACTGTTTATTAGGCGTGGCTACCTGCATCCCGTCCACAAAGTTTCGAACAACCAATGTACGAGTGCGATAAATAAATACCTGAAACACGCCACTTTTTCATATCTGTAGCGTGTTTCTAAAAAGTGATCGATATATGACATAAAAATCTTCATTAATCAGTAGCCGACGATCTTGGTATCTTTGTGTAGAAATGGTCGAGTTGTCAGTTTGAGACGACCTGAGATAAACTTTTCAACCCCAACCGTCCGGAACTGTATAAGGTGCGTGCGGTTTGAGTGAAAATATTCATCAAATAGACAGAAAAAATGCCAAACTAGGCCTGTGACGCGTTAATAATGAACGGAAAAGTCCTTGCATTGAGTCTTACGCGGGAAAAATCGTCCTCTCGGTTTCTATGCGATTCCACGGGCTTCAACGCGGTCCCGGGACTCGAAATGCAACGCTACGCCCATCGGTTTTGCTACTGTAGATGGCCGACTGACAATTGTATTTCTTCAATATAGATGTCCAATCAGCCGATTTACCGTAAATCTGCTATGAATACTTCCGAGTGTTTTGTCTACTTTTGAGTTACGGCAGTAATCTAAGATTCGAAGGCAATGTCCTGACACATTCGCGTCGGACTTAACGATGCCAGTTCGAGTTAGCCGCATCTCTGCACCCTTAACGATTGATTAAAAGTTAAAAGAGTGATTCTCCCAGGTCGACATCTCAAGATTTACTCCTGGGGGCCGTTTCGTACTGGCTTGAGAAAGACAAACTCATATTGAACTCTTAGTACACCTGTAGTAAGAGCCAGTATTTCGAGTTATTTCCCGTGAATATTCGCGTATCAAGGCAGTGATCACATTTGACATGGTATGGTATTGACCCCACTGCATCGGGGACCCAAGCCGTCCCCTATAATAGTTCCCTGTTAACGTTTTTTATCTTCATGTTGGATGTTTTTCTCTATTTTGTTCCTACATAATATAACAGCGAATATATAATATTATGTGAAATAGAGAAAATTGTCTGGTGAAATACACAAATTAATAAGAATTTGAATTAGCAAGTAACTCACGTTTTTTCCCTTCTTTCTGAACAAAAGTCTTTCAATTTTATAAGTTGTGTCCAAAATCAATCTCCTTGAAATTGTGCGTTCAGGTCGAGGAAGTTGTTCTCCTTCCGATAATTTCTTCCAGTCAGTTTCTTTATGAGGCCGAAGTTACCGCTCTGCCGTTACTCAAGCTTTACGTATGTTAGTTTTAAATGAATCCCGTTTAAACCATTAATATGTCTAATGCCCGATGGGGACTAGAGGTTTTATTTAAATTAAAAACATGAATTTGAGTAATTGTTAGAAAACAACATCCACACCAAAGGATTTACCATAAGGAGTGGACATTTTCATTCTATTTTCATTCTATCGCCCTAAACACACATCTGTGCATATATTGCAAACTGAAAGCATCACACATTTTGTCTCCACTGTAAAAATAAACACCTCTATTTCCCAGCCGTGAAAAATTACCCGTGCTGACACTTGGTGGTGGTGGTGGGGGGAGGGGGGGGTGTATTATCAGTCGCAAGGTCACAAAGATAGAAATACTCCACTTTTAAATGGAACCATTAAAACAACAATATATCCAACATATGTTTATAGAACAAAGAAACGTAATCTTTACTTTAATGAAATCTATGTCCGTTCAAATTTTCACATCAGGATTTAGTACATTTTTTGGACTTTGAAGTTACCCCCATCAGTCTTTCTAACAAATTCAGTGGGATAAAAAGCGAAAATTTTAAACAAAAATGGAACCATTAAAAACGAATTTTTACAATAAATATTTTATAAAGTATTTTTTAAAGGGTTTGTTATGAAATATTTGATCATATGTATGTCTATTCTGTTAAAAGATGATATTTGTGGCAAATGAAAGCTTTCTCCCAAAGACCGCTATAGTAATTTAGATAGTCCTCTTCACTGCCGTTTACGCAGCCAGGGGAGTAGGAATAGTTCAATATGTATAGGTGTATGTCGGGTTCTGAGTAGCTGGGTTTGTTTTACAGCAAGCGTTGCAGTTGAGGTAATATCCCGTGTCGTAATTACTAATGGAGAAGAAGAAAAAGGGGATACCCCCAGCTATTCTCAGCCCCCCCCCCCCCCCCCCCCCGCACGGTAATTTTGGCTGTCGCATGCTCTCTTTTTATAACCAATGCAAACTTTAAAAAAAAAAAATTAAATGGTGTATGTCTGATATTTTACCTAAGGTAGTCAAATTCATAAATTTTCTCTGCACTCAAGGGACGAAATACACCACCAGCCATGTTATTCTATAGGTTATGAGGCCTAAACCATAAAACAAACCAAGAACATGAACTTTTGATGGCAAAGAAATAATTACAAAATTATAAAAATAAAATAAAAAACCGCCCGCCCACATGCAATTTTACAAAAAAATGGCCTGAGAATCAGAAGATCTTCTCTTTGTGGGTAACAAATGGAATTTGTCAGTTTTTAGATGACCAGGTGACGTGGCCGCAATTTATTTCAGAATGCGTACGACCGTCAAATTGAGATTGTGTTTCGACACATTACAAACAAGAAAAGCTTGTACCTTTTTCCTGGGAATTCAGTTTCGAGATATACACTATTTATTTAGCCCATAGACAGAACAATTTCAAAATTAAAAATTGTATTACGGAAATGTGGAAAACGTGCATCGCACCTCATGGAATTATAGTTGTAAAATAACCACAAAAACAAGTTTCGTTCTCTCCTACAATAATATCTCTAATACTGTCTCTTTTAAAGCTCACTGCCAGTGACCTACACGGAATAATTCGTTCTTTTAGAATATCACCACTACCTCCTCCAACATCAACCCCCTCTCCAATGTCGCCATTAGTCTCTTCTACTTGAAACAGTGGAGACTGTTGACGGCAGTGAAGAGGAATTTGATGTTAGAGGAGGTAGTGAATCGTGATACTAGTGATTCTGAAATGCTTGAAACAGAAGAGACTGTTGACGGCAGTGAAGAGGATTTTGATGTTGAAGGAAGTAGTGAATCGTGTGAATAGTGATTCTGAAAATGAAGACGAGTTTGAAATTTGAAGTGGGTGAAGATCTTACTGTTGAAGGGGGGGGGGGGGGGGGGGTTCTTCCGGAACTGGTTGAGTGCTACAGTGCTTTGGTGATGAAGGTACCTCAGGAATCAGGTTTGTAAAAATGTTTCAGTGTGGGAGGGCTGAAGAGATTTACGTTGGGGCAGTTTTCAACTTAGAAAACTTCAGTTCAACACACAAACAGTGCCATGCGTGATTCCCAGTTCCGTGCTATAGATTTCTCGGGTATCGAGATCGGCTTTCGGAACCGGGAACTCGGAAATTCCTGTTCTCGGGATTAAACCCTAGGCAGCAATAAGCAACAATCGAATGAGTCCGAATGATAGAAGGCCATACCAGTATGGCGGGGCTGTAGTAGTGGAACTGGTAGTCAAAAATACGCCCAGACAAGAGTTCCAAGTTAAAGGGTATCCACTTCTCTAACAAAGGGCACATTAATCTATCTCACCCAAAAGCTACGATACTGAAACAACCGCCCCTTGGGATGGTATATTATAAGTCCTCAGAAGATCCAACGGGCTTTCACTGGACAAAAAATAGAACAAAATAGGTAAAGACCAAATGCACTATACTACCATATTACTCCGGAACAATCGCACATACTCGCATGACAGATGTTTACACTACTAGAAGTCACGCGAATCCTTAGCAACCACGTGCCCCCATAGAAACCAAGATGGAAACATCCTTCAACGAACATGGACGAGGGAAACACTTATTACCTATACAACAGGCGCTACTTAATCGTGGTGATGCCACGTTTCACCATAGCAGTGACATTATAACCTGAACGCACATACGCTTTAAAATAACAAGCCACATGTGTGGCAACCACTTTTGTTACAGCTCACCACTTGTGTTACAACATTTGCCCATTTTGTTACAGCTCACCATTTTTGTTACAAAATCAACCACCTTTTGTTACAAAATGAGCTCACCACTTTTGTTACAACAATCACCCATTTTAGTAACAAAAAAACCTCGCTCACCACTTTTGTTACAACAATCGCTCATTTTTTTACAATTTTTTGTCAGTGTGAAAAATGAAGTAATCTGCGAATACTTGGACGTAACGTTCAGTCATGATTATCAAAACCTAAACCTGTTGCATACATCCGGTACCAACATCATATACCCATGTGTGCAGGAGTTCTAAAGTTGACTATTTTCGGAAAATTCTAACTTTTAGGGCAATGAGACTGCTGTTTCTTCCCCAATCTTTTGAACACAGTCTTCTTGGATGAGGCGTCTTTTTACTTTGTACAGTCATCCCCTGAATGTCTTGCCATTTCTTTTCTTTTTTATCGAAAGAATTGACTTAGCAAAGTGGGCCTTTTGTCAATATTCTTTAACCCGTCACCACAGTATTTGTATTTTAGAAGGGCGCGGTGGCCCATTGGATAGCGGGTCGGCCTTGAAATTGAAACGTCGTGAGTTCGAATCTCGCTAGAGTCATGGTGCGTTGTGTCCTTGAGCAAGACACTTAACCTTACTTGCTCGAGCGGGATCACGGTGGCACAGTGTGCTAATTCGTATAGCACGTCGATGGTACACACGCCTTCAACCACTGTTAACCCTGCTTCTGCCGGGTTAGTAAGTTCGAGAGTCTGACAGTTACTTGCCGCTGATCGACGGTTCTCTCCGTGGACTCCCGCTTCCTCCACATTGAAACTGTCTGACACGAGATGGCCCTGGATGTCTAAAGGATCGTTAAACCCCAATAAATAAATAAATAAATAAATAACAGTTTTTCTGAAATGAAGTAAAAATTTGAAAAATGTATCTTGAAATCATTAACTTAACAATAAAACTATGAATGTCATTGGAATGAGATTACTGAGCCTGTTCCAATGAGACTCAGACTGGTATTGTTATTTTAACAAGTTGTAACGTTTGTTTTTACGGTATTAGTTTTATTGTGGGTAATTATTTGACTTTTCTGGCCTCTATGTTAGATACACGTTTGCGGATAAATATCTAGTAAGCCGATATTGAGTGATAAAACGTATAGTGGTAATGTGTGGTCAGCGGGTGGGGTGGGTGGGGTGGGTGTGTGGGGGGAACACCGATTATACTCCGGTACAATATAACGATTTTCTTTAACCCCCTCGTATGCATAGTGGTTTTCTGTTTTAAAAAATCCTATGTTGGAGTAAGTCTCATTTTCCTTCAAATATAATATCAAAATTATGGAAGTCATTGAAACCCTTTCATGGAACAGGTTACAATGGCAATCATATTTGTGTGGTTTTGTATAAGAAGTTCAAATCTATTCCAGGTAGTGTTGGATTTATTATTATTATTAATATTTGGTTATCTGTTGGGTAATATACCCGGCGATACTCTCTTTGAGGAGAGGGGTCACCTTCAGGGTTTACTCTACGGGCAAAACTCTCGAAGGAGGGGGTGGGGGTGGGGGGTACTCTGGTACATTTTCAAGACATCCGGCGACCAGTAATACATTTACATGACTGCATTCTCGTGTAGTGTAACGGGTCTTTGTAGTAACGGGCCTTCGGAGTTATGTGGGCCTTCTGAATAATAGGCTTTCGGAGTTATGAGCCGTCGGAAAAACGGTCCTTCGGAGTAATGGGCGGTCGGAAAAAACGGGCTTTCTGAGTAATGGGTCTTCGGCATACAGCTACGTCACCGTTTTTGTAAAGTCGTTTCGGGTTGTTTCGAAGGGATGTGGTGTACCGTAGGAATAAGAATAGTGTTAAATAGAGATTATAGTAGAAAATTTCTCAATTCGCCGATTTCCTGAATAGAAAAAGCGGCAAAATAGCTTAAAATTCAGGGAGATCATCCTACTAGGTAAAAAGATACCTCTTTAAAGAATAAGTGGTGAAGAAACAAAAAAATAAAATGCCAAGGTCAGTAGTATGTGATATTGACTTAATGCCATTTTAACAGGTTCTCATGCAGTTTCTCATCTGACGTCAACAGTCACGTGACCAGAAGAGGTGGGGTGAGGTTGCCGTGGTAGCCGCGTAAGCGGCCAGCTGGTGACGTCATTCCCTTGGTGACACGTGGTCCCACTGCGCATACGCAGATCGTGTTTCTAATGTGACGCACTCTTCCGACAGACATTTTGACTATGGGGTGCTGCCATCTTGGTTGTTAAGGTAGAACGTGGTTGTTATTGATCCCAATGACCTCCTTTTTGGGAGGGCCGTGTTCGGAGGATGGGTTCGATTCTGTGGAAGTATGCCATGAGAATTCTGAGACACCTCCAGAAGAGCAGAATACCCTGATTTGACGGCTTTTCGGGGGCTTCCAGCCAATTTCCTTATACCATACGGTAGGACTTGGTTACTGTGGTGCGGAATACCTTATTGTTGGACAGAGGCGTGTTCTGAAGGTGTGCTCGATTCAGCGAGAGTACATCAAATCACCACAAACAACCCAACAACGACCCAAACCTACCCCAACGGACCTTTTATTCGACAGAATCCCCACCGAAACATACCCAAACGGACCTTTTGTGAGCTTCGCCCACGCGAGTACAAGAAACCTATTGAGATAGACCTCAACGAGACCCTAACTCATAGCTCTCACGCCCTCCCCTGCCCTCTTAGCCCCACCTCATGACTTTCCCTGACTCAAAGACCTCACCTCTTGGCCTCATTTTGCCATCATCATAACCATCTAGTGAACATCTCCCATATGTGGATAAGAGGGGTGTGAGGTGAGGCCCCTGTTATGAGGTAAAGGCAGTAGTAGCAGCGGGCGGACCCCTGGGTATGTATAGTTTCAGGGGTCTCGTAGTCCTCACCTCGCATCCCTCTTATCGGACTTATCCTCATACAGGGAAAATGATCACTAATGATCACCACAGGCGATCAGTAGTGAGATGATCCAACAGGACGAGCGAGAGCAACACAGTCGCCCTTCTTCCAGATGCCTTGCCTTCCTGATTTGACACAACACCTCATCAACCCTTCAAAGGAAGACCTGGTCTGGGACCCTACTCCCACATCCCGACCACGAGCGACACAGTTCCCAGGTGACCCAAACCCAGCGGAGAAACTTCGATCAGAAGACCTTCCCACGTGACCCACCATCCCATCCATGTGTGACCTGGTGACCCACCCCAGTGATCCTTCCCTAGCGTCCCCCGTTATTCATGGGGACCTGTCCTCGAAACCATTCAAAATGACCCTGCACAGACACCCAGGCTTAGAGCGACACAGTTGCCTTCCCTCTCCTTCCAGAAGCACCACCCTCCTCCATCCAGTGGCCTGTGCCTCACCTCACACCCTTCTTATCCTCATACGGAGAGATGATCACTAGCGATCACCACAGGCGATCACTAATGATCACTTTAGGTGATCACTCGAACCGAGATGAGGATAAGAGAGGTGTGAGATGAGGCCTCACTGAGGCTTCACCACATAGGTCTCTTATCCTCATACGGGAGATGTTGACTAGAGGGCTATGAGAGCAAGCTGAAGCCATGGGGTGAGGGCTATGAGTCAGGAAAGGTCATGATGTGGGGGTTAAGATGACAGGGGTGGTCGTGAGAGCTATGCGTTAGGGTCTCATTGAGGCCTCTTCACATAGGCATCTTGTTTTCGTGTGGAGCGAAACTCACAAAGGTCCGTATCGTAAGTTTCGGTGCTGATTCGGTCCAATAAAAGGTCCGTTGGGATAGGTTTGGATCGTTGCTGGGTTGTTTGTGGTGATTCGATGTACTCCCGCTGAATCGAAGAAGACCTCAAAATACTCGCCCGTCCAACAATAAGGCCATTGGGCTCCGTAGGAACCACGTGCTACCCCTAACAACCAAGATGGCGGTGCCCATAGTCAAAATGGTTGGCGGAATAGTGCGTCACCTTAGAAACACGCGCTGTGCGTGTGTAGTGGGGTAACGTGTCACCATGGGGATTACGTCACTAGATGGCCGCTCACGCGTCCTACCATGGCAACCTCACATCAACCCTTCTGGACACGTGACTGATGACGCCAGATGAAAACCTGCATGAGAACCAGCAAAGAAGTCAACATCACAAACAACTGAGGTCCAAGGCTCAAGGAGTTGGAATCTCCTATAATTGGCACCGATAGGCACGTGCCATTTCAGATATACGTGTGCGCATGCGCGCGATAGACTACATATCACCACGACAATGATGTCGAAAGGTGGCAGGTTACTATATCACCCAATAATTAACAAAGCATTAATACTGAACATATACAACAATGGTTGGGTTTGATAATTATTATTGGATTGTCGGTGTTTTATGACATTTTTATAGCTGAGGTCATATTGTGTCGAAGATAGTTTTACGTGTGGAGGAAGACGGAGTACCAGAGAGTATTACTGAGCAACGGCGAGTAACTGTCAACTCTCCAACGTCCTAATCCAACAGAAGCAGTGTTAGCATTGGTTGTAGGCATGTGTGTTATCAACGTGTGATGCACCTCAGCACACGGCGCAACCGTGCTCCCAAGCGGGTAACTGGGATTAAGTGCCTTGCCCATGAACACAACGCAAGTTACTCCGGCCAGGCATCAAACTCACAAACTTCCGATCTCAAGACCAATGCTCTAACCACTGAGCAACCGAGCTCCCGATAATCATGACTGAACGTCACGTTTCGCATTACTTGCAGATTACTACTTCATTTTTCATACTGACCAAAATTGTAACAATAATGGGCGATTGTTGTAACAAAAGTTGTGAGCACGTTTTTTTGTTGTTACTGAAATGGACGATGATTGTAACAAAAGTGGTTGATTTTGTAACAAAAGTGGTGAGCTGTAACAAAAGTGGGCAAGTGGTGTAACAAAAGTGGTGAGCTGTAACAAAAGTGGTGGTTGTTGTAACAAAAGTGGTTGCTACACACGTAACACCCAGATTACAACACGGCATAACCTCACTTCCGAAATTCTCTATTGAGATCTCTCCAATAAAAAAGGTCCGTCTCTCACATACTAGTGGTAAGTTTTATTTAAAGATATTCATAATGCTCGCTCTTCTTATTATATATTCCCTCTTCTAGCCACTTTAGAATCTACGAAAGGGGAGAAAGAAATATTAGCAGCGCCCACGTGTTTCATCTTTTTCTCGCTGCTTCTTTCAACTTAAGCACTCATAAAGTGACCGCCGTCCTTGCCACTCAGACAAGTATTCGTGTAGATACTTTTATTTATTTATTTATTGGTGTTTAAGGTCACATACTTATGCACAATGGCTAATCGTGACCGTGACAGCTTTACGGGTGGAGGAAGTCGGAGTACCCGGAGAGAACCACCGAGCAACGACGAGCAGCTGTCAGCTCTCCAACATCGTAACTCTGAAATCTGCACCGCAGCACAGGCAGGGTTAGATTGGTTGAAGACATGCGCACCATCGACGCGCAGTACGCCTCGTACACAGCGTCATCGTGCCCCCATGTAGGCAATCGGGGTGAAGTGTCTTGCCCAAGGACACAACGCAGTTGCCGCAGGTGGGATTCGAACCGAGGACCTCTCGGCTTGCAGCCTGCACCTCTACCAACTGAGCCACCGCGCCCCCTATTCGTGTAGAACTGGAATCAATTCTACAACCTGTGAGATGAAATCTTTTCAAATAATCAGCCAGACATTCCCATTTGTTCGTTCATTTTTTTTATTATCGTTGTTTCTTATCATCACCTTCAGCGAATTAGTGAGTAGTTGAATCGAACAGAAAATTGACTTTTTCAGACAATGTCTATTTTAAAATCCCCGAGCCTAATCTCCGAGATGTATAGAATTTCACATAAAAGCCGATGTTGGCAATGCTGTTTATTTATTTATTTATTGGTGTTTAAGGTCACATGCTTATGCACAATGGCTATTCTTGACCGTGACAGTTTTATGGGTGGAGGAAGCCGGAGTACCCGGAGAGAGCCACCGAGCATTGACGAGCAACTGTCAGCTCCTCAACATTCTAACTCTGTTCAAGCTCCGCTCAAGCAGGATTACAGCGGTTGAAGACATGTGCACCATCGACGTGCAGTACTCCTTAGTACACCGCGTCATCGTGCCCTCATGTAGGCAACCGGGATAAAGTGCCTTGCCCAAGGACACAACGTGGGTCGTCCCGGACGGGGATCGAACTCGGGACCTCTAGCATAGAAGTCCAACAGTCTACCACTGAGCCACCGCGCTCCCATGTTGGCAAATGAATAAGAACCTCAAGCGATGACTTAGCAATCGATTCTTGTGTTACAATAGAGTCCGTTCATTTTCGTCACGTAGACACCAGCATTGGGATTTGGGAGTTGTTGTCAATCTTTTTCGCGACGAATATGCCATTTGATCTGCGCCATGACGCGTTTTGTCTTAAAAAACAAAATCCTAAAAAACATATCACTTCATAACTTCTTGAGAAAACAACAGTTTGTTGCACTTTTTAAATTAAAATCGCACAAGAAATACTTTGCCCTTAAATTAATTAAATGGACGAATAAAACGGGGGAAATAAGAGGAGTTATGGAGGTCAGATCACATTATTGAGATGAAAAGATAGTTGCAAACTTTAGTTTTGTTTTCACAAACACTCTTCACTATTTTCGTAAATGATATGGTTTGTCTCCAAGAATTCCACATCGACTTGCAACTTGTCAAAGAGGAAAAATAATGCTTTACGGGGGTGTAGCCAGGAATTTTCAGAGTGGATAATAATTTGGGTTTTAGGGACTCTCGATGACCGACAGTCACCCGCGACTGCCACAGATAACAGTTGCTGCGAGCATGACCAAGTCCACGAGATCTTCCAGGGATATGGTTGAGTCTGAACTGATGGCCCCAATACTATTTTTAAAGAATTTAAATCAGTAAATTCTGTTGAGTAAAATAAAATCAAGCAGATCGGAAGCTAATGGAAGCCAAAAAGGGCCGGTGTAATGAGGTAGTACTCTTCCCAATCGTATAAATTTGTCGAGGCCAGCACGATCTTATCGAAAAAAGATTATTTCAAAGCATCAACGAAATGGAGTTCAATCGGGAAAGATAACTTGAATTCTTTGATGAGCCATGAGAAACGTCAGCGAAGCTTCAGCCGATGGGTCTGTGGATTAACCATTTTAGACTTTAATTATCCTGACGTTCAAACATCACTGGGAATTCAGTTTCTTCAACGTTTTTCAAAGTGCGACGTCAAACGTCGGACAATTCAAATAACAAAATATTTTTCACATTAGGGCTAGATTATTTTTGGTGGTCTGAATTGTTATTCAAACTTGTTTTATTACAAGTTACTGGAGAGTGCCCACAGACATTCTCCAATAATGTGTAATAAAACAAATTTATATAAACAAAATATTATTTGTGTTTGAATATGAAATATAAGCAAGGAAAGTCTTGTCTTTTGCTCTGGTATCCTCATTTTTTGAAAGCCCTGATAGTGGCTTCTTGCACTCAACCAGTTAAGAAGTCTTGACAGCAGGATTACATTAGTATTTTAAGCTGCGATAACATTTGGCACAACGATTGTCACCGAGTACTATTCGGGAGAAGGTAGGAACAGAGGTTAAATCTTTAAAAAATCGAAAAATAATAACAAAACAAATGACTACAAAGTATCAGTCCGCTGTTTGATTTCGTCCGTCATAAGACGTACAAAAGAATCAAAGGGTTAACCCGCGAGTCCACTGGCTGTAAGGTTTTATGCGTTTCTTATATTATTATTTAAATTTGCAAAGGATTTGTAATTCCATATCAGGAATGCTTTAGAGTTCTACGCCTTTCCAAGTGTACCTGGTCGAAAATCAGAACAACAGAAGTATGAGCTGAAGAGCGATGTAGACAACTAAAGACGGCACTTTTTGACGGAAAATGCTGTTTTAGATCGAACCTAATATGCATCGGCAATGTAATAAATTAGGGAATATTACTATCACCTGGTCAGGTCAATGATTGAAGCAGTCTTCTCAATCTTCAGAAAGGTCGAGCGATATAGTCACGTGGTAAGGTAATGCTCACCCCCCCCCCCCCCCCCCCCCCCCCACACACACACACACTACAAGGCCGCTGTCACAATGCCACATTATACACATGTGGGACCACTGTCAGTAAAGAATGCCTAAGGATGTTCCAGGTTCCAGAGATATTCAAAAAGGATACATATATAGTGAGAATAATGCTACTATTGTTCTGCAGAAGCATTTTGATAACAAAAACACTACCACACTGGGTTGTCACAGTTATTAATAATAATAACTCTTTGGCCAGCCGCTGATTTGTCGCGGTCCTCATAAGAGAAGGCCATCATTCCCCCTGCACCCCACCCCCTCTTCCCCTCCTCTCCTCCCAGCATTCATATATAAACTGCTTAATAGTGTCCCTCACTTCCTCTTTTTCAATTTCTTCAATAAGCATTCCTACCCTCTCCCTCGTGTCCCCCTTCAGCCATCTATCCTTTGTTTCTTCACCCCACTTCTGCATTATTCTTCCAGTAAATTTTATTCTATGAGGTATATACTGTGGGCATTCCAAGAGAAAATGTTCCAGGGTCTCCACTACTCCAGAGTGGCACATTTGGCATCCCTTTTCCCCATCTCTCCCAATTTTTCCCCGAAGCTCCAGTGATCTTGATCTCAGTTTGAACAGCAGTGACCCTCCAAAGGTGCCATCTAGGTACTTCTCAAAAGCTGGCTTTTCTTTATATTGTAACCCCTGCAGTGATCTTTTCACGCTAACCCCTGCTCGCCAGTTTCGATTGCAATCTTCCATGACTCTCTCTTTGACAAACCTTTTGCCTTCTTTCATTCCTACTTCTATGTTTGTGACCTCTATAGAGTAATTGTCCATTAGTTCCCTCACATATTTTGACCACCCCGTTTCTATATTTGAATTCCAAATGGTATCGAGCATCAGTTTGCACCACCGGTTGTCAGGCAGGTTTCTCAAGTAGTTAAAGTAACACAGTTTTCCCAAATCTACCCTGTCCTTGATTTTCATCCACCCAAGCTCCCCCCTTACTGCTTCCAAAGCTGCAGCATTACTCGACCCTGTTATCCATCTGCCGGCATCATTCTGAGTACTTTCCAACTTCTTAATAACGGTTTGGTTTAATGGAATCACGTCCGTGCCATACGTGATACTTGGTAAACCCACCCTCTCCCACAGTGTTTTCCCACAAAGACCTTATTGAAACTATTTTTCCCTAAAAGTTTTAGTTGGTTCAGAATTCTTTTCCCCTTCAGAATCAGTTTGGCTGAGTAGGGAGCAGTATTAAGGATCATCATGAGATAATTTCAGCTAAAGATCACAACTGAATCAACATAGTCATTAGTGGCGTAGGTTTAGGCAGACTAGGGTGATGTCGCTCACCGTAAAACAGTTTGTCGGAAAGGTAGAAACTTATAGGATTTTTTTCTGAGAACGGTATTTCATTTACGATAAAATAATTACCAATTATCATTTTCAAGCAATGAAAATGCGTCATCAGACATTCGTTTTTTTTCTTCTTAATTTGGGTGCTGGCGGAGATCAGGAGTCATCGAGAAATGTTGGGCGACTGGGGGCAGAGAGTAGGGAGCAGTGGGAGGTCTGGAAACAAAAACAATAATAACGGGCAGGTGAAATATACTGATGTTCTTATAAATAATCTAAAATACCCTGAGTAATATGTAGCTTTAGATCAACACACTAATTTCAACAACATCCAGTGGGGTGGGGGGGGGGGCACTG
The DNA here is from genome assembly GCA_031216915.1 of Pictodentalium vernedei. Lineage (NCBI taxonomy): Eukaryota > Metazoa > Mollusca > Scaphopoda > Dentaliida > Dentaliidae > Pictodentalium > Pictodentalium vernedei. Next base: position 290,175,602 of record CM062292.1, read on the forward strand.
GGGAGGGGCATGGCGTCATTTGCCTTCCATAAATTTGGTTTTATATTCTAATACTTACCCCCTCCCTCCACACACACACATACACAAACATAATTAATAGTAAGCTCGAATCGACTTCTATCAAGAAAAATGTTTCTTAATGGAAAAATTAAAGGGGATGTCATCCGTAACCATCCTTTATTACCATCTCGCTCTTCATCCAACCCCACTTAGTTACGCTCCTGGTGGTGAACAAGGACACTCATTCTACGCTTTCTGTTTACTTCGAAATGTGATTCTCCCGATTTTTTCCGGGTATATGCGCAATTTCAAGTACTAATAAATTGCAGTTTTTCTGCCCCTTTGAAATGCTATATTAAAAATTATGGCTTCTTCAACCCGTTCCCATTTGTTGAAGAACCATGGATGAGAAAAGAGAAACTAATGTTCCGGTCTACCAGACTGAAAAAAGAGTTTTAATTCTCAGGCAATCCCTCATTGAATTTGAACCCCCTCACTGGACATTTGTATTGCCTCTAAGTGTCTTCCAGTATTAGTACAAACTCAGGGAGATACGAAATGTTTTACATTTTTTGATTCATGCATATTTATTTAGTTACCTCTCCAATATGTTTGCCTTGTTACAATTTATGGGAGAGTGCCTGTAGGCACTCTCCCATAAATTGTCACGAGGCAAATCCCATAAATTAAATACTTTTACTTCAAAGATAATATGGATGCATCGAAAGAATATGAAGCCTTTGAATTGCAGTTTTCAAAGGAATGTTTTATTTTTTCAAATTAAAAATGAATTTATTTGTATAAATATGCACTTTCTATATTTCTGTATGTAAAAAAACAGCCGAAATCCTCCCCATGTTTGCTCACTTTTCGCAAAAGAAAAAGAAAAATTAAACCCTCCCTCCCTCCCTCCTTCCCTCCCTCCTTGATTTGAAAAAAAATGCCTGAGAATCAATTAATTTATTTTGTGTGGGCTAATGGCGATTTTGTTCGAAGAGGCTATCTCTCCCAATTGACTGCGCAGATGGTCGGTAAAGAAATGATATCTGTCTCAACTTCCATTTCAGCAAAAGGTCCAAGCTTCAGTCTACCGGAACTTGAGAATTTCTACATTAAGGCAACTGTCTACGATGAAACTGTTTTGAAGACAGGCGATCAAATACACAAAGTTTTGAAATCAGCGCTCGTGGCAATGGAAAAGGGTGGAGTACACGTGCTACTAATATGTGATGAACCATGTATCGAAAGGATACTTCATGAAGTAAAAAGAACCTGTCAATTTTTTAAAATATCATAGTGGCCAATACATATAAATTTGAACATCTCAGATATTCAGGATTTATTATAAACTTATATTTCAGCAGGCACGACGCCGGGATTCTATAACTGGGGATTACCTAGCCATTTTTTTTTTGGCGGGGGGGAGGGTAACATGATATTTTGGAAGCCGTTGTGGTGGGGCGGAGGCCTTCCCAAGTCCTCACTAGCACCCTCCGATCTCTACTCCCTCCTCCCACTTCCCTCTAGGGTAGAGACCAGAGGGTTCTAGTTATGACTACGCCCCAATCCCTCCCCCGAGAAAATTGTATAAAATTCAGTTCTCTAAGAGCGAATCTGAGACATGTGTAGCTTTGTAGCCCTATATTGTAGACCAGTTGAGGGCTCTATGTTATGTCATAGCAATTTTAACCCTTTAAACACGCTGTGCACAAATTTGTGCGTGAAGAAAACAATAGTGGTGGACGAGCAGACGCAATAGTTTGTACGATACCACTCACCATAAAAAGCCCTGTCTGTAAATATCTCCAATGGGTTCCGCCCAACTTCCATTTGATCATTCTTAGGGGTTCTGGGAGTTCACCTGCGAAGCCCATTGGATAAAAAAACATAAATACAGGTAACAAAAGAATTAAGTTCATCTATACTGTGTTGTGTTCTTAGTCTCAAATGTTCTCCCTTACTGACTCGTCCATCGGACGAGTCAATAAGGGAGAAAATTTGACAATACGAGCACAAAGTATTCGCCCCTTTTCCCGAGAGACAAAATGAAAAAAGTCCGTATCAGCCACTGATCCAGTTCACTTCCAGTAAGACAGTTTGATCAGTTTATGCACAAATACAGTAAAACAGTTCGGTCGTTCTTTGCTGGATTTTGTGGCACGGTTTTCCGGTATGTCGCAAAAGCTGGAACCCAACCAAAACACATCCCAGCTCTAGTGATTATCTGTTCCAAATCGGTAAAAAAATCAATATAAAGCACGTTTATCTATACTCCCCAGGAATTTGTTATCCAGACAATCTGCATAACCCACGATTAATCAAGAAGGATTACGACATAGAGAAATTCACGTAATTATCTGTTTTCCTGCATAAATAACCCTAATATCACCTCGTTATCCCTCTTGATGATCCGTCACGTTGGCATGAACTTTCGATTCGATTGTCTCCTGCGCACCAATTTCCTGAACATCATATCATTCTCTTTCTGGACGATGAGTTTATATCTTCTGGAGAGACCCCATAGATTGGCAATTATACTTGTATTGAGCTATAAATCATGCCTATATGCTGATGTTTAACCCTTATTAACCCCGGTTGTTAAAAGAACGAAATGTTAAGCAGCATTTCTGTACATAATGGAACTAGGAATTTAACCTTTATCTAACATGAAAAGTAGACGACACAGTTGACAGTATTGGTTGTTTCTTCATATCTAGACCGATTTATAATGTAACTAATAACTTTAAGGGTTTTTTTGTAAATTGTCAGTGAACATGACAAACTTAGATCGAAATTAGGCAATGTCCACATTAACGCCTCTATTTATACTGTTTGAATACCGGCCGTACATCCGTAAATCAAGACAATAATTTTAGTTTTGGTCGGCATTGTTGGACATTTCTGAACAAGAAGTTGTTACAATCGACTGCTTTTGGTAAGAAAAAAACTTGAACTTGGCACCATCCGCGACCGGTTTGCTGTAACGTTGTACAAAATTTCGGCACTTCGACGAATTCATGAATATATATTGATGTCACGTTCATTGGATATATATATCAGAGATAATTGTGGTCCATCGAAACGAGTGTGGAATGAATTTCAACTCGATATGATACAGTTTTATGGTATGATTAGTGTTAATCTAACACGAAACAACACCGTGCTGGCAGAAAAAGTGGTATATCAGTTTCAATGCTGGTATGTTGTACAAAGAAATCAACCTTAGTCCAGCATTGAGCAGCCTTGAAATGTCAAAACTTGTGACATGTTAATTGGGTGCATGTTAAAGAAGCACTTCATAATTTGTGGCATCTGGCTAGGATATTCAGTGGATGCCCTGTGACGAATGCGGATATCAGACATTTTTATAGATGATGTCAGGCATCTTCTCAAACTTGCAGTTTATACCATTATGAAGTAGTAACCCTGGCCCTTAACCTGCAGCCCACGACCCTCCCCGAAAACAAGTAAGCACTCATGATTATGTAGAAATAATAGCAGCGGGACCCGGGGATGAATAATGTTACGCGGCTAGTCGCTTTGATAATCTTTAGCTCATTGTGCCGAATAAATTGCCAAAGTCCCATTAAGGGGAGTTTTAGAGTGAAGGTGGGTTGTGGATACCTGGAATATGACAGACATCCACAGTACTTTCAATGCAAATTCGGAAAATGTCCCAAGATGTTTCAATCCGAAAACAGTCCGAATTTATCATATAATTGCATCACTTAATTCTACATACTGCACCTCGTGGAATTCGGACGGCAAAAATAGCAATTTCCTCGAATGCCTGTGCGAAATGAATCAAAAGTGTGTAATGATAACAGATTGAACGTCTCTCTGGGGCCCTGGAATACCATCTATAAACGATTGACGGCTTTTGATTCAATTTAACTCTTCACCTAACACGAATGGCAGACGACACTTATAAACATAAATTCTTTAATAACTTTTTTTTTATTGTTGCGTAAAAAACATAGCTTAAAACCTCTCATTGGAACGAGCTCGTTGAGCTCGTTCCAATGAGGGGTCATAAGCTATTATTTGAGACAAAAAAAAGAAACTTTAATGGTGATTTTTGTGAATAGCACTGGAAGGTTTTGGACAGCTTGTATTGCTTATACTGGAACAATGTTTAGGAAGTTTCGACTGATTTTTAAATTCCCTAGATATTACACTAGTTTCTTTATTTGTGATGAAGGTCATTTTAACATCTAATGCTTGATCGTAATCGCAGTATAATCGTAGATGTAAGTTTGGTCAGATTTTTGTTGATAGTCATGTTGCCCAACTTTGAGGAATAACAACCCAGGCCTTAGTTACTGAGTCATGTTATACCAACAGATGCGAACCTGTTTACCACTGTAAACAAGCGCTCCGCCACTTTTTGCAGGTTCACACGGCGCGTTACAATTAATAAAACTAGTCTGAGTTACCTTTCAATGAAGAGGAAATTGCAGTCATGTGGTTACTGGGAGGTCAGCATAGAACACTAGCGTCAATAGTCCAAAGGTACTATGTTTCGTGGAAATGTTCGTTAAAGTACCCTGAACACGGGCCGGTGAATTACATACATACAAACACGTGCCCGGAAAAAAGTAATCTTTCACTAATAGTTCAAATAGCTCCTATTCCGTCTCACGTGATTCCATTAAATACATTAGATCTTTCTAAACCGCTTTTAACTGGGCATCGCCTGCACCGGACATGGTCGATCCCGACTGAGCCTGCTTAGAAACCCGACAAAAGCACCATGCCTATTAAATAGAGGGGTCCTGTCCCGATCTTCTGATACTAAATACCCTAGGCGGTAGGGAATATTTATAGACATCCGCCAAAGGTGTAATATCTGGTGGGATTTGTGGGAACTGATCTATAGTGTGCAATAAATTAGGCATGGGGCACTCTACACCTAACCAAGGCAATATCTCCTCAAAATTCTATGAACAGCATAAGGCGCGTGGGTAAAGTTTCTGCCACTGTCCTCTTTGTATATTCATATCGAACATGGCACAGAGAGGTCCATTAACTGAACTCGTTTTACCTGTGATTCATTCGCTCCACGTTCTTTCATAGATTTCAAATCGTCACATGGGTAGTTTCACAGTACAGCATTTGTATGTGAGAACCTGGTGTCTATGTCGCTAATATTCAGAGATATGTTATGTTCCCTTTTGTCGAATTTGTTGGCGGCGGATTCTAATACACTCTAGGGCAGAAACGGTTGGCTCACATTCGTAACCGACTAACCAAGAGCTATAACCGGATAATATCCGGTTATCCGTGGCCATTATTTCACCGAATATGGGATCAAAACTATAGGAATTGGAGAGCAGTATTCTCAAACTATTCCGTAGTTCGTATAAAAACGAACGTTGTCGAGTACTCGACAACGTTCGTTTGTATACACAATACGGAATAGTTTCTGCGATCACTCATTACTCACGGAAATTGCCGATCATTAACGAAGTCTTGAACGCCAAAGTCGATTATTTCTCAATAAAAACAACGCGGCTTCGATGTGTAATCTATCACAAAGGAGAAGTAGCAGTTTTACTACGTTTTAAACGTTGAATGACGATCACTATAGATATTTCGGATAACCGGTTGACGGTTTTTCTAATCGGTTAGGTAGCTAACTGGTTTCAAACCGATTATCCGGTTAACCATTTCAGTGCTAAATTACACTCGCATATTCTATTCCCGGTGTGTCCAAGATAAAATTCAAAGTAACCCATACATATTATGTAGTATATTATTATTACTGGGTTTACAGTTCATACTTCTATTCACAAAAAACCTTTTGAGAAAGTTTTCAAAACAATTTGCTCAATGGTATTTATTTGGGGGGGGGGGGGTCAGGGTGTAGGACGTGGGTGTACGGCGGCTCGGTTATATCGCCGAACTATTTGAAACATACTTAAATGCATTTATCAAAGACTTATACGCTACAAATATACTTTCCATTGATAAAATGCTGGCATGGTAGGTAGGGAGTTTATTAGAGTTTTCTGACATTGCTGTCAATTACACTCCAGCTAGGCAGAAGTACCAGACCATCTGGGTGATTTCAACAAGTCATGGTCATAAAATTCATTTGTCATTAGTTACTCTCTCCCTGGATGTGGAATTCTACCGATATACTGAGTCGGACATTTATTGCACTTTCTAATCTGTACATTTTTGTCGGGCAAGTAAAAGATTTTGCCCAACTGAGTACACAAAAGCGCGGGTATATTTTTGTCAGGTAAACAAGGTCGTCTGCCCAACTTGATATTTCATAATTCTTCCCCAACCTCTGCACGACGAAACCCATCATCGGGAGATTTTTTTTTCAGAAGTTAAGCCCCCCGAGAGTTAATGTTGTTGTTTTTTTTTTCTTAAGGTCAAGTTGACATCTTTATCGCAAACATGTAGGCCTGAATGTGGAAACAGAGTCGATTGGACCATCGTGTGGGACACGTGGTCTACGAGGAAAACAGCTTACGTGTCGTGGGTGGTCCATAGAATCGAATACGCCTCTCATTGAAACGTTATGATCTTATGCTACATGCAAGGAGCATGGTCTAAAAGTTCAAACCAGGGGCTTAAGGGGGCGAATCGCTTCCCACTCCTCAATTTCACTGGAGTTTCATCGTCGATGGTGAGATTTCCTATGCTGGACGCTGTGGTAGAATTCACAATGGTGAACTTGTGTTGCTGCCATAATTTTCAGGTTAGCTCTAGACAGTTACGGTACGCACGAGAGTAACAATTGTAACCTCACAAGAGCACACAAAGGGAATATCCAGGGATATGTTAATGTTTCGGCAATCTCTGTGTATTACATGAGTTTGAGTGAGGAAACTGGTTGCATAAATTATGAAAACCCATGGTCTGCATGGAAACAAAATGCTTGCATTTTTCCATTATCCACACGACACCCACCCCTGTCTCCACATGAGTTCAAGTGACCATCACCCAGGTTTCCTGTCATTGGATGCATATATACTATTCGGAATGTCTTATGGTTGGAATGCAAATACATGCAATGCATGGTGAACTTGTTTTGGGACAAAATTACGCCATAAAAATGGATACGGAAAGAATTGGCATGATCTCGAGAAAACGCGTTTTGACACCTGGGTACACTCCCCCACCCCCACACATTGTGTCGCACACTTTTTTCCGCCCCCCCCCCCCCCGACCTAACAGACAATATTTGGGAGGTATTTATGTTAAAATAACAAAACTGAAAACCGTTTGATTCATTCAACTCTTTGAGGAGGTATTCGTTGTCCAACAACTCATGGAACATGTTTTCTTCATGTTGCAGCTCTCTTTTTAACGTGGCTTTGTTTTATGAATTGTGTACATTCTTTTTATGGAATATATGGAATATCGTTTACCATTTTGTGATTTTACAATCATTCTTTTACAAAGGTAAGATTATTTTTATTAAACTACTTAGGTATATGACGAGCGACTAGTATTTTAAAAAAAAAATATTGAACTTGTCTTTTTTCAAACTGAAGATATGAAATTGTGATCCGCGTCGTTTCATATACAAAACCTGCAATGGTTGGCACCCCCAGTTCTTCGGCAAACGGCACGTTGATTGTCTGGTCACTGTTTATGATCAGCAGGGGTAGTATACATCTAGCATAGGATCAAAACATTGTGCTGTGTTTCCCAACTAAACTTGTCTCAGAAAAAACATGCCACATTACAGCTAAGAACTACGTAGCAATGAGGTTTGCAGATGTCGAAGGTGGCGCTTAAGTTCAACAAAACAAGGCAGAAGATTTTATGTTGATCCGTGTATAAGTGTATGTCATTTTGCACTCTTAGAAGCGCCATTTTTGTGCAACACTTCGACCGGAAAGGAAATTGAAAGACTTGAGATAAGCCATTGGCGGTCATTTGTGAAGTTAGCTGAGAGGCAAACACCCGCTTTATAATAGAAATACGAGATTAGAGACCGGTAGGAAGTTTTTCAAAACCCCTGGGTTAAGCAATTGTTGTTTTTGTTAGAAAGGGCTTGCTTAAAGCATGCTTCATGCTCGAAGGGAAGACGCAAGGCAATAGAGAGGCATTTACAATTTTCAAAGTTCGTGTACCAAATACCGAAAGATGTGCTTTTAACAAGCATGTAGGAATGATATCTAACATACCCTGTTTATGTGGTGCCTTGGATATTAGATGTCTTTGAGTACTGACATTCTGAAATGCTCAACCCGCCTTTGGGCAGTTGTGCCGTGTTGCTAATCTTACAAAAATCAGAGAGTACACTTGTATCAAGCGATGCTTTGATACTTTCAATTTTTTCAATGAGGAAACTAGAAAATCGAATTTCTAGTTCCTCAAACGGCGAATGCTTTGGCAGCGGGTGGTCTTTTGTCTGTGCAAACGCTTCTCAATGATAGTAGACAGAACATGTGGGGGATTTACATTATTAGAAATTAAATCGGAAATGTATTTTTGCTTTGCCGATTTAATAAGTTTGTAAACAGCGTTTCGTTGACTGAGAAATATCACTCTGTGGAGAGAAGTCCCACTTGAAGCGTCACTTTGGATGTGGTGTCGCTGATGTAGTGGTAGATGCAAATCTGGCGGAGATGGAACAATCGTTCTGTGAGTCACGTTGACTCTACTCATTGCCCGTCTGTTGAACCGAATACAGTGCAGTCGCCGTGGAATGAACGTAATCCACACCTGTCAGTGATGTCCACGCATGCGTTTACCAATTAATAAAAATCATCATCAGCAAAATTTTAATTAAAGAAGCATCGGGTTGTTACTGGTGCTTCATTAATTAACATTTTTGATAATTATTCCTGTAATTAGTGTTTGCAATCTAATATTATTGTGTCCATGGAAATCCCCACTCCGTGGTAAGTGATCAGTCCACGGCGGCCGTATTGTAGGCCCACAGAGCCGAATACGTCCGCAGGCCGATTACGTCCGCATAACGCGTGCGAGTTCGTCCACAAGACGCATTTAATAGGTTCCTATTTTACACACGTAATTGGGCCCCTTTTGCCCGCGAACACAATCGGCTCGCATTTTACGGAAGCAGTTGGTCTGCATGCGGACACGATCAGCTCGTACTTTGCCGAACTAATCGGCCGCTGATCTGCGAGCATTTTGCGGACGAAATCCGCCTGCGAACACAATCAGACATATTGAATTATTCGGTCGAAACATCCTTCCCATTATTCGGTTGCCCTTGATTTATTCCAATTCTCGGCATAAGACCTTGGTTGGTTGACCGGAATGGTATGACCAGAAAAAATGCACTTTCGCCAGAGAAAAATGACTACTACGTTTAAACTGTAAATATGTTTCTAAAAAAATAAATACACTCCTTAACCCTTTTACCTAACACGAAAGGTAGTCAACACTTGCAAACAAAATTCTTGAATAACTTTTTTTTTTCATTTGTTGCATCAACAACATAGGTTATGACCTCCATTGAAACGAGCTCCAGGAGCTCGTTCCAAAGAGGGGTCAGAAGCTATTATGTTTTTGAGACAAAAAAATAACGAAAAATAATGAAAATTGAATGTGATTCTTGTGAATAACGCTGACCGTTTTCCCGTTACTTTAGGTAAAGGGTTAACAGATATGCCGAACGGGGAGAAGTGATTGTAAACATGTTCGAAACAAAAGAATGAAAGATCATAACATTGTGTGGAAGAAAGTTTACTTCAATGCAGCGCTTGTTATCTTGAAAGCCAAAATCTATATACACCTGGAACTTAACTAAGCAGCCCCTGTTTTTTCGCAGTGGGGTTAATAGAAACTGTCATTACTTTCATGCTATCTTTAAGATGGCCAAAAGTGATTGTGTGCAGAACGAATGGTCTATTGACACATTAAAGACAACACAATGATTAAAATATGCAGTATTTTACTTGCGCTAATTACACATATCTGTCACCAATGTTTTTTGATGGAAAATGTTTTCTCGACAAGTATGGTGCTGGAACGGTCCATGATGAAACGATGCCGGTAATTACTGACAAAAAATGTAACTTGTAATCTCCTGAACACAATAGCAGTATCTGACGTCAGTAGCGAGTGTATCCACTACGTGCCAGGATGACAGCCAGAACCCTCCTCCTAATGCTACCAGTGAGCCTTCTGGTACGGTCCAGAGGCAACTGCTGCCACCCCTCATGCAACGCAGCTTCTGAATCGACCAACTTTTGTACAGGCGGATCTCTTGCTTTGCACACGATGTCCACGCAAGTCCCAGATGTGTTCTAAGGGATTCAAAGTGGAGATCATTGCAGGCCAAGGTAGTGTTGTAATAGCGTTGTTCGGAAGGAATGCTATCACAGCATGGGGACGATGTGGTCTTGCGTTGTCGTCCATGAACACAGGGCGAGTATCCAATGGGTGGTTGTCAAAATAAGGCACGACAACCGCATTGAATATTCCAGGATGTACTGATGACCACTGAGATTCCCACGTACAGTCACCATATCAAGTTTACAATCACGAGAGAGGCATCCCCAGATCCTTACTGATCCTCCACCATAAGGAACAGTAGGTCTAATGTTCCTGAGCACATAAGCAGTATTTCTATGTCACCACACTCTCAGGCGACAATGTGTGACGTTATGCAGGAACCTACTCTCGTCTGACCAATGGACTCTCCTCCATGTCCTGAGATTCATTCCAATGTTGTCGTACCATAAACCACTTCAAACGTCGTTTTTTATGTTGATCGGACAGAGCTGGACGCTTGATGACCCTTAAGGAGCTCATACCCTGTGCTTTGAGACGGTTTCAGGCAGTTATGTTGCACAAACGACTGTTGGGGAGCCAAAGACGTTTCAAAACCCCACTTGAAGCAAAAGTTTCACGCCTAACGAGGCGTGCCAGATTCCGATCTTCCCGAGGAAAGATCTTTCGGTGTTGTCTAGGTATTGGTCGGTCCCCAACATAGTTGGTTTGTTGATTTTTTCGGACAAGTCTGCTGATGACAGAATGACTATATACAAGTTGCCTTCCAATAGCGTGAAATGACATGCCTGTTGCATGCATGCCAACGGTTTGCCATTTTAGTGCCTCTGAAGTCTCCTCCTTGCCATGTCAACATTTACTAATAAAAGAAGTGACAAATTTTCTTGTTTTATACCCAATTATTGCATGTGGATAATAGTGTTTTTTGTGAAATTCGTGGGGAGCACGAGAGGATATGTTTAGGGTACGCTATCAACCAGAAACATCATGTTTCACGAGATGAAATGTACTGTAAGACACAGAAATCGTTAAAACATAATAATCAGTAACAGCATCTTCACTGTCATAAAACATTTCAGGGGGTGCTTAATTAAGTTCCAGGTGTACACTATAAAACTTCCTTCAAGCTCCGGGTTATTATATATTTATGAAACTTTGTTTCAATGTGATATTCACAAAGTATTTCGATTCAGGTATTTGTATTCACTGTCAATTTAGATACGAAAGTTAATGCAGTCTGCAGTGAAACAGAGTTTGAACACCAAATTTTCAAAACCACCAAGTTGGACAGATGAGCGCAGTGAAAAACGCTTACCTCTGCCTCACCTCGAGTTTACAATTGTTAATTTAAGCGCGGGTTTGGATTGGCAGTCTCTAGTTTTAAGGAAAATTGAGTCTTCTGTGGCAACGTTCGATATACCAATTTCACGAGGATTAATCATATCAGACGCCGCCGCATCCCGAATGGTAAAGGTGCGGCATTTCGGTTTTCATCTTCTGTGTTATTAATCGTTTCAGGCCAATAGATATGATGAGAAAAGCAAAGTTAATTCGACAATGAGACATTTCACACGTTGGATGATATTTTCTGATAACGAAGCGCAGCATTTAACTGAAAGTTCTGCGGGCAGTTTGGACAACGTTGCCATTGTACTTTTGGATGGCAAAAATATACACGTGTCGGACAGGAATACGGTAAGAATTTCGAAGGTAAACCTTTTGATGACGGGCTAATCAATTGTCTTCCAACTGTGCCACACCCTGATAGAATACTGTAACTACAAAAGCGGCCAGAGAATTTCGACACATATCAACTGAGTCGCGATGCGGTCGAGATGTTCTGCCCGCTTCCCTCTTCACAACAGGGTAGAATCTCACCTTCAAAACCGAAATGCGAAAATATTGAGTTTCAGATGTAACTTTCGATTGGTTTTCTCGATTTGGTGTTGATTTCAAATATTTTATGATCTCAATCCATTGAAGTACAATACATCTGCCGTGCACTGGTTGTAATCCACGCGTGGGCAAAGATGTCCACGCATGCGTTTACCGCGTAATAAAAATCACCATCGGCAAAATTTTAAATTGTACCCGGTGCTTCATTAATTAAACTTTTTGATGATTATTCCTATAATTCGTGTTTGGAATCTAATATTATTAGTTACACAAGCTCTCGTCCAATATAAAATTAACTGACACCATATATACCATATTAGGCCACCAACAAACACTGTGTATCGAATACATCTTATCGACTGCTGCATCGATGCACAGAACTTATTACAACAGCGATCAAAATTAAATGAGAGAATTCTCACAATGTGTTCACGTGTCTTTGCCTTGTTACAATTTATGGGAGAGTGCCACTCTCCCATAAATTGTAACAAGGCAAATTCATACATACCCAACAGTTTCATTTCGAAAGTAACATGACACACATCCACAGAATATGAATCCTTTTAAGTTGCCTAACCTGCACTTCAGACCAAATATGGGCTTCCAACACTCAGTCTTTCAACTTGAAGCGTTTATCGGCTGCCGCCATTTTGAATAATCAATGAACAAAGGGGAGATTACCCATAGCTGTCAGCGTATATTGATGTTGACAGGCAGTATATGGTTTTATATGCAGTCCGCATGTGACGTCTTTGAACCAATGAAATTCCCAGATACTTGTAGGAGGTAAGATATTATTGTGTCCGTGGAAATATCGCCCACCCATGAAAAGGGACCAATCCACGGCGGCCGTACTGTAAATGCGTCGTGATGCGCCTTTGGGATGAGATCTGGTGTACATTGTTCATTCGCGTCCACCACTAGCTTTTAGTGAGCTTCGTCTCCTGTGTCCACTAATAAATCATAGTTTCCCCCAAAACAATTGAACAAATTACATAAATTTGTGATTCGAAAAAAGTTCATTCTCACTTCATTCTCACTTTTCTACCATTTTCTCTTCGAAAGAAGAATAACGAAAAGAGTAAGCTTTGGAAGCTGAGCTATAGCATTTCTGTTACAGGCGACATTGCAAATTATGCAGCTGGCTCTGTTTCAACTGGGATGCCTGGAAATCAAAACTCGCCAAGAAGCTGTGACGACGTTTGAACTTTTTCTCAGAGTAAGTAAGTTAGAATCATAGTGAGAATAAAATTATATTATTCTATACCACGATTCCTGTGTGTATTCAACGTTACCATATACAATTCAGCTATCTGCTTACCAGTGAGAACATCATGTATGAAGGCCCTTGATTGGTCGTCACGCATATGATTGACACTGTGACGTAAATAAATAAATGATTCGATACAAAATAGTGTCAGGAAAGAAAGTAAACAGATCTTCAAGATTTGAGAGGGTGGGGACTCGGATATTACAATTGAGGCCCGGGATTCAGGGAGAATGGAACAGGACAAGCGACAAGTTTCCAATTGAAATATGAGAGCACCATAGAAACACTCTATTTCTCTTATGATACATCTTCATTCATTTCTCTCCCAGCTTCGAGGATATAGCAACTTTTACAGTCCAAATTTGGAATATGTTCAGGGTGTCACATCCCGGCAAATCTTCCGAATTTAGACTGCAAAAAATAAACCCGTGCCCTTAATTACTCTCTAATGCCCGCTAATAATTCAGGCATTGAGAAGCCGTGTGGGAGGTTCTGATGGGCCTGTAGCGCCGTACCTTTCCCCGAAGGTACCATTTTTGACAAATAATACAATCAAATTGGTATTAACCTTGCGTAACAAGTCCAGTTTGTTGCAGTAACAGGTGGAAGTGAAGCAAAATGTCCAAAACGTACAAACATGTAAAACTTTGGTGTTCCGTTTTACTGCAGCCACTCGCGACTTTGCTTTATGCCTCGGTATCCTCAAGGAATTGTGGAGACTATTGGAGGATACCTTTTAGACGATAGTTTTCAAAGTGTAAATTTCGGGGGATAGCTTGTGCGGGTGTATATGGAAGTTACTAATATAAATCTCAGCGCGTAGGCACTCACGAATATATAGTTCTGTGTTAAAGTTAAGGGAAATAAAGGGTCGTGATCGGCTGAAAGGGTAGTTCTCGAAGAATCCCAACCAAATTAAATTCCCGTGCAATCGAGAGGCCTCATCCCAAACCTATGGGAGCCTGTGCTACTCATTCTGACAGGATTCAAGGAGAATCCGGACAGAATAAATTCCATTTCGGTAATTATTTGTAGTTGTCGAGTTGTTTATGGTAATTAGATCTTTTCTCTTGTAATCGAACACACCCTCCAAACATATCCCCATCCTATTAGAGATCTTTCATGCTCACAGTCCCAACGTACTTCTATAAAAAACAAGATGGCGCCCTTCAGTAAACAAATTGGACGACGGAAACACCTGTCGCCCTAATATCACGCGCTGTACAAGCACAGATACCTCATATTATCATTGTAATGATGTCACAAGATGGTCGCAGTCGCGAGCTACCGCGACAATCCAAACATGATGTAAATGATCACGCGACTATGACATGACATCCCAGGGTCCACCACGGAGATCCACCAAATGTTTTGATTTGTTTAGCGTCATATGACAATGGTATATTATTATTAGTGTTAAACCATAAGTAAACCACAGAATCTAGGTGAAAACTAGGGGCGTAGAAACCGGGAGGGTAAGGGGTAGTCATCCCGTAAAACGATTTCCCAAATGTCCCCCAGTTCCAGCCCCCCCCCCCCCACCCACCCACCCACGCGACATTTCGCGCCTGTCACCGCTGTGCGATGGCATACTCCGCCCCCCACACCCACACCAGATGATGGAAAAAAGTTCCTTTTAGAATATTTTCCTTTATGGAGCCTGTTGACAGTAAGATTGGGTTTTATGTTATTGTGTTTATTTTATCATTATCATGGTTGCAGTGTTTTTTATTGTAAAATAATTTTTTAATAATTAGCATTCTTCATAAACAACCGATGTATACACCTCAAAATATTTCTTATTTATTATTTCTTTTGTGTGAAGAAAGAACCATACTTTTAAATAAATAAATAAATAAATAAATAAATAAATAAATAAATAAATAAATAAATAAATAAATAAAATTCATAAGAATAGGTCCATTCGGCCCAAAATATGGTAACATTCGGTCTCTATCGGATGAAAATTGTGTGATTTCGACGATCATTTTGGTAATTAACTGCTAGTTATCGGCTCCATTTATTTGAGGGATGGGCTTTACCGTCAGAAACAGAATCTAGCATATCAGAATAACGTAAGCGTTTTGTGACGAGGGAAAGATGGTCTCCTTGGTGTTATTTTTCCCAAATTAGCGGATGCAAACAACTGTCTCTGGAGACTCTTGAGACTCGAGTGAAGGCTTAAACAGCGTGAAGACTTCTAACCAATCAAATTGCGTGCATTCAAAAATAAAAGTCACGGTATCCCATCCTCATAAAATTGCTTAAGCAAATTATGCCCATTGTGAAAAACCGAGTAGCCGCTTTTAGATGAGACCGGAAATTCTTTGGCGTGATTTGTCTCTACCCGGCTTCTGCAGTCGAGTAATTGCACATTGTGCATCCATATGTATCGGTCCGGTGGGAAAATTTGTTAAATACGGAGCCCAAACTGCCCAATATTCTCAACCATAGATGTACATTTGTGCAAACTGCAGCATTGTGTGTTGTATTCCAACACCCTTACAAATGCATCGGGGCCACCACTGATATATATAGTGTGTAGATGCCCTTCAGTGACCGCCTCTCCCCTCAAATCCCCAAGTTGTAAATGCTTCCTACGCCCCAGATACTATCGGTCACTGGTCTTATTCGCCAATCATAATTTTGTATTATATACCTGTCATTGATATGGACACGACACCATTTCGGCCATGAAATCTGTTGTGCAGTATCTGATGGAGATACTGACAAATGACACGTAGTGTGATGCTTATGAGATAAACGTCTCTGGTTTCGTTAGACATTCGGTAATTTGACTATGGAAAACTATTTGTTAACTCGCCCCGAAGGGGCTCCTTAACAAATGTTTTTCCATAGTCAAATTTCCAAATGTCGAACTCAACAAGAGACGTTTATCTCCATTGTAATTCCTGTCATCGTTAGAAGTGATAAAATTCTCCAAACCAGTTTTGTTTGAAGACTAACACTCAAATAAATGTATTTTTCGATCTCGGTCTATGTGCGATGATCGAGTTCACACGGCGAATTTCAAAGCACGGACGCTAACAACCATTGGCATAGAAAACAACTCTGGGGTGTGTTTGATCTGTGACAGGAACGGTCAAGCGCCGTTGCGCGCGTAGCGTGGATACAGGCCTGTGCTAATTGACCCGCTTCCGGCAATTAGAGTACGGACAGAGTGAATTTACCTGAGATTGGAGCACGGAGACAAACGGTTCTCAGCCAATCAAATTACGGGTTCAGAAAGAACAACGAGGTCGAATTTAACTGATGAATTACAATTCAAAATCGAAAACGAGATTGGGTGAGAATTGTATCTCTTTTCTACCTCGCTATACCTCGCTATAAAATGTGCTCTAAATTCACGAACCATCAATTAACTGGAATTTTTTACATCTTCGTAGTTTTATAAATGCATCAACTTCCAGTTCAACTTTTAAAATTTCCGCATGCCACCCCTTATTTACGCCCCGATTGAACTGTAAGTGTGATGCTTTACTACATGTATATTACGCACAGAGTGATCTGAAGTCGGCCAAAGGGCGAGTGGAAGTCAATTTATAGCCTACTTGTTGAATCACTAGAAGCCTCCGAAACAAATTGATAGTTGATAGTTCCCAGTTAGTCTAACTGATGTTCTATAAAATGTAAATTTGCTTGTTCTGGGTATCGAATCACCCCATATACACTGTAGTGGACATTTTGAGACTAATATCTTAATAATAATAATAATAATAATAATAATAATAATAATAATTATTATTATTATTATTATTATTATTATTATTATTATTATTATTATTATTATTGAACTCAAAACTCTTCTGTGACTTCATCTTTCATTTCACTAGAAACCGATAGATATTGTAAAGTAAAGTTTATGTTTATAAATCGGCATTGCTGATTGTCGTTGGTAATTTCTTGGGCTGCGCTGGGCTTTGCGCCAAGCTAGCACCTTACACAGTTTTATGCTATAGGAAGGTCAGTTATTGGGAAATACTACTCTGCCCAACTAGTGGTTGACCAGACAATGAATTTTAAGGCGTGACACCCCTCGCACACACAACTAGCCCTTTCCCCTTTCTGGCAGACAGGCTGCAATCCTACGAATGTTAGCTTTATCTACTGTTTATTTGTACTTATTTGTACATATCAATGACTTTAAGGATTCCAGCCGCCTTTTTGGACAAGAATATCTTTTAATTCAATCTCAAAAATTAAGCTTAGTGCATATAGATGAAGATTCATTAGAAGTTTGTGCCCTATAATTCCATCGTTCTAGATTCTGAACTTGCAAAAGCTGTCAGCAATATAGCAGGTAGTGCTTTTTCAAAAATTATTTTTTTATTATTATTCTTGTCGTTCTATTTTAGCTATATCGAGACAGCATAGAGAACCATCCCATCGAATATACTGTGAAAACTCTCATGTGGCGTGAAGGACGCAGTAGAGATTTTGCGCTTGTTGGGCGGAATACAGGAATTGGTTACGTAGAATTCAACTCCAAAAACATATTTCCAAATAAAGACTACGGATTCAACAAGCGCAAGTTCGTTGTGGCAACACTTTCGGTACCATAGTTGTTTAAAATAATATAGAACTTCTTTTGAAACCAGATTTACCCTTGGGTGCCACGGCCACTTTTTTACCATATATGGAGGACATATATCCTTCATCAAATACCATATATAACTTTGTCAAGACTTCCGTCATGTTCGGGAGTTTTCTCCCTACAGAACGGATTTCATTTTTTACTACTGCCAATGCTTTGAGTACTGTACCAAAATACGCTCTCGTCACCGGGACGTTAAAATTACGCGTCACACCAAGATACGCAGCGTCACTGGGATGTTATAATTACGCTTCTGTTTTATGTGAAAATAACACCTAAATGTTCGCCTTTCAAATCCAGTAAAAAGTGCAGTTGTAACTCTATCATCTTATTAATTGTTGGAGAGAGGGCTCTTCAGTTCTTTTCAACAAGAGAACCCAAATTCTCTAAACAAAGAGTTTGGAGCATTTTTATTGTTAATACCCAGTTGTGCGGCACTAAAATATTGTGGAACTTGAATAGTAGCCATCAAGTTTTTATGTTGTTTTGTTCAGGTTTTTTTTTATCGTTTGAGACCTCATAGAGTAGTTATTGTACTTTGATTTTGATTTAGAAGTGTAATTCCATGCAGTAGCACGTGGCGTTTGTATACTTTATATACCACCACTCGTGGTCTTTGCCAGTTCCATAAATGTAATTTTAAAATAACCCACAATTAAGGGGTTTAAATATGTATATACACCTGGAACTTAATTAAGCGCCCCTGAAATGTTCCATGACAGTGATGTTGCGGTTACTGATTATTATGTTTTAATGATTGCAATGTCTTGCAGTACATTTGACCTAGTGAAACATGATTTTCTGGTTGATAGCGTACCCCAAACACATACCCTCGTCCACGTGAAGTATGCTTCCCATGAACGTCACAAAAACACTATCATCCACATGCAATATCTGGGTATAAAACAAGAAAATTTGTCACTTCTTTTATCAATAAATGTTGACATTGCAAGACGGAGACTGTCAGAGGCACTAATATGTTGGCATGCATGGAGCAGGCATGTCCTTCAAAGTTACTGGAAGGCTACTTTTCTATAGTCTTTCTGTCATCAGCAGACTTATCCGAAAACATCAACAAACCAACTATGTTAAGGACCGACGAAGGCCTGGACAACGCCAAAAGACCTTCCCTCGGGCATATCGGAGTCTAACACGCCTCGTTACGCGTGAACCCTTTGCTTCAAGTGTGGTTTTGAAACGCCTTTGGCTCACCAACAGACGTTTGTGCAACAGAACTGTCCGAAACCGCCTCAAAGCACTGGGTATGAGCTCCTGAAGGGTCATCAAGCGTCCAGCTCTGTACGATCAGCACCAAAGGCCACTTTTGGTGTGGTGTATGGCACGACTACATTGGAATCTCAGGACGTGGAGGAGAGTCCATTGGTTAGACGAGAGTAGGTTCCTGCTTCACGCCACAGATGGTCGCATGAGAGTGTAGAGGCAAAGAAATACTGCCTTCGTGCCCAGGATCATCAGACCTGCTCTTCCTTATGGTGAAGGGTCAGTAATGATCTGGGGATGCCTCTCTCATGATTGTAAAATTGATATGGTGACTGTACGTGGAAATCTCAATGGACATTAGTACATCCGGGATATTCTCAATCCGGTTGTCGTGCCTCATTTTGACAACCTCTCGTTGGCTACTTGCCCTGTATTCATGGACAACAATGCAAGGCCACATCTTTCCCATGCTGTGAGAACATCCCTTCAGTACAACATTATTACGGCAGACGACACTTGACTAAAAACAACTGCTAATCCATAATTCTTAATACGAGTAAATGTTTAATGATTTTTTTCCAGGGTTGTATGAGTTAAACTGTGGCACATCTTTGAAAATCAAGAATTTTCAAATCTAATGCATAAATTTCTAGCTGTATCCAGCCCCAAAAATCCATATTACGTCGCAAGGACTTTCAAAGTTTTCAAGGATCACAATGAACCACGTGGGTCATTGCCTACCAAATTGCTCTGTGTTGTACGTCTCATATCCATTAAAAATACTGTTGTATCTCTGTCGTTTCATTAATTACTGGAAAGAGGTCTCGTTCGTTCTTTCCAACAATTAATCAGATGATAGCGTTATTGTGCGCTTGCCAAAACCATCCAGCACATCATAATAAAATATGTGACAATTGTTGTAATCAGTGTAATAGGGGTTAATCTGATATTCTAGAAAAGAAAATGCATATCTGGTACGTTTAGAAAGAGAGAAAAGAAACTTTGGAATATGTAGCTCATTTACCCTTTACCTAACGTAACGAGCAAAACCGGCCAGCGCTATTCTCAAAAATCGCCAATTAATTTTCATTATTTTTTTCATTTGTTGTCTCAAAAACATAGGTTATGACCCTCGTTGGAACGAGCTCGTCGAACTCGTTCCAACGAGGGGTCATAACCTATGTTTTTGAAACAAAAAATAAAAAACAATAGTTATTCAAGAATTATTTTTGCAAGTGTCGTCTGCTTTTCAGGTTAGGTAAAGGGTTAAGAGCATCTCCAACATAGAGCTGGGCGGTTTTGTTTTTTTTTTTTTTGGGGGGGGGGGGGGGTTGCTGTCCTGTTCGGTTTCTATTTTTGCGGCAAACCGGAAAATCGAATCGCAAGGCCCAACAGAAACCGGCTGAACTGTTTTATTGTGTTTGTTCATAAACAGATTAAACTATCTCACTGGGAAGGAACTGGCTTAGTGGCCTCTATGAACTCTCGTCGCTTAGTCGAAAAGTAAAGGGGCGAATATGTCGTGTTCTTATTGTCACATATTCTTCTGTATTGAATCGTCTGGTGGTCTAGTTAATAAGGGAGACAATGTGACAATGAGAACACAACATCGATTACTAGATTAGATGAATTGTATTATTTATTTATTTATTTATTTATTTATTTATTTATTTATTTATTTATTTATTAGGCTTTAACGACACATTAACAGCCAGGGTCATATCATGTCGGTGACAGTTTTGGTGGAGGAAGTCGGAGTACCCGGAGAGAAGCATCGAGCAACGACGAGCAGCTGTCAAGATGAATTGTATTCATTTGTCATTCTAATTTAAGTTTTTTTCTGACTCTGTAGGCTTACCAACTGATCCCAAATAACGGGACCGTTGAGAATGACCAAAGGGAAGTTACGCTAAACCCAATGGAGATACTTACGGGAAGGGTTTTTTGTAGTGAGTGGTGTCGTACAAACTATTGCAGATTGTTTTCCTAGTTAAGAAGCCTGAAGTTTTGTTTACACATAAAAAACTGAACCGAAACCGAGGTTTTTTCCTGAAACTGAACGAAACTGAAAAATCAAAACCTCCCAGCTCTACTCCTGCAGTTTCGATAAATATTCTCGCCGGGACATCATACACAGAACGACACGTGCGTGTGAATGGGTTAATCAATATGACACGAGTGTCAGCGCGGATGGATAAAATGAGAGGCCACAGGTCTCGAGTTTTATCCTTCCGCGATGGCACGAGTGCCATATCGATTAACCCATTCACACGCACGTGTCGTTCGGTGTTTATTACACACCTTCATGTCTACAGAATCAATTATTAGAAGGACATTCAGCAATTCATTTGATAACTCGTCCCCTGAGTACCAATGTGATCTATGTGCCATTAGGCACATAGAACACATTGGAACTCAAGGGACGAAACTATCAACAAAAAGAACACATTTTATCGTTAACCAAATTTGCGAGGGGAACCCGTTTTACTATTTTTAGCTATCGCTAGAGATTCAAATTGTAATTGGGGTGCACGATTTGTAGAAAATTTCAGTGAAATTTCGATTTGTTTAAAAATAGTCTGTAAACTATTTCTGTTCGGCACATGTGTGTGGAATGGATTTTCGTTTTCCGCATGTCTCGTGTTGCTGTAGATGGGGTTTCATAGAACAGGCGTGTAATAAATTAAAGTTCTGTTTCGTTTGGTATACCTTGTTTTGTTCGATAATCAGGTCTTATTCTGTTTGAGCCAGTAATCCCCCACACAAAGCTTCTCTCCACAGAGCCCCTTCTAAAAGCGAGGTAATAGCTACAAAAACAATGTCCTTTGAAGTATAGGAATATTAATTTTGATGACTATTCTTGTAAGGAATTTAACACAGAAATGAGGCAGTATTGGAGACAGTTTCTGGACTCTACCAACGCCAAGAGTGTCTGGTATTCATTGTGAGTGATGCAACTGTTTACTTTAGAGGTGTTATTCCAGAGAACTTGAAAGCGCAATGCCATACAGAGATGATATTATTTAACTTTGAAGTATGTTCAAGAGTGGATTGTAGAAAGAGAGAGGGAGAGAGAAACAGATAGGGGTGAGTGAGAGAGTAAGTTGGTGTAGGTTTGCAACAAAAACAGAAGAAACAGACATTAACACCCGTCAATCTAAAAGCCAGTCTATTTCCCCGTTATGTAATACAGTCGGTTCTCTGCAGCGAAGAGGTTTCTAAAAACAGAGCAGTTGTTTCTAGTCAGGTGACGCCTTCCTGAACAGGTATACAACACTTGACTAAAACACCTGCCAGGCCATAAGTCTTGGGCAGTATGTTATGTTCTTCAGATTCATCCTTGGTTCCTAGTTACGAGTTAAAATGGTCGAAAGCATAGCTTCAGTTATCAGCGTTTATCGGTAGCCATCTTTGAAAATAAAGTGTTTATTTCCAGTACAGGACGGATGTGCATTCCGTTCGCTCGAACAACAGAAACTTACCGAAATTCAAGGTTACATATAATTATCGGTTTATTTATGGATGGAGTCATCTCTTGCCCATGGACGAGATCCAGATACAATAATGCTCCCCTTAGCCATTCACTAACATGCTACACCTAAAGCTCTTCACATTTGTTTAGTGACCTATGGCGTGAGGGCAGCCATCGGAGTTTACCTGTTATTACCACTCCATTAACCGACTACGTGTAGAATAGAAAATTAGCTTTCTCGATACTGCACGTGCAAGATTTTCATGGTACAAATAACAAAAGGCCATGTTAGGTCGTATTGCGGTGGGCCCGTGTTCGCTATTGTCCCTAATTTAGTCTATTCTAAAGGCCTAAATAAAATAGATGGACTGTTTCTTTTGGTGCGAATGCTAGATGTACAAAACGAGCATTGACGCAATTTATAGAGGTTTGATTTTGAATCTCCGTCACCCTTTTGTTTAGAAACCACGGGCGGAAGGTCTCTCGTATCATTGAACAATCCAAGTCAGTTTGCATATTTTGTAATGAACCGACAGACAGACAAACACACAGACAGATACACAAGCAGACAGACATAAGTACAGATTGGTATATCCATTCGTTAATCTTTCAGTGGCCCCCATTTGTCCGAAAGGAAGAAGTCAATGATGTTGTCAGTTATACGGGTTTGTGTATGGATTTACTGCTTGAACTCGCAAGAACACTCAATTTTACGTAAGTATATATTAAGTATGAAATTGGCAATGAACAGGAAAATACACAATATAATAAGTATTTAAAGGATGGTGAAACACAGAGAGGAAAGTACTTTTTAATGCGATACATATCCACTCCTTCAGTCCACCTCCACGTGACTACGACAATGCCTTCATTTTGCTAGAAATGTTTTAAACTATATAAGTAGCACTCGTACTCTTTCAATATCTTGATACATTTTGGTTATTACCATCATACGGATTTCCGAGATGGTGTATTGAAGTCGAGACCTCGTCTCTGGGCATATGTCGATGAGTCCTTTGGGACGAGTCGATATATGACCCAAGGCGAGGATCGAGATTTCACTACACCATCTCGGAAACCCACTTGGTGGTAATAACCAATTTATCTTACAAAATTACTCGCTTCCTTGACTTGTTTCCATATATTGTGCCAATCCTTCGGCGTCTATGAATTGATTTTTTTATGAATAAAGATCATGACGTCATGTAATTGCGTTCTTGCGCCGTGCATGACGTAATCCCCATTCATTGTTCTGCCGTAGAAGTTTGTAGTAGTGTTTTAGCTGTGTGGTTCTTTGTTTTATTTTTCAGGTTTAACGCATGGCAGGCCTTTATAAAATATCACAATGTCAAAAATGAGCTATTTATCATTTAATTACTGTTATCAAATAACGGCCGCCTCAACATGTGTAATCAGTTTTCGAGAAGTGCAGATAAAAACATATCTCTTTCTGAATCGAATGATCGCTCGTGTGGTTGCAACCATCGATACCGATTTGTATTTGGTTAACCCTTTACCGAACATGAAAAGCAGACGACACTTGCAAAAAAAATTCTTGAATAACTAATTTTTTCATTTTTTGTCTCTAAGACATAGGTTACGACCACTCATTGGGACGAGCTCGACGAGCTCGTTCCAGTGAGGGGTCATAACCTATTTTTTTGAGACAAAAAATGAAAAAAATTATGAAAATTAATTGACGATTTTTGAGAATAGCGCTGGCCGGTTTTGTCCGTTACGTTGGGTAAAGGGTTAAGGCGTTTTTGCTTGCATTGTGGAAAATACATTCTTGTTGTAAGAAAAATGTTGGTATTATCCTTTGCTTCTCAGTTATAGTTTGGACACATTTTGTGACAGGTTTACCGTTTGACATCCATGCACGGCTATGAACTTGAATGTACTCCAGGTTTACCGTTTGACATCCAAGCACGGCTCTGAACTTAAATGTTCTTACGTATACAGTTAAAACTAGAAGTTCTGTCATGAAATGCGCACAAATAGCACGTCGATCTGCGCGTTAATCTACACGTTATGACCATAGTACGGCTATCAAATTCTGTACATATGGCCTATGCAGAAACAATGTTTCAGCCAACCCGGAGGTCCATTGGTAGAAACATTGCCTGTGTTTGCTATGAGTAACCAGGAGAACCTGCCGTTCTTTGGGTGCCATTCGATATGGCAATGCAATTGCACGCAATTCCTACTCGCAATTAAGCCTAGATAAGCGCATCTAGTTTTAACTGTATACCACTGATCTCTATACAACTAATTTGCTGGAGCGTTCAATTATTTATTTATTTATTTTATTGGAGTTTAACGACACTTTCGATAACCAGGATCACCTAATGTCGGACAGTTTTACGGGTAGAGGAAGCCGAAGAACCTGGAGAGAACTACCGGGCAGCAGCGAGCAACTGTCAAACCCTCAAACGTACTCATTCCATACCATCAGGGTTAGCTTTGGTTGAAGACAAGTGAAACATCGACGTATAGTACGCCTTAGTACACAGCGCAACCGTGCCCCCCCTCCCACCACCTGGGCAATCGGGATTTAGTGTCTTGCTCAAGGACTAAACGCAGTTACCCCTGGCAGGGATCGAACCGTTGACCTTTCGGTTTGAAGTAAGCACCGAGCCACCGCACTCACTGGAACGTTCATTGGTCATACATAGAAGTTTCTCATCTGCCGCCATCTTTTTGGGATAGGCGGAACGGCGCAATTCTTGATATAAATAAACAATGTGCAACAAAACCTTTTTCTCGATAGTTCTAAAGTTTCCGACGCTTCACACTCTTCTATTGTTTTTTAAAGAATATAATTTGATGTCCGAGAAAAGCGAATATGTTGGTGATGTGCTTTTTCATGATAATGCAGATTGAATATTTTCTCCGTTGGATCTTCGGTGAAGCCAAGCAGTGCTTGTTAACTGTGGTAAACCAGCTTTGTTTTACTCGTTAAATATGACCCGGTCACCAATTCCAGGGATGGAAGTCCTCAAAAGTGGGCAACATGGGCCTTAACGATCGGCTAGACTTGTCTTTATATACATTTCAAAGTCATGATTATCCAGTATGATGAAATATGTGATATTAAATCCCAATAAATAAATTGAGTGTTTATAACATAATTTAATTACTATTGACAAAAAAATCAAGCACTGATATTGGAATGTTGATACCGTATTACTAGTATTCGTGCTAGGCTTTCGTTTGTTGTTTGATGATGTAAAAGCTGTTACGTAGTCACAGCGTAACAGTTTTCACATCACCAAGTCATCAGCGGAAGAAGTTAGCGCATTGATTGACCTGACGCCAATTTTCATCGTTTTTCGATTACGTTCTTGCACTTCACTTGTATTGATCAGATTGTATAGCCTACCCACTAATTGCCCTTGAAATAATAATTGTGTTGCAGAGTTATAACTGAGTTATCTGACTTGTGACCTTCATTATTTGATGACTCCATGTAGTCTTGGATACATCATTGAAACACGACATATTGCCTTTAATATTGACGTTTTCATATCAGTCGGCCACTAGAAATAGAAATATCAATAACTGCTGGTAATCTTGTGGTCGGTTGGCCAACAGCGATATGCACGTAAAGATGGACGACATGATGAAGGACAAACAGTTAAAACGAACAGTAATAAATTAATTTCCAGTCCATGAGTGCTACAGAATAAAACTTTTACTTATCAGTAGTATGACAGGGTCCAAACGATTATGTTTTGCAGGACTATCATCCTTCCGTTCGATTGAATGGAAGTATATATAATTACCGTAATGGGACCGACAATTACCTAAAATCATCGGCTGAGCTGAATTAAATGCTCTCACAACTCTTGAAGAAAGGATTTTGCAACAAAATACTAGAAAGGGAATCTATAAAAGGGATTCTCTAGTATTCTCAAAGTTCCAATATTGCCGATGGCTTCCACGTCCAGTCTCTACCATTACCTGTTCCGTGAATAGCTCTAAGTACCTATCACTGCACTACTTCTGTTACTGATCCCAATTCATATCGCTATCATACTTCACTTTTACAACTACTAGCAGTCCAATATAGACTTATCTCGAGAAAAAAGGGGTGCCAACGTTCAGTAGGTTGTAAAATAGGGGTGCTGTAAGTGGGGTGCTGAGAAACGTGGGTGCTGATTTCTTCAAATGAGGTAAAGAGCTGCGAGAGCACTTGCTTCTAAGATTAAATGCTCTTACGACTTTGCGACTTATCTGAGAAAAGGGGCACCGATGACAAGTCAGGGGTGTGGTGGGATGCCAAAGGTGGGGTGCTAAGAAATGTGGATAATGATTTCATCAAATAAGATCAATAGCAGCGAGTGCAGTTTAGTCCACAAATTGCACCAAGAGTGTATCATAAAAGTTTTCTCCCTTTATGCCCACATTACACCGATCGAATTGGACACTTCTGTTATACGATCGTCATGAAAATTTGTACATGCATGAATGACTGCCCAAAGGTTGATTGCACAACCTGTCTATTGCATGGGTCATGTGCGAATGGTGTGTCTATCCTGGTTCAAGAGTGACACTTTTGGGGACTTGCTACTTTCACGCGTAGCAGGTGAACATAATCATATACAGTTCAAGCTAGATTTGTGTAATCACACTGATTGTGATAAATAAAGATTATTACAACAGTCATTTGATCTGGGCTATCGTATTCTGACGAGTCAGTGAGACCAGATCAGCCAGATAAACACGACACTTAGTGGCTGATCTGGTCTGTTTTAAATACACAGTACTCTCGGTTTGTAAACTAGCTAGAAAAGCCAAGTTTATTTTAAGGTTTATTTCTAAAACTTCTTTATTTTTACAAGACTGTTGCAGTTTTCCATTCCGTTTCGACTGGTCCTTGTTGATCTTTTTGGTTGATGTTTAACAATCATGTCTGATAATGTGATATGTTTTACAAAAAAAAAATGCATTTCGAGTTTACTAACTTTTTTCTATAGGCACCTTCCAAACTGTATCGCAGACGGGCGGTTAAGTTATGACTCTTAAGCATGATTTCTGAACAACTTCACGAATGCGCTTTATGGTTCTGGTTCTCATTGGGCAATACACTCAATTCCGATTGCCCACGCGAGGACACGATGGAGCTGTGTACTAATGCGTATTGTACGTCGATGGTGAACTTGCCTTTAACAGATGCTAACTCTGCTTGTACAGAGTTACCCAGTTGGAGATTTTTACACTTACTTGCCGCTACTCGGTCGTTCACCGGACACTCCGGATTCCTCACTCCATAAAACTGTCGTTCACGACTTGACTCTGGCTGTTGAAAGTGTCCTTAAATCAAATAAGCAACAAGCAACAACTCTTGTCATGGTTCTAATGCCATAAACAGTCTGTTTTGCATTTGAAATTCATGTCAAAGTGACACATATGTGATATTTGCTGATATTTCGGATTTTAAACTAACTCTTCAGTAATAAAATTACATGGGTGAAAAAAATGTATGTTGGCCTTCTCGGAACACTCGACACCCACCGCGACATACCTTCCTGACAATTCCCCCCCCCCCCCCCCCTCCCACTCTTTTGTGATAAACGTAGATTATTACAAAAGACATTTGATCTGGACCATCAGACTTCGCCGAGTCAACCAGGGGCCAATACTATAAAACTTTTACAATTGTATTTTCTAGAATTGTATTTTCTAGTTATGACTTTAAATGAGTTAAAATGACCCATTGGCTTTTTCAAAGATCTTTTAAAATGCTAATGATTCGTTTTAGTCAGTTATATTAATAGGTAGAAAAAACAATTCTCGAAAATACAATTCTAAAAGTTTTATAGTATTGGTTCCTCAGCTCGGCCAGATACACAACTGGCTGATCTGGTCTCTGCAACGTAATGTAATATGACAGCCAAGATTGAATGACTCTTATGATGATTTGTTTATTATATGATAGTGGATTTTTTTGAAGATTAATACGACACCTAACGTCTGCACAAAAAAGATAACCTGGAATGTTTGTCCAGACTGTTCAGCGCAAAAGCACTCCGAGTTTTTTTTTGTTTTTTGTACTTCGTGTTTGTAAGGCTGTCGCCTCGAACATGTGACGTCACTTGAGCCTCATTTGAGAAAGGCATGGTATGGATTTGAGAAAGTTGCGACACTAGGTTTGCGGCGAACTGGATTTATGCAAACTACAGCGATACTGATTAGTCATTTGGAGTTGATATAATAAAGTCTAAAGAGTACAAACAGCTGTTAGTAGAGTAATACATCCTTGGCCGTTTCTGTACGACCTTCAACTTAAAAGTATAAATCTAACTGTTATGCATGGCGCACAGTCGGAGTGCCTTCAACATTTATTTGATTTGTACTAATTGTATCTCAATCTGTAATAGATGCAGTGCTCGACCTTCAAGTTGTACGTTAATTTTTTGAGAGTTTTACACACTTGACACAATGCAGCTCAACATGCGAAGTGATGTCGTGACAATCAACTATTTGTTTTCTGAACTAGTAATTTCCACACAGCGTGAAACCTCATATTTGAGTTTTCTCGTAAAATAAAGACAACTACTGTCTATGGAGACACCATTCTCCTACTGAAACAGAAAACGACTGATTATAATTTTGACGCAACGAATCGTTCACTCTAAACATTGGGTTCAGATTAATTTCTTGCTGTCTCCGTCCTGCAACAAGGCTCAAATGACAAGAATCATGCAATTTCGAAATTGCAAACTGGTCGCATCGCGCTGTGGCGGGTGAATGGGCAAATTCACATTGGTGTGAAAGATAGTTATCGAATCACCAGTATTTGTTGAGTTATAGTACGGAGTCTAAAGACAAGATGTCCCCTATACTCACGCACACGGGAGCACAGTGGCTCAGTGGGTACGTCATTGAACTTCAAAGCGAACGGTCCACGGTTCGATCACCGCTAGGGGTAACTGCATTGTGTCCTTAGGACAGCGAACGGTCCACGGTTCGATCACCGCTAGGGGTAACTGCATTGTGTCCTTAGGACAATGTACTTCATCCCGATTGCCAACGTTGGGGCAAGGTGTAGTTGTGTACTAAGGCGTACAGTACGTCGATGAAGCACTTGTCGTCAACCAATGTAATCCTGCGTGTGCGGAGTTGTTATGTTGGGGAGTCTGACAGTTGTTCGCAGTTGCTCGATGGTTCTTCAAGGGCATTCCGGCTTCCTCAACCAGTAAAACTGTCAGACACGAGATGATCCTGGCTGTCGAAAGTGTCGTTAAAACCCAATAAATAAACAAATAAATGTTCATGCACACACACAGGCACGCTTAATCCAAAAATAATATGCTACACCGACAAAATTGGGAGGGACAAAAATGATATTAGTCTCTCGCTGGTAACCCTCAGCCTGTTCAGGCCAAATACCCAAATTTCAAGCTGCAAATTTCCCCCCACAATCCAACTAGGTCTTTAACAAACCTAATCTTGTTTGACAGTGCTAATTGAGGTTGATTTTTTTAATTCCCAGTTGCATTGTAGGAAAAAATGTCTCCATGAAATTTTGCAACTTTAACTTCAGTGTACAAGGGATTAGCGGATACACTTCTAACTGAAAGAATGTTCTTATTCATAACTCAGCTCGTTTAGCACTTTCAACACTGGTGCCCAGTAAAAGCTGTCAACGTTTAAATGGGCGAAACCATCCTGTCTTGTTGAGAGGTTCTCTAATAATTTAATCCAACAGCTCTGTCGAGCTGCTGGATTAACCTTTTACTTAACACGAAAAGCAGACGACGCTTGCAAACAAAATTCTTGAATAACTATTTTTTTTCATTTTTGTCTCAAAAACATAGGAACTCGTTCCAAAGAGGGGTCATAACCTATGTCTTTGAGACAAAAAATGAAAAAGATAATGAAAATTAACTGGCGATTTTTGTGAATAGCGCTGGCCGGTTTTGGCCATTACGTTGGGTAAAGGGTTAAGTTATTTCCGATCCTCGCTTCAGAGTTTTTGCTCTTTATATGTCCACTACCAATTGTTACTTCGCGCACAAATTTATGCAAATCGGGCTGAAAGGGTTAAACGTCGTGATTTTCAAAAGAAGTTTTTGTACAATGCGGGCGAGTGCGGTGGCTCAGTGGTAGACTGTTGGGCTTCTATGCTAGAGGTCCAGAGTTCGATCCCCGTACAGGACGACCCGCGTTATGTCCTTGGGCAAGACACTTTATCCCTTTTGCCTACATGGGGCACGATGATGCCGTGTACTAAGACGTACTGCATGTCGATGGTGCACATGTCTTCAACCGCTGTAATCCTGCTTGAGCGGAGCTTGAACAGAGTTAGAATGTTGAGGAGCTGACCGTTGCTCGCCGATGCTCGGTGGTTCTCTCCGGGTACTCCGGCTTCCTCCACCCGTAAAACTGTCACGGTCACGATTAGCCATTGTGCATAAGTATGTGACTTTAAACACCAATAAATAAATAATAAACAACTAAGAATCGATGTTTTAATTCAGAGGCATTTGATTCATTGGGGCTGGTGTGTCTATTACAATACGTTATTCGATGAAATGATTTTTAGAAATGAGAAGAGTTGGAAAACAACACCCATCTGTGAGTGCTCAAACCATTGATTAATAGACAGGATCCTGACATATGCATATTCACCCTATTTGAGAAATAATTCGTTTTATCTCTTCGATTCTAATCATGTGGAACCGATGAATGAACGAATTATTTTCTTATAAAAATACTACCAAGGTAAAATAGAAGACTCTCACATGAGTGTCAGATATTTAAGTTAGGTGTCATGATGGGATAATGTTTTGTCCATACTTTGACCAAGCAAAATTTGGCAAACAACTCAGAATTTAAATTTTAAATAGCGCGAGGGAAAATTATTCATAATGCAGAAGAACATGAAAACGTGTGATACAATAAAAAAGGATATTCAAAATCAGGGAAACCTACGTAGCGGACACAGCTACACACCCACCCACACCCTCACACACACACACACTTTTTCCACAAATAAATCACACGGATACACAATGACAGGAGCACTCCATGCACATCCAAAAAGGAAAGGTAACGTGGCTCATATAGATTTCTATTTTCCCCAAAGGGTGTGGTTCTGGGAATGAAAATTCTCATCCGTAAACAAGGGGATAGAAACTAACGCTAGGCTTGTCAAGAGTCTGGCGCGAACCTCTTGCCTCGAGGGCGAGATTTCCTTAACCCACACTCAAAACCATTGTGGATCTCCCACTCAAATGCTGAAGTGACATCATTTGGACTTGAAGTCATGTGTTGTCTGACCTTCCTCAGTGAAGGCAGAATGGTCCTTGACAAAATCTAGTTCCATATTCTTCCAAGGGATGGGTGGTGGTGAATGGTCAGTAGATTCTATATGGTTCAAAAACAGAGAACGCCACGCTGGGTGAATGTGTTCGCCAATACGGCACGAGTGCCAGTGCGGAAGGATAGAACAAGAGGCATCGTTTTGATTGCCTTATTGCACTCACACTTCGTGAAGTTCTGTTCATTATACGTTTCTATGACATAGTATCCATTAATTAAAAAATTCAAACTTTGCACACAGAAAATTTCAAACTTTAAAACTCTTTGTTATTTTTCCAATTGACATTCGATTTATCGGCTGCCATCACAGCTTCCGAATTGGCCAGGGTCAGAAAGTGACGTTTCGATTGGATGAGTACGAAAATGGGCGGAGGTTAGTTCTTTTGATGGATGCTTGATGTCAGGTGGAAAATAGTACATCAACGAAAATCCGAATGGAACACATCCGTACGGATTTGTGAATATGGAACTGCGTGAAAAGTAATAGGTGTGTAATAAATTTGGAAAACAAACGGCACTTTGCCTGTTAATGTTCAGGATTAAGGAGTTGAAACAATAAGCAAAAAAAAAAAAAAAAAAAAACAAGAGCCAAAAACGTTGGTTGCACTCAGAGAAATTCATATTCCATCTGCTTCATCAAGGCTTGCCTTCGTCGAAGTCATTCATTGATGATGTAGTTGGAATATTAATCTGTCGGGATTGTGGTTAAAAAAACTAAGGACTTCTTGGTAATTTATTAGTAAATTAATAAAATATGCAGGTAGTAGTTGTGACGTAGCTTACGTTTATTGAACTGATCAGCGATATTCATCCAAT
Source organism: Pictodentalium vernedei (assembly GCA_031216915.1). Classification (NCBI taxonomy): domain Eukaryota; kingdom Metazoa; phylum Mollusca; class Scaphopoda; order Dentaliida; family Dentaliidae; genus Pictodentalium; species Pictodentalium vernedei. The sequence goes on from CM062292.1 coordinate 290,208,455, forward strand.
ATGTTTGTGTTAATTACTGATCAGAAATCAGAGCAAAAGCTGAGTCGCCGGGTTTGGGGGCGTCGAATACTAAACCATGAATTTCAGTGAAGTTGGGAACTGATTCTTCATTAGTGAGAAACTGAGTATAGCCATGTGTCCCACATAAAACATCTGTTCCTTGTCGGCTCAACCCGTGACGTTTACATATAAACGAGATGACATTCTAAGTTATTAGGAATTGACGGTAACATGGTCTGAAGAGTCTCGGTTGAACATACGTTCTGTGCCGCAAACCTCAGACCATGTTACCGTCAAATCATTACAAAGCCGTATATGTTCCAATAAGATTCTACCCATAGCCCAAAACCAACATCGTAAAATGAACAGGGAAACTTGAATGAACAAGGCAATTTTTACGGTAAAAAAATTTAGTAAATAAACCTCTCGTGTTCCCCGCGACGTCACTGAACAACAACAAATCAGTAACTTAGATAAAGGTCGAGGTTACTCTATCTCAGTTCAAATCATGAACTAAAAAGAGAATGTGAGAACACATTCATAGAATGAATACTGACCTCGAAAAATACGATGTAATAGGCTGTATGCACTTTGAATCTCCTCCCATTGTTGTCATCTTTTCAAGTATTTTACGCGGTGACGTCAGGCTGTAACATATGCCACTGGAGCCGTAAACACAGAAAACCCTAAGCGAGCTCCCTTCCTGTCAGAGGGCGAGAATTTTAGTCTCTTTTGATCATAGTGTTATGTTTGTTATTGACATACGCCTGTCACAGCGAGGTATGTTACCCGGGATATACGCATCTTGGAGGTGGGAGAATATTATTATACACGATGGGTGTCAGTGGGAGGGGATCTAACCTGATATTTGAGCCAGACACTGTGGCTTGCCGAGTGTGTGAAACAAATATTTTGCCCCGAGGGTGTAATTTCCCACTCCACACCCAAAACCCATAATTTCCTTCCATCCAAATGCCAGCGAGACAACATTTGAAGACTGGACATGTGTCACCCGACCTATATGCAGCCAGGCTGGTCGTTGACAAAATTCATTTACCTATTCCGCAGGACATAACTCTTACGAACGGCACACTGCATGAAGATAGGGATAAGGTGTTGGAGCGATTTAAAAAATGCCGATATGCACCATTGCAGCGCTCCCGGCGTTGTCGTTTTCATGAAATCAGGTTATGTTTTGTTGGTATGCAGAAGATCATGTGGGTAGGCTGAGACATACGTTGCCAATCCAGGCATGTACCTCAACCATGCCACACGTTGTAGGGTGGGGGGGGGGGATGCGGGGAAAAAGATTCATTCCATCTAGCTGGGTAGGCGTATCTATAAGAGTAGGGTCTGGGATTTTAGAAAAAAGACAACCACGAATGTGAGCCTTACCAGCCCTGTAACTGAATAAGATTTAATATTGCATAGAAAAATAACTAGAACGTTTTACGATTTTTTATTTAGATATTCATTCCGAGAACCAGCAGATGGACAATGGGGCATGCTCAATCAAAAAACTGGTGACTGGACCGGATTGGTCGGAATGATGCAACGCAAGGTATTTCATATACTGGCGAAGCCTGTCTTATACAAATTATTTTAACCCTTTACATAACGTAACGACCAAAAACCAGCCAGTGCTATTCTCAAAAATCGCCAATTAATTTTCATTATTTTTTCATTTTTTGTCTCAAAAACATAGGTTATGACCCCTCGTTGGAACGAACTCGTCGAGCTCGTTCCAATGAGGGGTCATAACCTATGTTTTTGAGACAAAAAATGAAAAAAATAGTTATTCAAGAATTTTGTTTGCAAGTGTCGTCTGCTTTTCATGTTTGGTAAATGGTTAACATGTTAAAAAACGTTACGACCAAAACCGGCCTGTGCTACTAACAAAAATCACCATTCAAATTTTCTTTAGTTGTCATGTTATTGTACTCAAAAACATTGCTTATGACACACTCATGCCAATGGAACGAGCATTTTACCAATTTTCCAATGAGGGACCCTAATTTACGTTATTCCTTGCTTTTGCAAGTGTTGTCTGCTATTCGATTTCCCTGAAGGATGAATCGACAATCAGTTTATCCGTTGAAGGGATATTCACTTACAGACACCAGTAATATGGTCAAAGACATTGACTATTAAAGGATAAACCTTAAAATAAATTTAATTCTCCATGGGACAACCAATTCTGTAAGCTGGGATGAAGTGCGTTCAGTTGATCTTACGTTATTGTCAAGTTTACAGTAACAGTATCCTGACCTCCAAACTTAAGGTTGCTGACCGAAAGAGTGAAACTCCATCATATATCAGCAGCTTCATTCAATACACTGTCAAGTTCTCACAGGTCACACTGTATTTCGTTGCATTCAGTGGTATCCTGTCTTCGAGGATGTTGCCTGAACATCTACACAAGCACGTAATCAAATTTTCACAGGCTGCTTGTAAGGCAGCATCTGACCCTTCTTTATCTGCCTCCCACAAACATTCCAAGGCTTCTATATTTCTCATTATCAACGGGAGCAGCTCTTCAGAATCTTGAGTCATCATATCAAGTCTATGCCTCCACCAGTGGGGCTGGAACCGGGGGCAGCGGGGGCAACCACTTTCTGAGTCACGGGGGACGTCTGTGCCACTAGCAGACTTTATTGTATAGATGTAGTTGATGAGCGCACTGTGATATCCTTACTATAACCAAAATGTTATGTGGCTTTTATAATCGTTGGCAGATGTTTTTACAGCAAGCTTTCCAAAACTTCCGAAACAAATCATCTCCAGAGTGCAAGAAGGCACCATCTGCAATGCTTTAGCATTGCAGATGGTACTTTCTTGCACTCAACGGACAACACATATTAAAGTATACTGCACTGCACTCAAATACGGAAGTGTGTTTTATTTATTTATTTATTTATTTATTTATTTATTTATTTATTTATTTATTTATTTATTTATTTATTTATTTATTTATTTCATTTTTTTTTTGGATAGGGATTCCGCTTATTCACCTTCGCGTTTATATTGGAACAGAAGATGAAAGAATCACCAAAACATGCTTGACAGAACAGTGTTCGAAATTTCATAAAACATGTTTTGGGACATTGTAAAAAAGCAGCTTGACCTAATAAAGATCTGATAAATTTTCAAACAGTCTTGATATTCTATATGAGCATCAATATGGATTTACAGCCAGTCATTGAACAGCTCACCCAATATTGCTGCTTCTCCATAATGTTGCCGAAAAGAATGACAAATCTACTTTTCGCAATCTTCAAATTGGTCGTATTTTTAGATTTCACATAGGATTTTGACACGATAAATCACAATCTATTACTAAGTAAATTAGATTCACATGGAATTAGAGGAATTAATAACAACTTGTTCAAAAGTTATCTATTGGGGAGGTCCCTGGGCGTTTAGGTTCTGATCTGACACTAAAAATACACATTGCGGTGTACCACAAGGCTCCAAACTGAGCCCCCTACTTTTCCTCATCCATATCAACGATATTCCTGCTCGACAAATTTAAACCTACTATCCTTCGCAGGTGACACAACATTTGATAGTTCACACCACGACCTTAATACTCTTTTCGATCATATAAATGCAGAATTTACCAATTTAAGTGTGTGGTGTTATTCCAATACGACAGCTTTGAAGGCAAACACATCTAAATACATAATCATTAACCCAACAAATAGTTATATTGCTCTAATGAAAGAACTATATCAGTCAACAACCATAAATTAAACCATGTTGGCAACAACCATATTGAGCGTACTGCCAAATAGACGAAAACCTAAATTACAAGCACCACATAACAACCGTTTGTAAAAAAAAAATATTAAATGCCATTTATGTAATCAGCTAGGCAAAGACACCGTGCTTCCTAAATTCACCTTAAGAGCTCTATACTTCTCAGCTTATATATAGTCATTTAGTCTACGGAATTAAGATTTGGGTAATAACAATGCAGCCAATATGTTATTTCTTCAATTAAAACGTGAAACGGAGCACGGTGGCTCAGTAGGTAGAGATGCAATCTGCAAGCCGAGATGTCCTCGGTTCGAATACCACATGCGGCAACCGGGTTGTGTCCTTCGGCAAGACACTTAATCCCAATTGCCCACGTGGGGACACGGTGACGTTGTGTACTAAGGCGTACTGCACGTCGATGGTTCACTTGTCTTCAACCAATGCTAACCCTACTTGTGTGGAGTTAGTACGTTTGGGGTCTGACAGTTGCTCGCCGTTGCTCCGTGGTTCTCTCCGGGTACTACGGTTTCCTCCACCCGTGAAACTGTCCGACACGAGGTGACCCTGGCTGTCGAAAGTGTCGTTAAACACCAAGAGAGTCGTGGCCGAATGGATAAGTGCTCTGGTCTCTCATGCCAGAGGTCCCAGGATCGATCCTCGGTCGGAGAAGGTTCTCGAGGTGTCCGAACACTCTCTGTCAGCATCAACTGTTGGATTGATGCTGTCACAGTGTAACGTCCTATCGGATGGGGACGTAAAATGGCAGTCCCCTGAGCGGAGAGAGACATACTCCGTGCAGGCTAAAGATCCCTTCGTAGTATTCGAGAAGAGCGAGGCCACGAAGTTGCCGCTACGAAGGTCATCCCACACACCTGCGCCACTGGGCCAAGGAGAGGAGTTAATATAAGTTGCATAACTTGTTCGCCAATCCTTGTAAAACAAGTAAGATTAAATAATAAATAAATCCGTGTAATTTGCAATAAAAGGTTTAACTCACATACAGATCTCTTATTCAAAAGTAACAATATACTCAAGCTTAAAGATGTTTATAAACTCCGTGTACCACTTTGTTTGTTTGATTGGAAAAATAACTTATTTCCAAATTACTATGAAATCAGCAATAACCCCTCTGGCATGACGACCCGGCAACACGAGCAAGTATATAAGAGTGCCCCTTGAACGTATTTTGAAGGACAGTTGTCTAAATTATGCTCAAACGAGTCGAATCTTGTCGAGTAAATTGTTCATACCCCTATTCGACACCACTCGGAAAAAGGATTCTACAACAACCAAGCCATCCCTGAAAAGGGCTTCCACGGCCAGACAGGCGACAGAAGGGGTTCTGTTAAGGGGTTCTGTTGACAGTATTCTCTCTATTCCGTGATAAAAGCATTGCAACTGACTTGCTCAAGTCACCACTCTCTGTACTGTGTTCAGAGTTCGCTGTCTTCATCCAATACTATAGTTTCATATCACTACTCCTGTTGGAGCCCTCCATTTCTATGGTGAGTCTCATTCACTACTATCAATAGTAATACAACAGGCGTGTACTGTAGATGGCTTTCTCTGTCCTATAACCAGCTTCGATTGTGCCTGTGTTTGTCTAGTACTCCAGTGTCCCACCACTACGCCTGTCCCTTACTAATAATATCCCTCCAGCCTTAGCAATGGCTTTTCATACCACTCACTGTCAGTTCATTACTAGTCGCTAATACCAATCTTGTCATTCCTGATCTATACTACTACTTTTACGCTACTACACTATCTGATGACTACCTCGGATGGCTATCGTATGGTCATTATAATCAGCTTAACGATGACAATATGACCCTAGTTTCTATCACAAAAGGTGATGACTCCCTCCATTACTAACCTACTATTTGATAACCCACTTGATACTATCTGTTATCTTTGCTACTGCTATGGTGCACCAGTCCTATGCTTGCTGTCTACTACAGCAGTGACCAAGATATATTGCTCGGAACAGCTATTTTTCGTACGATTCTCCGACTCATCTGGGTATTGCCTCCTGAACCATCTCATGACTCATGTAGCTCCTGCGACATGAGACTAGAGTCATTTAAGGTGTAACTGGAACTGGTTATGTTCTGTCTACTCGTATCTTAACGAACAAATGAGTGTGAGTGATTACTTCGTCAAATGAGCTAAATAGTCGTTCGAAAAATGATTGGTACGAGCAACTCCTAGTACGACTCTCAGCACACCACCTGCAACACCCTTTTCTTACAACCTACGCCCCTCAGAGGAGATGAGTCTAGGGTCGTTGAAGGACTCTTGGACTCATTCTTAGGAGATAATGAAGGTCGTGAGATGGTCCAAGGCCCAATTCCCAGATAAGTCGAAGAATTATAAGAGAAGTTACTCCAACGAGCACTTTATCAAACGTTTCTTTCCTAGTATTCAGATGGAGAAGACAACAAGTATAGAACTGGTAGAGACTAGAAGTAGTAGAGATAACAGATAACACTCAGTAGGTAAACAGATAGTGGGTTAGAAGTGGAGGGGTGGGGGGGGCAATCAGCTGTAATAATAGTGGCCAGGACCGCAGAGGATATGGTAATACAGTGGAACCCACTTAACTGTATATCTCTTAACTGAATAACCCTGTTAATTGAAAATAATTTCCCAGCTCAAAACCATTTACCATACCTCCAGTACAAATTTGACCTGTTAATTGAATATAGGTTATAAAGTAAACTCCTGTTAATTGAATAAAAACTCTTGTAACCTGTCATGAAATTACCCTGACTCTCCCCAGTTTTCCTTTGTTTATAGACCTATTTGGCCTCAGTACATCCAACACAGGCATTTAATCTATTATATCTTGTTTGACAGAGCTCGTGGAGCTCTGTCAAACAAGATATAATAGAATAAATGCTAAGTTTATCTCTAGAATACGGGAAAGTGACACAATCCCTGTTAATTGAATACTCATGTTAACTGAATAATTTTCATTGGCAAAGTGGCTATTCAATTAACAGGGTTCTACTGTAAAAGGAGACAATGATAGCCACAGGAGCTGTAGTGGCTATATGAGATAGTGACGTGGAAAGTTGAACCAGAGGTAAACGAGGGTAGTACAAAACTATGAGATAGGGAAAATGATACTTGATACTGTTGGTGCACTTGTAAACCGGAAATGGAAAGTCCGATAGTAGCGGCTAGTGGTGAATTAAGAGGAGAAAGTAGTACTGGGTGCCAATGATAACTCTAGAGGGGATATTATTGTTAGGAGCCAAGTGAAGTGGTGGGACAATGTATTAGATAGATAATATACATTTGTGCAGTACTTTGAACACTTCCGTAAGACCAGTTATGCCTAACATATTATTATGTGGCATATCACATAACTGTTGCTTTAATCGATCCCATTGTGCTGTAAGGCATTGGTAGCTGATATGGAAGGTTGACAATGAACCACTAATTTCATGGAATTTACGAAATTCTTTTGAGAGATAATAGTTTCAGTTATGTTTGAATTTGTGGAGGGCCTTTTCCTTATAAATACTTGCAAGATCATATTCAGTATTTGTGGTATAAGGCAAAAACAGGCAGAGTCGAAACACAGGGTAGTAGCTCCTACTACACAGTTCAAGAACCAATCGAGTGGTGACTGGTACCGGCTATGCATTGGCTACGAAGATCATGGGAAGGTCCAGGGGCAATCAAAACCATAGTTAAGGAACCAATCAGACCACGGGATGATATACAGCATTGGTGAGTAAGTACTAACAAGGGCTATCAGTAGCCCAACAGAGTTCAGACAGTCCGTCCGAAATTACAATACCAGACAACCAAGCATACTCCCACGAAATTATATGACCTACCATTACCTTATACTCATAGCATCCATCTGGTGACATAAGGCATTTAGTGGTTCAGTAGTATCAAGGAAAATAGTAGATCAACAGGGGTGCAGACTTGCCATACTATACTACCATGTTACTTCAATACGAGAAGCCCGACATTCCATGACTCGGACAATGTATTGAAGGTACGTTATTGGCAACGTCAACCGCTTCGCTATGAAAACTTTCTAGAAAAAACTCACCTTCGCCATCGGTCTTCTATCACATATCTGCACTACATACCCAATGCCGTATAAATACACACATCACCATACATACCATAGCATACTAAAGAACACATGCTATACACGTTCTACATGTCGGCTCTAGATGAATGTAGAGAACATCACGTCTGATCTTGGCTCATCTCAGTTTCACCAAAAGTTCGGCAAATGAGGGTTGTTCGGGTACATGACTTATTATTTCTGTCTGATGCGATTGTCTGTTTGTACATTCACAGGAGGCCGATCTTCTGGTTGCACCAGTTTCTATACATTATGAACGAGAGAAAGTTATGGACTTTACGTACCCTTTCTATTACGAGTACATCGCAGGTCTAATGAAGAAACCGGATCAGGCAAAACAGAAGTGGCGGACATTTTTACAGCCATTTCGCTGGACTGTGCTCATTTCTGTGATTGTCTCCTTACCAGCAGCAAGTTTCTGTTTATTTCTAATGGAAAGATTCAACCCGTTCTACACCAGAGAAAGGAGACATGATGCACATGGGCTTCATATATTTAATGACGCCGTCTGGTTCATGTACGGAGCACTTTTGTCACAAGGTAAGAACCATACTTTCATACGTTATACTTTACCGGCAGTCATGGCTATCCGCGGGAATTTCTCTACGGGTGGACAAAATAGTGCGAAAAGAATTTTTAATCCGACAAATATTTGTGATTTCCAAGAGAAGGCATGAGCAGCACTTGCATCTTTTCGGCTCATTGATCACGTTGTTGATGTCTGACAATTTTCACAGGAAGAGATTTACAGGAAAGTTAGCTCCCCTTAATCTTCTAACATGTCAAAACATTTAACACTGGGGGCATGGGAATTTTATATGAAAATTGAAATTTCGAAATGTTAGCGAAGTGGTATCATCGATGGGCACATCTTTTCACAAACTTCAGGTGTTCACCTGCAGAGTAGTATACAAATACCGAAACTGGCTTTTACAATTTTTCCCAATCAATTTGAAAGCTAGACTATTATTCTCTGTTTAATCTCATTTAAAAATAAGAGAACGACGTTTTCGTCATCTTTCGATGTTCTGTAATTATTTTCTGTCTATTATATCGATCGTATGCGCAGCGTGGCATATAATATAGGCACTATCCTTTCCATTAATATAAAAGTCTAGGAGATAAGATTTGCACATTGTTTTCCTCCTGGGAAGAATAAAACTTTGCAAATTACTGTAAAAACACATTCGGTAAACAAAGAGCCGAAGTGGGCAGTTATTTAGTTGTTACTCAATTGCTTCTCATTAGCTTGCCATAGAAAGCCAAGTTTTCTTTTGGAACTTTTAATAAAAAAAAACAACTGACAGCTCCGGTTTGATCGGTATCTGGTAAAGTAATTCACAACCATATGATGATCGAATTTTAAAATCAGTGTGGTTGATCTTTTCTTGTCGGAGTTAACCCTTTACCCAACGAATCGCCCGCATCCGCCCGCGTAATATGCAAATTCAGCAGTTGAAAAACTATTAGTTTTCAAAAAATTTCAACAAAACCATATCATGTGACCCCTCGTTGGAACGAGCTCGTCGAGCTCGTTCCAACGTGGGGTCACATGATATGGTTTTGTTGAAATTTTTTGAAAAATTTAAAAAAATGATATTTAAAATAATAAATTTTGATATCGTCTGCGTTGAGTAAAGGGTTAATCAGTTAATTTCTTCATTTTTGTTAGTTCGTTATCGCACTAGTAGTCATAAATGCGATCTTAATCAGAGCCACGTCTGGCTCTAGCCACCACAAACTCGACCCCGCTTCTGCGATACGCTCTCTTTATTACCGTTCGCCTAACGTAACTGCCATATCCTGCCACACTTTTCACAAAAAAACTGCCATTCAATTTTTTGCTTCCTGAACATAAGGAGTACGGTGGTTCATTGGTTAATTGGATTTTGACCCTTTAACCCAACGCAGCCGATATCAAAATTTATTATTTTAAAAATCATTTTTTTTATTTTTTCAACAAAACCATATCATGCGACCCCTCATTGGAACCAGCTGGACGTTTTTGGGTCACATTTTGGGTCACATGATATGGTTTTGTTGAATTTTTTTGGAAAAATAGTATTTTTTCAGCTGCTGAATTTGAATATTACGTGGGCGGATGTGTCCGATTCGTTGGATAAAGGGTTAAAACGAAAGATCGACGGTTCGATCCCGACCAGCGCCACCTGTGCTGTGTCCTTGGGCAAGACATGTACTTTCGATTGCCCACGTAAAGGCACGACGCTGCTGTCCACTACGGCGTTGAACATGGCGACGGTACACTTGTCTTCAACCACTGCTCGTGATGTGTAAGAAAGTTGGAGAGTCCTAAGGGGTACTCTGACTTCCTCCAGCGATAACACTGTCCAACACGATACTATCCTGTCCGTTAGTAGTGTCCAATAAACAAAGAAAGAAAAAACCTCCTGAACATAGCTTATGGCTCCTCACCCCAGAAGATATGTTCTGAAGGCAAAAACCTTTTTTTTCACTTATTCAAGAAATGTTTCTGCAAGTGAATCGTCTAGTCGTGTTAAAGAAAGGGTTAATAAGTCTATAACATTCTGTGAACAGATTGAGATAGACAAACAAAATACCGAACTCTTGTATAACAATTTCTGGTGGAACATAGAAATGCTTATAAAAAGATGCTTTCGCAGGTAAAATAAACTCCCGAGTAAAGGTTAATGTATTAAATGTATACGTACATGCTGAGTCTAAGTTAGGTATTTTACTCATCTGAGAGGTTAAATGGTTGTAACAAAGTTAACCCTTCCAATTTAGAATTTCTGAATGTTAATCATTTCAAAGAACATTATTTATATAAAAATTGGGGATTTGTTTCGAACCCACAACGAGGATCAGTAGTAATTCAATCCCACAGCCCTTCCGGGCTGTGGGCTTGGATTGTTACTGAACCTTCTAATTATTCGTTGTTTATTATGACATTTTATCAGTGAAATCCAAACTTTCCTTCACAGAAAACGTTATCCATTCCGCATTGAAAGGGTTAAAACTGTCGTATTTTCAACTTTCAACTGTTCACATTGACCTAAAAACGAGCTGATTCATTCCAATGATTGATCCCAAAGGTATTAGACTCATAACATTTTGTTACTTGAAACATTTCTGTGAAGTGTTCTCTGATCCTTTTGCAGCACATGACAACATAACACACGACATGCAGCATGTCGTCAAAAAGGTCGCTTAGATCAATCGTTTCACTATCTCATTTAAGGGATCATACAACAAAATTTATGTCAGTTTTCAGGTCAGTTTGCAAAACGGCGGGCATAAATAGTCCTAATAAATTGTACTTGTATACCAAATGTGTTTGTAATGAAACATAGATACAACTGAAACTTAAATCTGTCATTGAAAGACTTCCTTGTGCAAGGAAACGTTTCTTGAAAATATGCTATGGCATAAGTAAGAAACCCAAATTTTTGTAATAAAATATCTTTAAAAGATTGAATAGTTGCATTTTGCAATCCTTCTAGTACAACTTCGGAAAATGTTTTCGTCTTCCATGAGGAGATTAGACAGTAAGGTTAAATCCGTGATGTCTTAATACCCCAAAAGCTGCTGCTTTTCTGTTGATGATTTGCATGAAGAATGTTCAGCAGGGGTCAAATCCATTCAGTTCAGAACAAGTATAGAGCGACAAGATGTAAAGTGAAGAATGTCCAATGTTACTTGTTTTCATTTTGCAGTAAGACAGAACACAACGAGGGTGAGGGTGAAGGACGGGAGACTGGAATCAGCTACCCGATGTGGATTTTTTTTTACCAAGGTTCGTTCATTCCTGCCCCCTGTAATCTACCCGAGTTGTACTCAGACGTTAAATGCGTTCATACGTGACATTCTTACGCGTAATACGGATTCCACGGGTGGTGTACCTAGAATATTCCTCATTGTCCCTATATCCCGATAAATTCTGTATTCTGATTGGTCAGAATGCCGAGGACAAATTGGCATGGCAAAGGGCGCACCCAACATCCAAGGTATATGAGAGCGTGCAACATTCAGGGTACAAGGCACGCGAAACATCAGGGCTATATGGTTTAAATGAAAGCTTTTTGCTTTCGCTCGCCTCGATATAAAAATCGAACCAAAAACACTCAATGACAATTCGGTCATATTTTGCTGTTATAAATTAAATAGTCGAATAAACAAATCAAGCAACTTGAGAAAAATAAAATAAGAGCAAATATGTCAACAAAAAAGACCCACTCTGTTTAGTTGTTTCTGTGTAACGACCCAAGTGATGTAACTCTATCTGTTGTCTTCTGCATTTTAAAAGCAAAACAATTATCCACGAGTTTGGTCCAACTGATTGCTGAGCGTGAGAAACGCGTCCACAAAATTGTTTCCACTATGTTTCTATTGTGTTTCAAACGGGACCAAAACGTTACCTACGCCAACATGTTTGGTATATGGAGATTTAATACCCGGATGTCTCATTTAAACACCTCGCCCTGCGACTCGGTGTTTAAAACCGACATCCAAGTACTAAATCTCAATATACCATACATGTTGGTGGCGATAACTTATAATATCTATATTGTGTCGCGCAGCGTTGAATACGCACGTCAATCGCTGTATAATGATCACACCCCACAGTTCTGTGAAAGATGATTTAATATTTGTGTGCAATTAGCAAAGCTGATCAGATAAATACATCAGAAAGGAAAAGCTACCTTAAGTCCTTATTTGGTATAGCGTGTGGCAATTTCTGTTGTTTAGAAACGACAATTGCCATTTGAAAGCACGGGTATGGCCATACACTACATACATTAACTGTCCTACATGCAAAAGATCTGTATCAACCAACTGATTTAACTCAGAGAGCGTTAATTGTAATTAGGCGTTATTCATTTTGAAACTACCGTCCTCCTATAGTAACCCACCGGGGAAGCTCGAGTTTTGGTGACACCAGAAAATTTAACAATAGTAACAAGTGATCTTTAGTCCAATTCCAATTTGATACACTCTAAAATCAACGCAAATCACTGGGTTGAGTGAATATGAACGAATTGGGTTCATATTCACTCAACCCAGTTGATTTGGGTTGATTTAAGAAAAACACAAGTGATTTTAGAGTGTAGGCATTCCATCATAGCCCTTAACAAAATCACTATTATTTCGGTTACTGAATTTATTTATCTGACAAATATTTCAGCGGAGTTTTGGCTTCATTCCGTATTTAGTGAGCACAAACGACACGGTTGTTGTTTTGATACTATTTCTAGCAAATTCACTCTCAGACTAATTCTGGTAAACAGGGATAAAAATCGATTATGATCCATCTTATACTGTACGTGTTTGCAAGAAAAAAAAGCTAATTTATTATTAAATCTCACTATATCTGGACACCTGAAAAGCCTGTTGTCGGAAGCTGTTAACTTATTCGATAGCAAATATGAAACAAGAGTAAATGGTTTCACCAGTGTGAATTTCCGTTTATATCGTTCGGCCTTCAATCAAATGTTATTTTTCTATTTACACAGTTGGGAGGACTATCATGTACACTGAAGTGAGTATATCTTGTCTTCAAACCTAATTATCCAGTGTTATGTTATCGACCACCTCAAAATTGTACTGTAATGACAACACTTACGGCGGCGTAGAAGCGACATGTGATGTTTAGTTACTAAATTGAATATTCAATTCACTAAATTGAATATTCAATTCACTAAATTGAATATTCAATTCACTAAATTGAATATTCAATTTATTACAAGACTGTTTATTCAATTTATTACGAGACTGTTTATTCAATTTACTACAAGACTGTTTTTTCAATTTACTAAATTGAATATTCAGTTTAGTAAATTGAATATTCAATTTATTACAAGACTGTTTATTCAATGTATTAGGAAACTACTTATTCAATTTATTACAAGACTGTTTTTTTCAATTTACTAAACTGAATATTCAATTTATTGCAAGACTGTTTTTTTCAATTTATTACGAGACTGTTTATTCAATTTATTACAAGACTGTTTATTCAATTTACTAAATTGTATATACAATTTAGTAAATCGAATATTCAATTTATTACAAGACTGTTTATTCAATTTATTACAAGACTGTTTATTCAATTTATTACAAGACTGTTTTTTCAATTTACTAAATTGAATATTCAATTTAGTAAATTGAATATTCAATTTAGTAACTAAACATCACATGTCGCTTCTACGCCGCCGTAAACACTCGATTCGATTTAAAAATTTTCTTTTGAGAAACATTACATTTGTTTTTCAATGTACACTGCTTGTGAGACAAAAACATGTTACTTACTGTTGTATTAAATCTTTGTTTTGTATGAAAAAGGCAACTAATTTTTAAAGGCTACTCTTAAAGGAAAAGGAAAATATTCGGCCGAGCCAACATTGAGACGAGCAGTTCAAAATACATATTTGCGTTAAAAATACCTTACAAGAACATTATAAGCAAATGCACATAACGACACATGCTTGTAAATGGGTTAATCGATATGGAACGAGTGCCAGCGCGGAAGGACAAAACGAAAAGCATCAGGCCTCGAGTTTTATCCTTTGGCACCCAAATTTGCGAGGGGAACCCGTGTTACTATTTTTATATATCGCTAGCTATTCAAATTGTAATTGCGGGCCACGATTTGTAGAAATTCCACTTCTATTTAAAAAGAGTCCATCAACGAGTTCCGTTCGGCACATGTTTGTGGAACAGATTTTCATTTTCCGCATGGTTTAGTGTTGCTGTAGATGGACATCTCATAGAGCAGGTGTGTAATAAAACAATTTGTGGAACAAATAGTAATATGTTTGTAATACAAAGTACGATGGCTTCCTGTCAATACGGACGCACGTTAGACCTATACCGCAGAATGCGAGACCCGTTGAGTGTCATGCGTATCCGACAAAGGTCGAAGATAGACCAAAATATACAGCTTCTGACACCATTTCTCAACCTTGGCACTCATGACGTTATTCTGCGTAGTACTATCCGCCTTGCCTTCACCACAAGCCCGCCTTATTCTGACGCCGCCAGGACTGTGATGCAGAACCTAGAGAACCCCGTGTTCAAGACAAACACACTCAAAATCAGCGTCACTTTCACTGACAAGGGCGACATGTGTCATTGCTACGATGACATCTGGGAAACCGTGCAGGAATGCGAAAATGCGCAAAACCAAAGGAGCTGATACGCCAGCAAAGCAACAGGTCGATGCTGGAGATATGATTACACAAATTCAAAAGAAAATGCCATCACTGATGCCTATGGCAAGATGTTCTTCATACCACTGGATTTCGAACTCCTGGAGAGGCACAGGCCTTTCTACCAGATCGCGCGCATGGGTAGGCTAGAGTATGAGCTGGTCCTCAACGACTACGACTCAACAATTACATTATTTTTGGCACAATTATCCCCTGCCGACGAAGTTAAAATGGTGCCCGTCACTCCGTCTTTCCGTCACAAATTTTGTCCGCTTAACTCCTCCTACAGTTTTCAGTGGATTTTTACGAAGCTTGGTCTGAAGTGCCAGTATCAAGTGTAGATGTGACTGTGGTCAGAACTTTTCGATGCGACAAATTTTGCGTGGTTTCGGCCCTTGGAAGTAGCAAAATTTCCATAACAACTGGTTGTCCGCTTAACTCCTTCTGCTTTTTTCATTGGATTTTTACCAAACTTGGTGTGCAGTAGGATTATGATATTTACATGGGCGTGTGGAAAGGAAGTTTTGATTCGAATAATTTTACCAGAGTTATGGCCCTTATCGACTTTGAATTTACCAAATTTGCGGGTTTTCAGAAGCAATCCTCAGTTGCAATTAAAGTAATTAAATGATATTTGATGAGTGACATTATTGGTTATGAATACATGCCCAGGTCGATAAAGAGATTATTCTTATCATAACATGAAAGTCGGGGGTGATATGGATGTCGTCAGACTGTCATGTTAAAGTTGTTTCCCAAATGATTGAAAAATAATTTCATTTCACCACAATACCCATTTATTTTAAAAGTTCTTAGTCAAATGACCAATGGAAGAAAAGGTGCCTTACGGTTACAATCAACTTAGATGCCTATATTTAAGATTCAGGAGCCAAATAAGAATTTTAGAAATCAAATTCACACTGGCTACTGACTAGGACGATCCCTGGATATGACCCTGGCTTTTGAAAGTTCCGCTAAACCCAAATACGCACAAATCGGCGAGCATTCAAGAAAATTGTCACCTTCTTGTTTAGCTCGTTCCAATGAGGGGTCAAATGATATGATTTTGTTGAAATTGTCTGAAAAGTTTGAAAAAAATAATATTTAACATAATAAATTTTGGTATCGTCCGCGTTGAGTAAATAGACAGAAATCGACGTGTGTTTGAATCTGTGGGTGTTTGTAGTCATATTTCGCGAGAACCGTAGCCTTGCGCGAAATATGATCACGCCATTTCAACATAACGAGTTGGAATGGCGTAGTCATATTTCGCTAGAGCCGTAATATGATTACGCCATTCCAACGAGTTATGTAAAGCACCCACCGATTCAAACACACATCGCATTCCGTGTTTATTACACAACCCATGCATTAAAATTCATTTAAATAAACAAATTTTAATTGTGACGTTTATACCCAAAGGTGACGAGTTTGCTTGTTTTGACTGAAGCTGTACTGATCAAATGGTTCGATAAAAAATCAAAACAACCTTTTCGGAACCAGTGTTTGTTGAACTTCGTATCGCTGTTTCTCTTCGGCCGGTGCCCATTCACTCCTAACCATTTGGTAGCTATTACTGTTAGTTAAAATATAAGTATAAATTTGTGCAGATTTGCAAAACAGCTGGGAGAAACATTTTTAAAAGAAGTTCGAAGCATGTCAAGATGTACGAAGATTTACCGAAATAAAGTTGACCAGTTTAGATATAACGGATCCACAAAACGAGACGGCCAAGGGACTGGGTTAATGTTCTGGTTGGAAACGATTGGGGTTTTTTTTAAATAGTATCTCATTTTTGGTTAACTAATTTTTTGTGAACCGACTTTATTTCGCGTTGGACGTTTTCATTTTCACACCATGCGACAGACTGTCGATAATTGTATAACGAAATTTGGAAACTTTTCGAAGCGTAACTAATGACTCGATGGGAAAGGAATTAGTATGAACGGTGATGGGAAAAAAGTTCCGGCTTGTACATCACCCATTGAATACAAAATCATTTATGTCACAGCAGCTATGCCGTTAAATACAAGGGTTTAAAGTTGAATGGATGTGTAATAAAGGGTTGAACTGAAAAACGTGTAAATAAGATATATATTTATATATGTAATCATACATGATAAGGATACACAAAATAAATAAATTGATTCTCGGTCATTCTTTTTAAATTAGTGAGGGAGTGAGGGTTTTATTTTTTATTTTTATTTTTTTCTTCAATATAATGAACATGGATAGAGAGGATTTCCGCGGACTTCTTACACACAGAATATATAAAAAGTCTGTGCATAATTATTCAAATTAACTCATTTAGTTTAAGATCCCAAGAGCCTAATTTCAACTTGGATCACTTTTTTACTGCAACAGAACAGTTGCCCCAATATGCGGTCTCCGGGAAACTTTGCAAGTTACATTCTAAGTACCTTGGCAGTCGGTTCTAGTCCAGTCTTGGCTGCCTATATAGGCTGCCCAGACAAGCCTAGAAGCATCTGCAAAGCCACATGGTAGAGATTGTCTTTAGTTATACTCTTCAGATTTCCGCTATACACATCCATCAAAAACAAAAAAAATTGGAAAGACACGACAAGGCTGTAAAATGTTCAATGAGGGGTTCAATTTCAATGGGGGATTGCCTGAGAATGAACATACGTGTGGCTAAAATATTTTCCAGTTTTGGCCCACGAGAATGAGAATATAATTCGCATTTTTTTTTCTTGAACAGGTGGTGTGCATGAGCCTAGGTCTATAACAGGTAGAACTTTACTGAGCTTCTGGTGGATCTTTTCAATAATTATAGTTGCTCTGTACAGTGGAAATCTGATAGCATTCCTTACCGTTACAAAAACAGATGCTCCTTTCACAACTCTAAATGGACTTTTAGATAGCGGTTATGGCTGTGGTACTCTGAATGGAACACTTATTGTTACTTTGTTTGAGGTAAGGATACACGATTATAGATTATTCACGCACTACATGTTTTATTTGCAGCAAAGGTCATATCAAGATATCAAGGTCAAACAAAACACAGTTTTTACCCTTTCATGCTACACAGTAATGTCCTGAGATCATTTCTACATTAGACTGAGACGGGAGAATTTATTTTGTATTTGCAGAGATGTTTCAGAATGATTTTATCCTACACCTTAAAGGGCTGTAGAATTAATAATAATAATAATAATAATAATAATAATAAAAATAAAAATATTGTCCAGCGCTGCATATATGTATGTTTAATGAACGTGCGAGACACAAACGCAACAAGGTTAAATTTAGCAAGCTGTGAAGTTACCATTACCAATACCAAAAAAGTACCTGAAAAAAAGTTTTTTAAGCGAATTCTTAAAAAACTCCACTTCATCGCGCCTTGAGATAATCGGGGAGTTCCATAGAAGTGGTGCAGCTACGGAGAAAGCCATGTCGCCTGCTGTTAGCAAGTGTCCAGGAATGTAAACGAGACTGCTTGTGGTGACTGATATCCGTTATCTTGCTGGTGCACAGCGTTTACTGAGCCTCTTTCGCAATTTGGTGTTGCATGTGGCGTATTTTTGGTTTGTTTTTAAAACAAGCCCACATTCAGTTCCTGTTCCAAGTCCTCTTTGGGACGAGTACTGAATGTGAATCAAACTACTGCTTCAGATAATTCCAACATTTTCGGTGGGGAGGGATGGGAGGGGCAGGCGCGCAACCAAGTGTCTATATTGGGGGGAGGGGGGGGACTGGGAGCTTTTGGAAGATCCAAGCATTTTATCCGCAATAATATCCCGAAGATGGTTATCTTAAGATGGAGATGTGCAGATACATGTGTGGAGCTGGAGTTCCTCTCACGTTGGTATGACCGGAGGTATTTTTCAAATATTTGTTTTTCGGGAGGGGGGAGGGGGTGGCCATTACAAAAATAAACCCCAAGTGGCGCAACTAGGATACATTTTGAGGCTCAAATGAACGACAAGCGTGGAATGTCATCTATAATTTCATTAGTTGACGTCCTGTGCAGATAGTTAAAATTCGGAATTTTTAGGGGCCTTGGGGATTTTTCGGGGTTAGAGGTAGTATTGTGGCAGATCTGTTACGGTATGTCGATTTGGCGTAGCAGACCCAGGTTTCAGCCTCATTGACACTGGCTTCAGAAAACCTCCGAATTTTCAGATCAGCATCGGTAACAACACACTTATGGTGGGGGTAATTGCTCAACACAGAAGATATAAATTAAATTGGAGCAAGTGTATCCTCACGGATCACAAATTAAATGAGAATTCTGTGTTAAAATTGCGAATACGTACCAAAATAACAGTTCCAGCTTATATCGAATGCGAATTAAATAATCCGCAACTGATCTCAGAATAACGTCACAACAGACGCTAGCGTCGACAATTACCGTATACCACAATTAATCCAACGTTCCCTAATTGTCAATTGTCGTTTTGGGGATGGGTTCTGAATGTGAATCAAAAGACTGAGTGAGTTAATTCCAACCTTTTGGAGATTGTACTTAGCTCAGTTGTTATGGTGCCAGATCATTCCGGGCCAAGCGATTCGGTGACACAGAGCCAGATTTGAACACTGTTGAAGCTAGCTTCAGAAAGCTTCCGAATTTTTATGTCTCTTTCGATCAAAGAACACGCCTGGTGGGATAATTATGCTTGTCGTAGACAAGAGACCTATACAATTTAATTTGATAAGTGTATCCTCAAGGATCTCCCATTATGTGTTAAACTCTGGACCACAGGCCATTATAAGAGTAGAGACGTGAAAAACGTTACTTATTCCCAATTCCTTATTCGGGAATAAGGAATAAGTAACGGTTGTCACGTCAATTATAACAGTACTCCGTTCCAGGTTGCATCGAATGTGAAAGAAAAGGATCCGTAGTTGATCTCATAATAACACAGGCGCTATCGTAGAAAATTATCACAAACAATGAATCCCAACATTCACTTATTGTCAATTCTTTTTCATCTGACTTGTTCAGTTTAAACATATTTTATTTGCCATTAATATTGCAAACGAGGAATGGAGGGCACGCACAGAGCGACACACGCGTGTGTCGTTCTGTGTTTATTGCACGCCTGCACGTCTATAAAAACAGTTATTGGAAGGACACTCAGCAATTCATTTGACAACTATCAAAAAAATGAACACGTTTTATTGCCAACCAAATTTGCGAGGAGAATCCGTGTTACTATATCATCGCCTGAGTTCCAATGTGTTCTATGTACTGGCACACAGAACACATTGGAACTCGGGAGACGATTTTTAGCTATCGCAAACGATTCAAATTGTAATTGCGGTGAACGATTTGTAGAAAAAGTCTGCGAAATTTCGCTTCTGTTTAAAAATAGTCCGTCAATGATTTCCGTTCCGCACATATATGCGGAATAGATTTTCATTTTCCACAGGTTTTAGTGTTGCTGTAGAAGGGGATTACGTAGAACAGGCGTGTAATAAAAGTGCCTACCACTTATAATAAACAATAAATGTAGTATACATAGGACTAACAACGGGGAGCGCGGTGGCGTTGCGGTAACCGGTTCTCGTCAGATCATCGAAGTTAAGCAACTTCGAGCCCGGTTAGTTCTCGGATGGGTTCCATCTGAGCGATCGATTCGGACACCCGCGTTGTGTCCTTGGGCAAGGCACTTAACCCCGATTGACCACATGGGGGCACGGTAATGCCGTGTACTAAGGCGTACAGCACGTCGATGGTGCGCATGTCTTCAACCAATCTACCCTGCATGTGCTGAGGTGCAGAGTTACGATGTTGGGGAGCTGACAGCTGCTCGTCGTTTCTCGGTGGTTCTCTCCGGGTACTCCGGCTTCCCCCACCCGTAAAACTGTCACGGTCATGATTAGGCATTGTGCATAAGTATGTGACCTTAAACACCAATAAATAAATAATAAATAAATGCAGGACTGACAACAAACTCTTTGAAACTAATTTTAATGAGTAGTTTTGAGAAGAAAGAAAAAGTAGTAAACAAAAAACGGCACAGCTGGACGGTTTACACAAATACGAAGAGGTTAAACTAAATAACCAGATGTTTGTGAGATAATGGCATTTGGTTTAATTATAAAGGTACAAAAAGGGACATGGTGATAAACACACGTCTATCATACAATGAGAACCGTAATAACTGTGTGAAATGCACCGATATACAATGACGGTCACCCGGCATAAACGGTCGTTTTCGGGGCAGAATAACAGTTTACCTAGCCATCTTAACTGTTTTCTAGCACCTCAAGATTTGCTCTCATCAAATCGCACTGAGTCGTTAACAGACTTCGGCACGGCAGTAAAAATAATAGCATTTTCTCTAGCCTGCTCAAAATAATGTTCAATTCCCTCTTACCTATATTAAAATAGTCAGGAGGTTTACAAACTAGGTCAGAATTTGTTTTCTTAACTCATTCAGTGGTAAATTACTTACTGATTCACTGAGTGAGTTCCATGCAACATGGGAAGAACAACGCTTGAAAAGTACCGTTCTTACTTGCGCAATAGCAAAATCAGTTGAGTTACGAAGCGGGTTTCGCGAGGTCTCCGATACGCACCGTGTTAGAAGATCAGTGAAAAGTCGAGTGAAAAAGTATATATTTTATGAAAATTATTCGTCTAAATAAAGCTAAAACAGCACAGAAGGAAAAAAATCACCTTGCTTTCAGTCTGCTGAAGACCTTCCTCAGGGTACAGACACAACAAGAAAAAATAGACACAGACAACGAAAGAAATGAAATATGGCTATAAAAGTTCTCGTGAGCCAAGTTCTGACTGAACGGGTGTGCAATAGACCGCGAAAAGAAAAGAAACAGGGGTAAAAGTAGAAAGGAAGAGATAAAAAAAATACTGTTATTTTATGAAAAGTACTCATTTTATGAATATAACGGTGTTCTTCTAGTGATTCTCGACCTACTTTGATAAGTAGTCGTTCTCGCGATACAGATCTTGTAAACCCAGTGACAGTTCGGGCAGCAGTGTATGCATGATCTTCAAGTTGCTTTAATAGATACTGAGCTGCGCCAGATCAAAGTGGACTGGCATACACCAATATCGGTGGAATGAACGAAAAGTACATTCTTTCCGGTGTTTTTCTACTTTAGTATGTGTTTCAGATTTCTCATCTGTAAGAGTCTTGAACATGACTTTTTCCTTCATTATAAATGTGTATGTCCCTTGTGGTGCTCGTTAAACCCAAGGGTCTCGCCGTCGAACATATGCTGGGATAATTAATATTTCCTTGGAGAGTTAAAAAAAACTAAATTCATTTTCTTGCATTGAAGGTTTCAAAAGACACTCTGTTGCCCACCTATTAAGTTTTGTGGGCTCACTATTAACTTTTAAAGCCATAAGAGAAGGCTCCTTTTCACTTTCTGAAAGGCAAATATCATCTGCGAATAGGTGAATGAGTTACTCGATTGCTGCGGAAATATCGTCAATATAAGAAAAAGGGAAGGTCCCAAAACATATCGTTTAGGAATCCATGACTTCATTCGACAATATTCAGAATATGAACCATTTAGTATTACGGGTTGCTTCCTGTCTGTGAGCTTACTTTGAAACCATCTTAAGATATACCATACGTCTTTAATTTGTAAACACCCCGTATGCCACGCCCTATCTAAGGCCTTTGAAATGTCACTAAAGCTTTGCATGTTTGAATATTAGTATCTACGGCAAACCATAGGTTGTAATATACCCCAATGAGCTGAAAAACTGTACTGTTCTGGGGAAGAAATCTGACAGAAGTTTCAAACAATGTTATTGGTAATGAAATATTTCTGAACTTTTTTAATAACCCCTCTTTCCTTAACCTTCACGTTCCCTATGCCACATAGAAATGATATTGGTCTGTAAATTTTGCAATCAGATTTGTCTCCCTTTTTAAAATCGGAATCACATCAGCTTTTTTTCCAATCATCGAGGAAAGGTCACGTTGACAGCGATTTTTCAGACAAGAGGAAAAGTGGTCTGCATATTGTGAGTTTTGTTTCCTTTAGAAATTTATGACTTATTGCATCGCGACTTGTGGCTGGTTCTGAAGGTAAACCAACCTACTGGCCGAGTTAATTCCAAACTTGGGGGAGTCGTTAGCCCAGTTGGTGCGGTGACAGATCATTCGGCACTATGCGATTCGGTACCATAGGTCCAGATTCGAATCTCGTCAACGCTGGCATCAGACAAACGAATTTTCAGCCCGTTTCTTATGCCAACAAACAGAACATTTTTCGTGCTTCAGCACGATCGCTATATAACCCTTTACCTATCCTGAAAAGCAGACGACACTTGCGAAAACAAATCTCGAATAACTAATTTTTTTCATTTTTTTTGTCTCAAAAACACAGGTTATGACCTCTCGTTGGAACGAGCTCGTTCCAACGAGGGGTCATAACCTATCGTTTTGAGACAAAAAATGAAAAAAATAATGAGAATTAATTGGCGATTTTTGAAAATAGCGCTGGACAGTTTTGGCCGTGACGTTAGCTAAAGGGATAAAAAAACTATTTATTTCCAAGCTTCAGAATATGATGTAAACATGCTAAAGTATGTTGTGGCCTTGACGGTAAACTGTCAAGATTATATATAACCGTTTCCACAATAAACCGTTTCTAAGGTCGTTGTGTTTGGCGTATTATCCCTGTTTTAGATAATGTTCTTGACAGGTATTTCTCGGAGAGTTTCCACATTGTAAATTGTATATAACGTAGTTTGCATCGTTAATTTCCGTTAAACCGAAATACTTGACGAACCTTTCAAATACTAAACCCTGCTAAACCTTGAACAAAATTACGCCCCCACACCACTTTACCGCGCTAAATGCACAACTACGGCTGACTGTGGAGACCTTTTACTGGGGAATGACACTACGTAATTTAGCTAACATCGCTAATGTCCGTATGAACGGAAGTAACTGATGATAAAAGACTCAGATAGCACTGAGCATCTTTATGGTGGATTGAAACTCATCACACGTTACTGTCACAAGCGAACAAGAGTTTGAAAAAGCATGCCCATTATGCATATGCAATGGAAGACTGGTGACTAATTCACCGATCGTACAAATTACCTGAAATTTGTTTGTCCTTAATCTCGTTCCATTTTGAACGCACTTCCATCATGCAGTGTCCGAACATTAACCCTTTACCCAACGTAACGGTCAAAACCGGCCAGCGCTATTCTCAGAAATCGCCAATTAATTTTCACTATTTTTTTCATTTTTTGTCTCAAAAACATAGGTTATGACCCCTCGTTGGAACGAGCTCGTCGAGCTCGTTCCAACGAGGGGTCATAACCTATGTTTTTGAGACAAAAAAATGAAAAAAATTAGTTATTCAAGAATTTTTTTTTGCAAGTGTCGTCTGCTTTTCACGTTAGGTAAAGGGTTAAATCATTCTCTGTGCTCCGAATGGTTAGACCTAAAATTAAAATTCTAGTTGACGTCATCATAATTTCAGTGTTTCTTTTTTCAGAGGCTGCCGTTTGGGGATCATTCTGTCTTCAGCCTCATGTACAACTAAACTCGCTCCCAACTGCCGTGTTTTTGACGTCCCAAATCGAATTTCTGAACCCCGACGACCGCTTTAATTTATCTTCAAAATGTGTAGGGGTAGGAAAAGTGGTTCATGCAGATAATTCATTTGTGTTTTAGAAGTCTACAGATCCAACGTTTCACTCAATCTGGAACCTTATTCAAAGCACACCTGGAGGACTGGACTTCAACAACGCCAGACACCTTGAAAAAGTAGAGCAAGAAGAGTATGTTTATATGAACGATTTATCACAGTTCGAGATTCTGAGATCCGAAAGCTGTGATCTTTTCATAGTAGAACAGATTATTCATCCGTTACTTTATGCAGTAGGCCTGCAGAGCGAATCTCCGTATTTGGACGTATTCACAGAAAAGTATGTATTGACGATTATCTCACCAATTTGGCTTCCGTCCCAAAATTTGCCTATCCACACGCACTTTCCTATGAAGCAAACAAACGTTATAAAATGGCCTAGAGCAGTATATCTTAAACACACAAAAACAACTTTCATCCGTCTGGATCCCACTATCTTTAACTTTGTTGCTGTTAGGCGTGTTATCCCCATGCTGGGAAGGGCAAGCCAGAAAATAAGCAGAGTGTCATCTGCTAAATGCGGTCCCCAGAGGGTGAATTTAGTGATGCTACCCTGCATAGCATGGTTGCATCACTAAATTTACCCTCTGTGAACCTCAATCTGAATCAGGGAATCAAAACTGAACAGAAAGAGGTACCCAGAAGATAAATTGGTAAGCTGTATGGGATAACATCATCAAATTCACCCTCTGGGTACCTCATTCTACAAATGTCAGACTGCTTATTTTCAGGCCTGGGGAAGGGGTATAGTAAAGAGCTCCGTCTACCTGTCTTCGCGTCCGTCCCGGAAACTTATTTATTTTGTAACTTGGATAATCGTTATCAAATTTCAATAAAACGAGGAGTATTTCTTCATATTACGAGCAATGTCTTGAACAAGTTCGAAAACTGCCACTATTGGATTAAGAAAGTTGTCGCCCTTTGTTGGCTAAATTTTGTTGTTTATGCAATCAATTGAAAATGAGTTATCAGATTGCAATAAACTTTGAAATGCTGCTTTAATGGACAAGTTCGGAAACCACGATGGTTTTCAACAAGTTGAGTGGGTATTTTCCTTCCATTATTCCGTTTAACTCGACGTTTAAATGTTTAAGTTATGTCGTAACTTGAAAAGTCATTATCAGATTTCAATATTTTTTTTATCGTGTTTCTTCATATTGATACTGTCTTGGACAAGTTCGAAAACCAAGGTGATTTGTTGAAAATGTAGAGAGTTATTGCCAATTGATCGTTCCGTTTTACTGGAAATTTAAGTTCAAGAAGTAATTGGGATAGTAATTATTAGAATTGACTAAATATTAGTTGTTCGTTGTACTTTTGTTTACGTTGGGTGGAGAATCCTGCGATTATTCTCAAATCGGTCTCCCGATTCGATTCGTTAACGAATCGCAGACACACAATCAAATCGAATTAGCCACGTATAAAACGACTGTGTTAAGTGTGCTAAATTTCTATTTGTTTGACAGAGATAAAACGTCGGGGAAACGAGCGCGACATTTAACATAGGATATAAGATATAAGCTACTCATTTGTTCATAACTAAGAGTGCGATAATATTTCTCCACACACATTCAGGTTTTTGGCTCTTGTGAATGAATTGCACATACGCACCCGTAAGATGCACGAGTACTGACCTGACACGTGATAGCGATCACGAAATTCCCCATCTTGTCCCACCCGGATCAAGAGAGAAATATTCTTTGAAAAACCCCCATATGGGGGTCCATCTTTCTATTTCTAAACTTAGAACATGTAATCGCCTACACTGCATAACTTGTTGAAAACGGAATAATAGAGAATGTTATCATTAGGTTGATTCGATTAGAAAAAAAGATTCGCAAAAGTAGTTGTACAAGGACGGATCGGCCCTCGTTTATCGGAGTGGGAAATAACGTCATAGTTACGTGACTCAGGTACTTCACACGGGGTTGTCTTGGTAACCTGTGTGAGCGGCCATGTTGTGACGTCGTCATAGTTTCTATGTTTCCACGCGGTTGCTATAAAACTGGAAGTCCACTAATAGGAGTCGCGGGAGGGTGTTCCGGTCGTGCGCTCGATTCAATGGGAATATATCTAATCACCCAAATAGTCCAGAAATTACCCAAAGCCGTAAAACACTTCTCAAAAATACTAAAACGGACTTCATTTTGACTCGAATACTTCCCTTATGAGTAGAACGTAGTGCTATAGGGACGTAATGTGGGGGTTCTGTTCTATTAGATGGGAATATATCTCATTACCCCAGTCGATCTGACAATTATCGAAAATCATCCCAAGCCACCGAAACGGACTTTAGTTTGGTTTGAATACTTCAAGTAGCCTATACTCACGAGTAGCACGCAATGCTATAGGGTCTTAAAGAGTGTGGGTGATTTTGTTCCATTCGACGGGCATAGATCTAAATGCCCAAATGAAGACAAGTTCCCAAAACCACCAGAAACCCGAAAATACCAAAATGTATTTTATTTATTCCACCAGAATCATATTTTAAGAGTAGCACGTAATGCTATAAGGTATGTTCCATTCAACGGGTGACTTTTCTGGCTCATATTCTTACAGCATCCTCGTTTTCATCTCTCTTCCGCCTATTCCTCGGCCTGTTTTACCTATAACGGACCCTATTCTAGCTACTCTCACCCCATAGTCACTCTCTGGTCCCGACCCCGACCCTCAACTAACACTTAGCTGATCCAGTCAAATTGCTCCATTCATTTAAGCATCGCCCACTATCACTTCACATTGTGTTAAGATCAAGACGTACGTCTTTCATCGTATGAGGCCATTAGGAAATCCCTCAGTGGGATCTTACCTCAAGTTCCTCATCTGGGTTTTGAATAGCCATGCCTCTTGGCACCCCAGTTCCGGCACCGTCCTGTAACAAACGACGGGCCTTCACCAACCCTTTTTCATCGCGTACATCGTATGAGGTCTTGGGGGGGGGGCATGATTAAATCTCTCCGTGAGGTCTAACCTCAACTTCCTCAAATCCTCATCCGGGTATTGAACGGTCACGTCTCGTGACACCCCAGTTCCAGCACCGCTAACTAATAAAAGACTGGCCTTCGCCACTCCTTTGCCTTGTATGAAGCCATGACGAAATCCCTGAATGGGGTCTCTCATTAATGAATGACCATGTCCGCCGTGGGAACCCAGGCAAGTGAAGCAGTGCTTGTCTACTGTGGTAAACAAGTTGTTTTACTGGTAATATAAATTGCTATGTCTCGTGGTACTCCAGTCTCAACACCTCTAGGTAACATGCAACTGGCTTTTGCCATCCCTTTTATATCGACTGAGGCCATGAGGGCCATAAGTGAATCCACCAATGAGATATAATTCATCATCCCTTATATCCTCATACCGTGACAGAAAGGATTCTACAAGCAAAGACAGACTATAGAAGTTAGATGATTCCGAAAAATAAGATTCTGTAATTTTGTTTAAACTCTAGAGGGTACCCCCCCCCCCCCCCCCCCCCACACACACACACACACCCTTACTGAAAAACAAGAACATCTGTTAGGCCACACGAAATAAATTAATTGATTCCCAGGCATTTTTTTCAAATTTCAAGTCAGTGAGAAGGGAGGGTTTTATTTTTAATTTGTATTTTTCTTTTGCAAAAAGTGAGCAAACATGGAGAGGATTTCGTCTGTCTTTTTACACCCAGAAATATAGAAGTGCATATTTATACAAATAAATGCATTTTTAATTTGAAAAATAAAACATTCCTCTAAAAACAAACTATTGGTACTGCAATTCAAAGGCTTTATATTCTTTCGATTCTTTTCATATTATCTTTGAAGTAAAAGTATTTAATCTATGGGGATTTGCCTCTTTACAATTTGTGGGAGAGTGCCTATAGGCACTCTCCAATAAATTGTAACAAGGCAAACATATTGCACACTCAACTAAATAAAAATGCATCAGTCAAAAATGTAAAAGGTTTTGGGCCTCCCTGAGTTTGTAGAAATATTGGACAGATCTTATTCATACTTGATACAATTATTGTTCATGACTGACAGTTGTAGCTACTTTGATCCAAGGTCATATCATCAAGGACATGGTCACAGACATCAAAATATTGATATTGTAAAACAGTCTTGTCAGGTCTGTATAATTGAATCTATGTGACAGATCTTGTTCATCCTTCACGCAGCTGTTACCATATAAACCTAACGTTGTGTCATGACATTGACCACTGTCATGTCATCAAGGTCATGGTCACAACTCACAAGCAGTAAAACTTGGATTTTTGAGAACCGTTCTTGCCCGGTTTCTATAATGTATGACTTATTCATACACTTGTTACTAATATTGCTCATAACACAAATGTGTGTCGTAATTTTGATCCAAGGTCATATCATCAAGATCAAGGTCAGAAACTGCAAAACTTTGATAGTGTACGTTGACTTTTCACTGTCACTTTTGTTTACGCAATGTTTAACCCTTTGACCACTGATGGTATCTTCCATGTAAGTTCAATGGAAGCAATTGGAAGAGTCCATTTTCATTAATTGGGGTAAGACCAATTAATATTTTCAACGTGCAGCCTTAGGGCTGCACATTGAAAATATTGATTGGTCCACACCATACCTTTACCTTGTAGCAATGACATTATGACGTAGCTTGTGACCCGGCCGGAAAACGGCCTCTGGGATTCAAAGGGTTAATGTAGTTCACCTTTGGGGAAACTGAAAACAGGAGCAGCATGGTTGAACAAAACAGATAATTTTTAACGTAAACAGCGAATGAAGATTAAATTTTGTTTGAAATTTATAATCGGGTTGCCGGTCACTTACACTTTTCAACCAGAATTGAAATTTTGAATTACGACTTAAAACTCATTTTATTCTCACAAGACTGGAATATGACTCGCAACAAGTAGAATATTTTCGTACTAAGAGCGAAACTCGCACTACAAATTGGTATTTCCAAAATGTTCTATTTTACATTAATATCTTGGTTTGTATACACTGCGGTTACTATCAGCAACTATTAAAATATACTACTCAAAGTTTGCTAACCACCACATATTTGACACATCATTGTGAAATTTGCTTGTGACATATTTGCAATATATTTGGTAGATATGATTGAGGAATGTATTGAAATGGTCCCCAGTGTTTACATTAGCTCTCTTGACAGGCAGACTTTTCGTGAGAGTCATAGAAAGCATGTACCCCTTGATTTGCATGATGTTTTCGTGTACTGTCTACATGTACATGACATGTGTAGGGTATTTAGTCTTCATTTTAACACAAACCCTTGTGATTTAATGATTGAATATGGCGAATGCAAATGTAAGAAGACATTTATCTGAAGCAGAAATGTGGCGGGCTGTTGGGATGGTGAAGCAAGGGCCTACACATCGTCAGGTTGGTGAAGCCCTTGGTGTGCACCATACGCTGATCACCAGAGCCTGAGCAAGATTTCAGCAGTATGGCACACCGGTAAGATGGCAGATACAGGGCAGCATCTGCAGCTGAAGACCGGTTTTTGATCATTCAGGCCTGTAGGAACCACTTTGCAACAGCAACCCAGCTTCGCAGTGACCTTCAGAATGCATCCGGGGTAAATGTTTCGACACAGACTATCCGGGCAAGGTTGCACGAAGGTGGTCTCCGATCAAGAAGACCATGTATTCGCATTCCCAGAACACCGTCAGACACGATATGGATGGGCCATGGACCATGTGGATGTACCAGAGAAGATTGGCGACCTGTCCTTTTTACAGATGAGTCAAGGTACTGCCTAGTCTACACAGATAGGATATGGAGAAGTCCAGAAGAGAGATTCCATGCAGCCAGCATTGCTGGACATGACCGCTATGGTGGAGGGTCAATAATTGTCTGTGGCGGCATCAGCTGAGATGGACGTACAGAGCTCTGTGTCCTTGACCGTGGTACATTGACTGCACAGCGGTATATTGATGAGAGCCTGGATGCCCACGTCAGATTGTATGCAGGTGCAGTGGGTGATAGATTCATTCTGATGGACGATAATGCCCGTCCTCATGTTGCCTGTTGCCTGCCGGGGGTACCGACAGGGGGAGGGGATTGAGCGTATGGACTGGCCAGCAAGGTCCTCTGACATGAATCCAATCGAACATGTCTGGAATTAGTTGCAGCTTGCAGTTTCAGCCCGTCCAGCAAGCCAAGAAGTGTCCAGGAGCTTGGTGCTATGATGGTCCAAGAATGGAACAACATCCCACAAAGGATCATCAGGAACCTGATTGGGAGCACGAGAAGGCGTTGTTAAGCTGTAATTAACAGTAATGGGTCTCATACTCGATATTGAACCCATACCAGTTCGCTCCGTCAACTTTTTGGCAAATTTGAAAAACTTTCTCTTTTAACAATAATATTCATTTTCCATGGTTATCGTATTCAAAAGCTAAAAAATAATGTCAAACACAAAGGAAATCTTAGTTTCTGTACTTAAATCATTAAGATATAATTAAATAAAAAAATATATACACTTTTCATAACAATATTTCAACTAAAACGTAAAACAGGTAGTTGGAAATACGTGGTGCTTAGCAAACTTTGAGTAGTAGTATATATACATGTAACAAAAGCAGACATGTTTTTAGAACAACCTGGACGAAACTTGAAACGACTAATAACTGATTGTTATTGTAAACAAAAAGAAAATTTTATTGAATTCATTAATCACTTTATATGTTGTACCTGCATGGGTGGTAACTAATTTGAATACCTGATTAACGTATTGAGTTACACATGCAGAAGAAAATATTCAGAAACCTCGAAGCGCTTTTCAGAAAAGATAAAATGTGACAGACTTTTGCGCGGTGATACATTAGAGAGAAAGATAGATTCTGAACCATTAATTTTCATTTCAACATTATAAGTTATTGTGATGAATTGACGGTAACATGGTTTGAGGTTTGCGGCTCCGCGCTTATGTTCAACCGAGACGCGAAGCGTTGAGGTTGAACATACGCTCCGAGCCGTAAACCTCAGACCATGTTATCGGCAACTTATCACAACAACGTATATAATCCAATAAGACACTACCCATAGTTCAATACCTACATGGTGAAACACGAGAGGCTCATTTACTAAACTTGTGATCGTTAAAACGATCACAGGTTTAGCATTGGTCACAACTGCCCTTGCGTGTTTGGAGATAGTGCGTCCTCTGCGATTCTTGACTGCCGTGGTTGCCGCGGGTGGTCATAGGGCTCGAGAACAGTTGAGAAGGAGTTGCAAGATGTTCTTAGGAACAGGCACTCCACTTGCAACGTTCGATGTCCGTGGGATTCGTACTCACTTCTTACGATTCTCTTCCAACCAGCGTACGTTGACCGTGCGAATTGTACGATTAACGTACGGGTCGTGCGCCACTTGCAAGCCATTCGCATCAACGCCCTACCTAGGTTTTACGAAGGTCGCGCGAAAGTCGCACGAGCTATCGTCAGTTTCCCCCGGGTATATATGCTGATGAAGTGAAGGCCTCGTCATCATTGGACATCACATAGGTCAAACAGTGAATTCAATGTCATCATCAACTCCGCTCCTTAATGTGAATAATTAATTTAATTTGAATGCTTAAAGAATAAAAAACGCAAAGAAAAACTTTCAAAACTGAATCTCTTAACTTGTCGAAACACAAGGGCAAACTGATAACTTTGTACGGCGCGCGCACTCTTTTCTATAGTCGGCGGTGCAAGCGAAATCCGCGCGACGCAAGTGTCACGCACGTACGCCGTGCGTGCGCCGTGCGTTCGATTACATTCGTGAGCAGCAAGTACGAGCAATTTGCGGGCAACGTACATCAGACGCAACGGATAAGTGCCCTCTCCTTGCGTTGTTCTTACGTCTTAGACCCGCGACTTTCTTCTCACTTGTATTTCAGACTATACGGTTAACCTGCGGACTCCTTGCGTAGAGCGCACGTCAAACGTGCGTTCTCAGATATCGCAGAGTTTGAGAGTTTGTTGTACATGTCCAACAGGCTCCTTGTGTGCTTACGGGCGGCGTACGACCCCGAAAAATAGCAAGATGTCCTTGCGTGCCGCGCACGATTTTCACAAAAAAATGCTCGCAGACCACCCGCAGAAGCACGTACGGCCAGTTGTGGCCAAGGCTTTTAAACCGCTCGTGTATCCCACGACGGCACTGGATAAATAATAAAAAAAACAGATAAACTCATTCCATCTCAGTTCAAATCGGTTTGTAATTTAAATAACAGTTCACCCGGAACACCGTCTGCTGCAAGAGTGAAAAATCCAGAAAAATGAAGCAGATTGCTAGTCACTTCGTTGATGAAGCAATTACGAAACGACCGACGTCGTTAAAATATTTTGCGTGGTGATGTCAGACGGTAACAATAGCTTCTGGAGCCTTAAACATAAAAGAAACTACGACAGCTTTCATCCAATCATAGGGCGAGAATTTTACTCTTATTGGAACATAGGTTAATGAGTTGTGTCTGCAATTTTAATATCATTCCGTGAGAGTCTGGTCATAATTAATGAGATTTCAAGATAACGATCTTTCTTTTTTTGTCTCTATCTTATAGTTGTCCTGTTTATATCTGCCCTGAAGTAGTGCCCGTAAGCGGAGCTATATAGGCCCCGAGGCCTCTTGTTATATTAATATGTCTATTAATGGGGCGAAGAGGATCGATCAAAAATACTTATCGAATATAATATAATATTGCCAAGTTCTCAGCTTGTGCCGAGTGTGCACACAAACATTTCACCATTTTATCTTATTTTTCAGAATAATATCTATCACGGAAAGTGGATTGTTAAACTTCTGGAAGCGAAAGCAGTGGCCGAAAAGCAGATTTTGTTCTAGCAGTGCGATAACAGGCAATAACCCAGTCAAATTGATAGACATACAAAGCGCTTTCTACTTGGTGATTACAGGGATTGTGATAGCTGTGGTAACGCTGGTTATTGAAATGTTTATTCATAGGAAGTGGCGCGTGCAAAGAAACATGATCAAATCTCGTAGCAACAACGAACTTGCTAAAAATACTCCCCACAGCCCCAAATTTCCCATAGATCACATGATGTGAAGTCGTGCAGGGTATCGCAGGGTGGAAGGGGGAGGGGGCGAGTTATTCATTTCTCCAATTGTTGTACCACACGATGAAACTAGTTGTAAGTTGACAAACGAAAATATCGCGTCTAGAAATGAGTGGGCATTGATTTTTTTGCCCCCTGCACACTGATATCAAAATACCCAAAATTAAATCTGCAAATCCGCCCCCACTCCGAAAGCAACTACAAATTTAACCAATTCAGTTTTGTTTGACAGTTCTTCGAACTTTATCAAAGAGCACTGAATTGGTTAAATTCCTAGTTATGGGGAAAATTTGCTGCATGGAATTTTGGTATTTTCACATACGTAAGCAGAGGGTTAATTAAAAAGGGAGCGGACCAAAATTTAGAGAGAAGATGAACTGCCTCATTTTTTTCACACTTATGCTACATGACGTCACTAACGAGGTGATCTTGTGTACCCGAGTTATCTCTCGAGTGGTGGGTGCCAAAACGAAATATCCTATCTTAAGGCAAAGTAGGACCGATCAATAAATCCACCCAACCACCTCTGTATCCTCGATTAGAGTCTAGATGCGATTTTTGAACAGCATTAGAAAATGAGCCCATAACAATTCCGACAGAAATTACCGCCACGTGAGCATCACCATTCTCTGCATTGCTGGTGTCTGTTAAAAATGCTATGGTGTGCAGCTGTCCCTGAAAAAAAAACTGTTAAGGTCACTCAGGAGACATCATAAACAACAAATTGAGCGACGTGAATCCCAAACAATTTAGTCATACGGCCGCGAGATTAACGTGTTAACTCACTGGAGCCCCAACCAACAGTCAAGGCGCTTTTCTACTTGTTAACTCATAAATAAGAATTACTGACTCGAACATGGTCCATTCGAGATGGCAACCCATACTTATTTATTTAGGTTTAACGACTCTTTCGACAGCCATAGTCACCTCATGTCGGAAGGTTTCACGGGGTAGAGGAAACCGGAGTACCCGGAGAGAACCACCGAGCAGCGGTAAGTAATGTCAGACTCCTCAACGAACCAACTCCGCACAAGCAGGTTCAGCATTGGTTGAAGGCAAGTGCACCATCGACGTGCTGTACGCTTTAGTTCACTGCGCCACCGAGACCCCACGTGGGCAATCGGGATTAAGTGCCTTGCCCTAGAACACAACGCAGTTGCCCCTGGCGGGGATCGAACCGTGAACCTTTCAGTTTGAAGTCCAATGCTGTAACCACTGAGCCACCGCACTCCCGACAACTCGTACATGTGACATACGAGTTCATAATTCATACAAACTCGTATACACGAGATAGTAACTTGTTTTCCCAGCCAAATAATTTGTATATACGAATTTATAAGGCATACGTACGCGATACAAACAATCTACCCCCCCCCCCCCCCACCCTCCCAACTGCAAACAATGAAGCAATAACATGAAAATACAACAGGTTGAGGCCTAAAAAAGTTTTAAAAAATCTGTTTCACGGGCCTTCCCGCATGGTCATTTTGGCTATCGCATGCTCTCCTTTTATAACCAATGCAAATTTTTAAAAAAGTAAATAAATGGTTTATGTCTGATATTTTACCCAAGTTAATAAAATTGATAAATTTGTCCTCGAGTGGAAGAAGACTTTTCAATGCTTTAGCATTGGAAAGCCTTCTTGCACTCAGGGATGAAATACACCACAAACAAGGCCATTCTGTAGATTATGATGCCTAAAACATAAAATAAACCAAGAACATGAACTGTTGATGGCAAAGAAATAATTCACGAAAATAAAAAAAATGGAGGTGAATGCCGCTAGGGACAAACTTGACGAATCAGAACAGTACACAAGAAAATGTAGCATAAGAATGTGCGGAGAGCCAGCCAATAAAAGAAAGGTGTCTCTAGAGGAATGTGCCGACAAAGTGGACTGTGTTCTGAAGGAGAGGCTTGGAATGCAGCTGAACAAGAATGACATTAGTGTAGGTTCTATCGATAAACAGGTTATCTCCACCTGATACCATAAACTCTTCGACGTTGTGGAGACTAATATGAATTACTTCCGGTTGGTATGAGACATGCTTTATTTCTGAGTGTTCGTTTGTGTACATTGTGATTCAATTAAATAACGTTGTCAAAACTGCGATCATATTAATGGGGAAAGTCTTCCGCGTAATTGTGTGTCATAATTACAGTACAGTCGCCGAGGTCTGGTCGTAACCCGCGCGTGGGCAGTGATGTCCACGCATGCGTTTACCAGGTAATAAAAATCATCGCCAGCAAAACTTTAATTAATGAAGCATAGGGCTGTACCGGGTTCTTCATTAACTGAATTGTCGATGATTATTCGTATAATTAGTGTTTGAAATCTAATAGTATTGCGTCCATAAAAATATTGCCCACTGCGTGGAAAGTGACCGATCCACGGCGGCCGTACTGTACAACGACAAAGTTTTCAACGGTCATGTCGTTGATTTGTGTGATGTGCAGTGTACGAGCCGATGTTGATTGTGATCTCATATTGATTGCCAAACACATATTTCCTGGGGGAGAACACCTCGGGACCCCACTGTTCCAACCTATTCTCGACTAGGATGAGTTGATGTCTGGGGTCCAAGGTATTCCGTGGTGTTCGCCCCCAGCCGAAATTTGGCTGTGCGCTATCGATCCGATTCGTAATGTTTACAACACCGCAAACCAACCGGTAGTAGTTAGTCAAGAACGACAACTCACTTTCCGATAGACGCTTCTACACAACGTCTCGGCGAATATTCTTCAGAGAGGCTCAGATTAATCAAAACCGGAGGAAGTTAAAAGGGACAAAGGAAGATTTAACTTGGAAAAGATAAAATATTTCGACAAAAACAGTTCAGTCTTGTGCAGTCGAAACTGCGTGGTCAAATGATGCAGACATTTTCGCTAAACTCAAAACAGGACGTGTTAAGGTTAGCAGTGAGAAAGACGTGACTCGGCTGGATAGTAATTCATTCATTCATTCATTCATTCATTCATTCTGGATAGTGGATCCAATGAAAATAAGATTGGTGAGTACGCAATCCATCCATCCACTCAGTCAGTCATTTAGTCGTTCAGTCATTTATCCATTTCGGATAGTGGCTTTAGGGAAAAAACGGTGGATTGGTGAGAACGTAATTCTTTCACTCACTTACTCATTCCTCTTCTTCGGTTGGTCGGATGGTCGGTCGGTCGGTCGGTCGGTCGGTCGGTCGGTCGGTCGGTCATTCAGTCGGTCGGTTGGTCGGTCACTTATTCTCACACTTTTCTATCAAATCAAACAATAATAAAAACAAACAATATATCAAATCAATATAAATTTTGCAATTAACTTTTAATCCGCTGAGTATATTTAAGAGATTTTTCATCTGGTCTCGTCGTGGCTGCTGTGAAGCAGCCATGACAAGATTCGATGAACAAAACTTTTTTTTCCACCTTTCTCTAATTTCTACTCAAAAAGTTACTGGAAAAACCCATTCAGTTTATGGGGTAGAAACTAGATTAATGTTCCCTAATTATACACATTTCAGTGTCAAGTGTGTGTGATGTACTTCCAAAGCTTTGCCTTAAATCAAATTAAATTTCACATTAACTTACTCTCAGTAACCCTTCACGGCTTGTTAAGTCCAAGGTTATAAAAAAACTACCAAATCACAATGTGTTGATGACCTATAGCGAACTGAATTGCACGGCATTGCACAGTACCTAGTACTTTTTTTTCTTTTTTTTTTCCTAAATTTAATTCCCCAAAGGTCTGCAATTAACTTTTACCCACTGAGTTTTCTTGAGATATTTTTGGTCAAATCTTGTCAGGGTTGGTGTGAAGCAGCCATGACTGGATTTGATGAAACGTTTTTCGAAATGTTTTCTTCATTTAATTTAAGAAATTACTGGAAAAAATCTATTCAATTTACAGGGCAAAAAATTAGATTAATGTGCCCGAAATTTAATTTTATATCGCCCATGTCAATCATGAATTCCATCAGGCATAGTCTTTGAACTGCGCCACTGACTGAAAACTATAAAGTTTTTCGGAAAGTGGCCCTGGAGGGAGTCGATCCCATGTCAAGGACACCAAATCGCACAGCCGTA